>OX424574.1:4347218-5071578 GCA_949152435.1 Gastracanthus pulcherrimus | reverse complement strand
TAAATAAATTAACAAATCATTACTATTATTATCAATTTTATTTGTAATAGAAATAATAACTTAAATATGCAATTAAATTATATTTTTATATAATTATATTGATGGCACGTCGTGCTGTCCATAATCCGTCACATTGCGGCCACGATTTTCCCGACACGGCGGGCTTGCACTGTGCCGTCATTCTGCTGGAATCTGAAAGTTCAAAAAAGTGATGTTGCGTGACGGCACGATGACGGCACAGGGCGGTCACGACGTGCCACCGAATCGGACAGCACGCCGCGACTGCACAGTGATGGCACAAATTCGTCACGCCGTGCCAGCACGCCGTGCTCGGCACGGGCTGCTATCTGGGTACATTTACGCGTGCAAATAACAAAATGTTAATGATTATAGAAAATTTATTTTTCATCAAAATATCAAGTAAAAAATGTTTGTAAATAATTGTTTTAAAATAAAAATATTTCTTCCTATATGTGTTTATTAGTAAATACCTAGTCGTATAAAAATGTATAAAATAACAAACGTATTCATAAAATTTAAAAATGAAAGATACCTACAGAAGTCTATAATAATTTTTCGTATCGTGTAGCCGGCAACATTGTACAGCAGAAAGCACCACGCGCGCCGGTGCAAAATAAACTTTTCCGACAGGAGACAAGTGCTACAAAAAAAGAATTCACGAAACCTGCAAATGGAAACTACTTGAAGTCACTGGTCAATTTTCCCGCTAAATCATTGGACTCCCGTCGGACCACCTGTCTCGGCCTAAAAATTTTCTAATTACCGATACAGAAAGTACTTAATTTGAAAGAAAAAAAAAACAGGTATTTAGCTGAAGGTCTATCTTCTTTGGTTATGACCGTGAATACGGATCGATATGATACGCCCGCGGTTTCTATGACGTAACGTTTTCACGCTCCCTCGCTTTGCAGGAAAAATGGCTGGTACCGTCTGGACCGAGGAAGAAGTCGGACGAAAATGGGACCGCTGCTTCGCGGACGCAGTATTTAAATTAGGTAATTACACGGCCGGGTAATCACGGCTCCGTCGACAGCGGCGAAAGTTGCCAATTCGACATTGTATCAATCATTATTTTGACATCTTTCAGGGGGTGGTATTTTCCTTGGATCCGTCTTTTCGCTGCTTTTCTTCAGGAGTAAGTAGTTGCAATTCATGTTTCGTAATTAATTTCGTCTTTGTACATTATTATTGGGTGTTTCATAAATTTATTTATATTTTAATGATGAACAGTGAATCCTAACCTCATTTCGTCACCTTCAGTTTATCAGCTGACTCTTTTCGTCTAGTGTGTTGACATTAACGTTGATAGAATCTTTTTTAATTAAAAGTGAATGAAAAGTTATATTTATGCAGATGTCTGTGCTTTCAAACTTCTTGATATTAATTATTACACGTTTTGAAGTATATTACCCATTCAGAATTTTTAATAGTTAAAAGATTTTATGTCCAAAAATAAGCATTATTTATAATCTAATTTTATAAATACGTTAAAACCTTTAATTATAATTGAAAATATTAATTACTATTATATGATAGTAGTCAATCAATATTTTATTATTGATTGACATACATATTTATGCCAGGATAAATTTTCTTTTAAAAAATGTAGTTTATATCCATATATAGATTGCAAATTATTAATTTTTTAATATTGTATGCTTTTGAAGATTGAGGGAATATTATAGTTGAAATAAAATACATTAATTGTCATCACAGTACATTTTATTACAAATGATGCCTCCTCTTGTTGGTAACCCAGATTCACAATACAATGTATTATGATGACCATTAATGATTTTCATTTCAACTATTAATTTTTTAAATTTGTTATTTCTAAAAAAGTAATGTACAGATGCTGGAATTAACACAGTAAATAATTGCTATAATTGAAAAGTGCTATAATAAGTGCTATAATTAAAAGAATAAAATTATATTATGAAGAGATCTTTTTGTTGTTAACTTATGAGAGGATTAAAACTTTATGTGATATTGTATGATTTTTGTTTTGTAATTAAAATAATGCATGTTTGCAGGAAAGTGGCCCATTATAACGGGAGCTGGCTTTGGTTTAGGGATGGCATATTCGAATTGTGCAAAAGACATTAATGCCACAATCACCCAACAGACAAAACTTCAAAGCAGTAAGCCACCTGTTACAGATAAAGCAGTTAAACATTAGGTCGAACCCAGATACTTCGTTAAATCAAGATTGCTAGTTGTATTTATGATGGCACGAAAGTCGTCACTGTAAAAATGCAGAAATTATCACAGTGTACATACATAATTTTAATCATCATAAGATGTAACTTGAAACAAGCGAATAAAATCAATTTCTTTTAAGCTATATTCTACTATACTTTTTAATCTCCTATGTAATATAATGCATCCATTGACCAGTTAAAGCTGATGTTTGTTCTTCAATAGTTCTTTGAATAAAAAAACAAGTGACCATGGATAGCAAAGCCATTAACTATCTACGTAGATAATTTTAAGTAGGACAATTTATTGCTCTCTTTAACAAGAACTTCCTGCATAGTAAACGGGACGAACGCTTTGCGCGCGCCGAGTAAGAGGGAGCCGAAATTGGAGAAAACATTTACAGTACTTTATGACGCAGTATATTATTTGATCTAGTATTATAATGTATAATAGTGACCTTTCTACACCTAGACACCTAGACTTTAGGTTCGTCTAGCTTTAAATTTCAATTCTGAATATCATTAATACCAGAGCATTTAGGCTAATTTGAAAACACTCAATAAGTAGAGAATTCTTTTTTTTATTTTTTAGATCTTAGAAAAGTTAATGCGAGACGAACTTAAAGCCTATTAGGCATAAGACAATTAAATTATTTTAATTTTCATCAATACAGTTGTAACTCTAAATAAAACAGAAATGATTTCCGAACGAAAATCATAAGGTATAAAGTCTCGTTGCGACTAATGGGCGTGTTAATCAAGCGAAATAAAATTTCCCGGAAAGTAGCGATAAGAAGATTGTCTGCACGAATGCGCCAATGCTTGCATATTTTTTCAATCGCGCCGAAGAATTCATTACGATGCAATCGAGGTGTAATTCGCACATCCCACACGTACACGCTATACATCGCAGATTCTCGTCTGCGAAAACGTGCCTCACAAGTTACACACCTCCTCCAGACTAAGCAGAAAAAGAAAAAAAAAATCAAGACCTATCCCATTACGTCAGATAAACCTCGTCATCTACCTCGTGCATTATCTGACTGGACACGAGATATACATTCGCGCACGCGACGACGTCTACGCGCGCCTGTCGTCATACGAAGCCGGCATACAGCGTTATCTTTCTTCTCCTCTTTCTCTCTATCTCTCTCCTCGTTCAGCACGTATAAACTTTGCCCGCAGTTTCGCTCGCGGTGCGCGGTGTGTATGCTCTTTTTTCAGGGTCGAGCAGGCGGCACACGGCGCAGTCGAGGGTCTTTCAAAGTGTGATCGAGCGACGCACGGACGGTCAGTGTCGATGCGTCCACAGCACGTGGGCCACTGCTCTACCCGCCTTGCCTCCCGTCCACCCGTACGCGGCGCGTGTAAGCGGATCTCGGCCGAAGCGCTCGGTTTTTAATCTTATTTTGTTTATTATTTTGTTTATAACTCGCGCGATAAGGGTGTACAAAGAGCTGGAGCCATGGGTTTCGAAGATTACAAGGACATAGTGGGCACTTGCGCCATGGTCACGACGATGGGCCAAATGCTGGCTGGAACGTAAGTTTCTTTTCTTTTCTTGTGTTTTATTACCGTTTTCGTCGATGAGAATTGTTCCGCGGATTGCGTCGATTGATTGCCGCGATCCATTCTGGTTTCTCATTACTCAGTCTGTGTCTCTCTCTCGCTCTTTTGATTACTTTGCTTCATACAGAGAATGTGTATCGTGATGTATGTCTTGCAGGCTGATCTGCAAGGACATTTGCAAGAAGGGGACGGCCAAAGGATGCGATCCGATGCCGTTCATTGGCGGTGTAGGAATGTGAGTTTTGTGAATGAATAAATAATATCGTATTTCATCACTAATGTAAATGTCACTTTGATGCAATTATATCTTTGCCTTAGTTGATGAGATATTCTGTACTTTGTAACTTTAATTTATACTAATGGTGTTTGATTTGCAGGTGTATTTTAATGCTGCGATATGCCTTTATTGTCAATGATCCTGTAATGATAAATGTTAATCTATTTGGTATCACCACAAATCTGCTCTACATGGCTTTTTACTATTTGTACACACCCGATAAGGTATTGCTCTATCAAGATGTATTATTAAATAGCATGAATTTGCAGAAATAAAATTAATCTCTTTAATTTTCAGTTAGGTACTTTAGCTACATTAGGCAAAGCAACTGCTTTTGTTGCAGTCGTATTAGGATATGCTCAGATAGAAAGTGAAGAGCATATTGAATTCAGATATGGTGTCCTAACTACTGCATTACTGCTAATGTTAATTGGTTCGCCACTTATACATTTAGTAAGTGTTGTATTTTGTCTTCCTTTTTAAGGATTGTATGCTTATAAGTATACTCATGAGGATTTTATTTTTCAGGGAGAAATTATTCAAACTAAGAGTACAGAAATTCTTCCATTTCCACTGATTTTTATGGGAACACTAGTTGCATTCCAATGGCTTCTCTATGGCCTTATAATAGATGATGGTTTTATAATAGTAAGTTGTTTATTTTTTTCTTCATTAATTATTTAATTATATTAAAAGATTTTAAAAACTATTTACTTAAATTACAGTTCCAGAATGCAGTTAGTTTTACCTTATCTCTAGCTCAGTTATCTTTATTCGTCATATATCCTTCAACTCCTGTAGACCAAAGGGAAAAATCAAAGTCTGATAAAAAAGAAAATTAAATTTTCAGCCTAATATTTACGTTTTATTCTATTATGGCTAGTGAATAATTCAATCAATATTATATACTTTGTAACAACAAAAATCAATTTTCCAACAACGATTTCTACTTATAATATATTTTCATACTAAAAGAGAAAAGTGATAATACAGAACAACAATGATAATATTTTATGTGAAATTTACACATAAATAAGTCTATATTTTTATTACATTAAGAAGATAATAAAATGATAATGATCTATGTATATTAACAATGAAAGTGGAACTTGTTGAATTATGTTTTAAAAATATGATTTGTTAAGAGACTCCATGTTTATTGTTATTGTTATAAGAAACTATGTTGATTTCAATAAAATGAACATTGTCTAAAAAAAACGCTACTTATTATTCCTTGACTAGCATTGTCTCCAAGAGTTATAATTGGTTAATAGCAGACAATGTATTCGGAGGTAATTGTGTTATAATCCTTTGTAATTGAAACTGATGACTATTATGATGCTTATTACCTTGGCATGAATAGCGGTAAAACAATTATACAATATTTTGTTACCTTATTAGAAAAATTAAATATACATTAATAATTTTTTTCCTTTTATATTATAAGTATAAGTATACTTTGAATTTTACTATATTATATTACGAATCTAGGGAGGTAAAAATTGGGTCGCCATTTTACCTCCCATGGTGCGTATACTATTTTTCCTCACACCAGCACCGAAAATACACATTTCTCTCCAGGCGCCCGGGAAGAAAAGTGGTACTTTCGGTGCAGGTGTGGGGAAAAATCATTTTACACGTACTATGGACTCGCCAATTCTTTACCTCCCTAGATGCGTAATATACTATTTTTCTAGAAATCGCGTAGACTATTATTTATAGTATAAAACCAATTTTTTTTTTAAATTACTTAAAAAGAATTGATGTTTTTATTTCTTGCCTTCGTAAAGTTGCTCCGAATAAAATTGAAAAGTAGTACCAAAACGAATTACCGCAAATGCCATTTTAAGACACTCTACTTTTTAAGTTTATAAAGTATTTCATTACACGTAACTTATACGATCTTCCTGATACGATTCTTATATTCAATATATTTAAAAAGATACGAAATTATTGTTTAATTATAAGCATAGGTGTATATTCAAGTCTAATTCGAGATCCCCCAGTCGGAAATGCATATTCCGAATGGCAGCTCCGGTAGTCACGTGATCCATCGATATATAGATATATATTTCAGGTAAGATACCACGTATCGATAGGTACATCACGTGACTGTCGGAGCTACCATTCGGAACAGACCCTTTGATTCTGGGCCCCTATTCGCTGTGAGCATGTGGTATAGTATATGTTATCTTATTTTCAAGAATTGCGCCGTCTTACGGTCGAGTGACGCGATTGGGGTAGTACAAAATACACAGGCTCTTATGGGCATTTAATGAAAATAATATTTTTTGAATTACTAATGAATCTGAGAATATTCTTATAATGTTTTTTAATAATAAATAAATATGTCAATTCATGAAAAAAATTTTAGATCATACAAATTGTCAAAAACTTATAAAAAATTATTTTCATTGAATGTCCATAACTAGAGCCTGTGTATTTTGCACTACCCAGATTACGTCACTCGACCGTAAGATAGCGCTATTTTTGTGTACAATATCTGTCATCCTCACAGCGAATATCACACAATTATAACCGGCAAAATTTCGCGCGCTTTGCTTTAGGCACGCTAACCACTGTTGAAGTGTCGACCAAAATACGAAACAAAACTGTTTTTAACGTTCTTTTAAAACAATGCATAATAGTATTGTATCTGTAAAACGCATTGGTGGGCAGCAGTTGGCTCAAAATGTTAATTCTGATGTAATCTTGCTTGGACAAATCAAGAAGGTGAATAATTTTTTAATCTTAAGTTTCATAACCCCTAAATCATAAAAAAGCTCTTTGTTATTCGTATTATTTTGTTTTTTTTTATTGTAACTTATACTTAACCCTTCCAATACATAGTAATTTTATTACATCGTATTTATTTATTTTTATACAGATTAGTTCAAGTGGAAAAGGTGTAGAACTGTTAACTGTTGACAATGTTCCTGTTAATGTTAGTTTACCAGAGCCAATTGATGGAAACTGTGAAGGCTATATTGAAGTTCATGGAACTGCGTTATCAAAATCAACTGTATCATGTAAAACATACTTACATTTTCCACCAGAGATGTGCACCAATTTCGGTGATAATACTTTTTAAAACTTAATGCTACTACTTTTGTTATTCTTACAGTATTCAAAATATCGTATTTTTATTTCAGAGTCTGATAAATACAATGCATTCCTTTCAACTCTACACGTGATTGGTGACAAAAAGTGGAAAATTAGCAATGACGATGAAGCTTATTAAGTATTAAACTATATACTTAAATTATATTTATTTTTTCAATCATTTAAATTTAAGATTAATTAAAATTAGTAAACTCTTGTGATGCTGGCATTCATTGAATAAATGTTCAAATATTTAAAACACTATTTTAGTTACAAGGAATAGGTTTATATTAAAAAGACAAATTTTTTTCAAAAAATTACAATTGTATACAATGTATTTTATACAACCCCTACACCCACTTTACAAGATGCGTCTAAAGAGAAGCACCGGCATGTACACGAGGTCACTGGGCATTCTGAGTGCTGTCTATAAAAGTTTTAAGATAAAAATGTTAATTTATAAAATTCCTATATATATTTCAAGTTTTACACCAACTTCTTAGAAATATTAAATATACTTACTGAAACCAGTGTGTTATATGATTTGCATGACCACCATGTCTACATGTTTGACACCATGTAAACCAATTACTGAATTCTGTTAGTTTACTATCTTCCTCGTTTCTACTTGAAGTTCCAGAAGTCAATTGTAAACCACTAACAGTTCCCATATGCATTAGACAAATGGCACACCGAGGTAAAGGCTTTCGACAACTAGGACATGCTGACATCTGAAAAAGACAAATATTTGATTAATTGAATAAGTTTTAAAAGAGTACTTAAACGTTTACAATTATAATTTTACCTTCAGTTTGTTTGATGTACTTCCTAATCTTCCAAATCCTTGTCCTCTTGCTCGACTTAGCCCTTGCATAAATGCAGAAATACTTTTTCCACAAAAATTGCAAGAGATATACATTTGTTGTGATGGCTTTTCGTTTGCTGATGCTCTCATGGCAATGTCAAAATGAGCCCTCTGATTCCACATTTTCCAAGCATCTAACAATCCTCTGTAACTAAAATTAAAAAAAAAAATTTAATTTATGCATTCATTAGCTTTGTACCATATTATTTTACCTTTCAATCCAAATTTGGACCTGATTATCTTGCAACAACTTTGGTGATAAGGCTCTTATTGCAATTAAACTGCAACTTTGTACATCTCCAGTAATTTCCAAATGTCTGTTAAGTAGCTGAATACCTTCTAAACTAGCTCCTAAATGACATTATTTTTTATAAAATGTATGTTTCAATAAAATAGTTTTATTTTATTTTACCTGTAAGCAAGAATCCAGCCAGGTTTCCTTCATCACATAATTTTTGAGTTAATTTTTTTAAATAATCATGTAATTTAGAATCTGATAAAAACATTAACGCAAATGCTACTCTATCTTCTACAGCCATTCCATTTTCATTCTACAAGTGTACAAAATTCACATCTTAATAAAATTTATAATGAATCTAATTTTTATTTAAGATCAATGATCTCACAAATAAACATTTTATATATCTTGCACTTACGAGCACATTTTCATAAGAATCATTGTCAGCTGTTAAGAAAGCAAATGTGGCCCGAAGATAAGCATCTGATAGTTGGGATCTTGATTTCAAACATAATTCTCGCCACATACTATTTTTATCCTCTGAAAAGCCAGATAATGCCATTGCAACAATATTCAAATTTGTTGCTAAAGACATTTTATTAGCTCCTCGGTTTAAAATTTCGATTGCTTGTCTTAAGCATAAATTAAAGACAGCTATTGCTGTTGCTCTAGGATATGCTCCTTCTCGTTCTAATCTTTCTAGAAATAAGTTATTATAAGGAGCATTTGTATCTTTCTCAAACCGCCAGCCGCATAATTGTAGAGCTTTGTCACGATCTGGAGATCTAATTAATTGGACATAGTTAATAGAAATTAAAAACAATATTAACTTCATATTTTAATTTCTCTTATTGTGTACCTATATGTTTTAGCTGTATGATTAGAACCAATATCTGTCCAAGGTCTATGTACAACTTCAGACTTTGTAAAACCACTATTAGAATTTTGTCCATCTAACTTTAAAACTGTCTTAACACCAGGATGTTTATTGTCTGGACTAGGTATTGTTCCATCTTCTACTAAAGAACGACTAAGGTACAACCATTGCCACAAATTCTTTAACGTTTCATCATCAGCAAGTTCTCCATTTTGAGATAACTCTGGCTAGAATATAAGTTGAAGATAGAAAAAACGTGATTTAAATTTAAAAGAAAGTTTATATTTACCAGTAAACCATATTCTGCTAATGCTCGACTTTTTGTTGATATTGAAATATCACTTAGAGCTTTATAAATATTATCATTACTACAAATATATTTAAAAGACTTGGAAGCATGATTCCATACTAGATGAGATCTAGTTGACCAGTTTAAAGTTATTCTTTCATATACAGTATAATCAGTCAAACCTATATAAAAAAAATATTAATGTTTATAATACAAATTATGTACACACAAATCTATGTTAAATAATTAAATTATCATTTGTTCATGTTTTTGTATTATAAAATACACTCACCCTGTTGGGAAATTGCTAATAATCTATTTACATGTGTAGGGTGCCATGAGAAACTAGTAGGATTTGACCAAGGAGGAGCAATTGTTCTTTCAAGTGCCCCTGGCTCTGTATCTTCTCCACCAACTCCATAATGTTGAATGTCATGGAGATACAAAGATGCTGCAAACATTCAAAATAAAATAGAATAAATAACAGAACTTTAAATCACATAAGTCTAGAAATAGATTAAATTACCAGAATCTTTTTGCAGTGAACCCAATAAATTATGCCTTGTAGGGCACCACAATACTTTCGTAACCTGTCTTGCCTGAGACAAAGTAAGGACTGGTTTTTCAAAGTAACGCGTATCCCAAATTGTAATTTGATTATCAATATGCGATACTAAATGATAATCATTATGTGGATTTACTGCTAAGCTGTACACAGCTTTAGTTGGCGTCGTATTTACGATTTTTACTGGATCTATAAAATGGTTATAAATATTTTTAGTAACATTTTAATGAAATACGTTTTAATAAATGGAAAATAATAAATTAAAGTGATTTACCTCTAAAATCAATAATTTTCAATTGCTTGTTATTAACACCTGCAACTAAACACTTTGGTTCATTGTTAAACCAAGCAAGAGAATGAATCGTTTCAGAAACACCAGCTTCAGCTAATGGTCGTATAGATTCAGCTTGACTAGCATTATAATGATGTGCTCTTTCTGAACTTGAAGGACTTTTTAGAACATCCCATAAGAGTAAAGATTGGTCAGTGCGATATTTCTCTAATCCAGAAACTAATAAATTGGAGTCGACTGGATTCCAAGCAACTGCGTTGCATTGTCTAGCATGTTTAGGAACTAAAAAGTATCCACAATTATAAGTTAAAAAATTATATTCACTCTCACATGTTGTATTTTGCATATATAACAAGAAATTTACCAAGTTCTTTTCCAGTTAAACCTAGAGAATCATAAGCAGTAGGACCAAATGTAGTTAGAACTACTTTTCCATTTGCTTGTCCAACAGCTAATAAAATATCTGGTTCTGGAAGGGGATAAATGTCAACACATTTGACATAATGGTGACTTGTGTTTGTAGCGAGAAGATGTGCAACGGTTGAATCCGAAACCTTAATACCTGTATAAATAACACATATCTATAGTCTTGAAAAAGTATATGCAAGTAAATGCTTGAATTGAAATAAAAACATTATAGAAACTTACACGAAGGTCTAACAGTATCCTTAATTTGAGCAATTTCGTAAAGACATATTTCAGTTCCCCAAGTAATAAACTTATTTGAATGAATTGGAGACCATTGCACCTCCAGTTTGACATTATTCATGTTTGTTTACTTATTTGATTTTTATTTATAAGGATATAAAAAAAAGATTAATCTCATTATTAAATAGTTATTACTTTATAAAAGATCTTAAAAATTTAATTAAAGGCTTCATTTTTTCTATTAAATAAATGCATATTTCATTCTTATAACTTTTCTACACTTATCTTTATTTACTATAAACATTGCGAATGCAGCGCCATTGTGGCTATAGGTGGGCAGAACGTGAACATATAATCAATATATGAGTCGCAGCTCGATCGATAAAACAGTATTCTGCACACATTATGTATGATAAGTCTTGAAATAGGGAACTTGCATGAAAAAATCCATTAGGCCCGTCAGAATATCGAAAAGTACTTAATATCAACGAATATAGAGATTATAGACGCTTATATGAAGCACGATTCAAACGGGCGGCGATTTCAGGTGCTGGGGGAGGGCAGAGGCCTTAGTTATGCCCCCTAGATACGAGGTGGCGTTAGCGTCACCGGTTATGTACGTGAGCACGCACACAGCCTTATGAAAATCTAACACAACGACGACCAGCGCTCATGTATACAGAAATTTCTACCTGCTCCCTCCGACCTGTGGAGTGTGACATATTATGCCGCGCCTACTAACTGTAAGATCGCTGGTTGGAGCCACGGTCAGGGCAACTTTTTTTACATGTTACATTTATTAAACACGTGATTAAATGGGTTCATTTTGTCACGTGCTTTTTTACATGCTCCTGCTCATGATTTGGACCGTGCTCTTATACGTGCTACAATACGTGATTTGACGCATGCTTCTATACGTGATTCTGCACATGATTTTGCACGTGCCTCTGTACGTGTTTTAGCACGTGATGATTTTCAGTAGGGAGAGCTTGATTGCTGAATATAAATTTAATAAGTATTAATTTGACTACAGGGGATAGTGTTTTTTTGGGATTAAGGTAATGTTTGTTCTTACTGTTAGTTCATTGTAGATAATATTATAACTAAGTCGAACAATTGGGCTTGTACTGAGCAGCTTGTATGGGTGCATACAAGTTTAGCTGACTCTAATTACCTATTTGTAATACGCACAAAGTGTGGGGTTAGAACTTATTTATTCTCGTATCTTTTGCATTATTTTTCATTCTTCTTTTAAGTACTCCTTAAAGTTGATTTTCACAAATTAATTTTTTCTAAAGTTGGTTTCAGATAGCATAGGACTGTAAAGCAACGTTTAAACATAGACTAAAACCTTCTAGGGTACCTTTAAAAGTTTACAGGTCACAGTTCTCAAACTTGAAATATTTTGTGAATATTTTTTTATGTCACACAGTTTCAGACTTGATAACCATCACTCATTATCTCCTGTTCAAGTGGTGAAATAACTTGTCTCGAATTCAAGTCAACGAGTTATAAAATAACTACTAATAAGCTGTAATATTTTTTATTTCAATAAAATGTTTGGAGTTAGTGATCTCACTAAATTAGAGATTTACTATTCTGTCAGTTAGTATATATAGAATATAATATTATTATAATTTAATATTATACACGTTATATTTATTATAACGTTAAATACTCAATTGGTAAAGCCTCCAGAACTCTATCTTTCATCACTAGACTCTCTGTTGATTTTAAAAACCCTAGTACTTTTAAAACACTTTATGTAACATTAACTATACCTGTTCTAATGAGTAATGTATGCATCCCCTATTTGAACTTCTCGATATGATACTTATTCCAAGCAAATCGACAGAATATAAAATCGCTTTATATAGAATACTAAAAGCGAACTAAGAACGCTTTAAATAGAAATTTTGTCTGCGATTTCTTAATACTTTAGTTAGTAACGCACTTAGTAAACTAAAAAGTCTAAAAAAATTAGAATTTTTATTTATACGATCCACATAACTTTTAGTTTAAAGTGCCAATCGATAAGCGCGCATCAGCAACCGATCAATGGTATCATGCCGATGCGCGGTAACTTGCCATCGGCGCGGAGCGCGCGCTGTCTTGGTCTAGTGCGAGAATCGATCGGCGATCGAACGTTGCGGCGAGCCCGCGTACGCGCATGTACGGAGCAATGAGCATGAGAGAGATGGATAGGGCTGGGTACATTATAAAAGGCCGAGCTTGGGTGGCACTCTGTTCCTTGCAAGGCTGACAGGACAATCCGCTCTGTCTACCTACGAGTTGAACAAATCCAAGCTCCCAGCAGTGGTGATCAGGAGGGGAAAAATAAGAGCTAATAACAAAAATAGAATTTAACTGCTATCACTCTTGTGGTCATTTCTCCTGAAAATTTAATAGTAATGTGAGCAAATAAAACTACATATCATTAATAAAAATAAATATCTAAATATGAAAAGAAAAACTTTTATTATTTCCACTCTCCTATAAAAATATAACATTGAGTTAAAACTTAGGCCTCGTTGTTCGTTTTAAAGCGACACAACTCGAGCACCAAATGAAAAATTAATTAATTAATCACGTTCCGTAAGGTAAAGTAGCCTATTATGCCACATCGCGAAAAATAGCTCACTTTATGAAATACTCATAATATATTAGATTTTATACAAATATTACAGTAATAAGCATACTAAAAAAATATACGTATTGTTATTAAACAATTAATTTTACAATAAAATTAAGATAATTGCAAGATACAATTTCAGCAAAGTGAAAAAAATATTTTTGCTAAGCGCTCTTGAAAACGGGTGTAAAATAACCAAAGAGGTGACTTGGAATAACTCAATGATGCAGATTACTATTTTAATAATTTCATTACCTATACGCTGTTTTATGATATAAGAAATAATTCATATGATAGATAAGCGATCAAGTAATTGATTAAAATCGCTATAAATCGCTATTTTAGTCCTAATAGAATAATAAATAAATACGTGTTTTACAATGGGTTCCTTATTTTAATTAGGCAACTATTTATGAAACACAAGAAATGCGTGTTTTAAAGCTGAATTTTCATATAAAAATTAAAAGTAATTATTATTACTTAATTGTTGTATTTTTACGTATTTGTGTTTTTTTCTATAAAAATTTTAAATACGAACTGATTTTGTTAATAAAATTTATCGAACCTAACCTATAAAACGTCGCCTTATAGTATATTATGACACTGTTGTGGGAGATGGTTTTCTACCTTGCTCGAGGGTTTTCGCACGAGCAAAGCGAGTGAGAAAATCGAGCAAGGTAGAAAAACACCTCCCACAACAGTCTCATACGATATTTCATAGCACAACAACCTCAAAATCGACAATAAAGTTGGCATTTTGAGGTTAGTGTGCTATAAATGAATTTACCTACACATAAGCGTATCCCGCATGTAGTGTAACCTTCTTTGAATTATCTTTTCTTCTATCATTTAGAGTTTTTAAGATTAAAATTTTTGGATTTTTATCATTGTATTATTCCACTTATTTTACTTATATTGATAATTTCAGCAAAAAATTGCGAGTAAATAGTATTAAAATATCAATTTAATCATGTTTCATAATAGGGGTATACATTATGAAACATAGGTTCCAGTCAAAAAATAGCGTTTCATAATGGGAGCCGAACATTGCTTAGTATCATGTTTATTAAATAAACAAATATTGCACTAATTTAAAATCTGAAAAAAGATACTGAATCTAGAGGAAACAGCGAGTCGACTGATATATGTTAATCCCTGGTTAAAAAAACTTATAAGACCGGATTGTAAAATAAACCTATATGATCTTATCCGATTTTATCCGGATTTTGAAACCTATTTCATATGGTCATATCCAAATCAATACAAACTTGGTTATTTCCGGATACGTGCGGATAAAACAGGATGAGATCAAATCAATCCTGTCTTGTCCGGAATTTGAATCCGATGTTATCAGGTCTTATCCGATATCATAAGCTTTTTAACCAGGGATATACAATTAAAGGTATATTGAAATTCATATTAGGAGTTGAAAACAAAATGCCCAAAAATCGTTTCATAATAGGCTACTTTACCTTACACATTGTATTGCGCCAAGCGTATGTAGAGCGTACTTTATATTTGCAGCGGTCAGACGACCGAGCGCGACCAAACTTATCCCCTTTACTTACTACGATCCGCAGGATAAGGGTCGTAGATAATTGAGAAGGAATTTAGGGAATTGGTCTCGAAATCAGGTGCTATAATTCACCTGGATTCTGTATAGGTCAAAAAACAAATAAAGCCGAAATCAAAACTACGACTTCTCGAGTCAGAACACGAACCGCGTTTCAAAAACGATTAAAATCAATGAAACTCTGAACCAATACACGTCAAACCATTAATCACAATATACGAAATTTCTATATAAATTATTATGTAGATAATTATAGAAAATCCCATTTCTATTTATTTTTTAATAGTTTTTAGAATAAAACCTCAAAATTTTAAAATTAAGAACTATATAGAGAATAACGGAGAATTATCTTTTTGTAATAAGAATGCTTAAGATGGTTCGAACGCGAATGAAAGGATTTAAGAATCAAATAAAACTTATACAGGTTATTTATGAACATAAGATGTATCTCCTCGAAAGTTGTAAAACAGGCCTCCGACTAACTTAGAGAAAAAATTACTTGAAAATAGACTATGTTGCACACGTTTTATGGGAGTCAACGCGACTCTGAGCAGTAATTACAAGATATTTCTTCACAAAACCTTCTGATCAAACTAAAAAATCAATATATAAAAGTATGAAATCCGTACTTTCTAATGACTCAATGAAAAGTATGAGTAGCCGAACTTATTAAAAAGCTATTTACTTAAAAAATACGAAAACGCTGAAATTGTAATCTTAAAGCGTGAAAAAGTGAGTCATGCGAACGTTAAAATATCAATTTTGTGAAGAAAAAAACATATTATTTTGTATGATAGCATTCATTAAATTGTCCTAAAATTCATAAATAAATTTAATAAATGTAGAGATATACAGGTATCTGTACGCAGTCAGGTTACAAAAATAAAAAAATAAACTTACTATTGTAATTACATTGTTATTACAATTATAAGCTACTTAAAAACTACTTAACACTAACTATAGAGCTTTTATGATTTACTTATATTTATGATTTAAATCACAAAAACTCAAATAATATAATCATGTCATGTTTCCTTAGTTTTTATTATCCATCCTTCCATTTCAATTATATTACTATTACTGTAATACTATATTATATTCATATTTTTCAGATCTATTGAAAGTTTATTATAATATGCTGAGGAAACTAACTGTGTCTTCCATTATTATTTCTTTAACTAATTTGTCTTCATCATTATTGTTGTCATATACAATATTTTCTTGTAATTCTTTAATCCCGTCTTCTTCACCTGCTATTGTTTTTTATTGGGTCGTATGGATAATCTGTTGTTTGTATTGTTCTGCGTAATAAAAATATATAAGTTTCACAAGATTTTTGTCATCATCTGTGTGGTTGGTTTCTCTATTGGTATTATGTTTTTCATTATATTTCTGACAGTTTATGCATTTCTTATTTTCTGTATTGGTGCAATCCTTATCTGTATGCTTTTCAGATCAAAAATTACAGAATTCATCAGTAGACGTACATTTTTTCGAACTATGCCCATATTTTTTACATTTAGAATATAAGTTTACATTAAAATCATCGTAAACTTTGCATCCATTACTTCCAGTTTATGAATTATACGCTTCCATAGAGAGATGCAAGATTCATCCCCGCTCCATGTTTGGTTCTCCCACTTAAGGGGAGGTCGGAGCGAACTTTACCATTCTGACTAAAATTCAATCTAAAATTCACATAGTAACATCAAAATCGAGGTTGGTAATAGTTTGTTATTATGTAAAGAACACCGGGAAACAGCAATTTTATTTATTAGTAGCCTCAAAAGTTTTTTATTATTAAATATTGTTACAATTGACGAATGGAAAACGGTAAAAGTGATGGTCATCTTACCGTTTCTTAGCCTTACTGATAGCTTCACCTCGCGCCGTATTTTTCATTATTTTACGAAATTGTACGCAATTATGTACGCTTGAAGCTTTATAAACATTTATTATTATGACAAGAGCACCGGACAACCGCATTTTTGTACCAGAAATGACCACAAATTTTTATTTTTATGATATTAATTTTTGAGGTTAGGTAAAATCTGCACCAATCAGGATAGCTCCGACCTCCCGTTAAGGGGATGTCGGAGCTATTCTGATTGGTGGAAATTAGACCTAACCTTCAAAACTTACATCACAAAAATAAAAATTTGTAGGCATTTGTAGTATAAAAATGTCATTGTCCACTATTCTTTACATAATAATAATTGATTATCAAGGTCGCTATGTACGATTTTTTATGAAATCTTGACGTATAACGAAAAATACGACGCGAGGTGAAGCCGTCGATGAGGTTAAGAAACGGTAAGATGACTGTCATTTGGATCGTATTCTATTATTCATTTGTAATAATATTTCATAATAAAACACTTTTGAAGCTATTAATAAACAAAAATGCTGTTATCCACTGTTCTTTACACAATAACAAATCATTATCACCCTCGATTTTGATGGTACTATGTAAATTTTAGACGTATAACGAAATATACTCCGCGAGGTGGAGGTCACAATGGTAAAGTTCTCTCCGACCTCCCCTTAACATAGGACTTGCTCTTCTCTCCTTTATCTGTTCTATGGTGCAGAGCATGGACTATTTTATATCCCCCCTCCCTCTCTTTTCCATGACAAGAAGTGTATGGTACCTGGTACTGACAACACAGGCAAACAGCTTCCATCGAAAATATTACAGGTTATTTGATGCAGGATTTCTGACATCGCTGATCGCTTTCATGCCCCGAGCCGTAGGTTAACATCATATGCTACGCGAATGTGAGAGAGAGAGAGAGAGAGAGAGAGAGAGAGAGAGGTGCACGCGAGCGCGTCCGCTCGCGTAAGTGTATCAATTCCGTTGATTCTAGGAAAACACATTTACTTCCGTTGACTTTTTTCATTCATTTTTCAATTTTAAGAAAATATCTCTATGAAAAGTTGTTCTTTTTTATTGTAACCACAACTTTCCATAGAGATATTAACTCAACATTGAAAATAAAATAAGAAAAGTAGATCCTCGTATTTGTCGGTGATAGGTGGCTTTAGCATCACCTTAAACGAGAGTTCTGTAATCGGAGCCTATTCCACCCCTTATATGAATTTCGGCCGCCGGGTGTATATCAGTTCATGCCATTACTTTTGCACATGCTCGGCTGTCTCAAGATTAGTGCATGTTTTGCCTCTAAGTTCAAACTCGGCTATCCAATATATGATCAGCACACGTCTTGTCTCTTGTACAAACTCGGCCGTCGTTAATTTTTCCCTTTTTATAAACGCATCAAGGCGTGTGAGCTCCGGTTGATGCTGATGATCCGTCTCAATGTAAACTATATACATAACCTTTAAAACACATAATGCTATAATACATGCTGTCCGGATGTCCTCCGATGCTACTCCACGTTCTCTGAATCTCCAAATACGTCCCGACTCTTCCTTTCCTTGCAGCACAAAAATTTTTAGCAAAATTTTGACTATTTCATTTAAAATATCAAAATTCTTTCAAGACACCACCGGGAGATGACAGCACAGCGTAGTTTTATTTTTTAGCTTTGAAAATTGGTGACTTGTCCACCCTAAGAGGGACTACTACATAGTAATCTCGAAGAACGAGATTCGAAGTATAATCGTAAATTATAAACCTAACTACCCCAGACCAACGAATATAGATAGGGGAGACCGAGGCTACTTTGAAAATTTTTTGTATAAAACCTTTTAGTTCTTACAATCTTTATTAAAATTATTTTTATAATAGATGGTTATTAAGTTTAGGTTTTTGGATAGCTGAAAAAAATATTTTAGGTCTGCATGTTTGTGGTAAAATTTTGTGGTTACCATAACTTTTGAAGGCCACGGTATTTCGGGCTGAAATTTCGCAGGTACATCAGATGTGACCCAACATAGAACTGATTAGACTTTGAAGCTAAGTTGTCAAAACTCCCAGATTATTTTCAAAATTTTAAATTTTTAAAAATTTGCAAAAAATTAAAACAATTTTTGTTGTTATTTTATGGGTTAGATATGTCAGCAATATGCATAAATTCGTAAAGTAGACGTAATTTCCTTTCAACTGGCGTATCTTACAATATCTGGGTCGGGGCCGTTTTACCTAATGCGATTCGAGATATCGAATTTTTAGGTTGGCAATACTGGGGTTATGAGTATGAAAGATATAGAGACGCCACGTGATGTTTACTTTCGGACTCAATGAGGGCACGGGGCGGAATGAATTGCGGAAAAGCTAATCTTTAAAAGCACCGAAAACTTTGCTTTAAAAATAAATTTTAAAAGTAAATTTTTTTAACCGAAAATTTTGCTTTAAAAGTTTTGAAATAGAAGTAATCATTAATTCTTTTAATATTCTTGTTTAATGTATATTACATTACAAGCTTTCACAATTTAAGTTAAATAAGTTACACGATTTAGATAAACAAAAGCTAGAAGAATTGGCGTTCGATCTCAATTTTATAAAAGTATATGCGTAGGTTATAGTAAGAGCTGGTACAACATACATACGAATTATAAAATAAACGAAAACTAATTCGACAATGTACATGGAGTATTAGAAAAACCATAATACACTATACGGCGAAGTCAAATTTTATTTTATACAAAATCAAATTTCATACATGTACCTTCAGTCATTTAGGATTGAACAAAACCGGATTATTTTTCATCATAAAACCACGGCAAGACTATCGAATATTTTACCAATCAATGAAGAACGTACATCAGTTATTAACTTTCCGGTCATAAGAATATTTGCAACTATTAATTCGGGTTGGTAATTACATTTGTAAATCTCCAAATTTTTCTGAATAAAATTATGTGATTTATTGGCATAATCTGTATTTTTATTATTTAGTAATTGTTATTTATTGCTATTTATTGTTAAAGGTTCAAAATGAACATTAAAAATAAAATTTTAAGTATATAATTATATATAATTATATATAGTTATATATAGGGATAGATAATCAGATCAAACTGTAGAAAAATAACTACTATATATGACTATATATAATTATATATAATTATATATAGATATATACATATATATACATATATATATATATATATATATATATATATATATATATATATATATATATATATATATATATATATATATATATATATATATATATATATATATATATATATATATATATATATATATATATATATATATATATATATATATATATATATATATATATATATATATATATATATATATATATATATATATATATATATATATATATATATATATATATATATAACTGTATATATATAATATATAGTTATATATAATATTGTTTTTCTAAGCTCGGATCTGATTATATATCCATATGTAGAATTATATATAATTATATATAATTACTAGGGTGGATTCCCCCTGCTAGCTCCGCTTGCTAACCCCCACTCATAAATTAAAGTAAATTATAATTTATTATAGATTCTATAATTTAAACAATAAATTATGTTAAATAACGGTGCTTAACTAAATGAAAAAAATTATTTTAATAAACTGTGACGTCAGAAGCGTAAATATTGTCAATTTAAGAAAAATTCTACTTATAGAATAGTATTTTCTTCATTCTTCAATCACTTTTAATATTTCGGGGCTTATTTTCTTATTTAAATATTTATCTACAACTTCACCATTTAAAAATTATTTTTTCTTTCTTCAAGGAGAAAAGAGTATTTGTTTATATATAAAAACATTTTTTATATAAAAGCTTTGAAACAATTAGTTTTTATCTTTTCAATTAGTCTTTTCTCTTGAAAGTTAAATTATTATATAATTTTTTTACGGTGAATTTATAGACATATACATGTGTATAAAGAACAAAATAAGCTCCGAAATATTAAAATTGATTGAAAAATAAAGAAAATTCTGTTGCTTAATTAGAATATTTTAATTTACAATATTACGCTTACGACGTCAAGATTTTCTTAAAATAATTTTTTTTCTATTTCGTTGAGCATTCTTCTTTATACATACTTTATTATTTAAATTATAGAATCTTTGTAAGTTTCTTATATATATTTTTCTAACTATCAATGAAATATGACACATCTACCTAAAAAAAAAATATTAAATACCATCGGTCTGTGTAAAAGAATATCTAAAAATATTCGACACGTATTTTTTCTTGTTTGCAATTGGATGATTATTAACTAAGATACAACAGGTTGAAAAGTCACGTGACGTCACGATATTGTATGAACAATATAAAATCATGCAATATCGTAACGCCACACGATCTTTTAACCTACTGTATCTTAGTAAATAATCGTTCAATTATAAAAAAGAAAAATAAGTGACGAATATTTTTGGACACTCTTTCTTAGATGGACTTTGGAATTGTTTCGAATTTTTGTTATGCAACATCCTAATTGTTTAAGTACTATAGTTAATATGGTTAAGTATTATAAGATTCTAAATTTGTTGTTTACGTTGCAGATAACCATTGCCTTCATATATATAAAAATAATCGTATTAATTTAAAAAAAAATTATTTATGTTATCTACTTATATGACATGATTTAATTAGGCTTAATAAATAAATTAAAATTAAAGTGATTATTTGCATATACTTAATAAAAAATAATAAAAATGTATTTTATTTTATTATTCATAGAACTATTTATACATTTTAAATTAATTTCAATTCACTAATTCACTTATATACACATTTTTTTAATAAAAGTATTTTTTTTCTCTCATTACCGCGAATAGCCTAGTAGGCCAAGTATGCGGGAGCCTTCCACTACCTCCATGTGGAAGTAGTGCCTGATCCTATATCCCTTCCTATATATCCTTTCCTATATATTAGGCCATAGCTTGCCGGTTAAGCCGACACTCTCTTTCCCCAAGGGGGCATCATTTTAGCCTCCCAGTGTACCCTCTCTGAAGAAAGCCCAATATTTCAGGGACCAGCTCCTCGCTGGTAAAGCCGGCGCTCCCTGCCGCAGCATCGGATTGGCTACATTTTTTCTACCTTACCAACACCTGATTCCGTACACACTGTGTCGCAATGCCGCTCAGGCTTACATCTGTGAGGCAAGGGAAAGCCCGGAATTACACTGAAGGAAAGTTCCGGGGAAATACCCGTCTCGAAACAGCCGGTGTCTATGGGTACATTTGAAAACAACTCAGAAATTCGAGTGCATTCACCGGCAATAAAACCTCGACCCCTGGAACACTGTTGTTTCTGTAACTAGCACGTTAACCACTGAGCCAACACCGCTCTTATTAACAGTATTTGTTGAATGAGGCAAATAGACTTCGTGCGACAGAAGAAGGACTTCCCATGATATGTCTCAACATGATTATTAAAACGGATATTTTTGCCTGATACACTATTCTATAACAATAAGTTTTTATGAAAATTAGTATATAAAGGTCTTTGAATTTTGATTGGTAACAACCTACAGTGAAGATTCAAAATCAATAATAAAATTTATAATATAATCACTTCTTTTAATAATCATGTTGAGACTTACTGTGTCCCGTGGATTATATTCAAAAATATAGTCAAAATATAAAAGACGTTTAATAATTCTAACATGTGACATAATTATTAAAATAATTAATCTATATTTTATAATAATTTTTTGTACTAAAACAAACAAAAAATGCGACGCGTCTTTACAGTATATCTAAGGTTGTGTGGAAAACTGTGAACATAATTTGTATCCTCACAAGATTTAGCAACGAACTACATTACATAAATGTGTATCCTTCTGTCTACGTGGCAAACAAGGTTTAATCCATTAATTATTGTTCGAATAACAAACTATAATGGCATTTTAATGAAACTTTATAAACTTTATACCAATAGGTATATTGTATTTATAAAAGTGGAGAGGTAGGTGGAGGGGCAGGTAGTTTGAGGGGTAGGTGAAGGGGTATGTGGAGGGTAGTGGATGGGAGTGGAAGCGGGAAGAAGGGCAAACCAAAGTTTAAAATAATTTTAAATAAATTATCGTTATTTGTTGAGGGGCTAGGTGGAGGGGAGTGGAGGGGAGTGGAGGGCCTGAGTTTCCGAAATCACGGTAACAACTCGATAATATAGGAAGATATATAAGACCATTTTTACTCGGGATGTATAAAATGTCAAATACGTCAAATTAATAAAAGTTTATTTTGTGTAATTTAGTAAGTTATGTAGTTTAATTTTTTATTTTTATTTAAAAACAGCAGAATATGATTATATTAATGTAAACATTAAATATAAGAGGATAAGCTAGAAAAATTGATAAGCGGGAATAAAATCCACTACTCCTGCAATTGCGGGAGAAGAG
The DNA here is from genome assembly GCA_949152435.1 of Gastracanthus pulcherrimus. NCBI lineage: Eukaryota > Metazoa > Arthropoda > Insecta > Hymenoptera > Pteromalidae > Gastracanthus > Gastracanthus pulcherrimus. The sequence continues at coordinate 5,048,119 of OX424574.1, read as the reverse complement.
GGAATAAAAGGCTACTTTAGTCTCGCTTTTCAGGTCAATAAAGTGGCTAGTATAGTTAAGTCGTTAATAACAGTACATAAAGTCGACTTTATTCCCGTGTTGCATTCGTAATGACGTTCCATTCTGTCTCGGAGCGCAACATAAGTTTTACGATGTTATCTGGTGTCACTTCTTGCCTTAAGGCCGAAATCATACAGTATTGGCAGGTTGCCTCAACCTTTTTCTTGAAACGGCATAGGTATTGCCCTTTTATCACCTGGGTAATGTAGTACCCAACCTCGCTATGGTTTCTGTTGACCAATTTGTCGATATTTGGGATGAGACGGTGGATCCATCTCCTTGTCTTTTCGATTTCCCATCGAGTTTATCATGTATTCATGAGCCTAGTTCTCGCTTTTATTTTTATGCTGTTTCTCTCTTGCTCATAGTCGACGTTATCCTGTTCAATTTTCTTCAGTTCTTCGTACGTCTCCTATCTCTCCAGTGCAAAAAGATCTGCCGGGGGTACTCCAGCTATGACCTGCACCGCGCTCGTCGGTATTGTTTTATATGCCGACGCAATCCTCATGATAATGGGGCGTTGTGCCGACAACAGTGCTGCCTTGGCGTGCTCTCTTCCATCTGGGGATCCTGCCCAGACGAGGGCTGCGTACAACAGCTTCGAGTGGACTACACTTGAGAGTAGCCTTCTCTTACCTTCTTTCGATCCCCGGACATTTTGCATAAGTCAGGAGAGGTTGACTCCTGATTCCAATGCATTATTCGCCGATTTTTTAATATGTGGCAGAAAACTTAACCGGCGGTGCAGTTCTACCCCCAAGGTAGGTAAGCTGGTTTTTCCATGGTATCACCGTGTCTGCTAAGCGAATCTCCGGTGCCTCGAAGCTTCTTCTGTCAGATACCAGAACTGCCTCGGTCTTGTCTACGGCCATCTCCATGCGCTTTTTATCCAGCAACCTCTTGACTCTTCTGAGTGCATCATTGATTCGGATTTCGACGATTTCCACGTCATCCGCCTAACATATAATTAGAGCATCATCTGCGTAATCTACGATGATGGTGCCATTAGGTAGCTTCAGCCTCAGTAGTTCGTCGTACATAAGATTCCACAGAAATGGACCGATCTTTGATCCTTGTGGTGCACCTCTTGTCATTTCTTCTTGGAGCGTCCACACCTCTTCCTTGTAGAGGACCCACTGATCGCTTAGGTAATCTTCTACCATGTGCCGTAGGTAGGTCGGAGTATCCTTTTTTATTAGGCTATCGATGATCTCCTTCCATCTGGCGGAGTCAAACGCATTTCGTATGTCAATACTAATCCGGGCGCAGAAACCCTTCTTCTTTCTTCTTCCTATCCTCTTCTTGTCCGCTTCTACAATCTTAACCACGGTTGATATATCGTCAACCGTAGATCGTCCTTTCTGGAAGCCATACTGCATGTTCGAAAGTGCATGGAAACTCTATCGAGGGGTTTATTTCCTTTTTTTTTTAAAAGACCAGCTTCTGTCTTTTCTACTTGCTGTAGAACTTTCCTTCCTTTAAGCACGTATTTATTGCATCCAAAATAGGTTGCAGATACACTTCGATAACTTTTTGGATTATTTCGCTGGGAATCCCATCTAACAGGGTGCTTTGTCGGTTTTCAGACTCTTGGCTTCACTGATAGCTCATCCAATGTGAACATGTCCTCCTGTCTCGCCTCTTCGTTGTGCATCTCTCCCTGAGTCATTGGTACATCTGCCGGGAAGAGCGCCTTCACGATTTCATTTACCCAAACCACGTCATCGAGACCTGGGACTTTGCGATTCAATGAGCATGGTGAAATTTAGGTTAAGAATAGAAATTTTACGTACATTTTTAATAATACTTACTTCAAAACTTTTCTTAATTTTTATACCAGTTACAAAAACAATCCAGCTACAAAACGATAAGTGGTAAAAAAAGAAAACCTGTTTGGCAATGATTTAAAAAATTCCAGAAAGTCTAAAAATGTATAAATATTAAAATTAACGTGAATGCCGATAAAACAGTAATTAAGCGGTATACGGCTTCATCTTAGTAACGTATACTTTAAGTATTCTTTAATAAACTACTTGAATATGTTTCAGGTTTCATACGCAAGAGAATTGAAATTTTTTGATTTCATTTAACAATTACGTTGCCTTTTGGCCATTTTAGTCTGGCTATGCAGACAATTAGAAATTACGAAACACTTTGTCACTCTTAAACAGTGTTTTTAGTTACTATTTTATACTTTATTCAACAGCCTATAGACTGTCTCTAACTTTAATTTCTGTTTTGTCATACAAAATACTTCGGAAGGTAACTGACAGTTTCTCCTACGTCCAAGATGGCGTCAGCGCAAACGTTCCGTATATGGTACTTTTACAATGCATGTGTGAATTTTACTATTAGTGTTGCGGAATTATTACACCGTTTCCGTTGGTAAAATCACCATATCCAAAGTAGGTAACAAACCGACCCATTTCCAAAGTGGTAAATTTACCAATTTTGGTAATAATACGATTCCAATGGTGTTTTTACGTAACTCACAGTCGTAAAATTACGAAACGAGTAGTAAAATTCCATAATGATCCCATCCTATAGGAAGCTCGCGAGCTTTGTTTTGTCGAGTTTCTTAGTATTCCATCCTGTTTATGTGGCTTTATTGTTACATATTCTTGTTTTCAGCTCTTTTGTGATCTTAAATTCGATGTATCAATTATCACTAAGTGATTCTTCTTTCCGTACTTGCCAGTTCTGTACTCTTTTGGCTATTTTTGTAAAGGAGATAGTTAGGTCGATAATTGACCGCCTCTCCCCCCTCAAACATCAATTTCTGCCCCGTTTGCTACTATGAGATTATTCCTGGCAACCATTTTGTTGACAATTATGCCTCGTTGGTGTAGCCCTGAGTAGGTCCACCACTCTGGTAACTTACTGTTAGTTTAAAAATTATACTAGCAAAGCTAATGAAATACTCTATACGGGAAAGTCCCGGAGGTTCTTGTTTTTAAATCACAACTCCGAAGATTCTCGTGAGAATAACGAAAAAGCCTTTAATTTACGTGTCAATAGTTATTTCCCAAGGGTTAAATATATGCCCAGCATATACGCAAATTAAATACTAATTATTATGACATGATTTAAATTAAAATAGATTTAAACAACATACTATTTTATATCTTTTACCAATCTTTGAAGCATAAGTTTTAAGAATTAACGTTAGGTGGCCATACAATAGCTAAAAACCTTCATTTTTTGTTATTAATTAATACTTAACTCAGATTATTATATTAACTATGGCCAAAACTAATTTACTACGTCAAAAAGGTCCATTCATACAACTAATTCTATTTTGAAAATTTCATTTTCACATTGCTACATAAAAGTTACAGCTAAAATAGCTATGAATGGTCCTACTAGGGTACTCTCTCCTATCTACTGGACAAAGGCCCATTGGACAAAACTACAGATATTGGGCTTCATTTTTATGTACCAAGAAACGATCACCAAAGTGTTATCTAACTTAGTGACCCAAACTACGTTGTTTTCCCTTTTAAGTTGAAAGCAATACATTACATAAAGACTTAAAGACGTCAGTCCATTTTATTAATATCAGAATCTGGAAGAACAACACATTTAACAATTCTTAACTTACGTAATATTATTTTATAAATATTTAATTTTCACTTAAAAAATGGTTGTTAGCTGTAAATTTTAGCTGTAGATTTTAGTACACTTTTGTTTATTTTAAAATATAAATAAGAATTTAATAAAATTTGTGCTTTTAAAATTACAGTCTTAAATTGTTTAAAAATGGCGCCAAAATATCCATGGATATTCATGCATTTTCAACTATTATCAATTCGATGACAGCGTAAATTTTTCGCCAACACCTTTCATTATTCTTGATTTTGAATTACGTTAATATTTCTATCTCGAAAAGAATTGAAAGCTTAATGGTGTTGATATTTTCTTTGCATTTCTTCAAGGTATAAACTATCCCTGCCTTGGGATGAAGGTGAAGTTTGGAATATTCGTGGAACTATTTTCAATTTTTGCATGAATCGTTTTGTTAAGGTCTAAAACAAAGTATCCGACATGCCTAAAGTAGGGTTGATCCTTAAGAGGAGGCCGTATCTACTGTCCTTGTCTAATGACAGTTTTGCTATTTACTCAAAAAGTAGTTTGTTGATTGAAAAACTAACAGTTGACCCTAATTCGTCTTAAAATAAGCAATACTTTGAGACCTAAAAAAGTACCTAACATTATTTCCTTTTCGAGAAAACTTTGGAACGTGAAATCTAACCTCAATTTTCACGTTCCGAAGTTTTCTCGAAAAGGATATAATGTTAGATACTTTTGTAGGTCTCAAAATATTCCTTATTTTAAGACCAATTGGGGTCAACTCTTAGTTTTTCAATTAAGAGACTCCTTTGTGAGTAAATAGCAAAAATGTGATCAGACAAGGATAGTAGATACAGCATCCTCTTAATAACGTTAAAAACAGCCTAAAAGTAAGGAATGATTTCTGTAGCCCTATTTAGACGTTTTATCTCGCTAATTTTTGTGCGAGTGAATGAACAGCCTTAGAAACTATGTACACAATTTTTTACATTAATTTTTTTTATAAGGAACCAAATAGAGACTTAAAAAGAAAAAATCGATTTTATTTTCTTATTTGAATGGTCAGCGTTTTATCTCGGTAATTCTTTCACATTCAAGTAAAGATTATTTTATTAAACATGTGTATATTCTTTTGATCGACTTAATTATGAGGAAAATTTGTTATCTAAATAACAATATATAAAAACATTATCTTGTAGTTAGAATAACAGATTTATATATTCACCATTATAAAACGAATCAAAAACTGCACTTATATTAATACTTTCACGCAAATTTATTATGAGGAAAAAATTTTGTTCAGATATTCACAGTTCCTATGTTCCTACATTCTAACCTCTGCTTAAACTGTATTAAGCCAACTAAATTAATGTTTCCCGTGATTGCTTGCTTAGACAAACATCCAAAATATATTTACATCTATAATGTAAAATATTGTATAAAAATGAGCGGGATATAATTCTGGCAATATTATTTTAAAATAGATGAGTCGAATGCATAATATAGCTTCGGTAGTAACAGTCTGCGAATATCTGAACGAAATTTTTTCCTCGTAATAAATTTGCGTGAAAGTGTTAATATAAATGCAGTTTTTGATTCGTTTTGTAATGGTCAACGAATTAACGAATAAAACGCTACTAACTAATTTAATAAGTATAAATCTGTTATTCTAACCTCGAAATAATGTTTTTTATTTATTATTATTTAGATACAAAGTTTTCCTCATGCATAAATCGATCAAAAAAATTTACACATATTTAATAAAATAATCTTAACTTGAATGTGAAAGAATTACCGATATAAAATGCCGAATTCTTTAATAAGAAAATAAAATCGATTTTTTAATTTACTTTTCGAGTCTCAATTTGGTTTCTCAAAAAACAATTGATGAAAAAAATTGTGTTCATAGTTTCTAAGGCTACTCATTCAGTCCCACAAAAATTAGCGAGATAAGACGTCTAGATAGGGCTACAAAAATAATTCCTTACTTTTAGGATGTTTTTAACCTTATTGAGGGTCAGCTCTATTTTATAAACGTTCCAAACTTTACCTACATGCCTGGGGATATCGAATATATATACTAGTCTTAACATATGTGTGTCTGCAGGGGGGGAGGAGGGGTCCAAATATACTAGCTTTAAAATGTGTGTCTATGCGTACCGGCGTGCGAGCGTGTATTAGTGGCGTATCATAGTTTATTTACTCTGTATAACTACACCTTTCCTAAATTTTACACACATATTTACTATCATTACCCGGTGCGTGGTTCAAAGTTTTGAGAAAATTGGTCAATTAATTTGTAATGCTTAAATTCTAATATTTTACATGTCTGAAGTCTGTGTAAAAAAATTATAAAAATATTTAATATTCATATTAAAAGTTTTTCCTGTATCTTACACAGACAATAATAATTGAAAATACGACGTTGTCGAATAAAAAAGATTGGAAATAAATATGTAAGAACGTTTGCTTTTTTGGCAAAAATTTCACATTTTTAACATTGTTCTTTTCTTAAATTCATGCATTCATGCAGATTCAGTTACCATCTTTAATTGTTAATAACTTTATAAAACATAGTAATATTTTTATACAAAACAAGTTTAAGTTAAATTAGAGCTTTTTTCATTGATTTATATTCTTATAGATTGTTTTCCAAAAGTAATGATACAAGTTTCCCTTAAATATTGCATATTTCAAGTTCAATGTCTTATACCTCGGAAACAAGAACACATCGTAACAAACTCCGGGTTCTAGGTTTCATTTTTAGGAACCGGAAAACACCTCCAAAAGCCTCATCAAAATCCGAGTTTTGTATGGTCTTCTTCTATCATTTTATTATACTAATTCAAAATCTTCAGGACCATATGAGATATCGATTTAGTTATAGTTTAAAGAGCTTACTAATACCAATCTCTAAAAATTAATTTCATGGTTTTTTCTTAATTGACGCGTAAGTAGGTTAATTGTCTAAAATTCAACCTCGATTTATCTATATATATAAGGACATGTGCTGGCTGACTAACTAACTGACTAACCGACTTATCAACGTGACAAGGGTTGCTAGTGACTTGAAATTTGGATGATATATATTCAAAAGTTCAGTCTTGATATATACTTGATATATACTATATATAATACTTTGTGAAAATCGTGGGCAACAACACGACGGAGGATGCTAGTCTTTTTCTAAAATTTTTTTAAAGAATTCTTCAAGATGGTAAGTATTGAAAATAAGTCTTTTTAGGATTTATTTGAATTCCTAATATCGTGGAATTGAATTCCTAAAAAAGTGGAAAAGTACATAAGAAAGAAAGTGAGCGAGGGAGAACAATCTAGCTAAAATGGAACAAATTTGAAACTTCAAAATAGTTCCTGCGCATAAGTTTTTAAGGAATCGGTCTGAAATTTTTATACATCTATTTTTACACATTTTTAACAAAACTACAGAGATATTTCACTAAACAAATATATAAATGCTAATTTAAGGCATTTACAACTAAAATATGAGCTAATTTATTGCAAAAATTGTTCAATAAATCTTAAAAATCAGTTGTAATGAATATAAATTGAAAAAGAAAAGTTCTCTATATATTTTTCAATTCTGTTATAATATATCATATTACATTGTTTTTGCATTTAACAAAAAATTGTTGCGCAGGAAGATTTTATAAAATTCGTGTTATATATATACTTTTATCAGCTTCAATTCTCTGTATTATCTCAATAACGTAAATAAACTCATTAAATACGATATATGTCGCACTTTTAATCGAATTTTCACGAACCTCCTGCAAAGCGAGTCCTGCATATGCACGATGTTTTTCATAGTCTCTCGTAAATGCAGCGCAACGCTCCCTTTTCAATAATCTAATCGATAATATCATTTTTTACCGCATTGAATTAAATCCTTCGGTAGATCACACATATGTGGATATATAGATCGATTGCTACGCGTGTGGTTGAGATTTACTAATCACTGGAAACGAGAAATCGTTGAGCCCATTATGCCTGATGATAGTAGAATGAATTCAAATAAGCCGAACGCGTGTGAGTGACAAAAAAAGTACATAAGACCGGTTGGTTTGTCTATGCACATTTACAATCTAAAATGAATGATTATAATTTATTGAATTCTCCTCATGCATTAGGGTGAAATATTGAGAGCGTTGCAGTTCCTGATATACGTTGATTGCACTAATAAATAATAGCGTGACTAAAACTGTCAACTGATTTTTTCCCTTTGAAGTTCTAAAGTCATCTAATATTGGTATTTCATTTTGAATACCTTTAATAACCTTCGTATGAATAACTTTGACTTTGAAAAGGAGAAAACTTGCAATGAAAAATAAACATATCGCTAAAAACATTATTTTATTGAAGATAACGTTTCTGCTTATAAATGTTCGCTTGAAAAAAAACAATTTTTATTACCAGGGGATTCCAAATTACATTCTATACTTATACCTCGCATTCAAATGAAATAAACATTAATCGAACAACAAATAAATATCTTCATATAGGCGTAATTTAAGGATTTCTGACATATTATTTTACAATAATTTTTGAATTTATAAAGTGCCATAAATACTGATACAATTACAAAGTTGAAATTATTGGTAGTAGGTACATATAAGACTAGTTTTTCTTGAATTTTAAAAGCGTTTTTTATTTTTAAAATGCAAATGTTGACGAAGGTAATTGTAACTTTTTTATGCATATGTTTCGAATCCTAGTAAAATGGTTTTCCCGATTCACGATGTATTTTTAATTTTTGCATTTTATCCGGCTTTCAATGCGATTCCTTATATAATTGTATAATACTTTGTTGTTTTAAATATATTCATAATAGTGTGGAAATACGAAGAATTTAATTATCTGAACATATTTGTCATACTTTAATTTTATTTGTAATATAACATTATCTGTAAGAAGAAAGACCTAATTTTGATCTTACATATGTTAACCGGAAGATAACTTGCACTCATATTGTATTGATAAACTGCAATTAATTTTCATATTTTATTATATATATTCATATTTTAGAAAATTGTAGCAAATAGGATATATACTGGCGATTAGTGTGGGGTAGCCAATTTCTATACGTTTAGTGCTTAGTTTCCCTATGCTTAGTTTCCCGTATGCCCAATTATCCTTTCATGAAAAAGAACGTATTACTATATTTTTTAATTAATTTTCAAGTGCTCCTTTATGTATAAGAACCACTGATGCAAAATAACCGTTATTTTGAAAATAGTCATATTACCGAGAATATGACCGTCATTGTGACCCTTCACGCTTGTGACGTCACCATTCCAAAAGTTTAAACGCAAAATAATAGTTAATTTATTTCGGTCACGTGACATGGCGTCACAAAAATTGATAAAATAATTATTTGTATTTAGCATATTGTGCACAAGTGCTATAATGTTTTAAACCAATACTTGTAATAATGTTCTAAAAAAATAAGACTCGATGAATCCTAAGGAAAAATACTTATCTTACGAGTTACAATTAGAAAAAATGTATCTTGCGCATTACGATTAGAAAACACGTATCTTGCGTGTTGCGATTAGAAACATCATACTTTTTTTAGGTTGTTTTGTGGTCTGTATTTAATGCTGAAAATTTGTTATAAAATGGCTTGAAACTTCTTTTTTATTTTAATGACGTGAAGATGTTGATCTTACATCAATAGTTTTAAAAAGTCACTTAAAAGTTATAATTTAAATTATCTTATAATAATTTTACATGACCTCAAAGGTAAGTACAAAATTACGATTATGGTGATTCTCTTCATTCTGAAGTCAAACGAGTGTGTTTTACAAAAATTAACGAAAATATTGTTCAATGTATGGAAAAAATGTTTATTAAATTAATTTATAATTTTTATGATATTTCGTAATTGCTGCAATAGAAAAATTATATGTTTTTCGTCTCATAAATGATATTTCCACGTTAGTATGACTCACGCGATTAGGCTTTGAGGTTCAAAAAGTATGCACTTTTGGTATTTTCGTTCATTTTACAATAAATATCTTTTTAATTAGTGCGGTTTCCTATATTTTTTGTTGGATCATTAGAAAGTACGAATTTTAAGCTTTAATATCCTATTTTTCTATTTTCGTCTGCAGCGTTTGAACATTTTATGTTAATATTAGTGCTCGGAATTAAGCAATTCCCGGCTATTCCATATGAAAAGTGCAACACAAGGCAACTTTCAAGTAATTCTTCCTCGAAAAATTCGACAATCGGGGTTTAAAAAATCCTACGATATTCTTTGAAGTCTAAAGAACAACATATATATTTTTTCATAATATTCTACAATACTTAAGATTTGAAGAGAACCAACTTAATGGGAGGTCGTAGCCAACGCTGATTGGTAGAGGGTCAACCTAACCTCCAAAATTTATACCATAAGATTAAAAATTTGTGTGAATTTATAGTGCAAATACGCGGTTGTCCCCTCTTCTTGCCATAATAATAAATGTTAACGAAAAATACGGCACGAGGTGAGGGCTAGAAAACGGTAAGACAACCGTCATTTTTACCGTTTTTCATTGGTCGATTATAATAATATTTCATGATAAACAACTTTTTAAGCTATTTATAACCAAAAAAGTTATCGTCCGCAATTCTTTACATGATAGTAAATCATTATTATCTTCGACTTTAGTGTTAACACGCAAATTTTAAACGTATAACGAAAACTACAACGCGAGGTGAAGGTCACAATGGTAAAGTTTGCTCCGGCCTCCTCTTAAGAGTGTATTCTTATTATTCTTATTTGCTTCAACAAAACTCAAATTTATTTTAAGAATGTTGTTAGAAACTTAGAATATCCTAAAAAAGTTTGGTAATGAAATTCGATGAATTCCGATAGTTATAGATCTATGAAGTGAGCGCATCCTAGCGCGGTAGATAATTTTATACTCTGCTTAATGAATTTACAATATACATTTATCATAATATTTCTAATAAACCAAAAAAACAAAATATAAAATTAAGAAATCGAAAAACCGAAAAATCGTTATAAGGGAGTATGAGCAAAAAGTAATTTTAAACTTTAAGACCCAAATCTATTTTGTAATTGTTAATAAAGATTATATGAGTCCACAGACAAATTTTCAGTATAGGTTGCATGGCATGTCGAAAAGACATTTAATGCTAAAGTTCGCAGGTTTAGCTCGCTTAATATACAGAAAACGCATTTTTCGCGTTTCAAATGAAAAATTCATGCATTTATAGGAAACTTTTGTAGAATATTAAAGTATTAAATTAATCCTTAGCTTTTCGAGTTTATGTGCATACAATACAAAAATAGGGTTGCTTAGCGTTTTAGAGTGATATTTATAGAGCAACGCAAAAAAATACTCAAAACAGAGAAACACCTTAGAGGTTAGAGTCAAATCAACGTCTATATTCAAATTTTCAGAAAGAAATAAGATAAATATGCGATTGATATAAATATGAATATTCAACGTTTTTTAAATGTTTAATTTGTTAACAGAATACAATAAAATGATCATTTAAAATTTGTGCTTTACGATTTTGCCTTTTTTTTAACAAATCTTAACAAAAAGCTTAAGGAAACGCTCAATGAATGAAACGTGATAGAATAAACGAAAATTGTTTTGCGATATAAAAAATATATTATATAAATAAAACTAGTATAGATTAGGATAAAATATTATTTAGTGCATTTATTTTAATTTTTTTTTATATTAAATAAGTCAAGAAATTCAAATGAATGTAAGCCTTCTGCCATTTACTGTGCATAGTAATTGGACAAGATTTTCGTGATGCGTTAGTTACTTAACTGGCCCCCGACAAGGCGCCTTTGTCAACCATAACATCCTCGTTACAACACAAATTATAAACTCTCTTAACCGAAAGTAAGTACTTTTATAATTATCGATAGAAAATCTGCTTATAAAAGTGAAAAAATATATCTACATTCATTACATTAATACAATGTAACATAAGTTTTGTTAATAAACGTAATACGTAATAAAGTATTTTCAAATATTTTTTCAAATAAATTCCTACCTATATTAAAATATCCTATCCTAGTTCATTTTTCTGGCTTACTTATAGCAACTTCACATTAAATTGTAATCTGCAATATTAATTTTCAGATGCACCATATTTGGAGCACAGTAATCGGTAAGAGTCATTGTATCTGGAGCACAGTGTTCGGTCTGGATGCAAAGTAATAGTTTTTTGAGGATTGTTTTGTTAGGGCACAGTAAACAACTCAAACCTTTTCTTTTATTATCATTAATATTATAAAAATATTCAATATCTACATCTAATAAATTTGCTGTTCTTAAAAGAAGTCACAAAATGTGACTTAGAAGCTTTAAAAAGGATGTAGACTACTCTAGTGGAAATAACAACTGTGAAAAACTGTAAAAAACTGTGAAAAACTATGAAAAAAATATGAGAAAGTGTGAAAAACTGTGAAAATACACATACTTTTGGAACATCTGTTACAAGCAAATATGCACATTTTTTCACACTTTTTTTAAAAGTTTTTCAGACTTTTTCACATTTATAAAAACACGTATTTTATCTAATAAAATTTGCGCAATTTCTCACATTTTTCACAGTTTTTCACATTTCCTCACGTTCTTTTTCGTTGTATTCTCTTATATAAAGGAAATTACAACTATGATAAATTGTGATAAACTGTGAAAAACTGTGAAAAACTATGTAGAAACTGTGACAAAATGTATGAAACACTCTATAATATTTTTAAAAATCCTGTTCCAAATGTAAGCCTAATTTTACAGTTTTTCACGAAATTTCATGGTTTAACAAACTTTTTGACACAAATGCACAGCTTTTCACATTTTTAAATTTCCACTAGGGTATTATTTAAGTCTTCTAAATCTCCGGACTTCAATAACAGCTGGGTACAGTAAACGGCAAGCTTACCCTAGAAATAAACAACACGATAAGTTGAAATTTTCAAGTATTACAATAATTTATTAGTGTAGGAATGGTGTGGGTCTTAGCTTGTATAATAGGCAATATTGAGTCATGATTTAACGTTTGATTTTTTGAAAAATCTTCCAAATATACTATCAGACTGAAAGCACACATTTTTTAAATAAAAAAATATACCTACGTTTTTTTAAATAAAATAATATACCTACTTTTTTTAAATAAAAAATATACCTACTTAATAATTTTTTCTTCCTCAAAGAGGAAGCTTTGTGATAGAAAAAAGAAAGTTTTTCAATAAACATGTTAGAAACACATTTTGAGGCATAAGGAATCATAATACACTATTTTTAGAAAATGTCCGTATGGAAGTGTGTGTGCGTGTGTGTGTGTGTGTGTGTGTGTGTGTGTGTGTGTGTGTGAGATTGTGTGGGTATGTATACATCGATACCTCGAGTAAGCTACGGTAAAATTTAATATTGAAGGGCTCATTTGGTTTGTTTTTTTCTTTACACAAAGGGGGCATAATAATAATTTTTTTCGTTTTTCGGATTAGTTTTTGTTTTTTAGCGGTTTATCGACTTTTTGGTTTTAGTTTTTCGGGGTTTCTCGTACGTTAAAAATAATATCATCGACCATGTGAAAATGCATTTGAACGAGCGTGACATTTCCAAGGTGTTTCCTTTCTTTTGTTATACACGGAGACGTTATTTTTTGTTTGAACGGTGATCTCTCTGAAATATATGATGGAAAATTTTTGAAAAAAATTGAGTTGAGTAGGACAATGGAGAAGATTGTTCTGTAAAATTTTTGCGGCAATTTATTTTTCTATATTTGAGAAAAAAATCATTTTGTTAAAATAATCGATTGTCTATGCCAACTATTATTTCAGTAAAACGGCATTAGTCCTTCTGAAAATTTCCAAAAGGGTTGCTTTTTACTATCTCTTGGTTAAGTTCTTTGCCCAGATCATGAGGAGTTTTAATTTTTAAGATATTCGAGATTATATTTTAAAAATAAAAAAATTTCATTGCTTATTTCTTGGGTATCACATGGTAATTTTTAACCGATGCACGCTTACTTCTTTTCGTCTTTTGATCAAGTATTTAAATCAAAACGAATTTTCAAGGTTCATCGAATCGTTTTTGTCTTATAACGTGTTTCATTTTTTATGATATTCATGTTTTTTAATAAGAAATTTAATCTCCTTTCTCTTGAGTATTATGGAGTTTTTTTGGTCATTTAAAGCTCTTTTTTTAGTTTTTAATAAAGTTTGAAATATAAGAAAATTAAGAATCATCAATTTGTTTTTGTTTTATACCGTTTTTTTTATTTTTATAATATTTTTTTATTGTAATTAATAAATAAATCCGTTGTTCATAAATACGAACAAAATTACGAAAATACGAAAAAATTTTATTTGTAAAAGTAGTATACATTATATTCATAAATAAAATTTAATCAACAAGTATACTTTTGCAAAATTTATTATTGACAATTGAAATAGAGCAACCTTATTGGTTAATTCCTGTAAATCGAAAAATATCATTGGAGCATTTCAAAAAACGTTCGACGCGAATATCTTACAGCTAGATAGGCGCATACTTCTCGCGGGGGAAATCCTCCGGGATTACCATTGTGGATTTCAAAAAAAGATGTTAACAAGCTACCAGATGTTCACGGTTAGAATGGGAATACGGGGAAACGGTACACCAATTATTCATTGATTTCAAGAAAGCGTATGACTCAATAATAAGATGTAAAATGTTTCACGTCTTAGGGCTGCTAGGGGTACCAAAAATATTGGTCAATTTACTCAGAATGTGCCTAGATAACAGTCGGGGCATAGTTAGGTCAGGTAAAAGCCTATCGCAGCCATTTGTGATTCACAACGGGCTAAAGCAGGGAGATGCTCTATCAACCCTCCCATTTAACTTAGTTTTAAAATACGTGGCCAGGGCGGTACAAGAAAGTAAAGAAGGAATTATAATAAATGGTTCCTCTAACACAATTGCTAGCATACGTAGATGACAGACATTATAGGAAAACACAGAGCAACCATAATAAAAAACGGAGAAATACTAATAAAAACAGCTAAAGAAATAGGCCTAGAAATAAGTGAAGAGAAAACCCAGTACATGATTACTAGCAGAGCAGGGCCCGAGTTTGCTGATACCAACTTGAAAGTCTCCGGCAAACTTTCAAAAAAGTATACGACTTTAAATACCTTGGCACAATAATATACCACAAAAATGGAACTCAAGAAAATCAAGAAGTGGCTGCATTCGGGAAATGCATGCCTATATTCGGTAAATAACTTACTAAAATCACGATTACTATTGCTAAAGACTAAATTAGAAATATATAGAAAAATCATAATGCTAGTAATATTATACGGATGCGAGACGTGGGCGTTAAGAGTCCTTAGAAAGATATTTGGTGGCAAAATGGATGAGATTACTAGAGAATGGAGAATTTTACATAACCAAGAAATACACGAGCTATACAGGAAGCCAAGCATTACCAAGGTGATTAAATCTCGAAGACTAGAGTGGGCTGGGCATGTAGCTAGGACGGGTAAAGAAAGAGCAGCACTTAGGGTGCTCGTAGGGAAGCTGACCGGAGCAAGGCCCCCAGGTAGACCGAGACGAAGGTGGGAGGACAATATTAAAAGGGACGTACGAGAAATAGAAGGTTATGAGGAGGATTGAATGGAATTCTCAAACAATAGAGAAAGATGGCGTGACTGCATGAACAAGGCTATGGACTACACACCTACAGATAGCTAGTCCCAACAAGTAGTTATGATAGCTATGGTGATGATGCAAGAACGTCTACAGCCGACATAAAGACTATGTGATAGCTGTTGCCGTGCAGGCACCGTTGCTGCTTACCATTACTACTTGGCCTTTATAATAATAATAATAATAGTAATAATAATTTTTTTTCGAGGGTTGAGGGAGGTATGTGCAGAAGTACCCATGGTCACTCAGGAATTGGGTCAGAATAATGATAATAATGGATATGTTAATTATATTCAATCCATTATATATAAAGCTCTAATATATCGGCACTATTGGTGGGGTCAGTGGTTGCGTGGCGGATTGCTCACGAAAGTTCAGCAGCGTTGCGACGCGGATGTACTTGGATGGGGTGACCGCTTGCACAGCCAATGGCATCAACAATAGTGTTTTTTCCGGTAGGTAAGGAATGATACTTGACTAGCAAGTTCATTTCCTTACCACACCGCGTCCTGGCGGAAGTTTTTCCTACGAGTTTTCCTCCGTCACAGGTTGCCGACATAGGTAGAAACCTGTCATTGTCAATAACTTGGGCAAGTGTGGGAACAGTGTTGGGGATTCAGGATGGATTTGTTAGGATCAAATTGCTCCACACACAGGTGGCGGGGATATCCTGTAAAAATCTGAAAAGGGTATACAGGTAGAAAAACAAAAAAACAAAATATAAAGCTCTAATATTTTTGCTATACAGTTAATTTTAATTTAATAGTTATGTTCTATTTATGTATATATTTATTTATTTATTTATTTATTTATTTATTTATTTATTTATTTATTTATTTATTTATTTATTTATTTATTTATTTATTTATTTATTTATTTATTTATTTATTTATTTATTTATTTATTATTGTATTTATTTATTACTTTTTTTTTAATTAATGTTGATCAAGACAAAGCGTTCAGTGTATAAGTTTTCCTATTTCCCAATCCTATAAATATAATTGAATATTAAAATAAAGAATCAGAAACTCGTTACATTTCATACCAACTGTTTGGAATTATTTTAAGAATTATAAGTATCCATTATTATTTTGACAGCTGCTTTTGTATGAACTGTTGCTATAGAATTGACAATTAAAAATAATTAACATAGTTTGTTACCATAATATTTTCTTCATATTGTTATTGAATTGATATACGCAGCGACCTCATTATTGTGAAATCGATATATGATTATTAGATATTTTTTCACAGAATCGAAATGTATACATTAAAAATTCGTGTAACACAAATTATGATTATAAAATCAAATAGAACTCATAAACAACAGCCGAATGAAGTGAGGTTGGGTGTTGAACCAGGAATGGTGGGGGGAGGGGGGCAGTGGATGCAGGGGCGCAGCCCCTGTTGGATGAGGGAGCAGGGGACGAACCCCCTCTAGAGGGTTGTCCCCCCCCCCCCAACTAAAAAAATACTTATAAAAATAAAAGAATAAATAAAAATTCTTAAGTTTCTAATAGTTTTTTATTTGATTTTGTTATAAATAACGTAAATTGTATAATCATATACAATTTTTTATATAATTATATAAATAATAATTATAATTTGGACCATCGGATATCCTAGTCAGATTTTTGTCCCATGCAGGTCCCAAATTGCTTTATTTAAATTGCACTCCCCATTTTTGTAATACAAATTTAAATTCTATGTCAAAAAATGCGTCGGAATGATGATGGCTCTTACGAAGACTAGCACATTTGAAACTCCCACGAAGATTAGCACATTTGAAACTCCCACGAAGATTAACACATTTGAAACTCCCACGGAGATTAGCACATTTCAGCAGTTCCCACGAAGAGTAGCACATTTGGAAATTCCCCACCAAGACTAGCACTTTTTACCAGTTCCCGATGAAGGCTAGCACATTTTGGAATTTCCCCACTAAGACTAGCACATTTCACAACTTTCCCACGAAGACTAGCACTTTTCGTATAGAATATGTAAATTAAATTTTTATTGATAAACTCTCGGCAAATCGGGTCAGTTATTTTTCTATCGGGGTCGGGTCAAGTACTAGACCCTTTTGGTGCTGAAAAAGTTATCGGTTTACCCAAGAAAATCAGACTGCGGAAAAATTCTAGTCTTCGTGGGGAAAACCCAAATGTGTTTTTCTTCATGGGAAACGCATCATACGTGCTAGTCTGCTTAAGGGCTCGATAGCCGATCGATATGGTTTAATAATTTTTCAGTATGAGACCCGTATTACTCGAAAAAGATACTTAGAAATCATTAGAAACAGTATATTACGCATGCGCGCAGCAAGTAATCTCGCACGAGCCAAGTTTTTCGCCCGAGCCAAGTTTTTCGCCCGAGCGAAGCAAGGGTGATAAAAGCACGAGTGCGAGATCACCTGCACGCAAGTCATGCATACATTATTTTTCCATACAGCGGGTGCAAAGTTCGATTTTTATTTTTTTTTCAATTTTTTGAATTTTTTTATAATAGGCCATGGGCTTAAAATCTGATGTGGTCATCTGATGGTCCCCTCGAAATTGTAAAACTTTCGTATTTAACATTTTCTGTCATGCATGCTGCAAAATTACACTTAGAATTACTAATTTCGTCCACCAGTGTGCAAAGTAATTACTTTGCGCACGCTGTTTGGAAAAAGATTAAAAAGATTTGGATGATTGTCAAATTATTTTCTAGTTTACGCTGTATCTAATTATGCATATAAAAATTATTTTGAAAAAAAATTTATTTGTTATTTAAGGTTCCCGTCTTTTATATTATAACGTTTCTGATACTGTAATGCGTAAATGAATTGTTGTATAAATTTCTATTTTTTAAGTTGATTCTCATAAAAGATCCACCTTAATAGCTATAAGTGTACATAATATGTATATATATATATATATATATATATATATATATATATATATATATATATATATATATATATATATATATATATAGATTATATCTTAATGAAGTGCGAGTGTAGATTGATTGATATTAAATTATTAGTTTATCTTTAGCCGTAATTAATCTTAAAAAGCATCATATAAACCACCAACAATACTTCCTTTTATTGAGAAACATGTTTACACTTCTTGTTTCAGAAACTATATAATGTATCTTTATACTATATATATATGGCTAAAGATAAACTAATAATTTAATATGAATCGATCAACACTCGCACTTCATTAAGATATAATCTTAAAATCATATATTATAGAGATAACAGTTTCAAATAATTCGTGGGGATGAAAAAAAATATTAGAATGATAAAGCGAAGAAGCTCGACAAGCATTTAGAAGAATATGCTGGTTTTTCAAAACTCGCCCTCGTATAATATGCATCATAATTCAAATCAAATAATGCAAAACACACCATTCCACCGATGATCGTCACCTTAAAAATTACGTTTTGGAAACAGCAGGATGTTTACCATTTTACAATCTCACGCGCATAATACGTTCTCCAGATCGATATATTTATTCAACTGCTCGACTCTAATAATTGTTTTGATTGATAAGATCGTATTGTTATAGACGATATTTGGAAGTTTCTGTATAGCCCTGGCATCTTATCTGTGGTACCATGTGACACTCAAACGAACCTTCGTCAATTCGATGTTTTGCGAGTAGATATATACGCGCTAGTAACAATATATGCTTTTCTATACAGCAGTACAAGGCAAAGATGTACACTGGTTTTCTTCCACAAGTCGCACCACGGATTCTTCCGTATATACTATAGACGATGCTATATATATGAGAGCAGAGAAGCTCAACTTATATTATCCTTATACCGCAAACGATATTATTGTTTATGGTACGTAAGCTTCGAAGCGACATTGACGTAGGTCTTCATCGGTTCATGGGTCTCTGAGCACGTTCGCAAAACTTTCACATAGTCGCAATTTTTATTTTTTAATTAATTAGTGTCTATGAAGAAGTATTGACTATATAGAACGAGATTTGGATACCTGTTGAAATGGGTAGAACAATAGTTTTTATATTATTTATTCGCTCAAGCTTGTATTAGATTACTCTTCGATTCCATATGCTTCATTCTCAAAACTTCTTTTAGGTAATGAAATGTTCATTTTATTTTTCAATATCGACATTGTTTAATGCCTGAGAAAATATTGTTGACAAGGTATGAAAATGAGTTGTAAAAGTGCTTCAATGCTTCAATTTCAACAGTAATCTATATATTTATCGCTAGGCCGATTTCGTTCGACCTTTATAAACATTTGAATATACTTAAAAAGCAAATCTATACACGTTTTTTTAAACAATATCTCTCACCGCAATAGCACGGAATATTTCATCATCTATGCATTGATACATTTTCAGAAAAAACGATTGATCCAATACACTGAAAAGGGAGATAAAATGTTGTAAAAATCACAAGTGCGAGAGTCGCGGGGGTCTAAGAATAGAAGTCCTAAGAAATGAGTCAAAAAGCTTTATATTGATGAGTATACGAAGGTAGTAAACATTGTAATCTAATTCAATGATGATAATTTATTAGCTGACGAAAGCAAAACATACGTGGGAAACTTACTCGTGGCTTATCAGTGGGCCACCACTTGCATCTCTAGCATGAGGTGGAAATTTTTCTGACTCGATGAATGAACATACCATCATTTAAACAACCAATTATATTTGCGACGCTTTACACCTGGTTACGGAGCCTTAGCACAAAGCGAAGAATATGCTGAAGACATCGGACTGGTTTGTTCTGCTGTCTAAGCAGATATTTCTGGGTCTTGTTTAGTCTCAAAATTCCAAAAAAATAACGTTATGCAATTGGACATATAGCAAATTGATTTTTCATAAAACTATCAGGATTGTTTAAAGGCATATTTATTAACATCAAAAATACGTATGATACGAGCATCAGCGCTTAACGTTTTAGTTGTGCTCATATCTAACCTTTTGAATTAGTTAATTTTAATGTTGATTTTACTAATAATGCAAAATCCTCTAAAATAAAAGACAATTTAATAAATTAAAAATTAAAAACTTTTATTAAATAATCAGCGGTGTTACAATTTTTTCATGTTTGAAACTTATGCAGAATTCATTAATTCACAAGCATTGAGCACTAGCGCATGAAACATTTTTGTTTGTTCTCCCTCTTAATTGGTCTCGCGTATTTCTTCCTCAACATGTTAGCGAAATATAATTTTTGAACTCCCGTCTGACATGTATAAAGCCATTTTTCATATTTATCGTATTAATGTTTCTAAACTAAAATATAGAGGGCTATAACTAATAAAATTTTCGATATTTAAAAACATACGTTTTAAGAAACACGAAAATATATTTCCACTGATTTCCACGATCATTATATAAAATATTTTGTATATTGAAAAGCTTACTCGTATAAGTTACTTATTAATTTTTTGATGCTATTTCTAAAAAAATACTGTTTTTAACGAATATGACAAACATTTGATGAGAAGTACCTTACACACAATAGCGTATTTGTATATTATGGCAGATCAAAATGGATATTCGTTATTTATTATCATTATGAATAATCAGGAAAACGTATCGAGTCATTTGTTTAGTTAGATTCCCATTAAATCGTCATCCGATTATCTTATCAGTCTACGTCACGTCTACGTTTTGAGGTAAAATATAAAAACTATATGTGGGGCAATTCTTTAAATTTATAATTTTTGACAGTTTTATCCTTAATCAGCCTGCACTAATTAATTAAGTCTAAAACTGCTACTACATCATGCAAATAAAACCTTCGTAGGGTTAAACAACATTGGTCATACAATTTTAACACTTCAAAATAAAAATATTGTAATACAATTGTTTTTAATGATGATAAAGAATATACGAAGGGGAAGGGGGTAAATTTAATTTTTTATCATTGCTCGATATAAGTTGATAGATAGTTTATTGCAAGGTTAATTGATAAATGTTACGTGGTTGCGATCATACAAGCGATTAAAAGTTACAACTGCTACGTTTTGCACTTGACAACTACATCAGAACCAGATTATCTGTCTGTAGTTTGTACGAACTGTATCGAACAATTTTTAAAAAATATCAGTCAACTAGAATTGAGTCCTAACACACCCCTAGTAGAATGTATAAATTTTGAATCTAACCGCTACACCGAAAACATAATTTATATTATTAATTAAAACTGTAAAATGTGACCAAGAAGTTCATATCCAGAATTATTCTAGGCAATGGTAATTATTATGCACAATCTATGTGCATGCAATTATGAACACTATTTCCTACTGAAGTGCAGCGTTGAACAATAAATTGTCACGAATGTTACAAAAAGAATGTAAAAAAATCGCCTTGAGAACGAATAATCAAGTAAATTGTAAGGCGATCGTTACAATTAATCATTATTTGAACTTTTGTTTCTCACTCAAACGTATCAAAGCGTGTGAACAAGTATTTGACGATGTCTGACCAAACATTGGCTATTAATAGAATGTAATACATTCTAAGATACAACAATTATAGAATAATCATACTTCATAGATAATATAAATATTCATCAACGGTACTTCTCTTCAAATACAATCATTGCAAGCGGATTTGATTACATTCATAGCAATTGCGGTAATTCTCCGCCCGTCAATTAGACAAACAAAAAAACTGGCACGAAAAAGAATGAAAACAAAAAGAAAACATAAAATCACATCAATAATTATCTTATCAAGATACGCATCGGAAAATCAATAAGCAATATACGTGCAAAGCAAAACGAACCCCTTGAGCGCAAAATTTTCCAGCACCTGCAATACAACGCAGTTCTCGCGTATCTCGCGCGCTCTGCTCCTCCGCGAAGCGGGAGCGCGCGACGAGCTACTAAAAATACTCCTCCCCCGGTGGCACAGCCTGGCAAGCATCAGACATATCTCGCGCGAATCGCGACGAAAAAAACCATCCGTATCAGCGGCAAAAGCTCAATTGTCCCGGCAAGCAAACATCCTCAACCCTGTTTTCAGAAGAGAACGCCATCGTACAGCCGAGCGTCGTTGCACCTTCTAGAAGACGAGGACACGAAGCACGCGCGCGCGCGTCTCCGCCTTTGGAAATGTACCTTCCGCTCTTATCAGGTGTATAGACAAACGATTCGTGGGGGCACCTCGTTTAAAAAACCGCGAGAGCCGAGGGTTCTCTCATTCGCCTCGGGTTTCCCCACACGTACGGACCGTAAAGCTCACTCCTACTCGCTCGCAGCAATTCAAAAGTCCGTGCATATTCGATTACGCGTAGTTCTGCGTTTGATCTCGAGGACGACATAACATCCGAGCATCGGTATCTGAAGAAGCCAAGATCGAAGAGACGGAGAGCGGGAGGGACAAAAAAAGAGTCGCGAGACGGTTGTGTTGGTCGTTTTTTTGCCGGCGTCGATCGATCCCGACGCAGGATCCGCCTCCGCTGCACCTGTGTCTCGGCGCTTGGAGCTTTTTTGCCTCGGCACCGGAGAGCGAATTAGCCGCGCGTCGCGTCTCCCCCGCGAACTTGCATCGGGCAGAATCCGCGCGGCCGCGCGTGCGGCCGCGCGTGCTCGGTTCTTTTCTTCGCTGGCTCTGCCTCTGCCCCACCTGTGTCTGTCTACTTCTGCTGCTGCTGATCTCCTGCAGTGCTGCTGCTCCAGTGAGTCGTGTGAACGCGTTGGCCAGGTGAAGAGGGACCACACGCGTGAGTGCATCGCACAGTGCGCGGCTCTCGTTTCGAATATACATCGGCGCTCTCCTCGCGGTTGTATATACTCCCGAGTTTCGAGTAGTATAATTAAGCATTGACGTCGATTCGAGGTGGAAAAGTGTGTACGTGTATCAGATTGTTGAGGAGCAGTTGCGTTGCCGCGCTGTATCTCTCTCTCTCTCTCTCTCTCGCTCGGAACGGACCCGATCGCGTGTTTAGAAGCTCCAGAGGAGTTCGCGAGGGAAGAAAAGCCGTCGGCGATCGGGTGAGAGCGAGGAGCGCGAGCGCGCGTGTATATCGAATCGTGCTTTTTCATACAAGGTGGATACACAGAGTGGTGCGCGAGGTATATAATAACTCGGCGGGTTTCGGCTGCTGCTCTGGTCCGTTTGTTTTTGTTGGACATTTGCTCGTAAACAATTGCGAGTGCGGGCATTTCGCGAGTTGGTGCAGCAGGATATGTGATGAAGTCACCGGTGAAACATGATGGCAAGTATGCGGAAAGCCGTTTTGTTTGGTGACTTCCGCAAAATTTTATACATGTATGCATATATTTTTTGATCGCTCGGGTTTTCTTTGTGTCGTGTTGTATAGAGTTTTGCATATTGTTATTCAATTTGTAACGCCGCACGGTCTATAATGTCGTAGATACACTTGCTCGTGGCACGACATTCTTGGACAATCGGTAAACTTCGATTGTGTTATCGTTTTAACGTTCATTGTCTGTAGTTTCTGTACGCGATTGAAATATATTATACATATGAAAGGATTGAAATTTGACGTAAAGATGATCGTTGATGTTTATTGTTTAAAGGTAATGGTCAAAAGTCAGAGTCCGACGAGGGGCCAGTGGATTTTGAACGGGCTATCACACTCACAGGTAATTTGAATAACTAGAATATTTTTATTATGTCTGTGTTGCTTTGATTATACTAATTTTGAAGTTGCATAATTTATATAAATAACAAGACTCGTGTTAACTTTTTACTTATAAAATCGTTTTAACATTATTTTGATTTTTCATGTGTACTTTTTAAATAGTTAAATACACTGTACTTTAATTTTGATCCATCTGTACACGGTTGAACAAAATAAGCATCATAATTCAAGCTTTATTTTGATCAATTTTCATAACCATAATATTTTCACGTATAATAGAATTAGATATACCTATATACAGTGTGTAACAATCAATTGAATGTACATTCCTTGTCAATATAAGTTTATATATTAGGGAAAACCCGGGTAAAGTGAACATAGTATGACGCATAAAAAACGTATATGCAGTATACACCTTTTTCTCATGCCCGGCGGAAAATTATTTGTGTTTAATCCCCGATTTCAGGGTCGAAAACGTCATATAACCTCACTTCTAGAAACTGTGACGTGGATGCTCGTCTCCACTTTTATTCCCGACTAATGTCGCCTGCGTAATTTGCAGCCCGAGTGAAGCGAGGGCAGCAACACCCAGGCAGTGTCAGCCGGGAGGAAAAGTAGAGAGACGTGCATGTACATGGCAGTTTCTAGGCGTGTGAGAATGTGGCGTTTTATTCCCTGACAACGGGGAATAAATACAATACTTTACGGCAGGGTATGCAAAAAATGAATTTTTTTCTCACACAAGCCAGACTATCAATTTCATGCTTTTGTTGGGAATAAAGTCGAAGGTTATTCACATTATTAATTTGAAGAGTGGGACCCTCGAAAAGAGAAGGAAATAGTTCAAAATTGATAATAAAGAGAGAAAGCAACAGAAATTGAACTTTACTTTATTCCCGCAAATGCGTCACAAATACGTCACATTCGTTCCGTTTTTCAGGTCAATAAAGTGGCCATTATAGTTAAGCCAGGGATAAAAGTAACTTATTACTTTAATATTATTAAACTCTGTTTGAAAAACACCTGTTTACTTTATTCCAGGCTATTTAGTGTTGGGTAAAGTGAACTAGAAAATAGACTATTCTAGTTTATATTGTTAGCAATAATATAAGTATATAAGAAATTTATTTGATACTCCTATATTAGATTACTATATTATGAAATTAATTATACAATATTTTATTTTGTTTCGTGAAATATTAATTGCCAAATATAACCGAAACTTTTTAATTATTATCATTTTTATCTTTCACTAGAATTAAAATGGGGCAGTAATTTATTATAAAAATAATAAATATGATTCACTTTACTTGGGTTTTTCCAACGTAATATATATATAGACTATTGTATTATATAAAATATATGAGATGTACTTAATAACTTCATAAAAAAACTTTCTATAGTCGTTATCGAGTAATTTAATGCAAACTGGTTTTTTAAAAAGTTTCTTAAATGAAATAACTTGACGAGACTTGCAACTTATCTCGCTTACCTCATTTAGTCTGCACGTGAATAACTTCAATCCGAAATTTTCTGAGTTATTCACGTATCAAAATTTGTATGTCATGGATGGCATTCTCAATAAAATTAAATTTTAATAGGATAAGCATTATGTGGGTCATTGATTATTCAGGGCTGTCGTGTGTGTTTTCCAACAGTTGAGTTTTCAATTTTCTCACATATATGGTAATGTACTGATAAAACTTATGTTGATTTACAATAATTCTATAAGTTTGCATCATGTTTTTGTTATTACATAATAATAATCAAATCTATATGCGATCCCGTTTAAACTACTCCCAAACCCCCTTTAAAAGCTTAATTACTTTAATAATCATGTGATTAATAAGAAATATGTAATTATTTTATTTATTCAAGATTATACAAATAAGTTAAGCTTATTTATAGCGCTTATAAAATGTATTAGTAAAGAAAATATATTTATTTATTTTAAATTATAAATTAAATTTGCAAATTATTGACACTGGTTAACCTTTTCATTCCGGTGTCCAGATCTCTTTAAATAGGAAGCATGTTCACATCAAATAATTATTAGTATGCACTTTTACAATGAAAGTAAAAATTAAATTGTTTTCCTTCTAGTTTTTATGATCATCTTTCAATGCAAATATTATAATATAATAAACAATATGCTTATTAACTAATCTTAAATTCATGAGTCTTGAAATATATACGGCATCAAAAGGTTAATAAATTAAGTATATTTTTCATATTGTTTTAAGAACAGTACATAAAATACAATTAGTACCTTAGTCTTTTAGAAAAGCATTTTTTTAAATTACTCTTATTATTAATACCAAAAAGTTAAATCACTAAACAGAGCATACGCCAACTCTTACAATTCTT
This sequence comes from Gastracanthus pulcherrimus, assembly GCA_949152435.1. NCBI lineage: Eukaryota > Metazoa > Arthropoda > Insecta > Hymenoptera > Pteromalidae > Gastracanthus > Gastracanthus pulcherrimus. Next base: position 5,021,841 of record OX424574.1, on the reverse strand, counting down.
ATACATAAAGCTTTTGTCGGTGTAAAAATGTATCTCCTTTTCTCGATTGACCGACCCTGCTAATTGAACTCCCGTGCTAATGAACCTAACGGGCCCACCAGGCGCGTTCGAAAAGATTCCGCTCCAAAATCATTAAATTCATCGTATGCACTTCCCCGTGTCCCTTCAGGCAATGGAAAATTCAACTACCTCCTGCTGCTGGCACTGCTGCCGGTCTGCTGGGCCAATGTCTACGCCTCGACGTCCATGTCCTACGTGCTGCCGTCGGCGGAGTGCGACCTCAAACTCTCCATGCTCGACAAGGGCCTGCTCAACTCGATGTCCTTCGCAGGTGAGTTTTCATCGATTTCCTACGATTTGCATAATAATGGAAACGCAAGGTTTTGTAATTGTTTGATTTGCCTTTAATTAAAGTTCTATTTTTGTAAGATAAGGAGGGAAACAGTGATTTTATTTGAAAAATAATATACTTTGTGTCGCGTATGAGTCACTGGAGCTGATAAGTCTGCTGGAGTCTATTACGGTTGCATTTTATAGTTTTTGCTTCAACGACGAGGAAGCTTAATAACAGTGAAAAAAAGTTTTTTTTTCGAAATCCTTTGAATACTTACGTGTTTTAAGGTGCGTGCGTGCATGCGGGTATGTACGTATGTGTGTGCAATTCTATCTCGAAAACGGTTTGTGAATATTAATTTTTAGGGCTCTTTTTTACGGAGCATTATTTTACTCATTATTCTTTACCGATTATAGATTTTAAGCGTTATGTTAACTATTATTACTATAAATACTCAAACATAAGTGCGTTTTCAAGCTTTCCATAAATTAAATTATTATTAATTACTATCTGAATTGCAAACATTTGAGCACACCCAGAAACTTTCAACGCAACATAACAAATAATCAAGACGATTTTTAATTTTCTCATGTTCGCATAAGTTAAGATAAGTTAACTGATAAAGCAAAATGTAGCTTAGCTTCATTTAATCAATTTTACTTACTTCACTGTAATCAAATATTTGATTTATATACAGATATGAATTTCATTAAATCAATACCTACTGAATTTTGAAAATAAATATTGCACTTTTTTATAAACGAGTAATGCATTTATTCATAATAGCAACCAGCGTAAGCTAGATCAAAGAATAGTAGTTTTCTGATAAATGAGTCGTTATGCGTCAAAAGTGTGACGAAAAAATACGAGATTCGATTTAGGATTCCCTAATGCTCCTTGACAATTCGAACATCCGCTCTCAAGCTTTTCCGGTCTACAGCCGATCAGCTTTGGCACTGAACACCGTACGGTATATTGTCGTTACACGGAAAAGAAATCCGTAAAAGTAATTACGTAAACGGCTTTGTCACATTGCATGAAATCTCGAATTTTTCGAGCGCCGCCAATTAATCACACCACTCGAATCAATCAGCAATCATTTCTCTTTTTTTTATCGATAAGCAATATTATTACTGTAGTATTTACTGGTTAGATTAAAATGTAAAATTTATAAATAGAAAAGGCTTGGCTGTACTCTTTCTTTTATAATATCGTAATAGGGCAAAAAATTTGTGAGATATATAAATATACATGTGTCATTATATCAGAATAAACGGTAACCATGTGACGCATGTAAGCGTGTCGTTGTACCTGGCAGTTTAAATTTTTTTTAGATTATTCAGCAAAAATGCTGACCAAAATGAGCAAATGGCTGTTTTCCGTACCGTTTTAATGTTTATAGTAATGCGTCATTTTCGCTTGCAACAATAGCTTGTTTTTAATATTGGAATTAATTCCTGAGGATGGATTCGATTCATATATGTATTGTTTTAGATTGTAATTAATTTTTTGCCATATCCGATATGTAGCTAATAATAATACTGTTGAAATTACAGGAGAAACGATAAGACTGACATTGTAATTATATAATATCTGATGCCTGATAAAGTGGTATTAACTGTAATTTATGAACAACCGAGGCTTTATCACTAACTTATATCGCGCCGATATAGACGATATAACAGCGTCTGAACCAATCAGGGAGCTTCTTTAAAGAGAAAACCTCTTATATCGGCGCGATATAAGTAAGTGAATAAAGCCCCTGAGATCAAGACTGGAAATAATGTGAAACATTTTGAATATGAAAATACAATATAACGTTGTTAAATTTTTTTAATAGATAATAAACATAAACTGATTTTCTGAGAGATGCTCTGAAAATCACCACATAAAATCCGTAGATTTAAACGGGACAGAAAAGTAACAATAGGATGAAGGTCTATAAGGGCCAAAATCGGCCATCAACACCCCGTTCGTAAATCAAAGTTTTGAACTAAAAGCCATGTAGGTGGCCATGTTTGTAGCTAGCTCCAAAATTATAGAAAAATAAGTACAACGTCAGGAAAATTGCGATAAAGCATTCAATATGAGTGCCCGGAGATTAATGTATAACACGAAGCACATATCTTTTTGTTCGAATTTTTTAGTTTTACAATTGTTTTGATGGGAACCGATTCATTGCTTAATTGCAAAAAAGTTACTAAAGTGACTTTTTTTCGATAGTGAAAGTGGCTTTATCCCTTAATATCATAAGTTTATTTTGTAATTATAATTCATAAGCAATCTGCATTTTTTCAGGAATGATCCTAACGTCATTCTTATGGGGCTTCATCGTAGATGCATTTGGCCGCAGGAAAATCATGGTCTATGGCTTTCTATGCACCGCCATCTGTACCCTAGGTAGCAGTTTTTGCCAAGCTTCGTGGCAACTTATCCTTTTCAAATTAGTGGACGGCATAGTGTGAGTATAATTTTCATTTCTTCGAAAAATGCTTTTAGAATTTTGCTTTACGAATAATCCAGTTGTGCTTATTTGAACGTTTGTTTACTTTTTCAGTATTTCCGGTCCATACGCGGCGTTGCAGTCTTACTTGGCCGAGGTTCACAGCGAACAGCTTAGATCTCAAATGTACATGTGGATGGGTGTTTTGTTCGCTCTCGGCAATATCTCTTTGTCATGTGAGTATGAGACACGTTCTTGCGATAATCCTAAATTGATACGTGACGTTGAAATTTTTGTCAAACTTAAGTCATACTTTTGACGATTTCAAGAAATGTAAATTATTTTATTCAATACAACATGTAAATTTGAATAAAGTATACATAGAGCAAAAATCGATAACAGTCTAAATAGAGATCTAAAAATATATTATTTATATGTTATTAGAAAAATGTTTATCTTTTAATTGCAGGCTTAGCATGGGTAATTATTCCTCACACGTGGCAATGGGGCCTCTCCGATGGATGGATCGAAATCACATCGTGGAGGCTCTTCCTCGCTCTCTGTACGATACCGGGCTTGGCTGCTAGTGTCGCCCTGTATTTCTTCCCAGAAAGTCCGCGTTTTCTCATGGCCAAAAACCGACATGACGATGCACTCGATGTCTTCAAGAAGATTTACGCACTTAATACAGGAAAAGACCCAGATACTTATCCTGTAAGTTTACTTTTTAAATTTAGTTAATAACTTGAGAAGCAGCAGAAAGTACGACAGTATGGATCATTATACATTTTTATGTATCTTGGACTTTATTTAATGTTAATTTTTTTAACGTTCTAAATTTTTACAATAAAAATATAGTGTATCATTAAAAAAAAATAATATGTACTCTAGACGTGTGTATTATAAATTCGGTGATTGTTGTATTAATATACCTAAGAAAATTTTACAAATTAAAAAATTAAAAAATACTTTTTTAAATTAAACTTTTGTAGCCGTCAAATCATCAGTTTTAAATAAATGTTTACTAAGAAAGTATTTTCGTATAATCAATTATTATTATTACTAATAATAATACATAAGCATATCAATATTCAATTGTTACTTCTTCTGATAGCTTGGTTTTAATCTCTTGTAAAATGTTAAATTATATATACTTTTTTATTGTTAAATTAAAAGTACCGTAGAGCGGGGTGACTTTACACCACTTTGAAACTTTACACTACTCAGGTTTGCTACCTGACAAAACTTAAGTTCCAAAACAGGTACTAAAAGTTTAGTCATTTCTTCGTCTTAGTAAAATTTCATAAGGGTACCTTTTCGTAATGTATGAAAAATAGGGGTCAAAGTCATTCCGCTTAGAGGGGCGACTTTGAGCCACTTTTTTATTTCTATATATCCATTGCTAAATTTTCATTTTTGAGCATTTACAAGTCAGTTACAAACTCATTTTATGTTTAACAAGATGCTCTGACAGTAAATAATCAGTCAAAATTTATATACGAAAACCAAAAATGGCGGAATAGCAGCCTTTTTCGCGCTCTAACAATAGAAGAAAGTTTTTAAGGTTGGAAATTAGGTAAAAATTTTGTTTACTATAAAAAATCCAAAAATCACTTTTAGATATATTTAATAATTTTCTTTTTGGTTCATTTTGTATCTAAAGGATCTGACCTTCAAATCTAAATACCTCAAATCGTTTCAAAATGCATTATACTTTCTGTAGAACTGGATATAAAATCATATTTTTTTCATTTGGCCCAAAGTACATACCCGCTCTACGGTATATGTAAACAAAAATATATTTTTTTATAGTAATTATCTTTACTTCATAGTTCTACAAATGCGTTTTCAACATTAAAATGGATTTGGATTTAGTATGATTTTACTTCAATTAGGATTTCTATTTGTCAAAAACGTAATTTGATATCATATTATTTAATTCGTCAATCTGTAAAAAGTAAATTTGATGTATCACTTCTGATCATTTTATTTTCTATAAATAACTTGTCTTTTTTGTGATATCGTATTTCTGCTTAATATTTTAACTAAACCAATTGAACCTGTATAGTTTCTTTTATCATAAATTATATTACTTAGCAGCACAAATCTTTTATTCAGATGCTTCTTGGCGATTCGCTTAAGGAACTCTCATTTTTAACACACTTTAAACTTAAAATATTTGTTTTGACAAAATGTGTTGATGTACAATAATGTATAGTATGTATAGTGGTTCTATCTAGCAGTGAAGACGAGCACTAGATATATGATCCGTACTGCCGACCGGTCTTAAAATTGCCTTACTTCTCCTATGTTTGTTACAGAAAAATCGTATGAGTATTAATCTAATTTTTATTTATTACAGGTCAAGTACCTCGAGGAAGAAGAATCAACAAAGTTACCAGGCGTTAACTTTAAGCAAACTATAATTGGTAGCTTCAAACAAATACAACCAATTTTCCTACCACCGAACGTTGTCACTCTAGTTCTAACTGCATTTATTCAATGTGGAGCAACAATAGGGTAAGTTTTTTCGATATTAATAAAATTTAATTTACTTTGCAAAAGTTTAGAGCACACATTTCCCTTTGCTTTATTTTTATTCGTTGCAATAATATTTCGCTTTGAAACAGGTCAAACACTTTGAGGCTTTGGATGCCCATGCTTTTCTCGATGATAGAAACGTACGACCACTCCCATGCGGATGGGCCAGCCACTACTATGTGCAATAAAATTGGCGAGACAATATACAAGAATGTCACAGCCGCACAAAACGAAACAAAGATTGACGTTCCCCAGTGTTCTGAAGTGAGTTTTCAATTTTTAATTATATATTATTCGATTTTTTATTTAAAAAAAATATCTAAAAATACTTCTTTTTATGTTTCAATATGATATTGCATTATTTTATGAACTTACAAGTTATTAATATAAGAAAGATAACAATGACTAAAATAAATCGCTTATTATTAATTAATGTAAATTTAATTATGTCATTAATGTATAAAAACTTCCATTTAGAATGTGGTCAATGCAACTGTGTACATTAACTCAATCGTGATCTCGGTTGCATCAGTCATAGGATACATGATTGCCAGAAGTCTAGTCAATATAATCAGCAAGAGGATTTTAATGGGTAAGAGAGCGACAATTTTATTGAATTGCAAAAATTTTAGATTATTTAATGAGTATATTAAATGTTAATTAATATGCCAATATTTTTTCAGTTATATGTTTTGTCGGAGCCGGTTCCTGCTGCGGTATTCTCTACTGGGCAGAAGATTCCAACGGGATCCTCGGCATATCGTCGGTATTCGTGGCGCTATCGAGTATCGGAGGCACAATTGTAAATAATGTTGTCGTCGACATATTCCCGACTTCGTTGAGGTAAGCTTTCACTGCAAATGCGCATGCTGTGCACATTTTTTATAGTAAATTTACAAATAATTTAGAAAGGCTAGAGATTGTAAATATAGATTACTTCGAATTAGCGCTACCGTTGATTATTAGATATTTATAGATTGCATACCAACTATTGAAAATGTTTTTATTAGCTAATCATTTCCTTGTTTACATAATTATACTGAATTATTTTTTGAATTCATTATCTGTCTTTTTCATCCACTTTTTCATTCATAAAAAACGGTAATAACTTAACATATTTACTACTGCGTACTTAAACTTACTTTTTATTATCTTTTATTATTTATTAGTTTTTAGTAGCTTTTATTATCTATAACGTTTTAATAGGGATAATACTATAATGTTAAGAAATATAATGTTAATAATAATATTCATATGTATTTTTAGAACCATGGCTCTTAGTGTAACAATGGTCATAGGTCGCATGGGAGCTGTCATAGGAAACTTACTCTTTCCCATTCTGTTTAGTCTGGACTGCTTAGGACCATTTATAATGATTGGAACTGTCTGCTTAAGTAAGTTCTTATTATCAATTCTTAATTTTTAATAAAATATCGTAAAGCTTTAAAAGTATTTTTATATTGAATAATTGTTAACAAACCTTTAACAAATCTAACATTTGTAAATTAATGAAAATGATTTATTTTGTGTTTCAGTGTGTGCGACGCTAGTGTTGGTTTTACCAAGAAAGAAGGCATAACTGAAATAACAAATCAATCTAAAATCGACAATCAAAGAACAATCTCTTAGAATATTAGGAAATAACGTAATTTATACATTAGATATTATTAGGAAACTATTAAGAGAACGCTTAATTAAGTTTAAGAAACGATCACCTTTGCAATACCTGATTGTGATAATGATTTTCTTAGCACCTTAAGTACATTATTAAATGAGATTCCTCATTGTAAATAACATGTATAGCATCTAAAAGATTTGTAAACTTGTTCATAATTTACGTACATTTTTCATATGAATCTCTAGATTGTTGAAACGTCGTTAACGATGATAACAGTATTGTTGGGATTTAATATATACTTTTTTACGCAAACAAATGATTTTTCATTCATTTATGAATCCAAACATCCTTTTGAATTATATTTAAATAAGTATTTCAAACGAAATTCTAGTTAATTTATATCTACTTTTATCATTTTTGCAATTACAATCGAACATTACTAGCAATCCTGTTTATGCTTTTTCAGTCACTATTCACCAGTATCGGTAATTACAAATTTAACAAGAAACTTAATACTCGGTAGTTTGTGCGTTCACATTGCTTTATAGAAAACAGTATTTCACTGCAGTAGCACGAAAAAAATATGTGAGTTTTCAGAAAGTCAATTTATTATGAGCTTTAGTAATGTTTTTGCTAGAATGATTATATACTTTTTCTTAAAACAAGTACAAAATTTTCTTGTACAACATAGATTTCCCAAGAACGCACAAACCAATGGTCTCGTGACGAGTGTCTTGGCGATCGGGGTCAAAGAGGAAACTGATGAAGGCACTGAATCACACATAGAACAACAAGATAATATTCTTGAAGATGTTGAGTTTTAAATGTGTGCGCGTTGCTTACGACGTCTTAAAATCGCGGGAGAAAGAGGAGGCAACGATAAAGATTACAGCTTAATGGCATTGCCTGCTCATATAAACGCATCCCAGTACTATCGAACTGCAGTACAGCGGCTTTGCCGCCTTCTAGTCAGTCCCATCTTTACAAAGAGGAAGCACATTCTGTATATTGCCGTCTCATTGTTTCGTTTTGTTTTCAATGTTCGAGTTGTAGAAGAATCGAGCGCTACAATTACAGTGAGTTTATGAATAAGTTATCTTTTTAATTTAATTTACCAAAATAAAACTTTAAAGGTGTTTATTATTATAATCTTTTTATTGAAGTAGTAAAATATAGTGATCCGATCTAGTCATTATTATTAATAAAATTTTGGCAAATGAAAATTGAATTTTTTAAAACGTAAATGATGCATCGAAAGGTTATTAAAGGCTATTATTAGTTATTATAAGACTATTCCTCCAAAGTCTCTTTATTATAGTGCATTTAAACAAATAGTCTTGAAGGAGGGGGGGGGGGGGGCGTTGCATTCGAGGTACTATTAAAAACAATGATTTTTGAGGAACTATGTTTTAATATTAGTATCAAAATACAATTGAATTATTTTAAAACATTAACCCTGAAAGGCCTTGAAGTGCTAATGGGTCCCATATATATTTGTATATTTTTAAAATTGTTTTGTGATAAACGTACAATTGTGCAAAATAAATATATTCATCTAGATTGAAGTAAACCATTTCCGATCTTATAATGGGGTTATAAATCACTAGTGGTAACATAGAAGCCGAGAAAACTGGAAAAATTTGAAACTTAAAAAAGTTTTTACTGAATAAATCCCTCTAAAAAGGATTGAAACATAGTTTTAAACACTTCCATAAAATTTTGTAATGAAAAAATAACATTTAGGTCTTACAAGCTTAAGGGTGCTTTATTCTACAGTTTTGTAAAATGAAACTTGTATTAAGAAAAAAGTAGTTTTTCGGTTATATATATTACAGTCTAACGGATTTGATATTTGTAGTTACTATGAATTATAAAAAATATTCAATTTTGACAAAAAGGTATGCTTTTTCTTACGCACCTTTCTAACAAAGTAATTATATATATATATATATATATATATATATATATATATATATATATATATATATATATATATATATATATATATATATATATATATATATATATATATATATATATATATTACTAATATATATATATATATATATATATATATATATATATATATATATATATATATATATGTAGGCCGCAGACCGTAGACCGCGTGGCGAGCTACAGTTAATTACATTAATGAACTATACGGACTTAAAACATAATAAAAGTATGCTTTCTTCGTACGCATCTTTTATATATATAAAAGATATAAAAGGTGCATACGAAGAAATCATACCTTTATTATGTTTTAAGTCCGTATAGTTCATTCATAAGGTAAATAACTGTGCTCGCCACGCGGTCTGCGGTCTGCGGCCTGCAGGCCTGGGGCTCGCTGCTCCGACACTGCAGAGCAAGCTTGCTTCCACAGCCAGAAACGCCTCCACGCCTCGCATGCGAGCGATGCGAGGCATGCAAAAAGTCTAGCTTTTTGTATATAAGGACCGACCGCCGACGCTCGCGCTCGATTCTCATATTTCAAAATTATTTATGGTATAATTAATTATTAGTTTTTATTACGATCAAAATTTATGTAAAAATTTAGTTAAAAAATGAAATTCACTCAAGATAGAGCTAAATTTGATTTTTTTATGGTTATTGCACTTTATTTTTCGTTTGTTACCAGTGTACTCGGTTTAGTGACGTTTTTGTAAAAAGTGTTAATACAAAAAAAGTTGTGTTTTCGAGATTTACAACTTTAGTGTGGAAATGTGAGCAAGAATATATAATTTACTAAAATTATAGTTAAAATTCGATTTTTTATGCCTTTTTGCACTTTGTTGGAGGATTTCCCAACTTGTTTCATGTGGCAAATTTATTTTGTACTTCGATTTCTTTTTTGGAAATTTCCCGAAGATTACTAGTTCTTGTAATATTAATGACCATACTACCATTGAGGTCATGGAGTGCAAGAATTCGTAATACTTATTAACAGCACAATTCAGAAAAACTGCAAGCTCTGCGACTTTCTTTATAAGTATAAACCACATCCTAGAATTTTAGCAGAATACTTTAAAGACAAAATTTAATTTCTGACAAAAATTGGATGTGATATATTGTACGCCAAATTACTACTCCAACAGTACAATATTATATGTAATATAATATGTATATATAAAGATAATTAAATACAGAATAGAAAAACTAATTAACTTTAAAAAAAATTAGTTGATTTTGTAAATGAAGTATAAAACACATTGGAAGATTTTAAAAGATTAGCTTAACGGTTATTGGAAAACATTTCATAAAAAATACCGTTTTCTCTATGACCTAACCCAGGTTTCCTTTTCATCTTTAATTTAAGGGAGTCTGAATAAAGTCAATTAATACATTCAAATTTCCCGCCTTGATTTTTACCGATTGAGAAATCATTAATTATTTATAATTATTAACTTTTCTGTTCGTACAAAACCAAGCGGGAATTTTGAATTCTTATTAACTTATGGACCTTCTTCAGTATTGACAAAGTTGCAGTTTTTATAATGTACAGCTATATTGAAATAATTAATTTTATTTATTTATTCTAATATGCTTGTTAGTTGAACAAGGTAATAAAAAAAAATAATATATATACTAATAATCTATTTTTTATCTTTGAAATTTCATTTTCTACCTTTCATATTTAAACACAATTACACATTCTGTTTTGAATACATTAGTCTGTCCTGACAATAATTAACCGTTAGCTACCGTCGTGAAATTTTTATAACGTAATTACCGTCGTGTGGCTGACAGACACCAAATGATTTTTTATGAACTATTATATTATATGTGACATTTTTTATATAAAAAAATTATAATTAAGATTTTACATAATAGAACAAATTCAAATATGATGACATGAAATATAATCAATAATGATGTATTTGATCTTCATAAAATATACAAATCTTTACGAGAAAGCACTTTTCCCATCACCGGCACCAAAAGTACCACTTTTCCTTCCGGGCGCCTGAAGAGAAATGTGTATTTTCAGTGCTGGTGTGAGGAAAAATAGTATACGACACACCATGGGAGCTAAAACGGCGACCCCATAGCACGTGTTTGCCACCCTCGCCTTCGGCTCGGGTGGCATTTTCCACGTGCTATGGACTCACCAATTCTTTACCTCCGTAGATGCGTAATAATACTATTTGAAGTAAAAAGGTCAGTTTTTGAAAATTTTCATAATAAAATTTTCTAGTTTTTGTTAACAAAATCGTTTATATTTATTAATCTAATTAACATTAATGTGCCAAAATTTTACATACTGAACATTAGGACATTCATTTAATTTCCATTAAAATAAGAAGCTCTAAAACATAATATTTATAAAATTATAATTGTTTTTATATCAAGTGGTATCTGTCAGCTACCACGACGGTAGCTAAGGGTTAAAAGAATGCTTAGTCTTACTGTAATATAAAAAATGTAATCCTAAACAAAGGTTATTCAGATTTAGTTAATATATTATACTTATATGACATCATTTTTATTTAATAATAGCGCGAAATACTTTGTACAAGAAAATTACTTTATCAACTGATGATAAACTGATATTATACTGAATAGCATACCGTTCTCGCAGCTAGAGTTCTCTGCTATGCGGTTTTTCAAACTTTCGAAATTATAAACATGCATTGATGGCAAAAATAAATAGGATTAAAGTAGCAATTACTGAATCAATAAATGTTCAAATACATACAATTACATTATTTGCAAAAGTTAAATATATTCAATTTCTATGCATTAAGCACCTGATGCTTATAGAAAGATTCATACAGATAACAAACCAGATAACAGTAAAATAGTAACAAATATTTACTAACAAACAGTTGTTAAAATAGAATTGTTATCAATTAAATGAAAATACTTCAAAATTATTCAAGTTTTATTTTATAAAATGAAAAAGTATGTTCTCCTTTTAATAAAACTATTAAATAATATATATTTATAAAGTATAATAATTAACAACGTGTAATGTTAGAATTTTGTATTCTGTACATATAGAGCAACGAGTTCATTAACCGACCATTCAAATAACTACTCAGCGCCAAATCACTGAAAGGACGTTACCCCTCACTTGCCTATACAGGATCATGCACTCTTTCATTATGCAATTTATATATTCGTCAAAAAAAGAGCAAACTGTAGCGCGCATTTTTCTCTTTGCAATCATACATCGGTCAATCATCGATTACAAGTAGATCGCGAAAGTGTTCGCCATTCTCAGCATTGCTTTCTGAAAGTGCCAACAACCCATAATACAAAACCGAATAACGGGAGAAAAAGTTTGCGGCTGATTCGCGTGTATAACTGCGAGGAGGATCGCGAGACATGCTCTCGCGCGTTTTCACCCACACGAACACGCGGGGCCATGCATACCTATATATGTAGTCGTGCAACGGCGGACACTCCGGATTATAACAGAATCACGTTCCCATCACGTGCTCGCCCGACCACCTCCGGATTTATTTATATACCTGTCTCTCTCGGCGGTGTACAATTCTTCGGTGCAGGCGTTTTCCTCCTTTACTTGCAGGAGCTCGGTGTGGGCTCTTTTTCTTGTTAGAATATGCGCATTACGAAAAAGTGCACGCAGAAGTTTTTAACTGCTGCGTTTGGGTTGTGCGAATGCGACGGTTCTTTTTTTGCGAATCGAGCGATGTTATAATATTATGGGAATATTCTGATATTTAATTGAAGAGAATGCTCTTACAGCGGAAGATTGAATGTGTTTTTTACATATGGGTGGTTCCATGTCAAAGGAGGATGTCCAAAAATAAAAATGTCTGAAACTCTACAAAAATGTTGGCATGTGCACCCAGAGTATGTAAAAAAATCTGACCCTAAGGTGTTATATGTCAAGGGCAATTAAGGGTTGAAAAATGCGTTTTTTCTTAATATTTTGAGATTTTGCTAACATTGTTTGATTTTTAACTCAAAAACTAGGGACTTTTGAGAAAAAAGTGTAGGAATATTTTTTGGTCAAAATAAGATAAGAAATATAAAAAAAAATTATTAGACCCTATTGTGATATTTTGTTATCTCATGCATTGTGATATATTGTGATATTAAGATTCTAGAGAGACGCCACAATTTTTTTCAAAATAAAAAATCTTATAATTTACTTTTTATATTTCCTTTAAATCTAGACTAGTTAGAATATGGTCTCAAGCTTTTTATATTTTTCTCAGATTTTTTAAATAGCGCACTTTTTTTCGGTAGCCCAATAACCCATATGCAGCTAAAGTACTGCATGAGAATTAAATTTGTAAAATTGAAAATGTTATTTCTAAATCGAATAATTCCGCACGAGTTTTTGAAATATATTAAACAAAACTCTTACGTTATCATTATTATTAAATTAAAAAAAAAATTAAAAAATTAATTGTTGATAAATATAAAGTCTAAATCCGCGCCAATGCACTTGTACGGCACTTTATACGGTGTCTATGATTATTACGAAGTAGATGCAAAAAGCAGCTTACCGATTTTGTGTTGTTTGACTTTTGCTACTCTTACAGTGCTCGGTATATTTATTAAGAAAAGAAACCGCTGCCAATTCATTGGCACTTAATTTCCTCATACTAAATAAATTGTTCCAATATGAATTTCTTTATTCTAATATTTTTTTTTAATTGATCTATTTCTTTTTTATTAATATCTCAAAAAGGTGTATGTTTTATCATTGATTGTTGTCAAACGATAAATTACGAAATATTATAAGCATGTGATCAATAATTGCACGACAAAATAAAAAAAAATCATAAGAATTAAAAATCATTATAAAACAAAAGCGAGTCGATAAATCTCAAAAAAAGAAATATTTAATTTCATCAAAATCAAAAAATAACGAGCGATTCGTAAAAAATTACCGTGTAATACCCAAGAAATAGGGGAAAAAATGAATAGAACAAAATATAATCAAATATCTTGAAAAATAAAAGATTTCATATTCTGGTCAAACCTTTTCCATCTTAATTTATTTATAAAGATTTTCCATCGCATATTTCTAAAATATCGCAGATTAAAAAAAAAAGATGTTTTCGTGTATAACAAAAGAAAGGAAACACCTTGTTCAAAATGTTGGATGGTAAGGACAGGAAATTTTTAGCTCGTTCAAATGCATTTTCATTGGATCGATGATATTATTTCTAACGTACGAGAAAACCTGAAAAATTAAAACCAAAAAATAAAAAATCCGCTAAAAAACAAAAACTAATCCGAAAAACTAAAAAAATTATTTTTATATACCCTTTGTGTAAAAAAGAACAATCAAAATGAGCCCTGGAACATTAAATTTCACCGTGACTTACTCGAGATATCGATGTATACACTCGCTTCGCTCGGGCAACAATCACACTGAACATATGTTTCGACACTGCGATAAGTGCCAATTTTGCGTTAGCTTGCATTAGCAAGCATACGTAAAAGTGGCACTTATTGCACGGACTGTCAAACATGATTTTCTTAATTTTTACTATTGAATGTTTGATGAAATCTTGTTTCTTTCACTTATTTTATCGGATTTAACTTTCTTTTTTTTTAAGTTTCCCTTCACTTCCTTGGATTGTTTATGTTAATGTTTATATTTTGACAAACTATGAACAATACCTAGAGTCAGTTCTGTACACCCACAGTATCCCATTACTTTAATATATAACTTCGTATTCGTAATTTATTAATTTATAAAAAACTTTCTTAAAAGAAATTCTCTAGAAACCCTGGAATCAGCTGTTTATCTGGTTTTATCCCATCTTAAAAAATTACGATTGAACTACATCGTACATTTTTAAAGCAAAAGTTCGTTTACTGCATAATTTCTTTTTTAATATTGAATGCTTACTTAAGAAACATACACTAAATTTTGTATTTAACGGATGAGATCAAATGAAATTATAAATTTTTCTACAAGTGGCCGATATGTTATGTAGGTATAGGAAACGATAAAGCTCGCGATAAAGCGTTAAAAGATTTAACTCCCAGATAATGTTTAAGCACTTAAATATATCAATACTTTTAAAATAATTTACATTTAAAATAATCAATACTTATAAAATAGGCACAAGTATTCAACATACAACCCCATTTCCGTATACTTAATATGCGAATGTGGTAGCATCCTTACGACGCTTCGACTATCCTCCTTTCGTCCCCCATGCTTGGCGCATGCGTAGTTTACACGTTTATGTTTATACGATGCGTACGCGCATCCGTTTAGGTATATACATGTATGTTTCGCGCGTTTTTGGGTGGGTGTCCGTGTGTGCATACGGCTAGCGAGAGCGGCCCGCGGACGTACGGCGAACGGCGATAGCGCGCGACGACCGACATTTCCAGCCTGCTTCTAGAAGATTCGGCAATAACCCGAGTTCTCTAATTCCGTCACGCGCGCGCCTTGTCGCTCTTGCTCGTCCCGAATAAAGCACAACAAAAGAAACACCGCGGAATCAGCGAGACTGTGATACATTCCCGTTAGGTATATATACGAAGGGAGTGTCTGCACGAGTAGCGCGCGATCGATATAGGAAGCGAGGCGAGTTCGTGAATTTATACGACACTTTGGTATATATTTGGCTGGTTGTGGAGTAGAATTTGGAGGGGCCAAGGGAGAGGTTCTGCCCGATGCGAGAGTCCTCAGACATGAGCGTGCAGGACGATACTTTGGGTATTCTGTGCGGAAGTCTGCGGCGGCTCGAGAGGCTCAAGAAGTCGAGGGAGAGGTTCTGCCCGATGCGAGAGTCCTCAGACATGAGCGTGCAGGACGATACTTTGGGTATTCTGTGCGGAAGTCTGCGGCGGCTCGAGAGGCTCAAGAAGTCGTATCTGGGTAAGGCACCACTGTACATTGTTGTCCGATGAATTTGTATGCATGCACTATATGTATATTTATAGCGCACGCAATGTGTCAAGGACATCGAGGGCGACTCGGCAGAGAAATTCTTAAATGCGTATTATACTTATACCTTTCTTCGGTTTAAGGTCAACGGTAAATGAATTAAATGTTTCCTTGGATTTAAATAGTAATGCTAACATGATGTCTTTTATTGTTAGAGTTATACGATTAACGTGAAATTAGTCTCATAAAATAGATCATTACTCGTATTTGACAGTTATTAAACAAAATAAAGATATAATAGAATACATCATCTGTTAATAAAAGTCAAGCGATATGTATACTTTCAGTCAATTACAGATAATTCTCTTTACATCAAACAAATGATTTATGAATTGCCATATTATGCAATCATTTTACTCCGCTTTTTTCTTCTTTTTTTATACAGTACCTAATCTCGCAGATGTCATTTGAAATAAAATGACATATGCGTGATTATCCAATTGAGCTTTTGTAAAACTCAAATTGTCAGTGTAAGAATAATCGTGGTATATATAATGAAACAACAAATCAACCATACTTTTTGAACAAAAAATAAATTGGAGCAATTGTGCATTTCGGAGCACCGCTGTTCTGCGACTGTAATTTTTTGTATTATCTTCGTGTGATGAAAAAATTATTTTTCAAAAGTATTAAGTACTTTTAGCAACAAGCGTATTTTAAAGTATCATCTTACAAATGCATTTAGCCGGTCTATTAATTTCTTGAAGCAGCTGCTCCAAAATGAAATCCTTTAACATAGGTAATCTGGCCGTTCTATGCAATTTCTTCACCTATCTATTAACTAATTTTGACAATTATGGTCAGTGCTGTCGCTGGCTCTAAAAAAACTCCTAAACCAATAATATCTCGAAAAATCATAAAGGGAAACTTACCTAATACATGTATTAGGTATGTTCACTTGATGACATATAGCGAACACTGTGGGAATGCCTTCAAATTTACCATGACTTATGTTCAATAAAATAAAATATGTTAAATCATTTTAAATAATTAAAAAATAACCCAAATATTGTTCATATGCTAAGCTATGAAATTAACGTTTGACCTACTAATCACGCGACCAAAGAGTATTTTAATTAATGAAGTACACGTAATCAAAATCTGTAATCGTAAATTGTAATTTATTTGACCAGGATATAATTTTAAAAAATTTTAAAAATACGTGAAACTAATAAAGCAAATAATGTTTCAAATTTTATGGTTTTAAATTTTTTAAATTAACAAATACGCTGAAATTCGGCCATTCTTCTTATTTTTTTTAGGTTATTTGTGCTAATTTTATAGCTTTTATCTATAATTTCTATGAACAATAGTATAAAATGTAAATATATAATATATACGATAGCTTTTTTATTTATTTTATTACTCTAAACATGAAAGAATGTGTTTTTTAAAAGTTTATGAAAAATGTTTAAAAAGGCAATATTTTACACTGAAACTAATAAAATATTAAATTGATTGTATGTATTATATTTTCATTTAATGTACTATTTGTTCATATAACTCACAGATAAAAACTATGAAATTAGTCAAAATAACCTAAAAAAAATAAGAAGAACGGCCAAATTTCAGCGTATTTGTTTATTAAATAAATTCAAAACCATAAAATATGAAAGATTATTTGCTTTATTAGTTTCACGCATTTTTAAAATTCTCCAAAATTGTATATTGGCCAAATAAATTACAATTTACGATTACAGTTTTTAATCATGCATACTCTATTAATTAAGATAAAATACTGTTTGGTTGCCTGTTTAGTACGTCGAACGTTAATTTGATAGCTTACCACATGAACAATTATCGGGTTATCTTTTAATTATTTAAAATGTTTGCACATATTTTATTATATTGAAAATCAATCATGGTAAATTTGTAAATATGAAAATATATTTCATCAAGTGAATCTCGAATCCACTCGAAATCACGCATGCGCACCGCCGCGCACCTAACCGCACTTGGCTCGAGAAGAAAAAACCGGTCACCGGTGAGATAGCATCGTGTGCAGCGCAACGACAACAATAACATCGACCGAGCACGTGCTCAGGGAGTGATAGAACTTTTTTCTCTCTCGCTCCATCTCGCTCCTCGAGCATATGGAATAAGCACGAGCGAGACGACGACGGAGAGAGAAAGCTTATACAGCGCCTCGTCGTTGGCTCGGCACGTAGTGGGGATAGGCTGTGGGCGAGATAGAGACGAACAGACGCTCCGGGCGCCCGTGCGAGAGAGACGACAAAATGCGAACGAAGAGAGAAAGAGAGAAGGAACACACACAGCAGCTGCGGCATTACAGGACTCTGCTACTTTTGGCGTCGGTGTATAGGCAGGCAGTCTTCTCCGCATTACGCCGTCATCTGGACGCGCTCCTTGCAGAGCCGAGGCGTGAAACTCGGTCGATTACTTTTCACATTTGTTTAGCGCATCGTGGGCATTGTTTATATCATTGGTTTAGTGACACGAACGTAGTACGCGGTGCATGCGCGAGTTCGCACACGGTCGGGCTCCGAGGAGTCGATGAACTTTCTGGAATTGTCGTGAGCAGTTCCCTATTGACACTTTGAACCGAAATATTTTGGAGAAGCCGAGGAAGGTGCACTTGAGTCAACCGATTTTTTTAAAGATTCAGGCTGTATTGTACAGTGAGATTTTTGCAGTGCTATTTTTTTTATACGATCATTTAGTCGAGAGAAAGTTGTGAGTAGTTTATCTTGTATATTTATGAAGTCGATCAGTATTATTAAGGAGATAATGCTTCTGGTGCCTCCATCAAATAACAATCGTTGGGTTTACACAATGCACGGGCTAGAGAAACCGATGGATCATGTATCCGGTAATGTTCTATGCTTTTTATTATCATTCATTTTTCTATGCTTTGACAATACACAATAAAATAAAAGAAGATGCGAATTGGCAAGCTTTTGTTTTTTATATAAACTTACAATGATACAAATATTTTTTAAATATAGTCAATAATATTTAAACAGTTTAACAATGCAAACACATAGATACTCGCAATTTTCTATTGTGTTTAAAAGCAGTTAAGCACTTATAAAAAAGAAAAACAAAGGCTTTCTTATAATTACTCTATTACTTAGTAGATTAAGCATAAACATTGTCATTACTCAAATAGTTAAAATAAGCTGTATTAAATAATTACTGTTATCAACAGTATAGCAGTATATAGTTAAACGAAGGTAAAGAAAACCTTACAATACCGTAAACACAAACAGTATACGACTAAACCTTGTATGTGGCTCAGCCCTTGTATATATACTATTATCGAACGGGAAGCCCAAGTCCTTGAAGCATCAGCTCGTATTCGCGCATTTCATTCAATCGCGGCCTGCATAAACACGCGTTCTGGTTTGAAACGCTTTAGTCTGAAGTCTTCTTCTTCCTGTCTGGAGTCGCGTATCGCGTCATCCTTGTCTAACTCGACGGATTTCCCCCCACGGTCGTAGGCTTATAGCCGTGGGTATTATGCGTATGACTTAACTTCTCGGCAGCTGCAGCACTGTCAGTACTTTTCCATGGACTGCAACCATGATGCTACCACTCGGAGCACACTGGGAAATTGTCAAGCGCAGCGACGTTGCTTCTTGGCACTTATGTACCTAATAAGTTATGTGCGTCATGGTCACGTAGGCAATCTTAGTGAATTTTCCGTTTGATATGGATTTAACGACTTCTACATAAGTCACCACTTCACCAGTCACTTTTGTTAGGAATCATGCTTCTAGAACGCTGTTATTAAGTAGTCGTTATTCGCTTTTAGCGCTTGTAGTTAGGTAGTGACCTGCAGATGAGAAGAGATTTTTTATTTAAGAATTTTCTCATTTTGGCTTCAATAAAGAGGAATATGAAGTAGAGATATTTTTTTTAAAATTGAATATATATATAATAGGTAAGTCGCACATCTCCTTCACTTACTGTCTTACATTGCGTATCGAAGCAAAATTATAAATATGTATTCTAACAGTTATAAAATAACGTAATTATTTCAAATTTGAGTTAATTAACGAAATTTTCAGTTCCTGTTTTAGTGCAAGATTGTCAACTTACGTTCGTTGTTATTGAATACTTTAGGTAGGTCTTTCACATAGGGCCGAATCTCGTAAATGCCTCGCAGAGATCACATAAACTTTCTTATTTATTATTCATTATTATTTTTCAGATTTTTAAGTGCACATGTTAACAAAATTTCGATTGATATATTTTTATATATGTTTATATAACATAATATTGACATATAAACACGTTCAGAAACTTTTAACACTACTGAAACTACTGCATTGAAATTACCTAACTTGTTTAAACCTTCATGAACATTTACGAGAACAAGTCACTTTTAAACGCTAAAATAAAAAAAAAATTATCCATTCATAAAAATATTTCTCAATTAGTCTGAAACTCATTTTAACCGAAATACTCAATAATACTTTTATGTAAGCCAGGTAAAATCTCAAAATCTTGGCCCATATACGTCACAATTTATAGACATTGTCATAGCATGGCAATACCTTATTTATTGGATAAACTTTGCGGCGTGCACGCTTCTATAGGTGGAATGATGAGCAAAATACTTTTTTATCGATGTAAACTATATAAAAAATTATCCAGCAATATGTACCGCGAAAGGCTGTGTGTATAATACGCTACAAAAAATTGGCTTTTAAATATATTGTTTAAAGGACAATAAAACTTTATATTTTTAGTTCCTTTTGACGTTAAAAATAATTATAATTTTATAACTATATACTGATCAATATATTAAATGCAATTTAAGGGAACTTTTAACTCTCTAAACGATCGAACCAAAAGTAATTTTAAAATTTTTTTTAAAAGAAATGTATTGTACAACTAATAAAAATGCAAGTGTACCGACTGCATTTTTTTACTAAAACGTGTATCTAATGCATTCATTTGGTTTTTTTACAAATTGACTCCGTGTTGCGATAGCCATTGATATAAGATTGAAGAATGGTTTGGACTTCTGATTTTCGACAATCCTACATCGAGTTTTGCTGAGTACCGTTTCTTTTCGAGTCAACGCACTTAGCGCCATCTATAAATCACACCGCTGCACTAAAATTAACAACAAAAACTTTTTCATACACTAGAATAGTATATAAATACAGCCCAATAAGTTTTTCACCTCAAGTTGTATCATTTTCTTTAAAAAAATTCTTAAAATTATTTTCTTATTCGATTGTCTAGAGTGTTAAAAGCTAGGTTAAAAGTCATCTTAATGCAATAATTTTAGTTATTTTATTAAAAATACAAATGCCAGATAAAGAAATTAAGAATTTTCTCCGCAGATATAGCGCGACATTTTGACACATTATCAGCTGTCGGCTGCGCTCGCTTTGCGACAAAGCGCCACGACTTTCCTTCAAATTAGCATAATGCACACATAATATCACGCGTATAATGAGTGACGAATCCTCGCATCTTTTTATCTGCGATTCTAAAAATATCTTTATACATACACACACGAGACGAGTCGGCGGCTTCGCGCCGGTTCTCATTAACTCACAGAGGTCGGTATGTGTTAAGTTTTATGTTCCGTCTATAGATATACACTTTAGTAGAGTTTCGTTTTATCTTTTGTCGTGAAATAATGTTGATCCAACTTACATAGATAAATATTGCGTTACGTAAAAATACAGACAAATTCTCTCTATCCATTTGACTTTTTAAAATTAATCTGACTTTGATTGTACTATTTTGTTAAACTTTGAAAGTTAAAACGAGACTATTAAAGTGCGTATGTAGAAGAGACATTACAATGCATAAATGCATATAACAATAGTGTTAATTATATTGTAGTCATAACTGCATGTTCTAGAATTTCGATGTCGCGCTTCCGCAACTTGCAGACGTGTTTACGTAGAATAAAGAGATATTTTACTTTGCGGTGCACTTTGCGCGGGCACGGTTTCCTGTCGAACTGCAAATTTTTTAAGTAAATGCAAGACCTGCATTTATTACAATGTAGCGTTGTTATGTGAAAAAAAATAAACATGGCGATTGAAATCTTTCTAATTATTGCATATATTTTTACTTATATCAGGTACTTAAATGATTGTGTACATTTTCATAGAAAATTTTTCAGCTTTTCCTTATACATATTCCATCTATTATTACTGATAAAAATTAAAGTTATTTAAAAGCAAAGCGATGTAGTGATTTCAAACTAAAAGAATCACAAGCTATTATCGACTCCCCGCACAACAAAAACAAACGTTTTTTTTCGCAAATCTTTATCGCCTCTTTAAAACAAAGTATAGGTAACTGCACTGACGAAGATAACGCGACGACCCGCATGGCCCCCTTCGGTATCTCTCCTGATATCTGTCAGTTATTATCTTGCGTTATTATACTCTGTTGCGTCTCTCGTATCACTTCTAATCTCCCTCGACGAAAATGCGCTTTTTTGCTCGTTCTTGATTGATCGCGCCATGGGAATTTATATATAGAATGCGAGCAGCAGCTCATGAGCGAGAAAAAATAAAACTGCGCCACGGTGGGTGGCTTGTTGACTCCGCATTGCTGCAGAGTGTATTTATTTTCGTCCGCGAGTACACGGTGTGTCATTGTATTCGCTGATCTCCAGCAGAGCGGAAGGACGCGAGTAAATTGCGACTAAAATACGGATATATCGAGATAAGGCGTCTGACTGTATAATACGTGTTTTACGTAGTACATAGTTTTTTCCTTCGTTTATTGCAGAGGCTCATCAAGCTCAGCGTGTGCGATAAGAGCCGGAAAGTCATGTCAGGAAGACGTATGCATTTTCTGCACTGCCTTCCCTGATAACATATATCGTTTTTTGAACGTTTTTAAAACGTTAGATTTAAAACCTTCAAACGTTAAAAAGAAACGTTATAAATACGTAAGAATAACGTTGGTAAAACTTCTTAATGTCCGGAGATTCGTTCCACATAAGACGTTGTAAAACCGTTTTTAAAACGTTTGAAAAATTCTCCAAGGTCTGTTGAATGGTAAAAATTTAAACGGTTTTAAAACGTTTTTAAATTTTTGGATTAAAATGATTGGATCAAAATTTAAAATGGTTTGAAAAAACTAACATCCCTGATAACACATAACGTTTTTCGAACGTTTTTAAAACGTTAGAATTAAAACCTTCAACGTTAAAGAGAAAAGTTATAAGAACGTCTACAAAAAGTTGGTAAAACGTCTCAATGTCCGGAGATTCGTTCCACATAAGACGTTGTAAAACCGTTTGAAAAACTCTTTAAGGTCTGTTTAATGGTAAAAATTTAAACGTGTGGAACGAATCTGCGGACATTGGGATGTTTTACCAACATTTTTCAGACGTATTTAATACTTTGCTTTTCAACGTTTGAAGGTTTTAATTCTAACATTTTTAAAACGTTCGAAAAACGTTATGTGCTATCAGGGTTTGATTGGTCTATAATAAAACTTGTACAGCAAGTGTGGTCGCATATATTAGTAAAAATCATAACAATTGTCGTAAACCGTATATCTCACAGTAGAGATTAGCTTGTGAATAATATTTATGGCGTTGTAAATGTCGTAATACGTGCGATAATTGGGCTTTGAGTAATTATTAATGCCTTTTGCGTTTTGGCTATACACTTCATTCTAAGCGTTCCGTTTTACGGCATTCTGTTGTTTCTTTGAATATAGTAACGTTTCCAACCTATACGGAAACATAAAAATTTTAATACCAAATATACCAAGAATAGTACAAATAGTGAATTGAGTAATTTTAAAAAATGTATGCCTCTAAGAAAACCGTTTAACTATACAATTTCAACAATGAAAATGAAACAATCGTTTTACACAACTTAGTATATATTTAAACGCAAGATATCTAATGAATGTTTCTCTTGGTCTCTTGCAGCTGGAGGTGTAATGGCGGGTTCAGTCTGCACCATCGCGGTGTTATGGATGTTCCTGCAAACTTTGGGCTTTTTCGGGCCTCAAAACAACATCGGAGCCTTCAAATTGCCCTTCACATTAGAGAATTACCTTGCCAGTGGTAAAGGTAAACTATCACTTTTAAATTTAACTATTAACATAAAATGTAGTTTTACAACGTTGCTTTCAAAGCTGTAAAAATAGGAAAATTTTTAATCAAAAAATAATTTATCCGTTTTTTAATATGCTTTTCTTTTTACCAATATTTTTATTGAAACTTCACAATTTTAATATTTCATCAAGGTTATTATTATAAAAAGTTAGGTATACCTTCCTAGTATGCATTAAAAAATGCACTACCGGCTCAGTTATATATGAAAGATAAGATTCGTACGTGTGTAAATTTGTACAGATGGTGACGAATTTTATTGGTTCTTCAATATTATTAATATTTGTTCGCCCTAAATGCTTCTAGATGTATTTAAACATCACTTCGCGGTGGCTAATGTAATTTTAGACTATTTTTATGAAATTGCCCGAGTACATTTTTTTTAAATATGTTCTGTTTATATTGACTCACGTGTAAAAAGCCGAATAATATTTTACAAATGCATGAAAGTCAATCTTTCCATTTAAAATTATCTATTCAAATACAGATAATTATTTTTATTAAAATCATATCGCACTTTCAGAACAAGACTATTACAATTGAAAATTCGATGTTTTTGTAAAACCAAGCATGCATGTCTTTTCTAACCAAGATTCGTAGATTATTAGGGTATTTTTTCATATGAGCTATTTTAAATACAAAAATCAAGTTGAAAGCCTGTTGTGATGTCACAGTCTTCTTCTGGGGGCCGGCGGTGCAATATATTTTAATAAAATGATGGCTTTACACCTCAAAATGGCTTTTATGAAACTTAAGAAATCAAAAGATTTCAGCAAAAATTATTTAAATTAGACCACCTTCCATATTTCATCACACATACAATAAAAGGTTCAGTAATTGCATTAAATGTAAATTTTCGTTAACGCTTTAAGCTTCATTAAGGGGATGCCGGATATCGATATTGCAGTTTTTCGATTTATTCAATGAATAAATGAGATTTTAAAATTTCGCGAATGTACGCACAATCTATTTATCACTAAGAATTTGCGTACGTTCGTAAAATTTAATTAAAGTTAAAATTTACTGCTGAAAATGAAAAATCTACAATGTCGGTAACCTGGTATAAGGTATAGGACTCCGATCTTCCCTTAAGGGGGTCCGAAAGTAATTTCCCTGAAATACAGACTGAACCATACATTCTTTACTTTAAGAACAAAATTACGTTTATTTAGCTAAAATCCAAACTCGCTAGTTCTCCATTGATCAATTATGGACCTTTGTATGAAGTTTGAGACGTTAAAAACAACAATTTTCTAAAATTTAATTCCAATAATATTTTAGGGTGCCGTTGTCTTTAACGTCTGAAACTTCACACATAGGTCCATTATTGCTCAATGAAGAGCTAGTGAGTTCGGGTTTTGTCTAAATATAAGTATTTTTATAATTATAAATAATTATTCACTACTCGGTCGGTAAAAATAAATGCGGGAAATTTGAATTAATAATTGACTTTCGGACCTCCTTAAGATACAATATATAAACTATAGACATAATTGTTTTCGAAAACTTAACTCGGCTTAAACTTTCCTCGCCCTGGGAAAGTTCGGCAGGCCCAGTTTATTGCTTTTCCTTGAAATACGCCCGATAGCGCTATTCATAAACATTAGACGCGTCATAGTGTCGCCTAGTTGGTACTCGATACAAACAGCAATGATTATGAGCACGTTCGTACCTCCGAACGGCGAGGTTGATTTCATAATATAGGTCAAAGGGTCAAAGGCTATGTAAGAAACATATTTTTGTAAAAAAATTCGTTTGATAAGTATGTTTTAGCATCAATGTATATCTAATATTTTATCAACGTAGTTCCTACAGTGAGCTGATAACACCGGATCCGCATAACATGTATAACATAAATTCGTTTCAAATATTTCAAACTCTTCTTAAAAAAGAAATTTTAATTTTCCACTTAAAAAATCGATTTATTTCTGTGCTGATAAAGAATTACAATTTTTTTCAGTATTTTCATTTATAGAAACATGCTTTTAACAATACGAAACCAGTACACATTATTTCATAATTTTTAAGATAATTTAATCAACAAAATTTAAGATTCTTCTTAAAAAAAGAATTTTAATTTTCTACTTAAGGGAGTACTATCGGTTTTGAATTAGTTTTCAGAAAAATCTGAAATTTTGTATACTAGTACGTTTTGACCTCAAACTTACTCATATAAATTTTTAGAAAGCTACACCAACCCAGAAATAAGATCCCTGGTAGAAAATTATCTAGTTTTATCGAGGCCCTCGATTATTCCCATGGCAAACTAGATAGATCTACATAGTTCTAGATTAATTTTCCACCAGGGATATTAAGAATTTTATATTTACGTTTTTTATGTTTTTAACACGTAGCCTTATGGGACCTCACTTTTCCGACAGTAGTAATCTTGAACTTCATTAAAACTGCTGTTCTGATTTCAACGAAACTTTGAGAAATATATATTTAATATCCCATAAATATAATGCAAAAATCCAAATGTAGATTCACCAATTTGGAGAGTTAATATAAGCAAACGAATAAAAATTTTTCACGCTCACTCAACCATTTTTGCACACGATTTGGCCTACCACGGAAATCAAAAACGACGAAACACGTATTTGACTCACGGAATACCGATACTTCTCACTTAAGAAACACCGATTTATTTCTGTACTAACAACAGAAAAAATATTTTTCCTTCATTTGTATTTATAGGAGCATGTATCTAAAAATACCAAACGATCATAACATTGTTAGCAGCCTCAAAAAAAAAAAATTCCAAATCCTTCCCAAGGTTAATAACAAGCGCAAATTCTTTCTCAGGCCTGCCGGTATGGGATTTAGGCCAGTCGCTGATCGTCGACACGGGCGCCTACGGCAGCAAGAGGCTGCCGCCCATCGACGAGGCCAGCCTCAACGCCTCCGTCAAGTACGCGACGGGGGTGATCTCGCGGATGGAGCGCATCGAGGCGAACCTCGTGAACGCGGGCGTGGCTCCGGCCCCGGACAGTCCGGCCCAGAGCCAATTCGTGCACTACTATCCGAACGACGCGGCCCTGGAGAAGGGCCTGGAGGCGCTCGTGGCCATCGGCGCCTCGGCACAGCTGTCTCAGTCGAACTGCATGAAGTTAGTATTGCTCTAAATATAGTTAATAGCAATAGATGGTTATTGTTGGTCGATTGCTGACCACGAATGAGATTGATTTCTTATGCCAGAGATGTTGAAGTGTGATGAAATTCCATTGCATTTTTTAATACTTTATAGTAATGATTGATATACATTTTTTTAGTCTGATTAGATCGTTGAGCTGTATTTATTGAGTTATTATTTACTAATGAATGACGTCAACAGACTAATTTATAATAAGTTACATTAATGAAAAATAAAACGAAAAGTGAAACGGCAGGGCATTATCTTATTTATTCGTGAAACATTAATCATTATTATTGTGTTAAATGATACAATATCGATTCAGGGTCATTGAGCTTGATTACATATCGCGTCAATTCATACTTTATTTATGATAAAACGCAAAATTGCACGGTATTGCTCAACAATTTTCAAATTATTCTTTGTTACAAGATAAGTTCGTTACAGTACATAAATTATATAGCTCTATATAGGGCTTATCTGAAATCGCTTATTATCTCAGTTCTTGTGCATCCTAAATGCACTGTAACATTTCAAACATTATATATGATGCATTATCAATTATATCAACATGCCAGTCAGTGCTTTTTTTGTCCTATGCAAAGACTCTTGTATGTATCTCCGAAGTTCATGAACTTAAAATGCTAGAATCATTGAAATTGACTTCTTTTTTATATTTCTTAAGCATTGTTAATAATTTTTTAGTTACCTTTTCATTTAGAAAAGAATGTTTCGACTAAGGTAAAGTACCCAGTACCGGGACAAAGTTAAATTGGGAGCAGTACTGGGACAGTAGCAAAACACTTCTATTACTATTAAATCTGATAAAAGTATCGATACATTAGCGTTGTTTAAGATGTTATCTTTGCAGTCACGACGATATTTTGTTAATTTAGAGCTTAAAATTATTATAAAACAAAATACATATCTTTTGAGGTTACGTTTCAGAAGAGTGTATAGGCGAATTTTAGTCCCACTTCACATGCCTCTCAATTTGTATAACCTAGTAGTGGGACACATTTAATAATATATGTCCCACTACTGCATCCAAACGATGTCCCAGTACTGCGTCCAGGTCTATATAGCCCGTCCCACTTCTGTTTCCTTGTGTACATTTTTTCAAACATACTCTTTTAATATAAAAAAGCATTTTAATGTCTTTGTATGTGCATAAATAAGTAAAATTGATTGCAAATTAATGGTTAAATTTAAATGTTTTGAACAATTTTGCTTGTTGGTTCTAAAATCGTTGTCCGTTCGTGGATCACATTAAAAAACTGTCCCAGTACTGGGTACTTTACCTTAGTCAGTTTTTCTATTCTTTTTCATACTAAAAAATATATCCGAAGAATGCAATAAGGTTTCGTCATCATGAAAGAAAATGTTCTTCACCAGGTTCGGCCTGAACGCCATCGAGTGCGGGCGCTACATCGCGACGGTGCCGCTGGACGGCACGCCACTCGGCAGCTCGTGCAACGCCCTCCAGAGCGTCGACTGCGACCCCGCGTCCAAGTATCGCACCCTCGACGGCAGCTGCAACAACCAAAACAATCCGAAGTGGGGCAGCGCCTTCACCGCCTACGCGAGGCTGCTCTTCCCCCAGTACGCAGACGGTGAGAGACTCATTTCCGTAGCATTTACCACCCCCTGATGAGAATCCTGTGGTTTCCTTGGAAGCACGAACCTTGCACCCCTTCCTACCATTCCTGTGCATCACTCTAATCATCGATTGTCAGTAATTAGTTGGTAATGACGACTTTTTTTTAAAGATATTCGTCTGTTGAAATATTTTCTTTGTTCTTTAGTATCATTTTTATTGATGATTAACTTTAAATTCCGTGAACAATGAATACAGTAGAAGATATCAAAGTAAATTGAGCTACTATTTTGTTGGTTGAAAAAAGAAAAATTCGTTTTACCATCTAATATTATTTCACAGTGAGAGTCAACTTCATCAATCGCTCAACTAACAGGAGATACATTACATTAATTGGATTCGACCGCACAGCGTTATTATTATAGACAAGATTGATTGGTTACAAATTTATTTAATTTAGTCATTTTAATTTTTTGATTGAAGCTCAATACTTAGACGTCATATATTCAATTTTAATCAGATACATGCAATTTATATTAATAAAATAATGTAAAAAATTGTAAATATATATATATTCTAAAGGTACAGTTAGAGGCTCTTCTTAATTTTCAAATATAAGTAGACGCTCGAGTCATTAAAGAAATATCAATATTGTAAAATACTTATTAATATAAATTATAATGTTTACATTTAAAGAAATTTATGTTCAAATAGTTTTATGAATATGTATTACATTTTATGAAGCTTGAATAATACACAAACAATCCTGTCTATTATAAGCAAGAAATTAATATTTTCAGTGATCATTGTAATAATCATTTGTTCCGGAGCAGAGAAACGCTATCATCTTCTACAACACGATATCAAAAATATAAAACTAACTTTAGCTGCATGAAAACATATTTGAATTCTTTTTCATGGAAACTTGCTTAAACGAATTAAAGTTCTTCTATAAAAACAATTCTAGTTCAAACTATTGAAGAAAGATTTAAATCTAGGAGTGAGCGAACAAAACCAAATAATTCCACTACTTTTAATTCTGAGAAAATTAAGAAAACTTGTAATTTTTTTCCATTAATTTAAACGGAGTAATGTATTTATCTCAACATGTGCATGAAATCGACCTTTTTCCAGGCTTGCAAAACGAATGGAAAATTGGACATTCCGAGCGTCTTTGCCGGATCGGGAAGTAATGTTGATTATGTCCCGCTCCTGAATTTCTTAGTGGACGACTAGTAATGCCTATTTCCCCATTCCCTTTGCATGCATGAAAAAAGCCCTATTCACATACTTATTAAAAAAATTTGATGTGTAACACGGGTGGAAAGGGGTTTTTCAATCAACATCCTCGCTTAGAAAAAGCCAATCCCCCCCCCCTAGTTGCACAATGTACTATTAGATGCTTTGTTAATGACTGGATTTTAAATTTAATAACGCATAATAGAATATTGTGCATCTAGGGGGAAAAATGTCTTGTTCTAAGCGAGGATGGTGATTGAGCACGAGTGGAAGTCGATGGTGTCGAAGGCGCCCGAGACGTACACAAGTGCTCAAATGATCATCCAAGTCTAAAAAATTGTTTCCCCTCTGTTGCACACCGTATTTTTTGTAATTAGTGCATGAATTGGCATTTTCTTATGCATGTTAGACGGATGGGGAATTAGGAATTTTGAGTCGTCCACCATATCAATGAAAACAAAAAGAATAAATTGTACGTAATTTCATAATTTTCAATACTTTTCTATAAATTTCAAAACTTTTCAATATTTTTTATAATTTAAAAAAAAAATATTTTTATAATTTTTAAATTTTTTATAATTTTCAATTTTTTTTATCATTTTTAATTTTTTTTTAAATTTTTTAAAGTTTTTATAATTTCCAAAAATTTTCAAAATTTTTAAAAGTTTTTATATTTTCAAAATTTTTAAAAGGGCCTTTTTTATGCATGTGTTATAAAAAATCATATTTTACCAAAAGTGGAATTATCCAGTTTTATTTTTCCACACCTGAAGCAGTGTAGCCAAAATAAAAGTTCATCGGTTAAATATTGTAAACGCATATGATACGTTTATTTATATCATTTTTAACTTTCATGTACTAATTACTACATTTTTTATAAACATTTATATACAACTTAGTTATAATTTATATTACACAACGTTATCATCTGCGTAGTGAATGTTGTTGTGAAGTAACAAAAGATAAAACAAAATACATGTTGTAATTTAATGCACCTGTTTTTTTGTTCATAATTGTGAGACTGATAGAATTTAGACTTCTTCAACTGATAAGTTTTATCTATTCTTACTAATATATTCAGGTTAATACCCTAAACCTACCATAAAATATCGCGTAAGAATCATCAAATAACAGCAGATGATGAAATATAATACTTCATAATTGATGTTTTTCACACTACTTTTAATAAGGAAATAAGGATGTAAAGAAGGTTATCTTATTTTACAACTCTGTTTTGCAACTGTCTTTTTTATTTCTTTTTCTATTTGAGATAGAATTATTAGAAAATCAGAAGTGATGTATATTTTTTGAGTTTTCAAAAGTATTATATTCTTTTCAATTCTTTAAAAAAGTATGTATTTTTATTTATGAAATGATCGCGAACTGTTTCAAACTTCAATTTTTTAAATGCTAAGAATTCAATCGATTAGCAGAATTAAACAGTCTTTAGTCAATTCATGACAAGATCGTAACATATTTGACGTTTCATGCATTGTATAATAGCTTTTTTTCTGTGTACTGTTTTCAGATACCAAGAAACTTGTTTTATTTAAGAGCACCAATTTGTTAAAAATCTAACGCTAGAAATTGCAAGTGCTTTTTTTGTTAATTTTCACATGTTTAATTTTTTTGTTTTTAAAGATTAATAATCGAACAATTATTTCCAGCCTTTGAACGTTCAGCGTATCTCCTTCTTTCCATTTTCCTTTACTACCCATTCGACGAGAAACTCTGACAACAATTGTTTACTAGACTATAGTATATTGAGAAAAAAAAACATTATTATTGAAAATAATTTATAAATTACCATTTGTTTATGAATGTTTTAACTTACAAGTTATTAAATGAAAAATTCTACCTAGTTAGCACGATGCTAAAAATAAATAATTGCAAAATTTTAAATATTCATTTATATAGTTTATAAAATTCTTTTCTGAGATAGAAGCTTGATTAGTGATACGGGAAATAATTTTCATACTATCTTAAAAGAATAATTAATTTTTACGGAATATATAACTTCATATAAAACTTTGCAAAACACTTGACTTAACTTCTAAAACCGACAGCTTCTCCAAACCTTGTACGCCACGTAAAGTAAAAAGAAATGTTCGTCAATTGGCTTAACGAATTATATTTTTCTGTGATTTGCATTACAGTTGTTGTTGTGCGCATAAAGGCACATAGAGCATAAAATCCCCGAGTGTAGCAGTGAAAATATAATAACTGTCTACAATAGGGTGAACCGGTTGGGACATTATCCAGCAATAGACGTGTATGTAACCTAATTCGGATATACCTTTAATATATAAAGTATATAAGTATTATACACATATTTGTATACATATAACACCGATTTCTTTTTACAAAAAATAGCAAGCGGTGCTCGAGTCGGGGTATAATTTTCTCACTCGAACGAGCAAATCGATTCTTGAAGATTGTGTGAGAAAAGTAAAATAGAAGACTCATTGGTGCAATGATGCAACGCGTCATAATGTTGTTTGATAATTAGAATAGACTTACGCTTACGATTACGCATCAATGAATTGAAAATTAAGTTGAAAGAATACGTCATGTTGCGCGAAAACTCGAAATGCTATTTTAAGGATATGCTATTGCACATGTAATCTTCTAAGCAGATTTGATTCGCTCGGCACGAGGAGTTTTTAATTATTCCTGCATTTTTGCCGATTGCAGCGCGAGAGCTGATTTACATTAGTGACATGCGCGCTTATAGGGAAAAACTTCGAAGCTAGAGTCACATTATCATGTTTAAAATCTTCATCATTATCAAAACAAATTAACAGATTTAATAAATGTGCATGGAATTCATTGACTCACTGAATAGAAAACGGAGTCTATCTGTTATAGACAACAGGCTTCGAAGTTTTGATCCGTAGTTTTATCAGAAACAGATCATAGTAGAGGCCACTTTAGGGGGAAGGCGATTTAGGGTACGTGTTAGGTGTCATCGGCTAAACTTGAAAGATTAATCAGTAAGATCATCGCGCGCTACCATAATTCACTCTCGCGCTGCATGACTTCATTTAGATTAATTTTCCAAATCGGTGTAACTCATCTACAGAAACTTCCTTTTCACCTACCCAATTTCTTTGAAATTCAATGGAGTAATTGAACATTTTAAAAAATAACTTTTGAGTTTATCAAAATAATAAGTAATATGATAAGTTCGTTAATAGTTCTGATAAGTAAAATCACTTGATCATGAAAAAGTTACATGCTATACGAGTAAACGAAAGTTTGTTAAACTATTAATCCAAATGAAAGTTACTCCGATTTGTCGAATAAGCAACTCAATGAATCCGAACGGTGTCTAATGTTATTCTTGGGTCCAGGCATCCAAATGCCGAGGAAGGAGCGAGGTGTGCACGCTCTGCCAAATCCTCGATCCGTGAGCGTCGCTCTAGCCAGCCAGAACGAAAAGACTGACGTGTCCAAGACTCTTGCAGTCATGGAGTGGTCCCAGTTTGTTACCCACGACATATCCTATACTCCAGTTCGCAAGATGAGTAAGTATTCTTCTTCAAATGTAGTATGAAATGTCTTCGAATGTAATTATGAACTATACACTTAATCTTTGCTTTTGAATATTTAGTTTGGACTGGGAAACCGATATCATGCTGCAGGGGCGATGGCCAATGGCCGTTACCTCGTTACATTCATCCAGCCTGCGATGCGATTTCCGTATCGGAGCACGACCCAATTTATGGAAAGCATCACATTCGCTGTCTTAATTACGTTAGATCTCTACCAGTACTTAGGTCGGAGTGTACTTTTGGCCCAGCCGAACAGGTGAATTAACTTATAGCAAACAACGCAATTCTCTCTTTTGATAAAGAATTACTGTAATGATAAAAACGATCTTTTTTGTGCCCAGATGAATCAAGTGAGCCACTTTTTGGATGGCTCTACAATTTATGGGTCGACCGTAACCAAATCCAGCGAAATCCGCGCTTACGAGGGAGGACTTATGCGCGTCAATGTCAGAAACAATAGAAAGTACATGCCTGTTGCACATACGGAACCATCTTCGCAGTGTAGCTCCAAAAACTGTTACTTATCTGGTAAGTGGTATCTTCGTTATTCGCGACCTGAAGCAAAAAGCGCTATCTGTGGTCCAAGGTACAAGCTTCTTATGAACTCACCGCACAGGATTTACAGATGGCGCTTTTTGCTTCAGGTCGCGATGGTACATAGTTATTTGTCACATTTTTTATTCTATAATAGTAATTATAAATATGTTCAAGAATAAAGTTATTATTTTAATATTTTATTTTATTTTATTCAATAATTTAAATAAGTTAATGTACAAGTTACATTTTTTTTACGTGAAGATACAATAATATTAATGCAGAAAAATAACACTTCACAAAAATCCAACTGCTGGAACGCTATTAATAATATTTTTCAAGGGGATGTAAAATACCTACACTATCTCTAATATATCTTCTTCTTCTCCCTCACTGGCCTTTTGTAATTTGCTCACTTAGAATATTACACGGTAATGATATTTCTACTGTATCTGACAAAAATTATAAAAATGAAAAAGGGGTAAGGTAGGAATCAGGTTGGCATTTTACATCTTCTGAAACAAATCATCGTCTTATTCTACAACTTTACTATAATATTTCGTAAACTAAGAAGTAACCCTCGCTATATTTCAGCTCACTTGCTCCAACGGTTAATTGTTAATATCTCCGAAACGTGTTAACCGAATGAACTTTGCAAAAAGAACTTTCAAATACATATTACATGTAAAAGAATACAAAATTTACTAATCTTAAAAAAGTAATGTTAGAAACTACGCTTTTAGGGCTTAAATAAAATGCGGCAAGAAGTTCAGTTTAAATCTTATATAATTTCATGTTCTCGAGATATACACGATTAACCCGACAATAAGAGTAATATTCAATGCGATTTCTTAAAAGGCCAGACGCGATCTGCCTGCTATTGCTTTTTGCTCCAGCTCCTATGCCTTGGGAAACTTTAGCAGATCCTTGTTATAATGAAAAACTAGCTGAACCCACTCATGAAAATGACTGTATCGTAGTGTTGCTGCGTCTATACTTACTCGATATGCGCCCAAATCTATTTTGCGTTGCTTTCAATAATTCGCCTTGTTAAGTGACCAGTAACGCCATTTGACCCATGTAAAAATAGATGATGCGGCAAAAACTTGAACTACTCTTTTGGTGGTAAATACATTGAAGGAGATGAGCCAAATGTTATAAATATCGGTTTAACATTAGTGTTTGCTATTGATTATATTTATTTTAAAGAGTCTCTTAACTGACATTATCATAATAACTAGGAAAGTTTTCCTAAGCCTTTTAAACTTTTAGTTAAAAAATATTGTCATTCTCCAATGTATTTAGTATACGGCCAATAGAGTAAGTCGATTTTAGAAGGTCGTCACGAGTGGATTAACAATGGGAATAGCAATTAAATAAATAGTTAACAAATTTTACGAATTTTAATACTAAAACCATTTAAAGAAAAGTTTTTTAGCAGTCTTTTAAAAAAGTTTTCAGTCATCTTCTTATGAATATTATTATTATTATTATTTTAATGAATTTAAAAGTTAATGAAATAAGGTGGGTGCAGGTAATGTTACAATGCAGGTAATGTGACCCCCTGCACAAGATCTAGCTGTATGCGATATTCTGGGACTCCGTAACTCCTACATTATATGTATTGTGACAATAGATGTTGAGAGGCGTGATGATCCCGCTGCTAGAGCCCTCTAATTATGAGATAGTATCATGTTTATGCGCAAAAACATAAATACTCTGATTTCTTAGTATTGCATGCATGTAAATAAACCACTTTTGTCAGAGTGATATGAGCGAAAATGAATTGTACGGTACATAAAATTAGCCTTTTTTACGCAATTTAAGATGCATGTGCCAGTTTTTGTCGTAGAGTTTGTTTTCGATGCAAAAATTGCAACTTTCGTTGACGTATATCGGTTGGTGAAGTGACCATGTGAATCCATTGCAAGGCAAAAGGCAATCGACGCCGGTAAAAACGGCGGTTGCTTCTTAAAAATTCCTAGGCCTACTAATCCCAAAATATCGACACCAAAGGCAATAACAACTGATAGATGGTCACTTTACCAACACTCTTGGTGAAGTGGCCAAATTTTAACTACTTAGAACTTCTTAAATTAAAATTCAGAGAGTACATTTTTTTGCAAAAAAATTCATGCGGTATTAGAGTTAAATGTTCAAATAACATGTCTCAATTGTTTCCGAAGCCCCAAAACCCGATACAAAGCTACTAGGAATCAAAAGTTCCTTAAGGTGGTCACATTACCTGCACCCTCCTTATACAGCTTTAAAAACAGTTGCAAGTATATTTAACTTCCTTTTTGTAAAATTTTTATACTATTTGTTCTGTTAATCTTATAAAAATTTTGAAGATTTATGCGCAATATTTCTGCCGCTTCTCAGTGAATCATGAAACATGTCAGAATGCTTCTTTTGAATTACACGAGTGATTATTCTAAGAAATTAAAAAAACTATACGTGCAGTGGTAACGTGGTGCTTGAATCAATGATGTAAGCAAATTTTATCGACACCTTTAGAGATTTTCTGAAAATAATAGTGTTTACACGTACTAAATCATTATGTTCAAACATCCATAAATTTGAAAACAAAATTGCAAAAAAGTTGTACAATTACGGAACTGAAAAATTGTGCTTGATTTTAAACTATGAAATTTTTATTAATTTTTAATTTCATTTAAATGAAATACAGAATTAAATCTAAAAAAACTGTAAAATATCTGAAAAAGTAAGAATATTTGTTAAACATCAATAGTAAACTATTTATTTATACTTTTAAAATCCATTCTCTATAATTTTTAAGATCCATAATTTCCGAAAAATAAGTGGCTCAAACATGGATTTTAAATCTCAAAATCTTTATGATTTTTGTTACGGTACTGTTTGTAATGTGACTAATTACTAAAAATGTTTTTTTATTGAATTTTCATTATTCAATTCCAAGATATACATTTTCTTTTAACAAAGACATTTTTTACATACGTACAATACATACGTAACGAAGGAAGAGCTACAGCTAATCTTATGAAAGAAGACAGATAACTTAAAGCTTTCTGAAATACACGTGTACTAAATTAATTATACTACTTCTATCTTATCTTACCAAATAATTAAAAAAATTGTTATTCCTACTTCGCGTATAAAGATAACGAAAGTATCAGTGCAAAAATGAAAACTGGATCAGCCATCCTCGAGATACGGCGATCCACATTGCACACTGTCCACGCAGACATTTCCTCAAAATAGTGTCTTTAAATTCCTACGCTCTCAAAACAAACCACTAATTCCAGCAAAACTTTCGTGCTCATCCCATCGATTCTTTAACTATAATTCCCAAATGTCACTTTTCCAGGCGACGACCGGGCAAACGCCGAGCCTCAAACGGCCGTCATGCACACGCTTTGGCTGCGCGAGCACAATCGCGTGGCCCGCAAGCTCGCCGAGATCAATCCCGACTGGTCGGACGAGAGCGTGTACCAGGAGGCCCGACGCGTCGTCATCGCCGAGATCCAGCACGTCACCTATAAGGAGTGGCTGCCGCTGCTCGTCGGCAGGCGCTACGCGCGCTCCGCCGGCCTCAACGTCGCCGCGAACTACAGCGCGGCGCCCTACAGCTCCTACGGCGATCCCTCGGTCAGCAACGAGGTGGCCACGGCCGCCCTGCGCTTTCTGCAGTCCCTGAAACAGGGCAAACTTAGGTGAGCCGGAGAGAGGAGGAGAAAATTCTGGGAGGGCAGTTGAGAGATATTTACATTTGGGAGGATGTTCGGGTGTTATTTATCAAAATCTGTAAGGAATATTGGACAATGATTAGGAAGATTCGGTGAGGATATTAGAGAATTATGATTGAAAAGCTGTGGGAATGTTCAAGAAGTATTGTAGAATTATTATAATGTATATTAAAATTCCTTATAGATATTTAGGAGTTAAAACGTTTTATAATCAACATCTTAATTTATTTTTATAAATTACATTTCTATCTTATAAATTATGTAATAGATTAATAGAACGATTGACTATTGATTACAGTTATAGAATTAATCTAATATTACTTTGCTATATTACTAGTGTTAAAACGTTAGCGATAGCTTTCAAAATTTCCAAAATGAATTTGTTTTACTATAGTTCTGAACGCTGTAATTATTAATTCGAGATTTATTAAAATTCTAGTAGTAAATTAAAAAATTATTAAAAATTATCTAGTAGGATATTCAAGAATTATTAAAATTGTTCTAGTAGGATATTCAAGTATTATTAAAATTCTATGAGAATATTAGGGTAATTAAAATTCTTATGTATGATTTTAGAATAACAGATAATGAGAGACGAATCAACGACAGTCTGCGTTTATCAGATTACTTTTACAAGCCAAGATCGATCGAGAAGAACGATGTGTTCGATGGCCTGATACGTGGCCTTGCCACCCAAACCGCGCAAAAAATGGATCTTCATCTAGTCCCAGACGTAAGTTATTTCTGTCTTTTGATTTGTGAATCATTATGCATACACGAAGGAATAGAATTTACATATATTTCGTTTAACAGATAACCCATGAGCTGTACAAGACAAACGGCCCCGTGGGCCTCGATCAAATTAGCCTTGACATTCAGCGAGGTCGAGATCACGGTCTTCCGGGATACAACGAGTACCGTAAATATTGTGGTTTGCGTGCGGCAAAGACCTTTGATGACTTCTTAGACTACATTCCCATTGAGGTAAATGTCTCATTTCATACCGTTTTTTTCAAGCTTTTATTATATACTCACGCACAATCACACACACATATACATACACACACACGCATATAATCACAGACATATACATGCACACGCATACACACGCACTTACACACACGTAAACACATGAAACAAGTTGATGAAATGCAGCAAGGACAAGATTTGGGTTTAACTAAAATACAAACAAACAAACAAACAAACAAACAAACGGATAAGTGAACCTAAAAGTTGACTTAAGTCGTTTTTCCGGGGACCCACAAATATATAAATTATTAAACAATAATTCTTACACAAACTACAATAGCTTATGTTACATTCAAGTATACTTGTCATACAACAAATTATTATGAATAATTATTTGGAATTTACAATAATCCGACATTAATTACAAGATATGCGGAAAATATATACCAAATTGTTGTTAAGCGCCCCACACTTTGATATTTACTAATAGCTTGAAGTTTGGATAGTTACAAAAAATTATTTGTTTGTTTTTAGTACAAAATAACATGTAGTATAAATGAATTTGTACGTGATATATTTCGTACAATTTGGTTGAATTAATATTTACATACATCTAAAATTTATGAAATAATCTTTACAGATGGTTAAGAAATTGCGTGATCTGTACAAACGCCCGGACGACGTTGATCTTGTCATTGGAGGTATGGCTGAGAGACCAATTGAGGATGCTATGTTGGGACCAACTTTCCGTTGCCTTATTACCATGCAATTCCTGAGGACTCGTCGAACTGACAGATTTTTCTATGATTCCTCCGATCAACCTCAGCCATTTACAATTTGTAAGATGAAAAACATTTGTTAATTTTATGGTATGGAATAATATTTTTCATTTTTATTGAGGAGAAAATTTTTCTTTCAGCTCAATTAAACAGTTTGAAGAAAGTAACTCTGGCACGAATTTTCTGTGATAATGGTGATGGCATCACAAAGATGCAACCAAATGTTCTTCTTAAGCCACAAGAAGGGTAAGAAGTCCTTTAATGAAACTGTATATTAAGTTTTATAATTTTTAAGATTTAATTAGTAAATTTAATGTTTTGTATTTTCAGAAATGAACTAAGACCATGCACTGATTTCGAAGCAATACCCAGTATTGACTTATTTGCATGGGCGGAGAAAGCTAAAGCTTATCGTTGAATGGCATTATAAGATTGACTCGTCACTCTTCGCATCGAATGTCTCGGTTAACGTATGATACGAGCCGAGATGAAATCGATAGGTAAACAACCTTGATGGTTTTTGGATTTCCCGATCAACGAACCCGAGGAGGACTAAAAACAATAAGCAGCAGCTGACTACAAAGAAAGTTAAGAAGACGAATTTAAAAGAGCGGAATTAACCATCTTATGAGTGACATCAAAATGATATAAAGAAAAAGTAAAATTAAATATTCTATAAGCTCTTTCTGAGCATTCAGTTAATGAGATCTGAAAGCAATAACTTCATAAGTATTATTTTTTAAATGTTGACTAAAGCAATACCTTTAAATATCAAAATTAATGATTTCGAGATTTTTCGAATTTGTAAATTATTTTTTAAAATTATTTTATGAGTAATAAAACGGATGCCTAATAATTCTTTATAGATGAAGAAAATTGTATTTATTGTTTATTCAATGTTGGGATCATTCAAATGTGATACGTTCGTGTTATAATGCATCGACCGTAAAATACTGTCAAAGTATTAATATCAAATTTTTATCAATTATTGCAATAAATTCGTACAAATATTTTTAAGTCGTTAAAAAATGAAATGCCAAAAAGTGAAGTAAAAAGAACAATTGGTTTTACAAATATTTACTACTCAACTATATCTACTACTCTATATCAAATATATCGTGTCATGATTTAATAAGGAGATGCGAATGAAACAACCATAAAAATTCGCTCGAAAGTGACTTGTCAATCCCAGTTAACGAATTGGAGATCTATAAATTTTTAATTATAGTTCTTCAAGTGAGACATTTAAGTGTGAGTGGATGAGAGAAGAGCTTAGTAGTGAGAATGTAAGAATTTGATGCGCTTTAAATGTAATTTTTATTCACTATATTTATTTATACACAAATGAAATGTATATCTATTATTTTAAGATTTGACATACTTTATTTAGGTACTGTTACTACTCAGTACACGAAATGCGACTGATTAATTCTTAAGAAATGTAGATCTTCCGTCTTTATTTTGTAATACGTACTTAACGATTTGGAATAATACATACAACGATTTGTTGTTTTTGTCGTGCACAGACGAACATTAAATAAACATTTTAATATCAACAATTATTTGTATTTCATTTTACTTATAAAAAACAAACGTACCGTTATTAAGTTATTATATAAAATAAAATTCAAAATAATACTAACAAATAGTTTTAAAATTTTTTTCTTTTCTTGACCTCAAAACTATATATCAATATCAATGTCAGCAAATAGAAATAATTGTGTATGAATTATATTCGTGTACGATATATAAGCTCAAGAAAGTGGACAGCTTTAATTCTTTTATTATTATTACATAATAAATTCTACTTAATTTCATTTCAATAACTTACCTCTGCATTGGTTTATGTTTCTTGATGTCAATTAAATAGTTTATACGAGGTTTTAAGATTTTTAGAAATTACCGAGAGCACTAATATTTTACTTTCAATATATAAATACGTAAATATTTTACCAGAATCATGAATTTTCACAGATTATTAAAAGCGTTATTAATAAATATCTATTCAGTATCCTAATGGAGAACGATCTCAATTTATTCCTTCAAAGTCAAGTGCTCCAATTTTGAGAACGCAGAAAAAGAAATAGAATCGCACGCAGCTGCAGCAGACCTTGGTAAGATTTTCAAGTTCTCTCAGTCTTATACTTGTACTTTCGTCTTGCGTCTTTACGTGCTCGCGTATATGTATACACACAGCATACAGCCCGCGTAAACATGCATATGTGTATTCCGTTAGGCGAGAAAGTCCACGTTCGCGCGCTTGGCTCGCGCCGTCACGAACGTTCAAGTGCAGCAGTAAACAGATTTGAAATTCCTTATAAGTTGAGATGCCAATTTCGTGCAATTGCGTTTACTACTGCGCTAGCGATAGTGCTACGTGAGTCTGCTCGGAATTTCGCGCCTTCGGCACGCGAGCAAGTGTTGCCGCTCCTATGAGGCTAAAATTTGCTTGGGTATAGGTGGCATGAAGCAGCGACAGGAAGAGCTATTTCACTTAATAAAACCTTATCTTGCGATATATTTGCACGCGCCGGAATCGGCAAGAGATACATGCATTAAACCCGACGTTAAAGTGGTGCAAAGTAGTAATTGCGAAATCTAGCTCGGCCTGGTGTCATTATCCTTTCTATGTATGCACAAATAATAAAAGTCGCAGTTTATTTTACCGAAAATTATGTAAAATTGGCTGCAATAAAGATACAGCGAAATGTTTATTTTAGCAACTCGTGGCGTTAGTAGTGGCATATATTAAGTGTTACGCAATAATTATTTCAGATGAAGACCGTTTTCTCCCAGTTCGTCGAAGGTTTCCCGCAGTAAAATATTTTTACATTTCGGAAATACCGGGGATCAATAAATTTTATAAAAAATAGATGGTCATCGAGATTATTGTGCGGTGCACCGCCAAAAGGAAACCTTGTACTTGTTTCCTTTTACTGGCCGATTCATCGCATCGAACTCTGGGATGTCAAGACAAACAAATAAAAAAGAACGCCTCCCGCGAAGAACCGCGCGAATGTAATAACTTTTCTATGAATCTCGGGCTGGGCGGGGAAAAAATCGAGGACGGCTACTGGAACTCGAGTATACTACATAGGCAAATGCACAGAAAGATCGGATTACAACATATCAATTAGAAGGTAAATAACTTGCGCGGGCAGTCTGTCGGTAATGAAACGTGCTGTACGCGAACGCTGTGCACGGGTAGGTCGCTTTTGTCGCGCAGTCGTTACCATTATAATTGGATGCGGGCTTCGCGGAATAATTATATTGCGCTTCTAGGGGGGAAAACGCGGGAAAAAATATGTGCACACAACTGAAGTTGAAAGTGATTATGGGAAACGATAATTTGACGTAACGTAATTGTTATGACAGTTATTAATCATATAAGAATAATCGAATTTTATAGTTTTATGGGCTAGTGCAGGGTATTATGTTTAACGTCCTTGTGACAGGAGCGTTGTAAAATCATTTCGCGAGATCCGACATGGCTCATAGATTTAGAGGGATATATCCTGCAATATTTTATTTTGAGAGATATTCTTCTTTTATGAGAATTAAAAATACCCCTATTTACAAATGTACAAAGTTTTATTTACATACACGAGCAGAATAGGTACATTTTGCAAAAACTAATTTTTCTATGACAAAGGCAAGATTGCAAGAATACAGCGCGTGTCACACATTCGCAACGTAACTAAATTACGAAACTCAATTACAGTTGAAAACATTTCTTATTTGCGACTCTCCGGTCTAGATTTCCATATCTATTCATGAGTCACATTTCTATAGATTTAGACCATTGAAAGTAGAAACGATACGTTGGACTATGCAGTAGTTTTTCAGATAAAGTCAAAGTATAGTATCTTGAATAAATTAAAGTTGTAAGTTGAGATGTTTATTCTTTAAACTAAACAAAATACTTCATAGTGTCTACTATGAACTAGATTTATAGCATCTTTCACTTTCACTTTTGCCATTGAAATCACGCGATAAGGAGTTCTTGCTTACATTTGGTCACAGAAAGTTTTTTTAAAAAGTTTATTATTCTTGCGTAATAAAGAAATGTAAAAGTTCTTTTCGAGAAAGCTTGTGAATCATCTAAAAATACTTCAAATTAGAGCAAACACAATTATTTTTAATAATGTAGAAATATTTTTTGGCAATATTTCAGTTGTAAGAAAGAAAAAATGTAGCAAGCCACACATCATGTTACACAAATTTACGTACCATTCTTTTACGGTCACAGCCTTAATACACCTTTCACTACTCTTTTTGATCGGTCCTACAGTCACTCCCAATTATTTTTCAAAAAAAGAACTGTGAGACAAATGTAAAAGTAATAGTGAAAGTGGTCCAGTAAACATTTTTTGGTGCATTGCATGTGTTACACACGAGCTACGCCGGCACTGAATACACATGAATGAAGAAACATATTTAACAAAGTCGAAGATAATACTTAAAATGCACTAAAACGAAGCCAGCATTTCGTAGGCGTACCTACACACATTATTCGAGCGGAAAAATGTGCAGTTATAACTACTACTTATCATGTATATAACTTTCAATTTGGTTGTATTACTCTGCACTATGTAATACTCGGGAGTGAGAAACTTTAAAAGATTGAATTTATGGAAACGCATTTTCTGTGATATATCTTGAGATATATTTTTCATAGCCGGAGAAATTGAGACAGGTATCACCTAGTTCACATTGCCTATTACGTGGGTAAAATAGATCCTCTTTATCGTTCGCACGCTCATTTCTTTTTATCTAATTCGTTAGATTCTTAAAAAATAGTCTTAGATAACGAAGAATTTGTTCAACGACATTCGTAAATTATCATAAAAATCTCATGAAAAATCC
The DNA here is from genome assembly GCA_949152435.1 of Gastracanthus pulcherrimus. Classification (NCBI taxonomy): domain Eukaryota; kingdom Metazoa; phylum Arthropoda; class Insecta; order Hymenoptera; family Pteromalidae; genus Gastracanthus; species Gastracanthus pulcherrimus. The sequence goes on along the minus strand of OX424574.1, from coordinate 4,977,533 downwards.
TTTTTGGACTATATTTATTATTATACTCGTTTATTCAGAATCCTGCTGTAATAATAGTGTAACTTATTGTAAGACTTATCATTAACTGCCAAGCCACAGTAATTAGATCAAGGAAGAACCAAAATATGAGATATTTAAAAGTTGCGTTATATAACTTATATGAAACAGATAATTTATTATCTTTCTCACGCCTTTTACTTTTATCTAAGTAATAGTCTTAAAAATGAGTGAGATTTTATTACATTTAAAAGAAAAAAGAACAAACCTCTCTTGGCGCGAATATTCACACTAATATGAATCACTAGTCATATAGTGATAAGTGCATTTTTTACTCGAAACAAATACGTAGTAAATTTAATCCGCAATGAGACCTATGCAAAAACAGATTTTGATCAGGCTTTAAAAGATGGATTCGAGGTAGATTATGGTTACCAAAAAACGTGTACGTTATTTTTTTATCTATAAAATTGTAAAAATTAGTCTCAACACTTTATGATATTTGCTACCAAATGATTTCCACTTTTCAAAATTGCGAGAAAATAAGGAAAAACTGTATACTTTTTCTATCAGTTTATATAATAACATATTTTAGATCCTTTATTAAGCACTACATTTTAAGCTTAGATAAGAAATAACGCCATATATGTGAAGACAACAATGGCTTATGATATAAAAACTCATAGGAGAAATCATAGGAAATGTACAATTGTGGACAAAAGATTGGAACCCCACTCGCCTTCAAGAAACCTCTGGATGTTGCAAATAATATAAAAAATATAAAGAAGGATGCCCATGGATTTATAGTTAGGGGGGTGCAGGTAATGTGGCCACCTTTAGGAACTTTCGATTCCCAGTAGATATATATCGGGTTTTGGGGCTTCGGAAACTATTGAGACATGTTATTTGAACCATTAGCTTTAATACCTCATGAGTTTTTTTGCAAAAAAATGTACTCTCTGAATTTTAATTTAAGAAGTTCTTAGTTCTAACTAATTTGTCCACTTTACCAACAGTGTTGGTAAAGTGGCCATCTATCAGTTCTTATAGTAAAGTCGTATAGTAAGTGCTTCAGGAAGTCAAGACTAGCCTAGCAGAGACTTCCTTTATACGATATTTAACTACATGGTGTCGTAGCGTACGCCTAGGTATCGATATTTTGTGATTAATAGGCCCAGGGATTTTGAAGAAGCAACCGTCGTTTTTAACGGCGTGGATTTGAATGCCACTTTAACAACCGATAAACATCAAAGAAAATTGCAATTTTATGAAAAGAGCTACAATTTTATGTACCGTATGCTTGTTTTCGCTCATATTACACTGACAAAAGTGTTTTCTTTACATGTCTGCATTACTAAGAAATCAGAGTTTTGATGCTTTCGTGCGTAAACATGATACTATCTTATAATTAGAGTGCCCCACCGTGCCTCTCAACATCTATTGTCATAATACATATACTGGAGGAGTTCCGGCGCCCTAGAATAACGCATACGAGATCTCAAGTAGATGGCCACATTACCTACATGACCACATTACATTCACCCACCTTATTTAACCATTTAAGGTAGAATATATAAAACCTATACCATTTTTTAAATCTCATCAAAACATAAATTATTAAAAAAAAATTAAGTACCTTGGAGTACGTTTATAGTGAGGCGCGGACTTGACTCTTGACCATATATATAGATACAACCTAGCTTGCTCCTTCCCCATAAATGGACCCTTATGTGCAGGGATTGAGAAAAACAAGATCGAAAATCTCGAAAATAAGTAGCAAAATCCAAGTATAGCTAGACTCAATACATTCATTGAGTGGAGAATATTCATAATAGATATATTATCTTTTAGAATTTTCCCTGCACTCCACGGGTCAATTTTTTGTTGTTTATGTTGTGACAAGCTCTAAATAATGTTGATGGATTTACAGTTTCACCAGGGGGAAGAAAATGCTATTAGCATTCTCTTTCTTAACTTAGACCTACAGAATCGTATTACAGGTGTTTTAAAGAAAATATTCATATTTTTAGAAAATTGGCATTTTTCAGCATTATTGTCACTGAACTCCACTTTTCTTTTAGAATTCTTCGCAAATAAAACAATTTAAAACGTTTAGAATTTGAAAAAGAAATCGCAAAACCTTATGGAATCTTAGATAAAGATTTTTATGAAAACTTATAAGTAGTTTATAATAAGTAAAATGATGCGAAGAGGGATCTACTCTAAGTACTAAATTTTATACTGCTTAAACTTTTTATATATCTATTCTTTTTCTTATTTCTAAATTTACATTTATTTAAATTTCCCAGTCATTAGCAGGTAATATAGATGTATTTTCAAACGACGTGCGCAAAGTGTGATTTTGCCTGAGGCTTCAGGCAGTGAACCTTCTGGTACCTAGAAATAAATCCTAGCACCCGTAGTTTCGTCTCATAGGCCTTTGGGGTCAAGATATGCCCTCTTGTAATAAAAAGACGTGTGCTTTTCAGTAAGAAATGTAACCTATACTTTGTACAATGACTCTGCAAGTTTTTTGCTACAGAAATGATGTAATAAGATAAAAAAGTTGACTAAAAAAGCTTTAATTTAAGCTTTATTTCATACAAATATAATATTATGTTGCAAAGTTATAAACAATCAAAAATGATGAAAATTGCATGAAAATTTAAGGATTCTCAGCAGTTAAAATTGAGGAGTGTTCCATGCACTATTCGTCATCATTTTTGATTGTTTATAACTTAGCAGTATAATATTATTTTTGTATGAAACAAAGCTTAAATTAAAGCTCTTTTCGTCAACGTTTTGCTTCCTCCTAAAGGAAGCTTTGTAATAGTGAAAAAAGAGTTTTCTTAAAAACATGTTAGAAATATGTTTTGAGCCCTTTAAAATCAAAATACACTATTTTTAGAAAATGTCCGTATGTGCGTGCGTGTGTGAGTGTGTGTGTGTATGTGTATGTGTACCACCATATCTCGAGTAATCCGCGGTATTAATTAATATTTTAGGACTCATTTTCTTTGTTTCTCTTAAAGAAAGGCAATAAATGAAAAAATGGCAGGTCGTACAAAAAAACTTACAAATTTTTATCATAAAAGAGCTTCTTTCATAAATAATTGGTTTGTAGTGCTATAGAGACATGTTTTCTAAACAAAATTAGCTTTGAATAAAATGAATCAGATGTACAGTTTTTTGGGAGTGATGTCGACGCGGTAAAAGAAGTTGTTTTGAGAAATACTAAATAAAAAACTAGCTATAACTCGGCCAGGTTTGCGAATTTCTTTCTAAAATTATGAGAGAACATTCTTGAAATGGGTATCTATCAAATTATGTAAAAATTAAAAATTCGATTTTTTTTGTAAATTTTACAATGGGTGCCCCCTTGAAGGGCTATGAATATTGCAGATCTACACAGAATATATTTCTATAATTCAGATTTAAGAGGCTTGACCCAATGCATAATTGTCCAGCGCTGTGATAAATAGATGATAACGAGCTGCAGCTCTCGCCGCGAGAGAGAGAGTGAGAGAGAAGGGATCAGGTTTTTACACCATGATGATCTAATTGCGAGTTCCTTCACCCTACAGAAATATTAGTCTCTATCTCTCTATCTTCATTTCTCTTTCTCTCAGTCATTCTCAATCTCAATTTCACGTGACTCATTACAAAATGGCATTTGGTCCAATTTTCAGAAGATTTTCAAGATTTTTTACTTTAGATGGTAACTACCGTTTAAAGCTATTTACGTTTAATTTTATTTTCATTGGATTATTTTTCTATTGTAAGAACTTGCCAAGTTTTAATCAGAAGTAGATGAGTTACCTTTTTTTACTAAAATACTTTTGAGTACATAGAAACCACATTTCACAGTCTGATCGAAATCCATTACCCGCAGACCTTGAGGTTCCTTGCCAGTATTTTTAGCCCGCAAGTCGCGTTTGACTCCTTTAAAACACCATTCTTTTTTCAAACGGGTTTTTTTTTGGTATCAACAATATTTTTTTGTGCCGAGGACTTTATGCATTTATCAGAAATGTCTTTAAATTTCGAATATAATAAATAAAAATAACCTAAGAAGAATGTTGTATTAACGAATTTATTATAAAATTATTAAGAGTTGTTCAAAAAAGTAAGAAAATATTTGTTATTAATCGAAAAATGAATTCCACCAACGTTTCCTGGTATTTTAGTTTTGTTTACAGTGCCTGTTAATATAATTTCCTTGCGTTATGAGTCTCAGAGACGCCCATGCACGTATTTACGTAGGATGAAAAAGTGCTACTACTTCCGATTATTAACTAAACTAATGTGAATATTTATGTCGAGAAAGGTTGGTTCAGTTTTTACAGTGTAAACATTTAGTGAAAGTAAGTATTCAAAATTAATTATCTTTAAAATTGAAAATTGATAATTTTCCTAATAAAATGTACAAACACTGTAAGACTATGGCCCTTATGAAAAGTATCACATTTCAAAATGCCACTAAGATTAGCGTTTCTCAGCACTGATTACGAAGACTTGAGCTTATCATAGTTCCACACAAAAACTAGCACGTTTTGCGATTTCCCTGCGAAGACTAACACTTTTTATAATTTCATCACAAAGATTAGCGCTACTCTAATTTATAAAATAAAAAAATTATAATTGTGCCGATAAACTGTGGTTAGGCTGGGACGTTTTTTTTAGCCATTTGGGATGGGTACTCAATTGTTTTAGAACTAGAAAAATGATCGAGTTAGTCTAAATAATCGAAAATTGCTTACTGAGTAAATCAAGTAGATCGAAAAGTTTAGCGGCGAAAAATCGTGAGTTGTGCTTGTTTTCGTGAGAAACTCATGACAAGTGTTAGGTAGTCTCTATGGTGAATGCCCAAACATGTTACTTTTTGTGGTATTAGCAAAAAGCTTTTTAGTCTTTATACGGGCCATCGAAATGATAAAGTTTTACACCTTCATAATATCTTTTTCGATTGTATTCAAAAAGGTTTTACACCTGCAAAAAAGAGAGAAGAATTATTAGTGTTTATATGGGGAAATCTCCAGAACTTTTCATTTTCAAATGTTGAAAATGAGGTCAACTTAACTTAGGAGCAGAGCTCTAGTTTTTTTCACACAACTTCTCGAGACTATAAACAATTAATATTTGCCCATGAACAAACCCGAAACAAGTGCCTACCGAATCTAAAATGATTTATCAAATACGGTAGGTTAGAATTTCGATGTATATATTTTTTCTTGAAAACAGTTCTAAAATATTTGTGCAGCTATTTTTATTTTTATTTTTGATACTTAAATCAAACATTTGTATTACATTAATGCTATTTTACAAATTACGTTGATATTAATGATTCACTTAATGTGATTGGTAATGGTTCGGTAAAAGGTATAACGAAAGACAAGGATGCGTGACTACACACTTCTGATTCAGAGAGATCCTTTGAGAGAGAGGAGGATTCAAATGAGGTCAAAGAATTACATTCCCTAAAGGACAACAAAAATTGTATGCTTTAATTGAGGGATTTTATTATAGTTCGTTTATAGAATAAAAAGACCGGAAGTGTAATATTATTTTAATACAAATTCAACTTTTTATGCATTGATCAAATTTAAATGATAAATTTGACTTATTGAAATTAACAATTTAAGCGTTTAAATTGATTATTTTACCTCTTAGACGGCGAAAACACTTTTTTTTGCTATATTTATTTCTCTGTTCACTCCTTTTTCCATTTTTTTTAACTCTTCAATTCGTTTGTGCTTTAAGTACTTTTTCTTCTTTCACACTTTTACTTCACTCAAAACAGGTCTCATGATTGTAAAATGCAAGGAAACTTCTTCATTTATTTGTATTATTCAGTTTTACATAGTTGCAATAAGAGGTTATGAGGTTTAAACAAACGCGCGTTGCGGACGGCGCGTTGTGGATGCGACAAATCGATGTAAATTTGCTATTTTATTAATACATATTAGTTTTCTAGGTATAATGCAAAGCTATTTCTCAAAAGTTTATCAAATACTATATTTTGGTCATTTATTTCATCGATTTTAATTAATATTTATAGGACAAACATGCGTTGGAGATGCGACATTTTTTCTGTTCGTAATTTAATCGGCTCACTTAGGGGTTATTTAAATTTTGGGCAATATGTTTACTAATATAACAAAAAAGGATTATAATACAACATAATACTGTTGATGTATTTCATCCATATTAAATACATTTTAAGGTAATTCAATTACTATTTATTGAGTTATTCTTCGTGTTGTGGATGCGACACCAAAAACCTACGACAATTTTCAAATGTATTTAACTCCGATTTTATGAATAAAATGAAAATATTATCAATATTATCTTATTCTTTGATTATTTCTTAGTGAGAAATAATTTTTTTTATATTTTTATCAGTTCAATTTTAAACACTATTAGAGAAACTATAATTGAAATCGAGAATACGATATACGAGAAATGTGACAGTTTAGACCATTGATTGATAAATTTAATTAATTTATGACAGAAAGTAAACATATAAATGTAATAAACAATAATAAGCTTAAGTTTTAAAGAATAACATAACCCTATGTGAAACAGTTTAATACAGTCAAAATATAAGAAAAAACTGATTCAAACCTCGAGCCAAATAGGTTAAAGGTTTGGGAAATTTCCCCATATGTGTCATGGAGTAAAAGTAATTAAGAAAACGAGTTTTATGTTTAAAAATGTATTCTTAATGAAACATTTTACGTTTGTTACAGCATTAAATCTTGCACATAATTATCTTGCTATCTTCTGACTTGAATAAACCGTAACACTGAAATTAGCAGTGGTCGAGCCTCGATGTATCAATTCTACTCGAAAGTGAGTTTAAGAAGGTTTTCCTTCTAACAGATCATCATATAAGTTTACTCTTCGGTAAAGTTGTTTAAATAACGGTGTTCATAGCTGTATAAGCCACTAAAATGATAAAAAGTAAGCAACTACTTCTTTTATAATATTTTCTAACTTTTGCAGTAAATTGGAACATTTTTCGCTCTGTGGTGAAATTTTTGTACATATTAGTGGTCATAACCATGAAGACTTTAATTTTTAATAATATTACCAATAGCTAGACTCGTATAAACCATCGGGGCTTGACCATCGCTAATTTGAGTTATGTGCAAGATACAGAGTTCTGACCGGTGTAAAACTGAAGAGTACATTTTAAATATATAAAATCGTGCGGCACGAATGTCTGACAAACTATCTGGATATGATTCACCAAAGTAATAATCAAATGTAATAATATTAATATATACTATCAAAACTGAAGAAAGAAGAAAACATGTTGTAGATAGATGTAAATTAATTGCATATGTAAATTTTGTTAACATAAATAAAAGCATACAGTACAATACAATACAATAGCTCAGTATTTACATTGCACTGATTATGGAAACAATTGTGTAAAGTTTCTACTAGATAGTATGAATATAGTAAATTCTAGAATTCAAAAATTCATCTTATGTGATTATATTTTTGATGTATAGCATGTATTAGCTTCCTTGGTATACAGGTAACTTGTTAAAAAAATGATAGTCCTTCCCAAATCCAGTAACCTACAAAGTTGCATGTTGACAATGAATAAGATTATTGAAAAACTACAAAAGTAGACTTATATCTCGCGTTCGACACAAGTATAGTAAACCCGAGTAAAGCCCTCGCTGCTACCGAGTAAAGAAACACCCAAGCAAGCAGACAAAGGGCCGCGACATCCGGGCCGAGGATCAGTCCCGCAGTCGAGTTTTCCTCAAACCATAAAAAAAAAAAAGAAAGACACCAGACGTAACATTGAAGTGGCTCACGTGAGCGGTTCGCCATCGCCATCTCCGTTACCGCCGACCCTCGATTCCCCTATAATCCGAAAGCTTTCGACAATCGTCTTGGCGCGCGTGGGGTGCCACCGCGCCTCAATACCCATACCCACTACCACCACCCAGTCGCAGCTCCGCGCAGCGCGCTCGGCGCTCGGCGCTCCCGACTAACTATGCGAGGCCCCGCATGAGCCCCTTTACTTTCTCCCGCGGTTTATAAACTTGCTTCAAACAATCTTGCCGTTCAGTCGTCTGCACCAACAATTACCACCAGCAAGCGAGCCGGAGCCAAGGGCCCGCCCGAAAAACACCGGGAGACCGAGAGAGAATTGTCACTCTCGCCTCCGTCCTCCTCGACGGCAGCGCATTCTTACACACTCTTGCTTTCCGAAGCGTGCCCAGGAACGACGGATTGTGCGCATATAGGCAAATGCGAGGCGAGGGCCGGTTTTCTACGAATTTGAGTGCTCGAAGCTGCTGCGGTCAACGATACGATTTCGAGTTTTGCAGCTTTTCACTGTTGTAAGGCTGTCGCGCGCCGAGGCCACGTAGCGTTTTGTTTTATTTCGGAAAACCGGTAGATTTCGTAGTTGGGGTATATACCTGCCCGCCTTCACTGCACACACGCACGCGCGGCGCTCTGCGCGAATTCATGTTGTTTTACGAGCGGTGCAGTTCGTGTCCTGGACAGCTGAAGATTTAGAGGCTCTTTGCAACGCAGGAAGCAGTTTTTTTTTTAAGGTACGTACATTGTTTTCTTGTTGTGAGTGATAGTTTTTGTTGGGAGAGTATTGTGTTCGAATACATTTTTATTTGATTATCGGACGAAATCGTTAGTATCCAATATTTATCAGGTTCGTAGATAAATTCAGAAATTTGTGGTATTTAAATTTATTTTCTGTTATATTTGATATCATTTACTTTTATAGAATCAATAAGAATTAATATTTTAAATATTTTTATATTTATCAATTATTTATTTTAAATATTGAAGTTAACTATTAAAAAAGAAAAAGAAACAAAAAACGGAGCAACAGTAGTAAAAGACAAGTTGGACAGACATATTTATTTCTGTTTCAAATATATATTATTTATTACTATTTATATTCAAGCTGTTAAAAACTATAGTAAAATTAGTGATTTATTGCGCAATAGCTTAATTAATGTATCTATTGTTCATAGTTTACAAAATACTTAATCTATTACTGTAGATAAATTACATAAATTACTATTTGATGTGTCATTAATGTTAAAATAATTATGAGCTAGCAAAATTTTTTAATTTTTTTTTGATTTTTGACTCATTCCACTACGATTTTGAAGTATCCAATTATTGATACATAAAAAAATTTTATTAAATAATTTTATATTAAACATAAAACAAATATTTTAAATTTCATTCAATTAAAATGTATTTTATCACTAACTCTTTTAATACAGGAAATGCAAATTTGTCTATACATATATAATCAAAGAGAAATTCTTTTATTCGGAAGTAACCGTATTTTAGAATGCAGCTTGTTTCTCCTAGAAATGAGGAAAAATAACAGTGATAATGAAAGTGAAATTAAGCGTTGAACTTCTGCCAACAAGTAGATTTTTTGCGATTCATTCAAATGATTGTTTCCTTTTTGATTTCTAATCTTATTTCACACTAGAATACATGACTTTTTATCTTATTAATAAAGATACATTGCCGTTGTTTGACTCTTCTATTGTGTGACATTCTTACTCAGTCTCATGAGAAAATTTCGAATGATATTGCAAGTATGTAGTACAAGCAGCGTAAGAAAAGAGACTTTAACATTCTACTATATGTACGAGGGTAGTTCAATAAGTCTTTAGAATAAAGTATAAAAACAATTTTTTTTGGGTAAATTTTTTTTTATTTTTCAACATAATCTCTTTGGAGCTCTATACACTTGGTCAATCGCTTTTTAAGTTTTTTTAATCCTTCAGAAAAGTGCGTTTTCGGAAGTTCCTCAAAATAAACACTTACAGAGGCAATGACGTCTTCGTTGTCCGTAAATCTCTGTCCACCGAGCCATTTTTTCAAGTTTGGAAATAAGAAAAAGTCACTGGGGGCTAAATCTGGTGAATACGGTGGGTGTTCGACCAATTCGAATTTTAGTTCTTCAATTTTAGCCATTGAAACGAAGCATGTGTGAACTCGGGCGTTGTCGTGATGAAAGAGAATTTTTTTTCTCGCCAAATGTGGTCGTTTTTTTTTAATTTCTTCTTTCAACTGCTCTAATAATGATGCATAATACTCACCAGTAATTGTTTTACCCTTTTCCAAGTAGTCAATAAGTATAATTGCACGTGCATCCCAAAAAACTGTAGCCATAACCTTACCAGCTGACTTTACGGTCTTTGCCTTCTTTGGAGCTGGTTCGCCTGTGGAAATCCACTGTTTGGATTGTTCCTTTGTCTCAGGAGTGTAGTGGTGTATCCATGTTTCATCCACAGTCACAAATCGACGAAAAAATTCCTCAGGATTCCGACTTATGCGCGCCAAGAGAGCCTCAGAGGCGACCACTCTATAGCGTTTATTCTCAGCTGAGAGCAAACGCGGCACCCATCTTGCCGATAGCTTTTTCATGCCTAATTTTTCATGTAGAATTGAAACAACTGCACCTATAGATATCCTTGTGGCCTCAGCTAACTCACGCACTTTTAATCTTCTATCCTTCAACACCATATCGTGGATTTTATTGATGATTTCGGGAGTAGTTGCTTCTACGGGCCTTCCTGAACGTGGTTCGTCACTTATTGATGTACGACCACGCTTAAATTCATTTACCCAGTTATAAACCGTTGCTAAGGCAGGGGCAGATGTGCCATGAACTGAGTCCAATTCATTTTTTATCTCATATGGAGTTAAACCCTTTAAATGAAAATGTTTAATTACCGCTCTGAACTCGTTTTTTTCCATTTTTCTTAACAAGCAATTTTTTTTTTTTCAATTGGTTATAAAAACACGTAAACTCAGAAGATGTGGACTGTGACTGCACCATATATCTAGTCGGGAGTGGTGCTGACTGAAAACAGATGATTTGGAGCGATTCGCGCGCCATCTGTTGGTCATTCTAAAGACTTATTGAACTACCCTCGTATAATAAATTATAAATCTTCTAAAATTAATATTTAAAAAACAATTTAAAAAAGGGCATTAGTAAATGTGTATAAAATCAGAATTTTTGTTTAGATCTTTTGATAAAATTATAAATAAAAGCATATATATATATGCTTTTATTTATAATTTTATCAAAAGATCTAAACAAAAATTCTGATATATATATATATATATATATATATATATATATATATATATATATATATATATATATATATATATATATATATATATATATCCCGTTTACCACTTAAACTTCTTAAAAAAATATAATTCAAATTTTTTATGAACCGTGACATACAAAAATAACAAATTTGAAACGAAATGCATGCAAACTTCACAGAACTTCAGGTATAGGCAAATTTACGTAAGAATTTGTCTATACGCAATATAGAGTAGTCGGAATCATAGGAATTCGTGCAAATAAAAATTGAAACTGGTTCGACGCTATTTTGTCATACGCGAAAATATCGGTAATTTTAATGACTTCTTAAATTCCTAGAAAGTAAAACGAGCAACGAGAGATTCATTACTCACGACCTAATTGAAATATCGTAAATCGTACAAATTCTAATCGTGGGGCACTCAAACCTTTGGTGAAAATAGCTTGTTTACCTCATCAAGTCAATATATACCTAAAGTGACATGCAAAAAAGGTGTAATCATCGCAAGTTTGTAAATGTATTTTTTAACCGCACATGTCACTGAGGATTTCTAAATTTCATGATTCGCATGATTGACCATAGTACTTATTCATAAATCCGCTATAAAAAGGTCATTAATTAGCCGGTTAGTTTTGAATAAATAATAAGTAGCCGATATTACTCAAAAGCCGTGAACATTATAAAATTTTACCTACATTTTGTAAGTTTTGTAATTTTATTAACATAGATTTTACAAAGTTTGTCTATATGAAAAAAAAAATTTCTTTGTCCTTTTTAAATTTCTTGAAATCTCTAACTTTTCTTCAACTGTGTTCCTTATCCAAATAAAAGAACTGCAGGTGCAGAGTAATTATACTGCTCGTTGTGCAAAAGTAACTTTGGCTAAATTCGTCATTTACATTCAATTATTTTAATGGTAAAGCGATCATAAAAGAGAACATTTATCCAAGGAAATAAAGTCAATAATTGCACATTATTATTTTAATAACGTGAAGCATATAAAAGGACTTATTTCTAAACTATTAAAATTGATAGACTAAAAATATCGTATAAAGTGCCTTATAAAATTTCCCTGCGAATTCCTTCACGCGTCGAATTATCCACATCTACCTGATTCCAGCAAACACTCATTCTAACATCCAGCAAAAAGCCCCGATATCTCTATCAACCCATATAATCGAAAAATGTCTTGCACCTATACGCACACCTGAAAAAGCCGCCTGCGAATAATGGCACAACGTTCACAATTCGACCTTCTCTCTCCGAGTCCCCTCCTTTCCCCAACGTGAAAAAGGAACGCCAACGATCCATTAACCGCAGTGTGCGGAGCCGCCAGCGCCGCCGCCGCGGTCGTGCCATTTCTTTTTCCTCCCTTTTTCCCTTTCTTTTTTCGCAAAATTGCGCAAGCCTCACGTGCGAACCTTTCACGCGGAAAGAAACCTCTCCTCGCTCGCACCGTCGCCGCAATGAACATTATACGGCCGGTGCGCCGCTGCAGCGCCGTGGCCTAAAAATGAATAAGCGTCCGGATGAAAGGGTCCCAGTCACGTCGAGAGCAATGCGGCTCGCGGCGCGCCTGCGGGACCCGAGAGCAATGCGCGCACGGGCCTCGGGCCCTATCAAAAGTGTACCGCGAGGTCTTGGGGTATGCTCGTGCAGAGCCGAAGGGTCGACGTCCGCTGTACGTAAGAGTCGAATGACTCGTGCGATATGATCCTGTGTCGCGCTCTCTGTGCACTTATCGAGTCAATCCGCATATTTATGTCGCTGTCTTTTCCGCAAGCAATAATCAAGCCGAGCGCGCTCGTTAGGCCGCGGCGACTTTTACCCGGTTCCGAGAGATGTATATTTCTTCTTCTAAATTCGCTTGATATACCTTCCCGTCTTTCTCTCGATTCGCTGGAGGGGCTTTTTGCGTCTTATTTTGGAGCCTCTGTAATGGTTGGATTCGTGAAAATCCGCAGGCCCTTGTGGCTCTGTTCTCTCTAATCGCAGCGTGATTGCTCTGCTTTTATAAAGCAATTATCGGTGAATTATGTACCTTCCCATCGATTTCCTTGTACTAGCGCAGGCCAAATGAGGCGTTGCTCGGGACCCTTGCCAAAAGGAAATAAATTCAATGTTGTATAATGCGAATGCAAAGTGGTTGGACGGAATCGCTGTGCTAGCGAGTTGAAACAAATGTAAAAGTAGAAAAAAATAGGATGTAAATGAGTGACTTGTTGATAAAAAATAGATGGGTTTCGAATCCTTCATTACAGTTTCAATCATCGTTATGGTGGTAACCTACATTGCAATTTTGTGAAAACTTGCATAAATTAACTTAACAAGTTCTTATATTTATATGTCTTGTACATTTAAATCTTAAAAAAATTATAATAACTTGTTTAGTAGTTTATCATTCCACATTCTAAAAGTTTAATTTATTGCATTTTATATCTAATGGCGATTAAATCATAAATAAATCGCAAATTTTCTAAATATAACAAGTATCTTAAAAGCGTTAACAAAGGTGCAGTTTATCACAATACTTATTTTATATTACTCAACAAAATTTTTAGGATATTCTTAAAAATCTTTTGAAAAGAACTAAGTATTTTGTTTTCTACATTTCCGTGCAAAATCACATTGAAAAAAATATTAATAAACATCGTTATATTTTAGTATTTTTTGTTAAAATATCTTACATTCATTACATTGGAGTAAATCAGTAAAAAATATGATTTTAATTGATTTGGGTTAAAAGTAGTTTAGTAAAAGTGGTTCGTCCAGACGAACTTGACGCAAGGGGTTTTTATTCACATGGTTTATTTTTAATGCATTTAAATGCAATTTAATCTATATCACTTTAATATTTACGCATAAAAGGACATGAAATAAGTGAAAAAATGTATGATTTCCAAGGATCATTTTACTTTTTCCTTAAGCAATAAAATATGGCCTTCTCGGTATATCTCTTAAAATATAAACTCTCGAAATATATCTACAATGTTTTAATGAAATGTGAAGGTGATACGCGTGTACCAGGAAAACTTTAGCCGCTCGATGCACGTGATCGTTGATTATAAGAAAGAAAGCCTTCAAGACCTTGCACTTTCTAAAAAAAAATTGTACCAATTCCAAAAAATGCAGTTATCACCTGCCGTTCTCGTTGAGTTTGGCGGAACATAAGTGAACATTGTTGCGTAAATCGATTATGTAAAAAGTCATGCGATCTCAATGTTTGTCAAAATATGTCCATGCTAAAAATTATATTAATTATTAGTAACTATACTGATATAGACAAGGGTCAAAGCAAAGTGCATAGATTTCTATAATTTTTCTAACATTCTTTCATGACCGCGATATGAAAATACATATTCCATATGTATCATTTAAACACAAATTTTGTACAAGAACATATCTTTGTGCTTGCTGCACAACATTTTCTATTACGCGTAGGGAAAAAAAATCGCTAAAGCTTATAATCACATCGTGAGAAAATCTTTGGTATCGGTACTAGTTACAACAAAAATGTTATCTCTCTATGATGAAATAGCAAAGGTACATTGAAATATGGAAGTATATCGGTATTACACGTCATTTCATTAACGCACTGTAAGGATAGAATTAGTTGCTTAATTAGCTTACCCAACACGGGCTTCTCTCGGTAATTATCCGAATTCCGTAGTTCGACGCGTCGTTTAAAGACGTTTAACTTGTACCAATTGTAATCGACCTTGTTTCAAAGACTTTGAAACACCATATAAATCAAAATTAGTACTAACATGTCACGTAATTATCTTGTATTGTGTATAAAGTTTGTAATTTTTTTGACGTGTTCATTACTTTTTGCATGACGCAAGTGACAGTGCATTTTGCGCTCTAATATAGAAGATATATATTTCAGTATGTAATTTTATTTTATTTTTTCAGTTAAGATTTTCATCAATCATTAATTATTGATTTAAAATATTGTTTACATTTCTGTAACTAAAAACACTGTAATTGCACAGAAACTGTAAACTTGTTAGCGTCATGATACATTCATGTCGTGTAAGGTAAAGGTATGTGAATTAAAATCAGTAGTACGGTTCACGCTTGAATAACTTAATTAGATATGTTTGCAGACATCTCTTTTCAGGATTACCTTAATTAGTGTCAATTTAATTGTCATCATAAAGGCCGATAACTGGTCAAACTACATTTCATGAAACTTTTATAGGCACACCATTTTTATAATGCTCACTGATCAAATCAAAATTATTGCTTGTATGTATGTACATTAAAAAATTTATGATGTTACAAAATCTTTCACAATATTCATATTACAAGTTTGAAAAACAAGCTACGATTTCGCACTTATAAAATTTTATTAATATTGAACTTAATTTGTGTTTTGAAATGTTACACGTTTTTTTATTTATAAATAATAAAACAAACATTATTATGTTATATTTTCTTCTAGAATTGAGAAATTGTACACTAATTTTGACAGTTAAATATTGACTTTATATTAAAAAATGGATCTTTCATGAGCAAAATACCCAGTGGAAATTAATGGACTACCGTTATTAAATCGATAATACAGTTTACATACATATCATGTATTAATCTTTTGCTCCAGTATGTGCCCAGTGAAATGAAGATAATTGTAAATAGATAAGGTAGCAATCAAAGCAATTACTATAATGTGTTAATATAGAAGGTTCATATACAATATAGGTAAATCTTTAATTACGCTACTTTAAAATGTACAAAAATTATAGACTTTAAAAATTAAACAAGCTTTTTATTTACATAGCAGCAATGAAATATCGTAAGGTTTTGCATTTAATATTTCCTATTTCTCAAATTAATTTGATTTCTGGTTGTGAAACATGCTTGTGCAGGGGATTGATAAATTACATCTGATATTTAAGTTGCTTCGATAACCGTTAAGTTTTCTGTAAACAATTTAAGTACGACAGTTTACGACAGATTGAGAAACCAATATATTAAAATGCATCAACATTTTTATTTATATATAAAAATATTTATTAACATTGCAATTATGCTACCTATAAAATAACATGCCTTTTTAAACAGATGATTATCCAATTTAGATGTTGCTCGACATAACTCTAATAAGTACCAATTTCACACTTCCGTATCGAGGACTTAAAAAATTGCTTAGTAATCCCGGCTTCATATTCTCAATTTTCAATCTAATAACAATATGAAGAAAAATTATCAATTTTCATTCATATTTCATATAACCACCTTACGACCGTAATATCCAATTAGCACAATAGTTCTACTTGAACGAGCTCATGGGAAAGGAGACTCGCAGCAATGAGATCGTTAAGATAGATCCTGCCAATCACAGTAGTTTTCAAAAGTTTATTTTCATCTTATACTCAGGAACAGGTATCTATCTATTTCTCTCTCAGCTACATATCTATATAAGCATGTGAAAAAATTGCCACGGGCATGACGAAACCCATAAGACACTGCGCAAACACCCGGAGCCCTGTATAAATCGAGTTCGGAAGACAAGCGCGAATAGAGAAAGAGGGAGAAAAGACAAGCGTCTCGATAGCGCGCCTCCGCGGAGTAATACGAATACATATACACACTTTTACCCGCGCTGGCGGCAGGTACATATAATTGCATAGATCAAGGCTTATCAAGCGGCCTTGCGAATCCCAGCTCGCGCAAATTCGCCGCGAGACGCTGGGATGGCCTTTCTCCCTCGAGAAAAACACCGCACTCGTGTACCTGTAGTACTTACTACTCGCTGCCGCCTCGCCCTTTTTTCCATTATGCATCGCGCGCCCGCGACCCGAACACGGCCTCTTCGTTGCGACCTTCGCTATAACGGCGTGCACGTCTGCGTGTTTTGAGCACAGCGCCGCGAGAGCTGGGGCACAATTTACCACCGAATATTGCACAAGCGGAGCGCGAGAGAGCCAATTGTTTCGCGCCGGGGTCGTACTTTATCGTGTGCCTTTCGAGAACCACGACCCCGTGGGATAGCGCAGGCGACTTGCTCGCCTGGATGGTTTTTTTATGGAGCTTTTGTCAAAAGCTCGCGAGCTTTGTGAGAGCGGTGTCAATAGGATTGTTTATGAATATGTTGACTTTTCTATTAATTTATTCATGCAGGTGGTTTTAGAAAAACGGTATAATTGATGGAGTCGTTTACTGTCTTGGCTCATTATGTTATACAGTATAAATTAGTCATGCCTGTATAAAAAAATGCGTTGTAGTATCTATACGAGCCAATAAAATTCATAAAGTAAAACATTAACCAATAGAGGAAAGATTTATTTCTATCACTCTATTCTTAATTGCCGCGCCTACTCAAAGGTTAATAACATCATTATATATGTTAATCGTTGTTGACAATTGGCTAATACATATTTATAATGCCATCAAGTCTATACAAGACGCTCTTATTCGTTATACCTTCCTTTATTTTTTTTCCTTTTTCCGAAAAATCGTTTCTAGGTGCGCCCGAAACTTGGTACACTTTAAATGAGAAAAACACGTTATGATCCAATGACCGGTTCTTCGTCGCATTCAAACGTCGATAGAAAGCGCAACATGAATAATTCACTACTTCAAGTTTCCAGCGCTGAAAATCCTATAATATTTAAAATCCTGTTGCAAACAATGCAAGCCTCATGTTTGTTCAACACACACATATGATTACAATGCTTTCCTCCTTTCTGCATCGCATGCGACGCACCGCGTGCGTTGCATTACGTCAACGGTGCGCTTCGTCGAATCTTTTTGTGTAACATTTCCCTCGGCTCGCGCTGCCAGCTCTCCCGGCCAATCGATAATCCGTATTTAAAACAAGAGTATGACGAAAAGTTGAAAATATTTTTCCTCGGGGACCCGTTGTTCTCGCCGCCTCTGAAAAAATCGCCGCTCTTAAAACAAACAGCCGCCGCGCGATTTACAAACTTTCGTACGAGCACGCGGGAGCGCGCGAGATATTGCGCATTCCGCGCGGTACAGATAAAGATGCGCAAGCGGAGGCTACTCCCAGCGAGTCTTGCGCGCGCGTGTGCGAGAGAACGTGGCGATTGTCAGTCCTGGTCCCAGGCACGAAATATATAAAAAGAAAAGCCAAAAGGAGCGCCGAGACACAGACACGCCGAGTGTCGCAGTACGGTTGCACTCGTCCACGCCAGGACGCCGACACACAAAGGACCCGAGACCGAGGCAAGTATTTAGAAAGATAGAGAAAGAGAGTCGTCGCCGCACAGCAGGTCCTGGCCGTGAAAGCCTCTAATTGTGCTTGACGGAAGTGCGCATACATCGTAAGCATGCGTGGCTCGCGCGCGAGTAGGATTGAAAAAAAGCAAGGAAGTAGCGTTTCGTAAATGGTGCGGATATCGGTGTGACTTCATCGCGTCGGACGCAAGCATTAGAACGTACACATTTACGCGCGCGCGCTCGCGCTGACACTGCGCAGAATCACGAATCTGCAATTTCATCCGGGTGTAATTGCCCCGTGCACGGCGGGGGCACGCCGTAGAGGAGTAATTCTCGCGCGAGCTCGCGTTGAAATCGAAAGCGAACTCGCACGCGCGCGCAAGTTTCGTTCGACGGTGCGCTTGCGCGGGTAAAAGGAGAGGATAAATATTGGCTCGCGGCCGCTCGATTAATCGGCAATGAGCCGTGAAGCCGCGGTACTTTTCGCGCGCCCCGGGTGAAGAAGTGATGGATGATATGTTGTGTAGGTTGCACGGGTCGGGTGTATTATGTTCACGTAGTGTCTGTGTGTGTGTGTGTGTTTATCGAGTTGGATTTTTTAACGATGTACCGCGGGGTACGCGGTCTATAGGATAACTATTGTGGGAGAGCGGAGATTACGCGGTGGCTAATGAATTCTGTAACACGTGGATCCTTGAGATTCATGGGCTAATAACTCTATTTTGCAAGGCTTATACCTTCAGTGTATACCTTCACATTTCTGTACTGCATTTTTGCATGATAATTTGATCTACGTTTTTTTTATAAATAATGTGTTTTTGAATTATTTTAGTACTGTACAAGCCTTTTACAGATCAGTTGCACGTTTCTGCAAGTTTGTTTGATATTCATCGCATACTCTGCGAATTCTTTATTAATTAGTCCGTTTGATTTGGCGAGTAATCAATTTCTACACTGTTGCATTAAGTTTTGATTTAAATATATGTGAATGTGCTGAAAAACGGATTTGATTTTTTGCCTTCGCCGTGTGAATTTAAATCATTAGACAAATTTAACTTATTTTCCGTGCAATCGAAGAAATTGATAAATTCTTCCTACATAAATGAATGATATGAGTGAGGTACACTTTACGTCTGAATAATTTCAAAATTTTTACGAGCATATGTAAATGTGTTAATATTCAGTTATTTGTCTAGAATTTTGCGGCATTTATTTCATCACGAGTAAATTTCTGCTCTTGAAAAAAAACGGTTTTCTGATTGAATACAGTAACAAAGTTTATTTTAGTTTTAGATTTATAATACTTTATCCCTTACTTGATCTACGACTTTTCAAACAAACATTAGAAATGCACATTAGTTAATGCGCAATTGTGGAGTAAGATATTAGGAAACATCTGTCACCTCGTCGATAATTATTTTCCCTTACCTTCGCTACACAAAAAACAGAAAATTTATATCTCTGCACAAAGTGACAGTTGCCTTACCTCTTTTTATTTCCATTAACTAGCATTATTATTGACATAGCTCTTTTTTTCTGAAACATCATTTTTTCTTCACTCTGTTTCAACAATGTATTTTATTGCACTCATTAGAAATGCGCGCGCTCGCTACCGATTGGATACAGCGATATTCATAAAACAGTAGTCATGAGTAATTTCGCTACGAGAACTATTTTCTTTACGTTCTATTAGCCAGACGCAAGTACAACAATCGCGTGTGCATGCCCTTTTTGTCATAAAAGTGCGGTGGATTTCGCAATAATTCGTCAATGATGCATAATCACGGCTGCAATCGTTGGACCATGCGACTCGCAAGACTCGACTCCACCGTGTACTAAATGTTCTGGCTCCGATTCATTGAAATTCCAGATGCTAATTGCTGCACGCATTTGTATCTATACAGTGTTTCCCGTCATTCCTTTTCCAAAGCCGCGGCAGCCAGCAACAGTGTTTACACTCTCGTCCTTGAATGAGAGATGAAAGTCCACCACGACGTTTCAAAAAAATGTGCTCCGCCGTTTGATAAGAGCGGGGTCTATTTCGAAATCCATTAATTCGGGCTAAGTATGCATCTGGAACACGTCGATTAGCTATTCCAAAAAAGGTCTCGCTCTCGCATAAATTAAATGTGAAAATTAGAAATTTCACTTGCGTTCTATTACGTGATTTTGTTCACGGGTATTATATATGCCAATGCTCCATGCGTATTATACATAGAAAGGAAACGGATGAGAAGCTATATATCCCGATAACCCAGATATCGAACGCGTATATCTTTTGCCTCGACCAATAACCCGTTTTTCTCCTCCGTAGGACAGATCACCGCTCGCGTATAGCTTATTCGTGAGTCGTGACGGAAGTAAGTCAGCCGTCGAAGCCTTTAAAATTACCATGGAACGGCTATTTACTTTCTCACATGGGCGTATATAAATTTTTTAATTTTCTCTCCACGCGCACTTATTAAGCAGCCGTAAAACGTCGGTAAAAAGGCCCCGTCTGTCATTGTTGTGTGCGGCTGGGCCGAGCGCAGCGAAAGAATTAGCGCGCGCAACCTTTTTTCGGTGCGTTGAATAACATAAATGGGGGCTGACCGCCGGTCATAGGAACTCTGCACACTAAGGCTTTCGCTCACACATTCGTTTACGAGCGGAACGTATAACTTTTTATTTCGCTCTATTACGTTGCGAGCTGGCCTATGTATATGCGCGGGCTATAGCGAGTGATCGACGTCTCGATCCGCTGATTTCGCGTCTGCGCTTGTTTCTTCTTGTAGCACTCGCTGCTCGACCGCCGCACCGAATGAATAATTAGGTACTAATGATATTGTTTCAATAAAAGAAGAGGCGCAATTTATTTTCACTGTTACTTTTCTTAATTACTTGATTCATAATTAATTTGAAACCATAAAAATTCATTAACGAGTGTTAAGAATTATTTCATTATATCGAAGAATTATCTAGAAATTGTGATTTGAAAATTTTACTTATGAGCAATTGATTTTTGTCTGTTTACAGAATGGCGCGACGAGGCTTGATCGTCAAGGGCTTACTGCTATGTGCAGTAATAGCTGCTGTGGCTGCAATCAAGAGTGAAAAACGAAGCTCAGAAAAACGAAGCTCAGAAAAACGAAGAACGGAAAAACGCAGGGCGGACTGCAAAGGTAATTCATTGAATATTAATTCTCTAATTGAATTGACGCAAAAGTACGTGCTTAGTACTGCGAGCGAATGAATTTTCGCAATATTATAAAATCAAGAGAGTACATCGTCAATTCGCTTATCTTACGTTAGGCGCGAAATCCTTAGAGTCGTGTTAGCGTAAGTAATTGCCGGAACTAATTGTCACTACGTAACTCATCAAAATCGTTTTGTAATAGTTTTTCTTAGCCGTGGATAAAAAGCGCATTTATTTAGTTTTTAACACTAGCTAGTTATTTACCGCGGTTCCGCGAGTTCACGGTAAACATTTTTCGCGTGCTGGAGATACTTCGCATATCGACAATTTACAGCTCAATTAAGCAAAATAATTAGAGAATTTTAATGCGTACGTTTTTACAGGGGAAAAAACGCACCATCTAAAAATATGTCACTATAATAACGCGCTAAACTCCTTCTAATTAATAGAGCGATAAAGAATTAAATACCCCTTTACTTTTGCAGAACTGAAATCACCTCCATAACTTACGCTCTTAATATATAAAACTATAACTTTCAGTTTCACTTTATAATCCACCGAACGTTATAACCGCGCCGCAGTTTTTTCCTCTCTTCAAAAGACTAACTTAAATCCCCGCGTAATTGAATATTTTAGCTCATAAAACAGCTGCGCGATCGTTATAACAGTATGCAAAACTTCTAACGGCCCATCGGCTGCATTAGCCAAGAGGGACAAGAAAAAATCGGCGTACGCTCGCGCGCACTCAAACATTGTTTCCCCGTGCGCCGCGCCATCAATCATTCGCCTCGTAAATAAAATCACGAAATCGCCGATATATAAAAAAAATGTAGTGCAGTGAGAAAAGGCTCGGAAAGCGAGCGCGGGTCGCCCAGGCCCATAAATCTGCCTTTTTCCTCTCGTGCCTTTTATATATATACACACATCACGCGCTGTCTTATACGCGCCTGTATAAGCGTATATATGCAACTCTGCATCGGTAGCCCCGTTCGGTTTGTTAATTACTCGACAGTGTATGAGCCGGCCTGGCGCATAAAGAAGCCGACTATCGCAAGTGTAAAGGAGGTGTAGGTATATATGCACTTGTGAGTGAAATCGCTGTCTATTCTAATCTTCTAATCTCCGACGCACATCGGAGCGATTTGCGAGCAATTATAAAACAATAGGCACGCGCCGAGCGACTTGTGGCATATAATACGAGTTTGTATATATACAGTGTATAGAACTTGGCGAATAAGCGTTAATCGAGAAGGGGGCAAAACACACGAGTGGCAGTTGCGATTTGTTGGGTAAACTTCGGTCTC
This sequence comes from Gastracanthus pulcherrimus, assembly GCA_949152435.1. Lineage (NCBI taxonomy): Eukaryota > Metazoa > Arthropoda > Insecta > Hymenoptera > Pteromalidae > Gastracanthus > Gastracanthus pulcherrimus. The sequence goes on along the minus strand of OX424574.1, from coordinate 4,954,725 downwards.
TTTAGATGTGTTTTTTTTGACGGGCCGGTATTTAAATTTTTATTGGATTCACGCGATCGCAATTTTATTTGTATTTCACTATAATTACTGTTATGTAAATATATTGCGTAAAAGTTTTTGTTTATAAATTGGTGTACGAGAAAATTGGGCAAAGCAATTTCAATTCTTTTCAAAATATATTGAATAAACATCTGAGGGTATAATTATTTTTATTGATACAGTTTAAAATTAAAGTACGATAAACATTTATTTCCAAGTAATAGGTTTATTGGAAAATAATAGACTAAAATTGGTGAAACATTATGTGACTCACTAGGTGCAAGAACATTTTATAGCTTTCTTTATAATAACGAGAATTATTAAAGGTATTACATTATATAGTATTTATGACCTATTGAGAATGTAGGTGTACATTAATGTTAATATAAGGTGCTTTATAATTTTTGACATTAAATAACAAATTGAACAATTGACCAATAACTTCAGAAACAGAGCAACGTATCCCACGCACTACAATTTATCGAAATGTTCACCGATGTAAATTGTATTTAAACATAATTGCGGGCAAGGAACACAATTCAGATTGCCTTGATGCATAAATTAGTCGAGTGTATTACTACACCCCGCGAAGCCCGATTGAATAAATCTCGAAAACAGCCGCACAAAGGTGCAATCCATAACTCGAAAATACCGCATTAAATAATTACCATCTAAAAACTGACGAACAACTCAAATACCGCATGAGCGATCCATTATTTTTCCGCTAATAAATCCATCATAATCCCAAACTCGCCTCTTACCGCTGACAACATATTTCGTCTATTTATACCCCGACTGACGTGAAACACCGAAAGTTCAAGGCGTGTATCAATTGCTTATGAGTAATCTCTTGCTTTTCATCGAATTGCTCCGTAATTTCGCGCGCTCGCAGCGGAGCCTGAGCGATTCATCAATCAGCGAGCGAGCTTTCTCCGGCTGAATTCGTGCAAACAGGGAACGACCAGTTGTCGACGACGACGACGTTCAAGCTCAATGATAAACGGATATTTCCAATCTCGAGACACATCCAAGCCAATTATAAAACAATAGTAGCGCAGTGATACAGAGCGAGCGGGAGCACTTGCAAATGAGCGTACGCGCGTACAAATCGAAAGGGGGCCGCAATCCGCGTGTATAATACTTATACTTACCTGCTCGCGAGCTAGCTAAGCTTGTGTAACAATCGTGTGCAATTCTTGTGTCTCGTGAAAGACTGTACTTGGGCGATTCCGCGTGTTTTCTTGTGCGATGGAGCAGCGAAAGGGGGAGGAGATATATCACAGGTAAAAGTTATTTAATTGTAAGAGAAATCGAAGTGTCAAATTTATTTATTGGATTATGTAGGGTAAAAGTATAAGCGTGACCGCATATTATTGCTTATGTAGAAAAGTCCGTGATAAAATTTTAATTTATCGAGCAATTATAATATATCGTTTATTCGTTAATAATTGTAACGAAAAGTATCTAGTGAAATATTTATGCGTCTTAATAACAGGTTTATACGTTCCGGTACATTAGCTCTCTGACTTTACGTTTTCTCATTTGCAAAATAAATTATTTTCATAAAATTTCACTGGAACTCCAGCTAAAAAAATGTTACATTATCCAAACAAAAAACAAATTCTGCACTTATCCACAACACTCACTCACCAGCCAACCTTTAAAATAAACAAGCCTGTAACAAAACCAGCATTAACTTAGACGCATCCATCAATCTCCCTCTTAGAAATCAACTCACAGCACACACAGTCCAGCAGGTATACATAACGAACTAGATATACACGCACTAGACTACAACGCTGCAGCGTCGAAGACATTCTTTTGTCGGCGGCTCCCGCACTGCTGCGGCGCGCTCTTAAATGCCTCGGTCACACTGCACACACATCACGCACACAAGCCGGGGAGAAAAAAAGTCCTGTGCCGCGTAACCGCCGCCGCCGCCGCACGCATGACTAGTCGTGCGCGCTTTACGCTACTTACGTGCAATTATGTTTTACGAGGGTGCCCCGTGTCCGCGCGACGCGTAGATATACATGCACGCGCAGAAGAGGAGAAAAAAAATGGAAGAGAGAGGGGAAAATGGGTACGCGCGCTTTTATACTATAACTCGTGCCTGCGCGTAGAATATAGATAGACAGGGAAAAAAAGGAGGAGCGATTTTTCGATTAGGCCCGAGTAACGTCTTAATTGAGCGCTCGTTAATTCGTTTTCCTTCCGCCGCGGCCGATCCTATATATCTGTCTTGTGTATACACGCGTCCGCGGGTTCCATCGTAAAATTGTCCGGTAATTTGCCCGGCTTTATTCCCCCCTTTCGCCCGTTAATGTCCGGCTGCCGGGTGAAATCTACGCGCCGCTGTCATAACGCGAGATATAAACTTCGATCGTTCGAAAATGTGATTGGGATCGGATGTATCTATAGACAGCCGCTGCCGCCGTCGTTTCGCTTCCATTCATGCGCCGATGGGAAATAAAGAGCCGGAGCGCAGCTAGTTATTGGACCGCCGTGCACGCGGGAACGTATGCACCATTGTACTTTTCTCGGGCAACCTTGAAATTACGAAAGTCAATAGCATTGTGAAAACATCCTATAGGCAGTGTGCTATATCGATAGGAATATACGCGTGGTATATACACGAGTGCGCGCGAAAAGGAGAGCCTCGAGACTCGGAGGAGGTGGAAAAAAGTGCATGCGCGCGGTGATCGCGTTTAAAATAATCGCACGCGTTGTTATTACGTAAACTGCCAACGCCGCGTGTAGTTGTACACACCGTGCAAGGTGGACTGGATGCTGTGTTTGCGCAGGTGAGTGTCTATGTTTATCGAGAGGGAGAATCGAGATAGTATGATGAATGCACGTCTTTTGCATGTAATTTAAATAGCGGAACATAATGCGGCGAGCGGCAAAAATCCGTGCATTAATTTGACTTAATGCGGCTCTCGCGGCGGCCGCGTATACTTTCATTCTGTATCTATAATACTGATATACGCAGTAGTAAGAGTCATGGTCCGAAAAAGACAAAAGCCGAGAGTTCTTGTATGGGAGGCCGTTTAACCGCGCGTTATTTCCAAGTCGAGTCGCACGACCGACCGTAGTATTTTTGTATTTTGCATTTTCCAGCCGCTGATACGTAGTTGTTATACGGGTTGTATGGGAGGGGAATTTCGCGAGCTCGGGTATGCACTATACGATGTATTATATGCAGTTGGCTAAAATTGGCTATAACGCACGAGTATTATTTTTTTAGTTGCTTTCGAACACAAAAATTGAGCAAGTTATAACTTTCGCAAGACGGGTGGAGAAAACTTCTTTTTTCCCAAGTATTTCTGTTATTGCATTATATGTGCATGTAGCCTCTCTAAAAAAATATGAAAATCTAAGAAGTTTCTATGGATATATAAAGCTTGTGTTTATAAAGAGACAATCGGTTTGCGCAAAAAAGGAACGTTTCAGAAGTGTCCCGTCTCACATCCCAGGGACATAAAACACGAACACGACACGGAGTCTTGCGAAAAGACTTCGCCCAAGGCGGCGACAAATTTTTCTCTCCCCGGCTTTCGGCAGTCACTCATATTTCCGTTCCTTTTATCACAATAAATCCTCGGGGTTTAGTTACGTAATCTCAGAAATTTTACTTGTCTCTTTTATTTAATGTAATTGATATATATCATGACTTTGGTACATTCAAGGTAAATAGATTTATTTCGTAACTTGCTCATGTTTTGGTTTTTGAATTAAGTAAAAATTTTTCAACTCGGTTGAGTAAGCACTAGGTAGTATTATAATTTATTCATAAACGATTTTCGTTTTTCAAAACTAAGCAAGCTAAAGTAAAGTAGTTCATTATTACAGTATTAATATCGTTTCATAATTCAGTCGATCTAATGATTACGTATTAGTGAATGATTTGTAAATTAAATAAAATTATAAAGTATTATTCTTAACAATACAATGTATTATACTTAATGTTGGTATTTCAAAAAATGTATTCTAACACAGTAGGTACTAAAAGTTCAAAAAAATCTATGATGACAATACATTGCCTTATAAGCAGCGTGTGAAAGTGTAAACACGCGACTGTTTTCAGATAATCTTCTCTAATAAATGGATTTGTCTTGTTTTTGAAGCCGAACCCCTCGCGATTCAATTCTTTATAAATTTTTTGCTCTTACATAAATGTGTGAAACTGATGTAGAATTTATGGATTACGTAGCGACAACAAGCGAATTCGCGCGGAGTGCTACACTGCCCCTGTTGCTGTCCGTGAGTCACGCCCATAAGAAAGCAATATGTATTTGGAATGACTAAAGCTGGCAATACACTAAATCCTAGCGATGTATGTACTTTCGAGCTGTTTAGCAATATAAAAGCAAATTGTCAAGGCGATAAAAATAATAATTACATGCAAATGGCGCCGGAGGCACGTGCATAATGTCCGACTTTTTTCTTCGCGAATTCGCTCCCATTATGAAAACCGCATAAATCATACTGAAAATTTTCTACGTGGTTAATGCGGAATTTCATAAAAAAAATCTGCTCAAAGTATATCGTAGGTATTGTTAAGTCAGTACCCTTTGATGATAATATTGAAGGAGCGAAACATTTTATTTTTTAATTAGCAAATAATCATCGCGCTCATGAATGCAGTAGTTACTGACCTGTGTATTAGAAACCGAAACCGCAAGATAAAATGTATAAAATAGTCAGTGATATTGGTATGTTAATAAAAGTAGAATTTATTTTAACTGAACTACTTTCTGGAAAATTAATGCTAAAACAGCCAATGTAAAACGATTTTTGAATTTGAGATATCGAAAACAACTTTCAGATCTCGTATTTCATTCTAAAAAGTTCCCAAAAGGAAGTAATGATTCAAAGGTTTAGTGCAAAACTACAAGAACAGAACGCATTAGTCTGCTTATTTCCGCCAATTTTATTAACATTAACGATTCAAACTTTAAATATCTCAATATCAGTTTTTATGTGCAATTCAGGTCATGCTGTTTTCGCGTCATAACGCATACTTATACACAGTTTATCCTGTAGTTTATTGCAGAAAGCAGCTGTCTAAAAGAAAATGCAATAAAGTAATGCAAACTAATAACCCAACGGGAGCATTACGACTCATTTAATCAAGTTCTTCTGCTAAAAATACGCCTACCTCAACCGACCTTCAATCACCCTCGTAATCATCCACCTCCTCAAAGAAAAAAAAATCGAATCAACTTTCCGTACAACTACACCGCGCCTCCGCAAAACTTTCGAATACCGCACAACCAAAATCGCCGATTCTCCGGGTCAACAATGCGAAATACCCATGACTCCAGCATCTGCACGTAAGACCAACCCAAAAGCCACAAAAATATATAGCACGAGCAACGAATCCACGAATTCATCGATACACGATATACCACACGATCATTCGTACATTCACTCACACACACGCAGACAGGATACGTACACCGCAGGTGCGCACCGCACCGATAAAATCTGTCGTACACACACACACACACACGCACACGCAGAGAGCCGTCGCACGTACCCATAGCATTTATCGTTTCGCTCGATTCCCGCTCTGTGTATCATGAGCGCGGGTGCGGAGAGGCGGTGAAAGGCCCCCCTCCCCCCACCACCTACATACAACACACTGGGCTGCCACTGCCGTCGCTGCACTTATCGCGGGGCGCACGCTCCGGTGAATGTAATTTATACGAGCCGTATAAAACCGGATGCGATGTTCTACAGGAGAGAGAGACACACACACACGCGCGCGCGAATCTGATTAGGTGTGCGCGAGCTGCGCTTTTTTAGCCGATTGCTCGGGCGCGAGCGCGTTATGTCACGCGCACCGCAGCTGGAGACAGATATGTACAATGTATTCTATCGCGCGGATGGCTTTTTACGCGGGTACGATGGATTCGAGGTAAAAACGGGACTCGCTCTCGAGATGAATTTTACGAGCCGCGGTGTTATTGTACGAGCGAGCGTGGGATTGCGAGATCCGCGTGGTCTATTTACGCGTGTATGTATAGGGACTTAATTGTCGGGGGAGTGGGGTGGGGCTTTCTTCTTGCGCTCTTTTTGTCACCGTGGAATGGGCGAAAATTTGCGAAACTCGCGCAGCGCGTGCGTGTTTGCGTTTTATTGTTCGGATATGCTCGGTGCTCGGGACGTTAGTTGCACAATTGAACGGCTTAATGACAGCGGCCCGCTGCAATTTGTCGTGCGACGCGGGAGGATGGTTCGCCAATGGGTGAAGATGTTCCCACCTGTTAGTGCAATCTTTTTAGACATTAACGACATCTGGGAGGCTATTTAAAAAAACGAAATCCTCCTTTAAGACGGTAAAAAGTGCGATTTGGCACGTGCGCGCGTGTCTCTATCGGTGAGATCAGTAGTAACAGGCGGCTCTGCGCAGGCGACGTTTTCTAGCCGATGAAGCCCCGCTGATATAAGCATTACGTTGTATTTCGCTAACGTCAATGGGTATTTCTACACTTGTCCCTCGAGGCGAAGGGTCAAATATTACTTATGTCATGTTCCTTTTGCGTACAATAGAAAATTGCGTCGTCAGAAAAGATTGTATCGAATAATATAATATGTAACAAATCTCTTCTAGGCACTTGATTGCAACACACAGTTGAGTAATTTCGTGAAATATAAGGTGGTAATTAAAAGTAGAATGAGTTATAGAAAGTCATGGTCAGTTAATGTCATTTAAATATCCAAGTAATAATTTTATGTTGGCGTGCGTACAATTAAATATTTCATATAGATGTCTGCGCACTATTCAAAAGAAATCTTAAGTAAATGGTGAAAATTATTTACCGCTTAATTGAATGAGCATTATGATAAGTGCTCATTTGCAATTACTAGCACGCGTTTTTTTTCGCTTTTGAAAGGGAAACGGAGGCTCTTTCTTTACTAACAAATACGCGTTTCCTGATCCGTTTTGAAAATCGATCCTATCACACGCGGAATGTGTAATTTGAGATAATGACATAAAATTCAATTTAACGGCGGCTGCTGCACACCGACGCGGTTAACATGTGAATCGTAAATCATAAACGCAGTCTTACTAATTAAATTCACAATTAGATACGTGGCGCGGACAACGTATTATTTCCTCATAAGATCGCTGCTCCTTATAACTGTATAAATAATACCCCTCTCTCGCAAAGTAAAATAAAATACGAATTGCTAAACTGTGTATGTACTTTCAGCTGCACTAACTGTCGGATCCATACATTTTTAATCGCCGTCGTAAATATTTATGAACTACAATAATTACAGCGTAATAATTATCACGAGCATATAAAATTTATGAAATCTCCACGCCTACATGAAAATTGTATCAACCCTGCATAATCTTAAGCAAATCTATGTTCAATTGTTTAAACTTCAACGCCTTCTTTGTGTGCCTACATAATTATCGCGCAACATGTGCAAAAGAAAGTTTTTCCACCAGTCACGCACGCGATAGTATTATTTAAAAAACCTTCAAATTTCTCTTCGAAAATCTACTTTCGACGATTAGGAAAATCACGCTTAGCGATGAGCCAAGCACACGTAGCTACTGATAAAATTCCATATTTCAAATTTCAGATGACATGAGCGTGGAGGAGACACGCTACGACTACCCGAGCTACACCCAGTCGCAACATCCATTCTTATCGCTGCTCTACCCTCAGGCTCAATCGCAGGCGTCTTACGTCATATTCCCTCAACCAGAAAGGTGAGTTTCCGAGCCACGCGCAAACGTCTCAGCGTAAATTCGCACAGGAGATTGATAAGATTACTTATTGACCATTTATGTATTGAATTTGTCAGCGAAATTGATTACCGCAGGTGTCGTTAAATTACAGCAAAAGTAAAATAGAAAGCAAGTATTTTTTATTGATATCTATTACGAGAGACGCGTGATAACGTAACTGGCATTTTTTGATAAGAAGAACGTTGAACTTGAGTGTGGTTTCGCACGCTCAACTGGAATCCAGTATACGTTATGGGAGTTATATAACAGAGAATTTCCATTGAGTATACGAAATTACATTTGAAGTTGAGAGGTTTCTCTATAAGGATATACATTGAATAGATCTATATTTCAATGTAATACGCTGAAATATAGAGTTGCTTCGAATAAATCTGTACCTAAATTTTCTATTTTTTTTCATAAAATTGATTGTTCTATGTAACTACAATGTGAGGATTTAAATTTGAACATAAAATTGTTTTGAAAATCACCATTTCATATGTACTACGCGGAATATACTTATTTCAATAATCCTGCTTCCTACACATGTAAATACGCTGTGAATATACGCGAACGCTCTATTGAAACCGTAATCTCAATTTGAACAATATTCACGCGAATGTCAACATAGTGATTTGTAACGCACAGATTGCTTTTCCAGTCATACGCAAATTCGCAGCTTCTTATATATTATGGAAGAGCGAAAAATCCACCTCCTGTGGGCAAATTATTTTTTACCATTGGCAAAATATCGCGAGCTCCGCGTGCCCGCGAGAATGAAAAGCCGCAAGGATAATATCTTTAAGCACAACCGGTGCAGCGCAAAGAAATCGTAAATCAAAACAATGTCTAGCCGCGCGCGTGCAGATATACGCCGATATCGGTTTCGATTTTCTTTCGTGCCGACTGCTTCTCACTCTCTATATAAGTATATATTAACGGACAAAAGTACTTTACCGCAGCAGAATTTTTAACTTAGATTTGTAATTTGATATTTCGAGTTGAAAGACCCGCAGCAGGTTTAACCAAAGATATTTGAAAAAATCGACTTAGTAGATATTTTAGCACTCGGTTGAAGAATGAAAGTAACTTAATTTTAGATTGTGCTTTGGAACAACTGAGGTTTTAGAGAAGTTAATAATGAAATATAAAAGTATTTAGAGAGTCCTTTATTAAAATGCATTTTCGTGGATCTATTGCTTTTTCGAAATTTAGAGATTTAAAATTAGCTTACAAAACTTCAATTTAAAATTATTTCAAAATAACTGCAATATAATAAAAGTTGAAAGGAAAAGAGTAGTTAAAGGACCCATCATTAAAATGCATATTTGTGAGTTCATTTTTCATCGACACAGGGAGATTTAAGATTAACATTTCAAAACTTCACTACGGCAAAATAATTTTGATCGATAGCGTACCTTATTAAGCCGTAAATCAATGTAACTCAGGCGTGTACGCGATACGAATCGGAACGATCCATCAAAAATTAAGAAAGAAGAATCATAGATCGCGTTATGTTTCGGAAGTTTTACCATCGTGCGTCGAAGACCGGAAGGCGCATACGCCCGCTTCCATTTTTTACCGTCGGCGCTCTTCTCTCTCCTTCTCGCGCCGCGCGGCGTCTTAATCACGAGCGCACGCCGAGATGCGAAAAAAGCCACCGGCCCGGAAAGAGCTACTTATACATTTCTCCGGCTTGTTATATGATTGCGGGCGTATTTTATCTGCTCCGCAGATACACGAGAGGAGTATAAAAAGCGCCGTACACTGTATAGCGTGTAGGCGCTCCGCGGAACTTCCTCCTGTCGCTCGCTATCTCTCGTTTTTTTCATCGTTCTCTCGCTGCACGCATAATTTCATTTACTTATGAATTTCATTATGGTTAATTAACGTATTTGTAGAGAAACGTTTCCCTCTTTACGAGTGCGTGGCGCAGATTGTTTACAAATTTCCATTTCCGCACGCTTTCGGAAACGTGCTTTTTAGCAGAGTAGAAAGAATCGTGGGGCAAAAAGCTACTCTAATGGAGCGCGAATGTGCATACAGGCAGTATGTTATAATGCTGTAGATTTTCACATCTGTATTACGGAAGCCTTTTTCGGATCTTGTTTTTACAATGATAAATGACTTTTAAATAACATACGAAAATCAATGTAATTTTACTCTTGGCAAAATACATAATTATAGCTTGTACTAGCAGTGAAGAAAATAAAAAAAAATATGTTATTAAAAGAGTGCTATATTTTCTAGTGCAAAATATATATAATTACCGTTGCACATGTATTAAATCGTACTATGACACTTTAGGTATCGCACACTATATCATTTAATTTTTAAAGTTAAAGATAAAAATCACGAAAAATTACATTTACCTTAAAATATTCCTGCTTCAAAATTACAAAATTACTTTAAAAAATAATAGCTTTTACCGAAAGGTTTTACTCCGCAACAAAGTAACACATTTTTCTTTCAAACTCCGTAATCCCAAATAAGTTGTGTCAGTAACTATCGTCAATCGCTCCTTTCCCAGTATAATCGACGCGCGCCGTCCAATTACACGATTGAACCAAGTGTCAAGCATGCCGTTCCTTTTTTGCGCTCTCCTTTCCCGGACACCTGGTTCCGCGACAGTTTTTTCCCCGCGCTCAATTACACAGTTTACCTTTTATTTTCCCTCGTCGGTGTATATCCGCACCACCTACCTGACAATTTGTTTCTCCTCTTTGTCCAGCAATGCGGCGTACGCGCCCCAGGTTCCGGCCCCGGCCCCGGTGGCCAACTGCGGCCAGTACACGGGTCCGGCCTGCAGAAGTTCGCGCTACCGCACCTACGACGGCTCCTGCAACAACCTGCAGACGCCCTCCTGGGGCATGGCCAACACGAGATACGCTCGTCTCCTGCCCGCCAATTACGCCGACAGTAAGTACATTGCTCGCAGCTCGCGTATACGCGACTCTGTAATCGGCTCGCTCGACACGTAGATTAACCAGTCGACACCTCGGAGCTCGGGCGACGTTGAAATACCTTTTGAGATGGTTAATTTGTGTGCTTTTTATAGGGGGGGGGGGGGGTTTAGTTTCTGGCTGAGAGTATTAATTTAGAGTCGGCAATTTGTTTCTCTAGGATTCTTGCGTCGACGTGCTTGAATTTTATGACGTAAATAATGTTCCTGTATGACCTGTATTTATATGGTGCGATTTGCATGCGTACATGGTGTGTGTCTGTGTGTTTTTAACTTATCTACTGCCGCGAATTCAATGAATATATTTAAATAGCGCTGAGGGAATAATAATTAGAACTCTTAAACTGTATGGATTTTTTAATTTTAACGGATTTATTTGTGTCCGGATATTACATCGTGGGATCGTTAAATTCGTAAATTATAATTCATTGAATATTGCAATATGGGCGATAATGAATTCTAAATTATCAATTCTGTAGGAAAACAGTTATTTATACAAGGTGTTGAGAATTATATAGCTCGACCGTTACGGTCGATAAAAATGAATAATATTTACAAGAAAAATATTATACAAGTATTATCTTTATTAATAATTAAAGTTGTTTACACTTTTTACATTTTTATTACATTATTCTAAAGATATCGATCGTATGAAATAAATAAAAGGAGACTAATATGTAATACTGAAATTAAAATAGTGAAAAGCATGTCATTGCCAGTAAATTAGTTAAAAATCAACTGATTCATCAGTGAATGTTCAGTAATTTGCAGCGATAAAAGTGGATTTGACGTACACTCGGCGTGGAAAACATCTAATTCGCACGATTTGAATTCTTTTTTTTTTAATACTGCAATTTCATCGGATTTCATTGGATCGAATGCACGTTTTAGCTAACCTCATCGTATGATTACAAGCAAATTCAAATCTTTCGAATCAGATGTTTTCCACGTCGAGCGTACTTCTTGCCGTCTAATTTCTAGAGAGTGGCGCGCCCGGTGCATTAAAAGCGATCAGCGTTAATTAAAATTGAGACAGTTCACGTGCTTCCCACTCTAAATCACGCAGGATACTGAACTGTCGCGCGCTCGCGAGACACTCAACTCCACTCTCGCTCTCTCGCTCGCACTCCCCGCAACGCTGTGGGAGTAAAAAAAGTATCCCATGAGTCCTCACCTCGCGCACACGCTTATAACACACGCGCGACACTCGGGAATATCGTTGTTTGCGATATTCGATCTGCGCCATGGATACACACATCTGCACGTGTGCACGTTGCGTCTCTCGGCCTAATTTCTGTGAACCACAGGCGGAGCGTGCAAGTGCTTCGTGGGACTGCAGCGGCTCGCGATTATACGCCGAGCTCGCGCATGCCAGTTATGTCACACGGCGTATAAAGATCGAGCTCGCAACAATGTGTAACGATCGCCCCCCGTGGAGCAGCTCGCGTTATTATCGGAGTTATCCGACAAAATTGTTGCGGGACTCGGTGCGCTGCTGGCCTTTTGAAATTGTAATTGCCGGGGGGAGTTAATTGACTTGTAACGCTCGGCGCGTGCGCGCGTAAATGTTTAACCGAATTTACGGTGTAATTGTTTGGGGGCTGTAATTGAAAGTTCATTGTGCAAAAAGTACACAAACGGGCCGGTCGCGTTTTTAACGGAAAACACTTCGAACCGCTTATACGCCGATTCATAATGACGAATTTTAAAGTTAAATTAAGCAAAATGCCGTGGGTGGTACAGGACAGGAATGCGTACACGACTCAAACTTTCTTTTGATACACACACCTTAAAAAAAGTCTAATTTAAAAGCAGCTCGCTATAGAGGCATTAATTTACTCGTGTATGCAAATGACCCGGTTAATAGACCACGCAGAAAGATAACATATTTTTCACGCAATAATTATAACGGCGTAATATCCCTAAAAAAAAGCTGTACAACGCACGCACCCTTTCACCGAAGCTGCGCCCGTGAAAAGTGAAACCTCAGCGCGGTAGTGAAACGGCAAGAGTACACCGCGCACATCCGCCCGCAAAGGATAATATCTCGCGCGCCTGCATAATAATAACGAAACCTCACATACCATTCTTCTTGCAGACATACACGCGCCTCCAGTGTCCCAGAGCGGCAATCCCCTGCCTAACGCCCGGGTGGTCAGCTTCACGCTCTTCCCCGACGTCGACGTCCAGGACAGAATATGGACCCTCGTCGCCATGCAATGGGGGCAGATTATGACGCACGACATGGCCATGATCGATGGAACAACCCAATCGAGTAAGCAATTTCACGCGCCGCGTGTATCCCGTGTACCTATGTGCGACGCGCGCGTATCTCGCGCTCGGCTGCATTGTTGTTGTCGTTTGTTACACCGTTATCCTATCTCCGCTGCAAGCTGCATATTGCAGAGTTTTTTTTGTTGCGATTCTGTGTATACTACGCGCTACGCGTTTTCTTTGTGTTCGCTGCTGCTGCTCTGTTGTGGTTACATTTGACGGATTCGTTTTTTTTTATGAACGCCAAAGAGCATTTCATCAACGGGGGATATATACGTGTACTGGGGGGATGGGGTTGAAGCTATGTGCCTTGATATGCTCTTTTATGGGGTTCTTGATTTTGCGGGTGTAGAACGATTTTGCCTCGGGTCGATGTTGATCTGGAGAAACGGCGCGAGCTCCTCGTAATTGCAGGCCTTACTTATCAAGTGAACGCGGTCGTTTGTTAATGTACGGGCGTGAGTAATTACAACGAGGACAGAGGAAAATCGGAAATTTATATAAATTGTAGACTCCGCGGGCAATCATTGAAAAGCTAAGTCAGTAAAAGCACGGGTAACAGATTTTCGTTATTTATGGGAGAATGAAGTTTACGAGTAAATTATTGGTTTATTATGTAAATGTGTGCGAGCATATATGAAAAAGACGATTTTCAAGTGAACTGAGTAGAAAGTATAAGATACGAGGTGTAAAAAAAGAACTCAGAGACTGCACCACTTACATTAATAATTGTAATTTTCTGCTTTAAAAACACTCTTCTCTTTAATCATCTTAACGAGGTATGGATTTTCCGCAGCTTTGCGATATCGTCCTCATCCGGCGCGTTTCGTCATTGAATAATCCGTTACGATTTTTCCTCTGCAAAGTGCGTACAAATTTCATACACCTTCGACGCGAAAATTCAATACCGCGCGGCGCGCTATAACGAACGCGAGTGCGCGGCAAAAACAAAATCATCGACATTCTTTTCATTATGCAACGCGAAATGAAGCAAGGGCTAAAATTAGAGAGAGAGAAAGAGAACAAATAACAGGCTCTATCGCGCGAGAGCTAGGCGAAGCTGTTAATTGAAAATCAAGTAGCTACATCGTCGCCGTTTTTTATAAATAATTTCGCAGAGGCTCACGCGACGCAGTGCTGCAGCGACAGAGGACAATTAATACAGGAGGCCCTGAGCAGTCCCCTGTGCTTCCCCATCTTGATCCCAGCTAACGATCCCGTTTATTCTTACGAGAGACATCAGTGCCGTAACTTCGTCCGCAGTACGACAGACCTCGACCGAGGCTGCTCATCTGGATATCAACCAGCCGAGCAGGTTTGTTATATTTTTCCAGCGAGCCTCTAATTTCAGCCTCTACTCCTCGACAATCAATTAGATTAAGCGAATCTTGCAGTCGATATGTCTTGTAACTGGATGTCCGAGAATTCTAGAGCTACTTTGGAAATTGCCACACTCGCGCTACCGATGACGCCGACGTAGTTTACCCTTTTTTGCGCTAAACGAGCGAGACTACGCTGTAAACGTCTCGAATTACGTACGCGCGTAATGCCAAAACTTAATTTATCATTCCACTTTTACTTTCTGCTGTTTAATTATTTAAATTACCGCGTGATTACTATGGTAATGCGTCTAAAACGCAGGTCTGACTTTTTGCATCTAAATTTATTATCCACCGTGTATCGCTTTTTGCAAACACAGTTTCAAAAGATAAAATTGCTCGCGTGCTTCCAAGCTCGCAAACATCGATAATTTTGTCACAATGCACGGTGCAATTAATGAAAGTGCGCACTACGCGATGCCCACGTGCGAAATATATTAACAATGGACTCGTTGATCGCAGCTGACGGTGGTATCGCACTTTTTGGATCTGTCCATTATTTACGGCTCGAGCGACGCCGTTGCCGCGGGCCTGCGCGCCGGCATCGGTGGACGCCTGATCACCGATGTGCGCGGCAATCGGGAATGGCTGCCGCAATCGATGAACAAGACCGGCGCCTGCGACATTTACGGCGAGGCTGACGTCTGCTACGCATCCGGTGAGTTTGCTTTTTTTTATGATTTAACGAGGGGTTGCGCTTTCAAAATCATGTCGACAAGTTCAGTGAGGCTAATGTGTAAGCAAAATTTTGTAATCTATTAGATTTATTGGATGAATTTACCTCGTTCCAAGAGGCTAAAGAATAATGATTTCAATTGCAGAAATGGATTTATCTACTGCAAGTTTTTCGGTGATAAAAAATTTATAACAATTTATTTACGACGATTCATCGTACGTATTTGAACCATGTAGCACTGAACTTTTTGAATGCATTTTGCATACTGACAGATATTTTATAACAAAAGTTACTATTTATGTTCGACATGTTCGTATATTGAGAATAAACTCTATTTTGGATGAAAATTTTCAAATGAATATTAGTCCTGTAAGGGTGGGATTATGAAAATATTGGAGGGAAATGCTCTAAAGATTCAGGATAATTTATATTTTCTGATCGATTTTTGCAATAAAATCTTTCTTTTACGAATTAGTAATTTGAAAATACTAGAAAATTGAAAAGAGAGAATGTTGCACTAGTGCTGCATATATCCCTACTGGGTTAAATTTTACTGTGAGTAAGATATTGGATTACTATCAATGATAATTTGTATAGAGTATTAAGTAATATGTACCGAATGTACAAGCAGCTGATTATGCAATATCATTTTTAAGTATATATATTTTTGATTGGCTACTTTGAAACCAAATTATCATGTTATATCACGACAATGTAATTGATTCTACAGTTTAATTTCTTATACATCGAAAGTAGCAAAAAGTAAATAAATTAGCACATAAACATTGAATTTTATGTACATACGCGTAGTTTAATGTAACGCGATTACGCGGTTAATTTCTTTTCCGTGCGTAAACTGGATTTGCATAGTTTTGAAAGTAAACTCCTTTAATTGTATTAAATACGTTATATCATAATCATTTACAAACATTAGTTTGTGAGAAAAAAAATCTTCATTCATGCGCGTATTACGTACGTACGAGCCTGTGTAACTTCCTGTTTTTGAAGCAATACGCACGAAAGTACAATGTTAAGTTTCAAACATCATTTAAATGTGTATTACAGTAATACTGATTTTAAGTATAGTCGTGAAATAAATTTAAAACTCACTTCCCCGGCCAAACAGATTTTTCCCTTCGTGTAATGATCGCGGAAATATTCGCGGAGTCAAAGCCAATTTGTTAATAAAACATAACAGTCAGGTAGCATAAACATTTGAGATACATACAAAGTACACACTTCTATAATGTCTCGGTAAGTGATACCCTCTTTATCCATCGTATAAAACTCAAAGAATTCGCTCAAGATATATAATGATAGCTGTAAATTATCGCTAAAAAGTATATACGAACGCAGGGCAAAACTCGTAAGTTTCTCCCCGACCCCGGACCCCCTTTTTTATTTCAATAGCGTTCACATTGCATCGTAAAAGCAGCGCCTTGTTATAGCGTTATGGCTCTTTGGAAAAATCATATAACGTAAGTCATAAAGTCGCGCGGAACGGTTCGCTCTGAATATAATGGTTATACCCTATATACAGCTCGAGAGTAGCCGAGAAATGCAACGTGATTCACGAAACGCGTGTGAATCTGACATCTGAAATGTAGGATACTTTTTTAATGACACACTCGAATTGCACAATAACTAATAAGCGGCTTATACTGTCGCCGCCCCGCGTCCAGTGCCGCGAATGAGCTAATACCTGTAACCAGACTTTTGCTTTCCATTTTGAGCAATGCAATTTATTACTGATGTCTTTATTTTTTTTTCTAACGAAATGAAACATGCATTACGTCCTACATTTTACTTATTATTAAGCGGCTTTCAATGTCAATTTAAATGTTTAATTTTTCACCTTAAATCCTACCAATCATAAGATTAATAATCACGCAGAACTAAAACACCATTCCCCTGGTTTATATTTATTTTCCATTACACAAAATTGAAATATTTCAATATTTAAATGAATATCATATGAACAAAGTCTCTCGAGTTCAATCTGAAAGATTTATTCCAATGGTACTTATGAAGCCTTGAAATAACATGAATGGCAACGATATCTTGGATTACAAAACATTATCTATATATTTAATAACAACTAATTATTCATTGGTCAGATGGTAAAATTTAACGCGAGAAATTTGAATGTTCAATAGATTACGACACCTCTTATTTTAAAGCAGAAAAATAACGGAAAACGTATTTTTCGACAATTTTCCAGGCGACGTTCGCGTCAATCAGAACCCGCAGCTGACGATCCTGCACACGCTCTTGCACAGGGAACACAATCGCATTGCCGGCGAGCTCGCCCGCTTGAACCCGCACTGGGCCGACGAGACGATTTTCCAGGAGGCCAGGAGAATCAACATCGCCATTCATCAGCAAATCTCGTACTACGAGTGGATCCCCATATTCCTCGGTACGTCATCCTACGCCAAATGAGGAAATTATTATACTGCGATCGCGAATGATTCACTTATATATCGGTATAAGTATTATGCCTATGTAATTTAATTATGCCTGTAACGTAATTTGCTTGCTTATCTCTATATAGGACGGGAAAACTCGCTGAACCGTAAAATTATCTTCAACACTCAGGATTGGGTCAACGACTACGATCCCAGCGTAGATCCTAGCGTAATTAACGAGCATTCGAACGCTGCCTTCCGCTACTTCCACTCCAACATCGCTGGTAGATTATTGTAAGTATACAAAAACATAATAACTTTATTACACATTACTCTTGGATGCTAAATTATATATAATCCTGTACCACTTATATTTCATTACATTTTAATTCGAGATATTCAGTTTTTGTGGAGTTGATTCATTATTTTGTATTTCCATTCAAAAGTCTATGTTATATTATAATAAAAATACAATAAAAATATTGAAACTATAGTTCCATCCATATAAGTCTCGAATCATAAAATAAAGATGTATAACGCGTAAAATACAGATATAAAACGAAGTTAGGTGACAAGTTTTTATTCTGTATTTAATTGTACTGCATTGCTAAGATTGTTACGTATCGCGCATCAATTATCAAACTGATCCAGGCAAAAACCAAACAATTTAATCTTATACATACTCTCGATTACACGGGCCGCTAACGGTCCAATCAAGCGCTAATATAGATATTCCATCCCGTCGGTAATTAATTTTCACAACTTTTTCCCATCGCTCCATTACCCGTCATTAAACCCCAATACCCACATTGTTACACCGATATTATTAACGAACCGCGCTCGTGCCTCTGCGCGCTCTTTTTCCCGAAAGGCTTGTCGACGAGCCCCGCTACGCCTACTCGTACAACGCGCTTCGTCTGAGCGACCACTTCAATCGTCCGGGCGTCATCGAGGAGAACGGCAACCTGGACCGACTCACGAGAGGCATGGCCTTCCAGCCGCAGGAGGAGACCGACCCGTGGTTCGACAAGGAGGTCGGTATCCACAAAGACCAATACATTATTCTCTCCCTCGCCTTCGTATACAGATCGCGAATACAAATCGAGGCTACGTGGCTCGCAGCGTGCAATAACCGATGGAATTGAATGATAATGAATTGTCTCGTTCTCGCGTTCGCAGATAACGAACTACCTCTTCAGGAACCACCACAGACTCGGAGACGATCTGCGTGCCATAGACGTCCAGAGGAACCGTGACCACGGCCTCGCCAATTACAATGATTACCGCGTGCTCGCCGGACTGCCCCGCGCCGTCCAGTGGGCCGACTTAGGAGATCTCATCTCCGCCGAGGTTATTATCCATACAATCACCATAGCGTAACTTTCTAAAAAAGAAAACACCTCTTTCATCTCCATTTATGTCCTTTTTTTGCAAAATCTTCACCCCATTCACGCATCGACTTTGTCCCGGCTACCCATTGTACTCGCAATGTATAATGCGTCTAACGCTCGTCGTCTCTGTCTCTCTTTTGTTTGCCGGCGCCGGCGTCCACTCCGCAGAACATTCAAAAGCTGTCGCAGCTGTACGAGACACCGGACGACGTGGACCTGACAGTCGGCGGCTCTCTCGAGCGTCACGTCGAGGGCACGCTCTCCGGACCGACGTTACTTAACATCTTGTCCGAGCAGTTCTGGAGGTCGAGGGTCGGCGATCGCTACTGGTTCGAGACCGGGAATCCCGAGATCGCCTTTACAATTGGTGAGTCGTCGAGAGTGTGGAGAGAGAGAACCTGCATAGTGCGGTAGTGCCACGAGAAGCGCGACTCTATTGTTCGCTAATTAAATTTCTAATCTAGAAGTCAATACCAAGCGCGCGCACGAGCATAATTGATCTCTAATTGGATTTCCGCAAGCGATGGCTTGCGTCCCGCTTATTTGTTTGAATGTGAATTAGCAGTAGTGCTGTTTTGTGATGTTAATTAATCGTGAAAATTAAAATTACAGCATTATTTGATTCTGAACTATTGATGTATACCAATGCCAAATATTTATTAACTTATTCTTGTTGTTTTATAATAGATTTGATAGATAAATAAAAATTGATAGATAGATATCTTACTAATAAATATTGTAGTTGGATTTCACGGGCTCAAAATCAAGCATTCTATATGCGAACGCTGTTGGTAATCCGGTTATTGTTTCCTTTACAGAGCAACTTGCTGAAATTCGTAAGGCCAGTATTTCGAGGCTATTCTGCGACAACGGCGACCAAATTCAGCTTATGCAGTTGAGGGGCTTCGAACAAGTTTCGCAATCGTAAGAAAACTGTCTTTTTAAAATGACTGTGTTCAATAATTTGTGAGCCGAAACTAAAAGATTTGTTTTTTCCTTATTTTGAATTGCAGTAACCCACTGTTGAGGTGCGCCGACATTCCTGCTGTCGATCTGTCCTTGTGGAGAGACATCCAGGGATCAGGAGGTTGGCCAGCACCATCCCCGTGGGCGGCAGCTAAATAATAAAATTTTTCGTTAAGTATTCAAAATTTAGGAAAATTGATTTAAATAGGCCTAGAGAATTTTGTTTGAGTATTTGCGTCGTTTATAATGCATCATCGATCATCATTCCCACAAATCAAAGTGTAATTATTGTACATTAAAATAATTGTTTAAACTTTGAGTATTATATACTTTTAAGATTTATTAATGACAATGTTAATAAGTAAGTAAGTATATAATTGCTAAGATATTGCTATGAGTACATTTGTAGATATTATTACCAAGTTGTCCATTTCTTTTTATGAGTACTCGTTATTATGTTAAAAGAAAATTTGTATTATTCTTTGAATAGCAATGTGTATTATTAATTTTTAGTTTGTTAATGTATGTCATCTTAATTTTTTAAGAGATGTAATAAAATAAATGAAAATGGAAAAGTAGTACTTTTATTTATCCCCTGTTTCCTTTTATATATTAAGGTATTTCTTTTAATTGCCTGCAATTAGCAAAAAAACATTACATCGTTAACTGACCAACTTGTCGGGTTCTACTTATAAAAAATGACAGAACTTTTTTGACATATACAAACACGAAAGGTACAATGAATTATTAACTATAATTATAATTTCATTAGTAACATAGAAATTATTCTTTATTAACTAATAAAAATGTTACACGCCTGCTGACCATCTAGCTTATTTCTAGTTTATATTATTGTCCTATTGATTGGCCTCTTTATAACATTTAATAAAATTTTTTTTAAAAAATACCAACTTCGAAAAAAACGCACCGCAAAGTATGAATTAATCGATAAAAAGTATGAATAATCGATAAAAACCTTTTCGAAGTCGGCGCCGAATTTCACCGAGTTACGGTGGTCTGACTTTAGAGGCATTATAAATATATGTGTTTAGACCCAATCCAGTATAAGTTCTAAATCATATCCATAAGGAAGATACTATAAGTCAATTTGAAATTCGGCGCCGATTTCGAAAAGGATTTTATCGATTATTCATACTTTTTATGGATTATTTCATATTTTTTAGTGCTTTTTTTTCGAAATCGGCGCAAATTCTTTTTTTTTCTTTTTTAAAATTTTTTTATTTTATACTTTTTAGTTGTACAGACCAAATTTTATTTTATTTATCCAAATCTAAAAGTTTATCCAAATCGGTTCAGTAGTTTCGGAATAATCGGTGAACGAACATAATAAAACGACAGTACTGACCTATTACTGGCTCTATACTGGCCCATTAACGTAATGGGACCACCATGAGATCATCCTATTTCATTAAAAGAAAAGTTTATCCAAATCGGTTCAGTAGCTTCCAATCATCGGTCAACAGAGTCGGCACAGGCCGAAAAGTACGGAAAAAATATCTAACAAAAAGCTAAATTGCTGGTCAGATACTAGACCAATTTTTACAAAATTGGAATGGGACCACCATGGGATCATCCTCTTTCATTAAAAAAGAAAGTTCATTCAAATTGGTCCAGTAGTTTCGGAGTAATGCGCGAACAAACATAGAAGATAAAAAGAACTACAGTTCGAATTGAGAACCTCCTCCTTTTTCGATGTCGGTTAAAAATGCGTTGCTATTATGACTAATAATTAACTCTTTCAGTTACCATGTTCTTTGTAAAGAAAATTAACTATTTTTCCTAAGATACCTATTTAAAATTTATTTTTTAGCTTTTAACCATAATATTGGTATACATTAACGTAATAGTCAACTTATAAAACTTTTGTTTTTTAAAAAATGGTTTATTATAACAGGTTATAGCATTAAACTATTTGAAATGTGTAGAATTTCTTAAGACTACCTATATTTAAAATAAAATTATCACGAATTATAAATCTATTTATGTAACTTATTTCTTTGGTAGCTTCATAAACATATATTATCAGGTTTATTATATGTGTCTAAGCACATGAATTAAAAGATCTTAAAATATCATACTTGCCGGAAATATCTAAATAATTTTTTTACGCTGACACAACTCTGATGTAAGAATGAATATCAATGCAGATATTCAGTAAAAATTGTAGATTAAACATTTACTTTCGATATACGGAAAAACGTATATTAGATTCTGCGAATAAAAAAGTCTTGGCTGAAAGAATTAAAATTAGTTCATTGGTAACATTAAAATTATTTCTGAAAATTCTACTCAGGTATACTTTTTTTCAATTGATACACGTCTTTTTAATATTTAAAAAGTCTGCTATAGAATGATTAATAATTAAAAATTGTTCATTGGAAAGATATGAGAATATTTTTCTTTTAAGTATCTAGTAATACATTCAATATTTGGCATTCCGACTTGTACTGATAAAAGGCCTAATATTTAAAAACACTTTACTATAATATTTAATAATTAGTTCATTTCAAATTAGTTCATTCGTAAACTTGAGATTATTCCTTCTGAATCATTGAGCATAAGCATAAAGCATTTCTTTATTATTTAATTTTTTTAAAGCTTAATCTAATTAAAAGACTGTCATTGTTTGTTTCTAATATACCGCTAATTTCAATAGCGACTGAACCAATTATCATGAAATTTTAACAACAGCTTCCTTGCTACATTTAGAATGTTATACGCATTATTATCATCATCTACTTATATAAACTAAATATTTTTTTATATATTTTATAGCACACTAACCTCAAAATGCCAACTTTATTGTCGATTTTGAGGTTGTTGTGCTATAAAATATCGTATGTGACTGTTGTGGGAGGTGTTTTTCTACCTTGCTCGATTTTCTCACTCGCTTCGCTCGTGCGAAAACCCTCGAGCAAGGTAGAAAACCATCTCCCACAACAGTGTCATAATATACTATAATATAAAAAGAAATTGGAGTAATATACTCACATTATTATTAAATAAATTTTTTGTTCTACTCATGGCGAGAGATGCTAGAGGTTAAAAATTAAAATGACTTTATTACTTTTATTAAAATATGCTTTATAATTGTCTTTTAAGGAAAGAAGATGCAGGTTTTCGATCAAAAAACGGATGTTATTTTTATTTTTCTATACTAATTCTTAACTATTTTTCTTAACAATGAAAGAGGTTTCGAAAGAAAGTTTTACTTCGTTAAGCTGTTTTAAGTCTTTTAAAGATTATGTTGTCGCTTAAACATTGTTAAAAATAGTGCAAATTTGTCAATAGAATCATTTAACATGAGTTATGTCATGGATATTTATAAAATATTTCAGCTAACTAAATTTGATAATAAGACTTCAAAGAACGTATCCTAAAAGTTTCATCAAAATCGATTATTTTGGTATGCGCCAACAACATTTTGAAGACTGAAAACTTAAATAATGAGAAAATAGCAGTTGATGAAAAGTAATGAAAAATGTAGCTTTATTTTAAAATACGTTAATACAAATTTATTAAACTATATTGTATTTATACAAATAAATGAAAAGCATTTAAAAGTAAGTATAGATAATTTTTAACCTAAAGAAACTAAAAAAGACTTTCTTTTATTTAATTTTCACAGCTGTAAAACGATCGAAATTAGACAAAATAACGTGATATTGCAATAAATAGCGTTTATTGAAATATGAAACTTTTTAGCTTAAAATGTGAAATATTATTATGTTGCTGTCGCTACCTGTTAAGGAAGAGTTGAACCAACTTTTAAAACATTAAAAAAATCGAAATTTTTTGAAAAAATCACCGGAGAGCCACCTTAAATGAATTCAACACTTTTTATCGAAAAGTATTTTCTAGAATCCTTGATCCCAAAAGCGAGTATCGCCAAATCAGCGATCACTCGCATTCTTCCACCTTACACAACGCATCAACAAAAGTGTGTATTCCGAAAATGCTGCGTCGGTGTAATATTTCCGTCTACCGTTGCTTATACGCGTCGCTCGCGTTTTCAGTCGTCCACTGGCTGCAACCGGCACTAATCCATCGTCAAACTCACAGTGAATACATTTTTCGAAAAAATTCCTCGCATCGAATACCGAAATGTTGTGAAACACCCATGTACCCGTGCGATCTCACTTCTAAAATAGTTCACGGTGATTCAACGAAATCGTAAAATGTCAAAGGTTCCGTTGACATTATTGCTCGTTCTCTGCCTAAGTCGTCACGCGAGTGCGCAAAATGAGGGGTCCGAGTCGAAGGGCAGCGCGGAAAGCAATCAGAGCACCGAGCAGCTGCGCGAGCTCGAGATAGACGAGCTGATAAGGAGCCTGGAGCAGCGCATCAACGCGAAGGAGGCGATCAGCCGGGAGGCGTACGACGCGGACGTGGTTTACACCGATGATTACCAGAAAGATCGTAGGAGCCCGGAGGCGGAAAAGGAGCCTCAGCAGTGCGGGAAGGAAAACGTTTTTCAGGATCGGACGACCAGTAGTCGAAGCGTGCATCCGAATCCGAGGGACCGGAAGTCCCTGTACGCCACAGCAGTTCACACGGATCAGGATGCTAAGGCTGGGACTCAGGCTGTTACAGATGAAACAACGCGACACGCCAAGAGGAAGATTTCTGAAAATGAGAATTTAGATGAGGTTAGATATTTTTATGAGTCTTTATAAGTTAATTGGGGTTTACCATACATTTTCTATTTGCTGCGTCTATATGATACGGTTAGAGAATTTTATTTTCAATTAATTATGTATTCTTTTAAAAACAGTTTAATTTAAAAAAGTTATATGTTAATTAATTATTATATAGATCTCGTAAAAAAATTTTAATAAATTTCTTTTTGAATATGATACATTATTACATAAAACGTTATAATAGGTACAACTTCTTCATTTTAAGATATTCAATATAGTAAATTATACGATTTCGATATCAATACGATATGAATATCATAAAATTAAAAAGTTGTATTTGAATGTTTTGTGGGAAAATATATAATATTAAAAAAAAAATTATTAGCAATTTGTATACGATATCAATATTGCAATATTTTACAATATGGGTTTTCTTATTGTAGTTTTTTCTTAAATCATTCGATCCACGAGTAATCGAGCCTTCTTAGAATATTAATTTTAAGAATTCCCTATCTGTACGATATATATCATTACGAGAATTTATCGAAACACTATATCATATATATATATATATATTGCCAAAATTAAGAAAGTTTATAAATAAAGAATATATAATAATCTATCAGAATATAATATAAATAATAAAATTATATAAAATAAAATTTTTAGAATCAATAGCTTTTACAACTGTATATTTAGTTGTGGTGTTTAGTATTGATATTATTGGATTCGTTTACTACATATAGAAACGAGAGGAAATATAACCGAATGATCGCAAAAGAAAGCTACATAACTTTACATAATAATTATACATAATTTTAAACAATTACTTTTAATACGCAACTAAGAGTTTATTTTTTTAATTTATTTTTGTCCATTTAATTAATTATATTATTTTTGCACAACGATAATGAATATAATGCTAACAAATTAATATAGTAATAGCGATAAAAAATAGAATAACGTCCGACCAATTCGTCTGTCTCTACTTCAACTGCGAATCAATACTATTTTAAACTCAAAGCATATTATGAATTAAAATTTTGTAGATTCGAAAAGAGGCATACGGTATTCGAAACGATCGCACCCTGCACACCGACAGCTCCGTCAACGACAACCAGCTGAGCGACTTCGAAAAAGACGAGCAGTACTACCGAGCTCTGCTGCGCCTCCAGAACCTCTACCGCCTCTACAACAAGCGCTTCCTGGACGACGAGCTGAGCTCGGACGACCGCACGTCCCGCCACTGCACCGACGCCCTCGTCGGCAAGAAGATGGATCTCATCCAGTCCAGCAGGCTGCGCTACCTGGAGCGCAGCCGCCTCCTGGCGGACCGCATCGCCGAGACGGCCATGCGCCTGGTGCGCCGGAAGTCGGGTCGCGTCCTGGACAACCTGCTGCACCCCGGCTGCGGCTTCTCCGGCCGGCAGACCATAGTCGAAAGCATCGTTCCCGATCCGGTGCTCGTCGCCGAGGCCGAGCCGATCGTCGTGCTCGAGGAGGCGACGAAGCGCGACGTCGAGGTGTCCGCGGCCTCCTCTGCCTCCGCCTCCGTCGGCGCGAGCATCGACGCCGGCGGCGTGAGCGTCGACGCGGGCCTGGACGCCAGCGTGGCCAGCTCCGCGAGCGTGGCCACCGGCCTGGGCGGCGGTGGCGTCTCCATCGGCCACAGGGCGGGCATCGCCTCGGATCTGCGCGTGGGCGCCGGCATCGGGGCCGGGGCCAGCCTCTCCGCCGGCATCGACAGCCAGCTGAACGTCGGCCTGGGCGCGCACAGGGGAATCGGACTGCTCGGCCAGCTGAGCTCCTGCGAGGACTACGAGAGGAAGATGGTCATGGACATGGCCATCGAGGAGGCCGCGGGCATGATCAGGAAGCTGGCGATCGAGACCAGGGGCGAAGTCGGCTACAACGATCCGGAGTACGAGAGACGGGTTCTGGGCCTCGCCATAGATCTGGTCAACAAGGTCACAGGGGGCGTCACCGGCGACATCGGGGGGAAGCTGGACGTACTAGGGGACTTGAGGTACAACAACGTGGACGAGTACCTCAAGTCGTCCATCTTCGAGGGCGAACTCGAGACGGACCTGATCTCGAACTCGGGATTCGATTACGTTAATCGGTATCGCGATCTGGGGGACTTGGACGCGCTCGAGGATTACGTGGGTCACGCCAGTCCGTTTTCTCGAGGACGATGCGACTCCTGCTCCAAGTACGACTTGAGGATGGGTAACATGTGCCCGCTGTGCAAGAGGAGCGGACACATGTTCCACGGTCGCGTGAAGCGAAGGCCCGACCGAGCGAATGGTAAGGGGAAGATATATCATCTGCAGGATGTGCCGAATAAGGTTAATATTAAGTGAACACACGATTGTTATAATCCTTTTTTTACTACGATTTTTGTAATAATGATGTATTTTTAAGCGTGTTTTTTATGCAAGTCGAATTATTGGTTGTTTTTAATGTTGTTGTCTGTAATGATGTTATGTTGTGATTTAATAAATGATTCGCATAAAATACAACACTATTATTTATTAACCCTTTCAGTCACCACGTCCATTAAAACGGACATCGTTTCTCGACCAGTAAATACGTAGACTCTATTTCATTACTATTTAGTAATTTTTAACTTCATTCGGTAAGTCAACTTTTATTAAATACTTACAATTCATTTCATAAATCATGACCATTTAACACAATTATTTCTCTAATCTCCTGATACATTATTAGAAATTAAATCCTTACTATTCGGACTTTTATATTTTTTAATTGATTGACGGACTTTTGTCGCGGACACAGAATATTTAATATTGATTAAATCGTGACTGAAAGGGTTAATTCTATTTTATTTTAATTTCCAAATAAAAGACGATTAAAGTAACTTTATTATTTTTTAGCGATCTAAAGGCGTTTGGGAGGACGTTAACAAACTTTATAATTTTGACGACTTAGAAAACGATAAATTCATTGACTTGAGCATGAACTGTACTGAAAACTCAACGATGCCAGACTGTCAGAGATTGCACTTTGACCTTGTAGCTCCTATAGGTATTGAGCAAGCTTTTATATTAATTCAATCTCATCCACTTACATGCTCGCATCATTTTATTTAATACCTGTTTAAAATTTCGAATTTCACGACGAGACAATTATCGAAAATTACCTCTTAACTACTTGTAAACAAAAATAAACTCACTCACTTTCCTCTAACGAGACCTTGAATCACTTTCATTATCCATTATATGCGATACATTTCAGTTTTATTACAGTGTGGCATGCTATACAAAAAAAAAGAAAACAGTATTACGCAAACAAATCACTTAAGGTGGTTCCGTTGCTTTTTCAAAATCCACCATTAACAAAAAATAAAAATCCCACTGATAGTGCACGTTTTATAAACATTCTATTAAAATTTTGATTGGGTACGGTTGCCAGGTAAATTGAAGAGACAAAAATGTATGAAAATAGAACTTTTAACATGGGCTCTTATGGCGAAATGTGCATTTATGCCTGTAACTACGTAAAAACCCATGATTTCTTTATAAAAGCACCAGGAGATGGTATCTTTTTATTTATAGATTCCGATTGTTTAACAAAAATACCCGGTTGCCAGTCAGATATAAAACATATTTAATAAATAAGTAAAATGAGTGTATTTTTATATGCATATATATGCGGATTGTTGTTATTTCTGATATATTATAACATAAATTTAGGTCAATAAGTCTGACAATTGACATTGAAAATTCGTTGGTTGGCCAGCATAGATACGGGACTACGCGACGGAGCCACCTTAAGCCAATTCCACGATACCTTGAAACATTGCCCTCCAGTTTCGAAGCAACAATTGATAAGTCGAGTCATGACCTTGTAAAGCGTACAATTTAGCAATTCTCAATACTCTCCCCTGTTTTTCCTTATAATTCAAGCTTCATGTTAACATTGCGTACCACACCAGTCACAATCTTCCTCTTATCCACCCGATCACTCTCACGTCATAACATCATCGCTCGCACCTTAAAAAGAAATATCACTTGAATTTTCACGCAAAAATGGCAAGATGCGAATCCGGTGCCACTCTGGTTCGTGAGGAACTATCTGAGTCACGGTCGGGACCTCGCGGCGGACATGCACGACCGGGCCCGGGGCCTGCAGCAGTCGAGCGACGGCCTGCGCCCGGCGCTCCACTCGCCCTCCATGCTGCACTTCTTGAACAATCGGGTCTCGGACTCGGTGGTCAAGCTGAACGAGGAGTCCCAGCTCGTGCTCTTCGGCACCAAAGTCCTCCAGCAAAAGCTACTGACCGAGTAATCATACTACACCTGGCTACAAACGCCGATTCATTGCGGTTACTTTATAGTCCTTTTTGTGGTTGCAATTTCACGCTTTGATTTGTCGTTGCTCTCTTTGTTCTGAAATAGGGGATAAAAAGTGAATTAAATGAGTCTGTAGATGTTGTTGTTGTGGGATGAAAGATTTATCTGGGAAATTGTGGCTTTTTGAATTTTGTAAAAATTGGGCGGGAACAGGGTAGGCATGAAATTGCAAACTAACGAAGTATAACGTGGAAATTTGGTTTTGCAACTTTAAAATATCACGGAAATTAATGACAATGGCTTATACATTTTGATGACCGGTTATGAAATTTTAAACAAAATCATTATCTAAGCTTGAAAATGATTTATAACATGGCGGAATTTATGCCGGAATATAAAAAAATTTCCTTA
The DNA here is from genome assembly GCA_949152435.1 of Gastracanthus pulcherrimus. Taxonomy (NCBI): domain Eukaryota; kingdom Metazoa; phylum Arthropoda; class Insecta; order Hymenoptera; family Pteromalidae; genus Gastracanthus; species Gastracanthus pulcherrimus. The sequence goes on along the minus strand of OX424574.1, from coordinate 4,925,489 downwards.
TACGTTAACGCACTTATACTTTCATTCGCATAGATATAAATCTTAAAATCATTTTTGTAGGCATAAAAGCATTAAATGCATTTAAGTCACGCAAGAAGTCGCATTAATAATTCATTCAAAAGTGCAATAATTTTCAAAGAAGCTTATCTGAAAAATTATATAAAATTTTTACGCATGACTCTTTTTCCTTATTACAAAGGTACAACATAACGCCAAACACGTTCCTCGAATTTCTCCGGCATCATGGGTTTCGCGTGACCGGAGGCAAAGTTTGTCGCTCTCGGCAAAAGCGCTGCAACGGCTCGGCGAAATTCAGGACCCTTGAAGGATCTTGCAATAATTTCAAGAACCCGTCTTGGGGTCAAAGCAACACTGCTTTCGTTCGAGTTTTACCGGCTCGTTATTCAGACGGTAAAGATTTATTGTTTTCATTTTTTCTTACAGTTAGATATAATTATACGTCTTATTAAAATGTTTTGTGCCATAAATTATATTAATACACTTTGGTTTTACTGACAAAAATTAATCAGTGTACTAATAACTTATTTGAAAAAGTAATAAACTTCAAAACTTAGTATACGTATTTTGAGAGAAAATTGATGTAACGTAAACTCGAGCAGTTTTTCCATTGACTGCATGATATTTGCATTTAATTTACACAAAGTATTAACATGTTACAGCATAGATTGTTTTTGTATATTAATTCAATATATATCAGAAACTTAAGTAAGCAAGCCGTCGTTTACATGGCAGGCAACAGACATTGATTCGCCGTTAAATTTTCGTGAGAAAGCGAGAGATCCGCGCTCGTACATAATGTACAAAATGCACGCAGACAAGAAGCGCCATTCCTATTCGCATTGAAACAATCTAACATTAGCAATTATAATTTCACAGGTATCCACGCACTCCCTCTCAGCGTGACGGGTGTCGAGTTACCGAATCCACGTACAGTGAGCGCCCAATTATTTTCAAGGCGCAATGCAACCGATTCCGTTTTTACGCTCGCTCTTATGCAATGGGGGCAAATCCTTGCGCACGACTTCGCGCGTCAAGTAATCGATCAGACCGGTAAAATTCTAATTTACATGCACGCTAAGAACCTGCGAAATAATCTCCTTCTCAAAACTTCTTTCCAGCTTATGCAAATACACGCGTGCGGTCGCACTCCGCGCTGCCGATCCACGGTAGCCGACAACGGCACTGTTTATACGCTCGCTAATTTAGCATAATGATTAAATCGATGCTTTTACGGCACCGCTTTTTTTTTCTTTCCGCGTGCTCGCATAATGTCGTAGTGGCTAGGGACACACGGGTAATGAGTGGCTTTTGTTGTGTGCTTTCATGTTTCGCGCGGCGGCGCAGCCGAGGGCGGCATCGAGTGTTGCGATATGAATGGAAGCGGCCCGCTGCCGAAATCGTTGCAGCATCACTCCTGTCAGCACATTGTGATACCGCGGACCGACAGCTTTTACGCTAGGTACGGACAGAGCTGTATGAATTTCGTGCGCAGCATGACTGTGGCGAGAGAGGATTGCACCTTGGGTCCGGCGAACCAGGTAATTGATTTGTTGCTTCTCCTTTATGTCAGGAACTGACGTTTTAATTTGGAAATTATGGCTTTCTTTTAATTTACTGCTTAATTTGAGGTGCCCAGACTACAGAATTCTAAATTATATTGCCTCAAAAAAGTTCTAATGTATATCCATAAAATTATAATTTTTTAACGCGAATGGTGAAACTTATATATTCTACCATTTAGAGGGTACAAATTATCAAATTATAAAAAAGTACCCAAGAAAGAACAGTTTAATAAATGATTGTTAAATTTCACACAACTTCTGAATTCATGTTCAACTTCTTCTAGTAAGGGTTCAAACTTTTTTGTGTATTTGATGAATTTTTCTATTCTGATCTACTTTATCCGCCATTACGTATATCAAAAAGTTTTTATTTTCGAGTACAAAAATACGCATTTAACTCTAATTTCTGCATTTTGAAAATTAGTAAAATGATATAACTTTTTCTAACTTGCGATTTTTATGCGATTTCAAGTGTTTCGCTATACATTATCTATAGATAAAGCGATTGTAAAAAGGAATTTTTATTCTGATGTGTAAATTATTAGAAAATCAATAGTTTTTAATATACAATATATGTATTGCCGGATAAAGCAGTTCTGAAGCATTTCCTTTATAATGATATATACCTACGCAGATTTTATAAGTCTACCCTAAGGTCTATCCTTTAAACATAATAATGTATTCATGCAATATTGGCATTCTTGCGTAATAGTTTTAAATTTTACCTGGTCTAACGACCAGTATCAATTATTCATCATAAAAATAAATAGGAAATGGCTTATTAACTTTACAGTGAACCTGAAATCTACATATAATAGCTTACTCACCTATAGGTTTATAAAAATAAGCTCTAAATATAATTTTAACATTAGAGTTTAAAATCGACTGCAAGTAAATCTGCTCTAATTAAATAATATGCTCTATGTGCTTTTAAACAACTATAAAAGGAAAGAATTACAAAAAAAATTTAATACGAAGTTAATAGGGGAAAATCAGCTTTTCATGTACGCATTGTTTTTATCGATGCGGTATTGTTAATTTAAATTTTACAACAAACAATTTTTTTTCATATCTAACAGTATCATCAGTTTACTGTCTATCCAAATAAAAGAGTTAAATGATTTAGAGATCATTATAATGATTAAAAATACTTTTTGTCACTTGCACGAAACGCGTTTTTTCACGCCCATATAGCGAGACTAAAGTGGCCGTTTTCCGACCGGTGGGCGGAAAAGACTTTTGTGCCCGGTGTAATGGGCGCAAGAGTAATTTTTCGAAAATCAGCTTTGAGTGGGTTTAGGCCTCCCTAAACATCAAGTATAATCCGGAAGATACCACATGTTTAGGTGGGCCTAAACACTCTAGTAGGTTGATTTTATAGTCTAACAAGCGTGTATTTGCACCCTGTCGAAGAACGGCCAAATTTAGTTTCGCTTCATAGGTATAAAAAACACGTTATCAATACATGTTTGACAAAAAATACGGTATGCACCATGGGAGAAAATCCTTTTTCGCCCTTGTGTGTTTTCAATACTCATCTTCAGTTCGCAATACGCACTCTTCAGCTCGTGCTTGCTTGCCTTCGACTCGTATTGCAAACCTTATACGCAGGCGAAAAACGCCTACTTTCCCCCATGGTACACAATATACTATTGCGCGAGTTTTAAACACGCGTGCCACATCCGAAGGCACACTGGGCGTTAACAAGTTTATGATTATGATATTTAATTCTTATTCCTCATTATTTATAATTAATAACAATCTGCACACTACTTTAGGCAGCCAGGAGCAAAAATATTTTCTGAAATAATAAACTTCATTAGTGTCTCCACCAAAAAAGGGACTAAAATACAGTCGGCGAGCAGTATTTTCTTTGATGATTCAATACAGATTGGAGGGAATTTTCTAATGGATCTGTAAACTTCGCGTTAATCCTCGTGAAATGAGTTATCCCTCCGCTGCTTAGCATCAAAGAGCGAAGCTCGAAATGTAATCGCCTAATCTGATTTCGCGGCAGGGCCGAGGAGTAGGTAAATCGAGTTTCCAACTTTGTTCAACATCTCATTATGTGTCTGCACACAAATACATTATTAAAGTATAGAAACAAATGAGTCCAAACAAGCAGTGCTTTCCATTTTAATGACAATTCGAAAGGTATAGTTGAATAACCTTATGTAAACAAATCTTTAGTATAATAAAAATAGGAAATACCCATATTTTAAAATAATGATTGAATAAATTATAAAAACTAGACTTATACGTAAAAATAACAACTTCTTTCTTTATTGAATGTTATTTCATTAACATTTATACAATATCATGCAATACTGTATAAAATTAACACCATGGTTGAATTATTGATAAGTCATCAATAAATCAAATATTTTAGTTCAATCTCTCTCTTTTTAAATATTCATCGAAAAGTATTCCAATAATTCATAAAGATTTATGCTTCACGCCATGCGCCTTACAACACTTTGTTACAATTTATGTAATAATTTATTTATAAAAAGCAATAGCCGTGCTTTGAATTTACGGGGCATAGGATTATCTAAGAAAACGGCACGGGGCTTGATCGCGCGTGCAAAGGGTCGATAAAAAGGAAAGTTCTCCTCAAAGCGGGATAAAACTTTCAGCTCAACGGGGTCTCGAGTTTCCTTGATCTATCGCCCGTCTACGGCTCGGACCAGGCCACCAGCGACGGCCTGAGGGAATTCCAGGGAGGACGCATGCGAGTCGAGATTCGCGGCGATCGCGTCATGATGCCGACCAGCGCGAGATCTGGCTATTGCGATGCACGCACCAACTGGGACATTTGCTTCGAAACAGGTTTTTCTTTTCTTTGCGCGAAAACTGCTTTGAAAATGGTTTTTTTTATTTGTTATGAGAATCGCGAGCGCAGTGTAACAGACCCGTTTCGAGTTTACATATCTCGTTTGTTCGCGGCAAAAAGTTCTAATTAATACCGTTGGTTTCATAAGGTGACGCGCGCACGAATCAAAATCCCCAGCTAATAGTGTTGCAAACGCTATTGATCAGGGAGCATAATCGAATCGCTTACGAGCTGGTCGCTTTGAATCCACACTGGCGTGACGAGCGGCTTTTTCAAGAGAGCAGGCGCATTGTTATTGCCGAGTATCAGCATATAACTTACAGTTACTGGGTTCCCCTTGTAGTTGGTAAGGTCCTTATAGAAATACATAAATACCGTAGCAGACCCAGTTCTCTATCAGTCCTCATTTCCTTATCATTTTATTGCGTAAATTGTTATCCCAAACTTATTATTGCAAAAAATTTTAAAGACTAAAGAAATATAACATTTGAGATTCTAAATCTATTATTTTAAGTTGAAGTAGTGAAAATTTCATACGATCGGAAAACGATGCTGAGTTGTCACTTGGATTAGTCAATTTTCACTAACAAATTAGGTAAAAAAATCTGTTTCGATCCAGTAAAGTGTACACTATTTCGCAACAGAGAGTACATTTAAAGTAGACTTCTATATGGTAGTGAAATTGCATATGGAAATAGAGGTCAATCAGGAATTAGCTAATCAGAAACTGGTTCTGTGACGGTAGTCAATAATAATAGAAATTGTTCACTTATATATTTCTGATTTTCTGCTGAAGGAATAAGGTATTGCAGAGACCATCACATTTTACCTATGAAACTTGGATTATCAAACGATTACGACGTCAGAATCAATCCTAGTACAATCAATAGCTTCACCTCTGGTGCTTTTCGATTTCTGCACTCACTGATCGAAGGCAGCATAAAGTAAGTCAATGCACACACCACTGCAATGAAATAAGAAAGCTTCCCTAAATAAAAACACAATGAAAATCCTTTTCTTTTTCAATTTCGTTCAGTCTAGTCGCCGACAACTTCGGCACGTCGAGCACTCTCCGTCTCAGCAATTATTACTTCCGGCCGCAGATCGTCGAGACCAACAATAACTTCGAGGCTCTGCTGCGGGGGCTTGTTTACCAGACGATACAAAAACCAGACGCGAATTTCCACGAGGAGGTGGGTGTGCATTGTGCCGTCGAACTTGCGCCGCGCGGCGGATCGATTGTATAAATATAAGAAAATTGCTTTCGCGACGAGGGCCGCGCGCCGCACCTGCGAGGCTGCATTGTTATAATTCGAGATATATATACCATTGCTTTTTGCGCCGCGTCTGTGCAGATAACCGAGTACTTGTTCCGCTCAGACAACCACTTCGGAATGGATCTGGAAGCCATTGATATACAGAGAGGCAGAGACCACGGGATTCCCAGCTATAATGCGTACCGCGAAATTTGCCATCTCAGCCGGGCCGAGGACTTTCACGGTCTTATCAACGAGATCTCTTTGAACGTAAGGACTTTCGTTGTAGTTTCATATTACGAGAGATACACATTCAAAGAGCAATTTCCGCTTGCGACTGCTGCGTCTCTTGAATAATCTTCTTTTAGAACTTCACGATTTTATTGTTTTGATTACATTTTGGCTTTACAGTGTAGAAATATGGGATTGGTAGGAGTGGCTTAGTAGTAAATAATATTTATGTTTATAGAATATTGAGAAGTTGCAGAGTGTTTATGAACACGTGGATGATATTGATTTATTGGTTGGCGCGACGATGGAAACTAAAATACCCGGAAGCATGTTGGGGCCAACGCTGCAATGTTTAATCGGAGAACAATTTTACCGCTCCCGAGTTGGAGATAAATATTTTTACAACAACGCCAATTTTCCGCATTCGTTTACGTCAGGTGAGAAATTTTTTACACTTCATCAATGAAATAGTGCTGTAAAATTTACGAGACAGGTTTGTGAATAGTAAATAAATCTGTATTATCTTTTTTAATAGAACAATTCGAGGAAATAAAGAAAGCCAGTCTAGCAACGATAATATGTGATTTGGGTGATGCTGTGTATGAAGTTCAACGTGATCCTTTTAAAATCAGTTCGTATAAAAATCCATCAGTGCCATGCTTTAATTTACCAAAAATGAATTTGGAAGCTTGGAAGGAAGATCTTTATTATTAAAAATACTTTCTATGCATATAGTTAAGGTTGTTATTATGATTACTGTATTCAAATTGGCAACTATTTATATAAACTATATATTATATTGATTTGCCAAGTATAAATATTTTATTGATTTTGACATTTTCAAAAAAAATTTCGATTTCGTCTTGAAAAATCTACAAAAATCTAATTGATTTTAAATTTTAAGAGTTCATTGTTCCTTGTACTAATATGAGATTCAGCTCTTTAAATATTTTTTTCATTTGCCATTTTAATTAAATAATTATAATAAATGTAAAGAAAAAGTAATTAAAAACTTTTGTGATTGTAAATCTTTTACGTTTCCAGCAAATTATATCATGAAAATTTAATCAGATTATGATATTTGTATATTTTAAAATGTTTCAATTAAATAATTTATTCTGTCTACTGTTAAAATAAATATAACAGTTTCAAACTTAACAAATAGGTAAAATATAAATATGTTACTTATGTAAATAGTTGTTGACGTTATCACGGTAGTTAGAATACGTTAAATATATTGTGTAGTTAAAAAATGTTTTGTATTTTTTCAAAATCCAATAAAGTTTTTAAGTTATTTTCTAAGACTTACAATCTTCTTATTTGGCATTGTTATGGAACACCTATAATTTAAGTAAAATCTTACGGTAAATTCATTATAGCAGTTATTTTTTTTAAATTAATGCACATACGTGTTCTTCAAGTGTGTTACGAAATACAGAGCGTAGTATCAAGTTTCCTTGATTTATCTCCAGTTTGTGGAGCTGACCGAGCCAGAAGCGACAGCTTAGGGAAATTCCAAGGCGTACCTACCGCGATGCCTACATTCACGAGATCTAGATTCAACGATGCTCGACGTATTAGCTATAAGAGATTTCGTATATTTTTAAATTACGTATACAGAGCAATGCACTCGTCTTGACTTTCTTTGAATTACGCTTTCTCCATTCTGGGATTTTCGTTTGTGTTTAAAGATAAATGATTACAATCAATGTTTATATATTTGAATAAGTTAATAAAATAAAATTTGTAAGAGTGAAGTTGATTCTTTGTAAAATTAAAATTGTTTAGTGGCAGACAAAATCTCAATTGATAGTACTGTAAATACTACTAATCAAAGAACACAATTAAATAGCTAACGATTTGACTGCTTTCAATCCATGCTGAGATAAGCAGTACCTTTTTCAAGCGAGCAGACATATTGTTATCGATGCATATCAGCGCAACTTATCATCACTGGTACTGACTTGCACATGATGAGATTCCTGTTCAATAAATAAGACGATTAAATAGCAGCAATTTGTACATTTATTATTTATTTCAGAGTAGTTATTTGTTTAAATTCTTAATTATTCCTGGTGCACCTGAAAACCATATAGCAACTTGTTTGAATAATTTTAAAAATCGTGGGTTTATTCAAATTTTATTATTTTCTATAAAATACATTTACTTGTCTTCCTGAGTTTTAAAAATCTTACAAATTATCATGAAAAAGTGATCAATACTAATTAAAAAGTCATTTTAATCCCGTTCAACGTTTATCATCTCAATCCGTTATTGTGCGCAGTAAGTTCAAATAGCCCGCAGCTGACTTCATTATCTGAAATAAAATTCTTTCTTATCACTTAAATGAATAAACAAGTAAACTAAAAAAGTCATTGATCTTGAATATGACAATTATCAAATATCAAATTAGTCAATTAAATTAATTAAAGAAATGCTTCTGAAAGTATTCTTACGCTTCCAAAATTGTACATAGATAGTTCAAGCATTTTTCCAGCGGTAAGTTTGACTGGACAATGAGAAATGGATATTATTAATCCAATGCACAATCCCTTTTTTGGTGGTAGGTCTTGCCAATTGATCATATACGAGCTTGCTCCAACCTTTTTTGCCTGTTCTCGTGTCATAAAATCATTGTTAAACAGTTATATCGTGAAATAGTTCAATTTAATGTTTATTTTTCAATATATGTACAGCACCTTGTCCGTAACAATTTCGCCGATGTAACAATAGGTGAACAGTAGAGCTATGAGCGATGAGATCATCACTGTATATGTCAGTATGCCAAAAGCATCATTGTTTTGTAGATCCTTGAGTAGACAAATGTTTAAAAAATACAGTGCTTATAACTTTCACATTGCATTTGTTAAAAACGTTTCTTAAACTTTACCATAATAAAGTAATAACCTGTCAGACATAGAATCATCGTTCCACCAACTATTTCTACAAGGCAAAGCTCGTGCAATAAATCTTCTACACTTGCGATGAAGCTAAATTTTAAAGATGATAAAACTTAATATTTTTCAATTTAGAGAGCTGAAAGAAATAACTGAGGGAGAGCTGACCAGCGCCACCTATAAGCTGTGTCGGCTGTAACTTATATCATTGTAGCTAAAAATAAAATTTAAAACATGATATTTATTCCTTGAATGAAACTTTATAGTTTTATATAGCTTTTGGTAGAGCTTTTAATCTAGATTTTGATACTAGTTCTTAAAGTATATATAAAATTATTAGATAGTATGTTTGTATTATAAAGTATCTATTTAACAACAATTACAATTTTCAAGTATCGCAAAGATCGCAGATAAAATAATTAGTAAATAAATGTTGTTCCAAGACTACAACGTGAATAAATTTTTGCATCGCAAGTGCTGCCATTCAGCGATGAGATTGCGTAGTACATGGTGGGCGGTACTGGACAGCTCTTCCCTACAGCGCCAAATACGTACCGCAATACTTTCAAATGAAGCTGAACGATTACCCTGAGCCTCCTACTAATTGCCAGATCCCGAGCGCGCGTCAGCCTCCCGTTATCCCCGTCTTCGTCGATCAGCTTCTTCAACAAATAAACAACTACGTCAAACTGACCGCAGGCATGAGTCGCCAGTACGGCCGCGTAACTGCAGGTAGTGATGGTGGTCGAGTGCACCACGAAGCTCGCCACCATCTGCGTGGCGAAGATGGTCTCGTACGCGGGACTGGCGCTCGCGTTGAAGCGAAATATCCCGTTGAAAATGGGCGTCGGGAGCGGTTTGATGATGAGATCGCCCCGGTAGCGAATCGGCGTCATGAGGGTCTTGATGAGGCGGTAGAAGAGGCCACCGCAGTAGAAGGTGATCGCGCAGACGCGCGTCAAGCGACGACCGACGTTTGCGTTCTGACGCATCAGGGCGCGGACGTAATCGGAACCGGCGTCACGCCAGTCGGATTCCATCAGCCTGATGCACTCGCGGATCTGACGCTTGCGAAACAGCATGACCGTGTATTTCACGACGGCCATTGTGTTCAGAATCATCGGACCTGTCTGGAGTATATAAGTGCACGGTTGTTCATTTTTGGCGAACTGCGTTGAAAATCTTTGGTCGTAAGAAAAAGGGATTCGCGACACTAGATGAGAGCTTTTGAGGCATTGCAGTGATTATGCTAGAATCTGTAAAGGGACACTAATATGCTTACTATTTAATGATTCGATTGCTACTAAAAGAAATGTATTTGATTGCAAGACTTGATACTTTTACTAGGATAATATATTGATGCTCTTTACAAGTACTTTTTCAATTTTCTGATAAATATTAATACTTTTTTTAAATAATAGAGATTTGATAGTGATAGTTTTTGTCGAAGAAACTGACAATTGATAATTTTCTTAGAGGGTTATTGGGTATTTTTCCTGATTAAAATCAGTATTTTTTGAGAAATCTGAAATGTACTGCTCTTCGTAAGGAACATCGATATGTCGTTTTTCCTTGTCGCCATAGAATTATTTAGATGTAATCTATATGGAAACCAACATAGATTTTTGTAACAATTAAAATAGATTACTATATTATTTTTTTTAATTTTAATAATTTGAATAAGCATGTTTTAAATAATGTTGCCCTCTTTACACGTCTGTGCATTAATATTGCAATATATAAGGAATTCTACAGAACTTATGATATTCGGAGAAACTTATGCATGTAATTTTGTAAAGGCTGTTATTTGGCTTCCTGGGGAGAAACATACCTCGACTCAAGTTATTCGTTTTTGAGTTTAAAGATGAATTGTAGAATCTTAATAAGAGTATATTAAAATATCTATTCGATATTTTTAGAAAACTACTAAGCGGGGCGATATACGTAAATATTATAAATATAAAATTTTGTTAGTGGATTAGGAAATAAAAATTAAATAAGTTTTCATGTACTATGATAAACATATTAAGAATTACTTCTTAGCTTAAAAACGAATAATTTATTCATCCTGCTTGCTGATGAGTGACATGCCTTTATCTGGGCTCAAATTATTAATTTTAAAGCCAAGAAATAACTCCTGATGTATTTATAAGAATATTTCCAAACATTTTTTAAAAAATTCAGGAAAACTAAAAAAAATTTACCTCTATAATGCAACGTTTATTTCGAACGCCCCTCGTTTTGTAGTTTTTTTAAAATACTGATGTGAACTTTCACTGTACTCTTATTAAACCGTTAAAATTTATTTTTCTCGTATTTGGCACGAAAACAAATAATTTGAGCGTAGATAGAATAGCGTGCCCCTTCAAAAAGATGAATCACAGTCGTTAAAAGTGGTGAAAGTTTCCCAAAAGTTCTGTAGAATTGTGCTAAATGCAAGAGAATAGCAAAATCGAACCTTGAGAATTTTTGCTTTTAATTTGCGCTCTTCCAGCACAATATGAAGAATCCCAGGTACAAGAAGAAATCCCAGTAGAAAATAGAGAAAAGCATTCTTGATTGTTTTGAGGAAAATGTCAAAGCCCAATCTTGCACCCGTAGTAGAAAATATGGGCCAGACGCCAATGATATTCGCGATCCTCCTGTTCAGCTCGATCGCGTACTTCACGTCATCCTGAAATTTTGCGTTACTCACTGTAGGAGTTTCCCCTTGAATTTTGTTCTTCTGATCAAAGAATGAGAATTCGTCTCCCTGTTTTTCCATTTCGGTCTTGTGTGGTTTCTTCAAGGTGAAATTCTGTGCTCTCTAAAGACGGCGGTACGAATCTTGTGTGTACAACGGGTAGTAACACACTCGGTGCTACGGGTTCAAAGTTGAATCATCATCCCTGCACGTGCGTTGCACTTAGCATCGAAGGTAGCATTAATTGCTATGTATAAAGTTCTAAGTGCAGTGCTTTGAAGTTCACATGGTGTAATAAGCATTTGTATTAATTATCGGCTGCGTATTCGACGTCTATTTTAGCAGAGGGGATACAATTCATCGATAGTGTGATGGTGGAAGACACGGAATGACTGTGATTATTTACTCAGCAGCACATAACAAAAGTTTGCTTAGTTTCTTGAAAATTTTGTTTGGAATTTATTACTGTACTTCCAAACTTTGCTTCGATATTGCATTTACTTCAAACGCAACAGTGTATTTTACTTGCTAGTTGCTATCAACAAACAGGAAAAGACGAAGCATTTCGGTTTAAAATAATGTAAATAAATACTTTCATATTTTCAAGAATATATAAATATTTAACCCTCGCTCCATTGTTATAAAATGTAAGTTCACACAATAAATTTAATTTTTCTATTTTTATGTCACCTCTACTAATAATTCTTTAATATTCCAACTGGCATATTTTGTTTCTTTTGTATCCCTTTCGTACCTACACTTTTATATAGTCCAGCTTTAACATTTATCATTAAAGTGATGTTTAATTTTTTCATTTAACTTTCAATTTTGAGAAAATATCTCTCTGGCAAAGTTATTGTTTTTGATTGATACAAAAACCTATCAGAGATATTTACTAAAAATTAAAAATTAAATGAAAAAAGTGAGTCCTCATAATTGTTGGTGACGGATGGGTTGAACATCACCGAGTGGACAAATGAAACCAGATAATTCTTTTTCTCTTAATTGTAAGAAAATGAAAAACATCTATATTCTTTTTCTATCAGTTTAAATAAAATAACGTATTTTTGAGCTTCGTTAATGGCTAATTTTTGAGTTTCGATAAAAATAAACACTGTTAATGTGAAAGCATAAAAATTGAATTATCTGGTTTTGTTCGCTCATTCTCAAATAATATTGATTATATAGTTACAAAAATAAATGTTGTACAGTATATAAAAATAGAGAAAAATATCTTGTCTTCAATAGATGTTTCAAAATGTTATCCTACTTCGATTGTATTAATTTTATTTGACTCCAAAAGTTAATGCAAGACTCTATTAAAGTCTAGGTATGGAAAGGGCATATCCGCTAAGAAGACAGGCCTGGGTTAAACCAAAAGAAATTTTTTATTATAGGTCCATAAAACTTTTTATATTAAAAGCAATCAGTAAGAATTTTTTTTACTATAAATACTTGGTCATATCGTTAGTTTCACTATTGTAAAACCTCAAAATTTCCATCCTACATGTCACAATAAATAAATCACTTTTACCAATACCATATTTCAGAATCATTTCTTTTAAATACATAAAGTTTTAGGGCTCATAAAAAGAAATTTGGGTATAACTCAGGCCTGCCCTCTTAAGTCTAAGGTCTTCAAACATTAAAAAAAATATAGAAATAATATATTATATTACTATATATTATATTAAAAGAAGAAAATATTTAAAAATGTGTTTAACCCTTTCTAGCCGGATTTTATGCAGTAACTTATATATCATTTTACTTTTATCATTGAGAGATCGGAAATGGTCCAATATTTCGACCTGATGCATATCTTTAGATTACAAAATTTCGAGCAGATTTTAGAAAATACGAAAAAAACATATATATATATCCTTCAGGACGCATACAGCATTATTAATTACTTATAATATAGTTAATAATAGTTTTAATACGTAACAATTCAAATAAAATTCTCTCTTTTTCTATATAATTATGTTAGCTGCAAAAAATTTATTGTCCAATCTTTGATGTATTATATTGATTAGAAAATTACTTTTGATTTGTTATGATTGCATAGACCCGCATATATAGTTCTGATTGCTGCATTTACACAAAATCGTAGTTTTCTTTCTATTTGCGTAATCTATATTCACGGTAGCCATTTATAAAGAAATCAATTGCTGAACAGAGCTCGGAACGGAGTAAATATGAAAGGGTACAATGTATTGATAGTCATTGCACTATAAATGTAAGTTTGCAACTTATAACTGCAGGTGCTGAACTGCCGACGTTTTATTCCTACGATAAAAGTTTTATTCACAGTTCAACTTGAAAAGCAAACAAAGTTTTCTGCAGTGCATATGTGATGAGCAGTCCATATGGTATTAAAATAATTTGTATCTTGAGTTATTACGAGTGTAATTTATAAAGTTATGTATACATATTGAGTATTTTGCATTCAACAGCAATATAACTGCATCATTAAATCAACAAACTTTTACAGTAAAACAAATCAATGGTTAAAACAATTTACGTGATTTCGAGGGTTCGAAGGAAATTTAAGTATGCCATTGACGTTTTCACTACCTAAAAATCATACGTAAAAAAATAAGTTAATTAAATAATTCTATGTTTTACAAAATTCTTACATCACAGAATCCTTGAAGTGATAGATCAAAGAGTTTTCCGGCTGTCAATCTTGTAGGCTGATTAGCTCTCGCCATAATAAACTTAAGATCTCTCATAATAAATTCATTGGGTAAGTCAGCCCACTGCATGGAATAAGCCGAAAATCCAATCAGTTCACTCTAAATATATTAGAAAGAATGGCCCTTTATACATGAAAAAATATACAAAGAATAATATGAAACCATATTTACTTGTTCTTTAACTTTATCACCAACAAATGATAAAATGAACACATTAACAAATATGGATGTCATTAGAACAGCGTAGGTCATCATGCCCAGGTAATTTTTGTCTTCTAAATCCTATGTATAAATTCTTAGATTATATAAAATTATAACATATTTAAGGGGGCCAGCATGAGTTAAACTTATATAATTTTTTTTTCATGAGCCGATAAAATTTGTTTCTTTACAAGCAACCATTCTAATTTTTTTTACTATAAATACTTGATAATATCTGTAATTTTACCGTTGTAAAACCTCAAAATCTTACTCCTACATGACACAAGATATTACCATTGTCAATACTATATTTATTGCGAAAACTTTGCGGCGTGCACTTTTCTAGGTGACACGAACAACCGAATTGCGTGCCGAAGACGAGTACTGCAAACACACAAGGACGTAAACAGCTTCTCGCCCATGGTGCACACCGTATTTTTTGTGACACATGTATTGATTTTTGCGGTTTTACGTGTCTATCAAGCGGAACCAGATGTGGCCGTTTTTCGACATAGTGCAACTGTCGTCGTATTCTATTAAGGTGATGCTAAACCCACCCACACCGATAATTACGAGGACCCACTTTTTCCATTTAATTTTAAATTTTTAGTAAATATCTCTATGGAATGTTGTTGCTCTAATAAAAAACAATAACTTTCCATAAAGAAATTTTCTCAAAATTGAAAATTACGCGAGAAAAGTAGTTTCCGGTATTTACCGGTAACAGGGAGTTTAACACCACCTTAAGAAATTAAATATGTATACCTACACATGCGTTGATTTATACACACACACATATATACACGTATAAATATATATACACACAGAGAGATATACGTACATACACATATGAAATAATTATTATTGTATATTAAAGTTTTTCAGGTAAATGAAAGATAAGATACTTTAATTAATTTTAATTTAATAATTAGAAGTCATCGTACGCTGTAACATGTACGCGCACTGTAGTGAGCTAAAAAGTAATTTTTCACCATACCCTGGTCGAAAGTACCACATTTTCTCCCTACCCCGAAACTGAAATGTGTCATTTTCGGCCCGGGTATGGTGAAAAATAGTATACGCACCACGGGAGAAAAAAATGGCTACCCCATAGTACGTGTAAATTGCCACCCTAGCCGAAGGCGAGGGTGGTAAACACGTGCTATGGACTAGCCAATACTTTTCCTCCCTAAATGCGTAATATATATGATATAATATACTATTAACACCCGCTCGGTAAATTCAAATGCATTTCAAATGGCCACTTCTTGTCTGCTTAAAATGCACGAAAAAGCGCAAAATCGGGAATGTGTTACAACAGCAGTATTACGGTGTATAGTAACACAGAGAAAGTATTTACAGGTAGTTTAAGTGGAATACAATTTTAACAGTGAAGTAATATTGCTATTATAAAGAATTATAATAAAAAAAACTAACCTGTAAAATGCCATATTCCAGAAAACAAATAATAACTGTACAGCCACCCATTTCAGAAAGCATTACTATATTGAGTGCATTCTCCATTGTTTCAGCGTATCTAAATTATTCAAACCGGAAAATGCTTAAAATGATTTCTGTGGTATGATTTTCATCTACTTAATTTTATTATAATTCGTAGGATACTGTTACATCACAAAAAACAAAATAAGTGCTAATAAAATGCGAATGCTAAACTAATCTGTGCTCCAGTATTTATACTTATTACTAGAAATATCAAATAATTTCATTACAACTTTTCTTGCTTAATTGAGTATGCCAATAACCGTATAATTATATAAATATGTAATTGTAAGTGCAGTTGTGGTATACAAATTGTGCGTGTGAAAGTTTCTCATAATTATCTTATTCTTACTGTATAGCTTGCACGTGATAGTCGATAATTTTGCTCAATTTATTCGACAATTCGGGACTGACTTTGCTCTTGTCATACTGCATACCGCCCTCCAGCAGGCATTCGACTCGATGACTCGTCACATCGAACAGGCAACAGCAATGCATCACAATGCAGGCTATCAGACTGTAAACGCCAGTATTGGTCGACAGAATGATGCTGCTGATCAGGATCTGGGTGACGAAGACGATCTCGTAGAGTGGCGAGTTCTCGACGATGAAGAACACGTACTCGCTCGGGTAGGGCAGTGGTATCATCGTGGTGTTGTCCGATTTGAGGACTCTATCGGCCAGTAGAGGCATGATGATGTGATAGGGAAGCGCACCGCCATACGACAGGCCAAGGTAAGCCGTCGTGAAGAACCGACCAATTTTCGCGTTTTTTATCATGATCTGTCGGTCTGCCTCCGAATTGACCACCTTGTAATCGTTCTCCATGACTTCCAGGCAGTAGCGGATGTCCTGTTTGTTGAAGATCAGTGTCCAGAACTTGAGCACCGCCAAAGAGCTGAATACCATCGCGGCTATGATCTTCATCAGTTTGCGCAAATCCTCGGCCTTGAAGAATGTCCAAATGAAGTGGGGAGTCAACAGGAATAGCATCAGGCTGAAGATGAAACCAACGCGTATATAGATTATGGTATTGCTTAAGGTACTGTTGTCGCCGTAACGTGGCCAGATGCCGATGGGCGTCAGCAGAGTTTTGGCCACGCGCACCACATATTCTGTGTCGGCTAGATAATTTTCATTCACGTAGGTAGCGGGAGCTTTTTCAGGTTTTGGGCTGACTTTGGCAGACATCGTCACTGCTTCGTATCTTATTTCTATATGCAGCCTCCTGCGGCTAAGAAAAATTGCGGTAACGAAGTTCTTTGATATTTGCGTACTATTCTGGAGTATATTATTACGGTAAATAGAAAAGAAAGTTTGATATGAATAAGAAATGGGCTGTAGGTAAATCATCGATGTCAGGATGTGGTAAAGGGTGGGAGCGATGCAGCGAATGCTCGACGAGACAGGCGCAGTGCACGATGTAAGAGTTTCATTTGTAACATATACATTGCGTTTGATATGAAAGTATAATTTAATACAAAATATATATTTTTCTTTTATTTGAAAATTATGAAAATCTTCAGATTATATTAAATTCTTCTAAACTGTACTTTGTAAGAAAAAGTAAGCAAAATTTATCACATTTATACGAGACAAAAAATGTGTTGCAAAAATAGTGTACGAATGCGAATTATTTTTTATATCACAGCAAAGCGTTCGACATTATTACGTCACGCAACATATATTTTAAAAACCAATTCAAGGCTTAAATTACTCCAGAAAAATAGGAAACCGATCGAGATTGCAGGTGATAACGATACTAGAGAAAGAATGTGCATAGCCAACATTGATTTCACATCATGCGTAGCTATTGGTCGAAATGTTAGAATAATAGGAAGAAAAGATAACAATCTATTGCTTCGCCTATTCGCAATGCACAGTAGTAGCAAGATAATGCACGATCGTAATTTTTACAAATAATTTTTTTATTAAGTTGCATTCGGATAAACGTCAGAATAGCGATCATGAAGCGTAAAATATAACCTGTATTTCAGTTCTCCTCGCGTTTTAATACGACTTTACAACATAAATTTAATTTCAAGTATCAACATTTTGTAAACGTATCGTGTTTAAAAGAAAAAAATGAGTTTAAATCAAAATAAGAGTAAGTTTTGTACAAAAATTGAAAAAAAAATTGTGGTGAATATATGTCAGTGCAGTGTATAAAATTGTAATTTTGTAGACAGATTGTATGTTTATTGGTAAAAATCCTTTGATAAAATTTAAACAACATCTCTGTGTTATTTTACCGTCTATACAGTTAAGCCATGGAAAATGCAAGATGGAACCTTTACAATGTTTGTAGCAGAGGTGATTGGAACTGCTACTCTTATATTCATAGGTTGCATGGGTTGTATAGGTACAATGGGACCTGCACCCCCGCCTCCCATGCAAATGGCTTTCACTTTTGGTTTGACAGTCAATCATTTAATTATGGTATGTTATTATTTACAGATTTTAATTGAGGAGCTGCGTGGAACAAGGGTCGTAGTCGACTGTTACCCTTTTTCTGGAAATCAGTAAAAAGAGAATAAGTAATTTACAGACATCATCAACACGCACTGTTCTATGTATTTTAGTGTTAAAATAAACTTATTTATAGAATAAGGGTATAAGTCAACTTGTACCGTTATTAGGAAAATTAAAATAATAACGCAGATTCTAAATAATAGTTTTTTCGAAAAGCATTGGTCATTGATTAAAAATTTAAACTAAATTGATTCTTGAGATATAAAAATGAAAGAACTCATAGATTTAAAATCATTATTGCATCATTCACTACAGCAAGCACGAAAATGGTGGCATGATAATATATCCCTACTGAAAAATATCAGCTGATACATTAGGTTATTTGTCAGCTGAGGAATCACCTAACATTTTGTTATGATATGTCTGTTGATTTATCAGCTGCTCCGTATTTGGCAGAAAGGTACAGTACATAATACGAAAAATTCATTAAAAAGTAATTTTATCATACTAAGGTGTACACCATATAGCTGTGGTTACCATCTCGATGATAAAACTCAAAGTGGGGGGACTAAGCTATGGTATTTGATTTTATCTAATAAATTACCTGACAAGTCACCTGATAAATTACATGTTAAATCGCCTGACAACTCATCTGACGAATCAACAGACAAATCACCTGTCAAATCACCTACTATTTTCTAGCAGGATGGGTAGAGGCGAATACCATAACTTAGTCCTCCAGTTTGAGTGTTATCATCGAGATGTAATACCATATAATACCTATCACGTCAAAACGTCGGGTGATTTGTCAGCTGACAAATCACCTGATATATCAGCAGATCATTTTAAGTAGGGATCTTACGTTTCTTTAAATAAATCATTCATTTTAAAGGATTGTCATTTAATTTCAATTTTTTAGACCTTTGGGCATATAAGTGGAGCACATTTAAATCCGGCTGTGACTCTTGGAGCTGTTATGATCGGTCTCAAATCAATTCCAACAGGCTTCGTTTATGCCATAGCCCAATTCATCGGCGCTACCGTAGGATATGGATTAATAAAAGTAAATATTTCTAAAGTGTAACATAATTGTAAAAGTTTGATGTATAGGGGAGAAATTCCTAAATTCGGACAAAACCTTACACCGGATGTAGTCTTTGCTTGAATATTTCTAAAATATGTAGCAGCACTGGCTCATATAATGTTTCGCCGACCATTGCGAAATAGTATATTATACAACAAGTGCGTAAAATGCGATTGTATACACGAGTAGCGAATCGTCGCGAACGAGTCGCAGACAAATTTAGCATTACTTTATTTAAATCGAATTTCCAATATAAAATTCTCAATCTTGATTTTTCAAGACCTCTCTTTCCGAAAGCATCCAGCCATCAAAACTTGCCAAAGTTGGCAGCGGTTTCCCCTTTTAAAACTGTTTAAAGGATTTTCTCATGTACATTAATAATACGGTTCTTTAAAAGTACAGTCCCACATATTTTAATTTGAAAGTGCAGTTAGCATTTTTACAGCTTTCTTAAGTAATGTTTGTTGCCCAATATAGGACAAAAGGTGTGTCTAATACCAGATGCATTTAATTTAGTTTTTCCTTTTATAATATTATACATTCAGGAACTATTATCAACAATATTTTTATTCTTTATAAGTTACAACTATCAATAAAACACTAGTCAATAAAAAAGCCTCATTTCAGAGAGTTTAACATTAATGAGACAAAATTGTTCATTATTAAGCCCGTAAACAGGAAGAATGTTTTGCTGAAATAGCAAACATGTTGGCTGGATCGTTTAGCTGATGTACATCAGATATTTTAGCTCTAGCAACAAACATATTATCTGTCATAGCAAAAATATTATCAGTAGCCATCGGCTCACGCTGCTACGTTAAACTATCAAAATCTCACTATGTTGTACACATTTAATTGTAATAAATTGTGACTGTTCAATTGAAATGAGTAATTTTGCATACTATTAAAAAGCAATGAAAATTATCGTAAAGGTTTATAAACGTCCGGTGCGGGCACTTCTCCCCTAAAGCAGTATGCCTGCATAATAATTCACAAACATCTCGTGCAAAAAGCCAAGTTTCACGTGTGCATGCAAATTCCGCATCCTCTTACCTTCAAAAGATAGTGACCCCGCTGCTGCTGATGAACGACGGCCATCCTAGTTCGACGACGCCGCTCTGCGTAACCGTCATTCACCCCGATATATCGATCGTGCAAGCGATCCTGATCGAGATACTCTGCACGTCGCTGATTCTCATAGGCGCCTGCGCTACGTGGGACCCGCGATGCGCCCACACCACCGACTCCACCGCTCTGAGGTTCGGCATGGCCGTAGCCGCTATTTCCTTTGCCGCAGTAAGCTACTTATAAATGAGTTTTCCTCTCTCTCTCTCTCTCTACCTCTTCTCCCTCAAAGCCCTTTCAGCAGGACAAGCATAAGACCGATGTACAAAGTTTCGTCCGCCGCGCGGAGAGATACATTTCTCGTTAAATGCGAGCATCTCGGCCGCACGATAATTTCGTTTCTTTATGTTACAAATTTAGAGTATTATAACTATATAATAACTTATTCTATATGATGTAACTTTAAGTTAAGATATTGAACATTTGTTATTTAATGTTGATTAAATAAATTTCTTTGAATATTCGAAGAATATTCAGCAAATTGCACTAACGTCTACACAAATTCAAACATTTTTTCGTTAATTTTTTGCAGCTTGCAAATTAAAGGTATCAATCAGTGTTAAATTTATTTAAACCAACATATATATTCAAAGTTCAACTCAAATGTTGCTTATTCACCTAAGTAGTTTAATTTTTCAATTTACATAAATTAGGGTATTTTTACTATAATATATATAGCTGGAGAGGTGCTAGAGCTCATTATCTACTTTTATTGCCCTATAATCCTTCGTAGTAAGAAATTAAAATTTTACTGCGATCGTTGATAATGCACCACGTAATCTCCCAACATTATTTATTCTTGAAAGTTAATTACAAGTTAAATAAGTGGATTTGACATATTTTTCATTGGTTCAAATTTGGAGTATATATTTTGGAGCTTAACATTTTACATAGTTATAAATTTTTATAAATTTTATACATATACTTATAATTCTTAACTTTTGTTTTTTCGTCTGAATGAATACCTATTTTGAAGGTGTCTATAATCATATTTTATTTTCCTGCTTTGAAGGGATAATAAGTTCTCTTTAAATATATTCATTATACTCCATTTGATATAAGAAAATTGAACGGTTTTACGTTGATTTGCTAAATTTAACACTAGTTTTCTAACGTTTTACTTATTTATTATTTTTGTTATAGAGTCCATACACTGGATGTAGTATGAACCCAGCAAGAACTTTTGGTCCTGCTCTTTGGAACGGTGCTTGGGAAAATCAGTGGGTGAGGCATAATACTACATAAGAATACTTTTTAGTAAGACTTTATTATGTATAATTTTTTATTTATATATTAGGTTTACTGGGTTGGCCCGATGGTTGGAGCTGCACTTGGCACGTCATCGTATCAAGTTTTATTTTCACCGAAAGAAACTCCAGAATCTGCAGAAGAGAATTATGAAACGTATAAGATGAGCGAAGTAAATGCAGCAGAATCTGAAAATCTGGCTATTGAGTAGATCTCTAATAGTAATTTATTGTGTGCATGGTGAGAGACTGTTAATCCGTTAACTTCCAAACAACCAAATAATATATTTGCGAATGCAAAAATTATTGTACAGATAATAATAATTTAATTAATAATTAAAATAATGTTTCGAAAAAAATACGATAACGTTATATGTATAGCCTCTTTTCATGCATAGTTTTTCTTTAACAGCAGATATGGTTACGGAAAAGAACTATGAGAATATTTAGAAAGGTAAACAACTTTAATTTACGTAGTACCATATCACAATTAAGATAAAGCCGAAATATTATCATGTAAACAACTGTTGTTACGGTACATATTCTGTAAACAGAACTTACACTTATGCAGCAGTAAATTGCCGCTAATCGCAAAACAATGAATATTAATGATGAACATCAAATTTTCACCACAATGCAAATTTTCAATCGAATCCTTTCATTAATAATCGTAAAGGAGCAGAAAAAAATTGGTTTGGGGCATAATCGCAATAGCGAAGTCCGACTGAATGAAAAAATTAACGCTTGTTTTAACTTTAAAGCCTCCGTTAACTGAGGTGCATTTGAGAGTATATGTGTGTTTAAGTACTTGTGTGTACGATTTTAACGAGCGTTAAATCGATCGAAGCGCATAACTATGCCAATTATCATTTCCACGTTGAATGGAGCGTTACGTCGCGGTCACTTGACACATCGCGTTCAAAATAACGATCGCGCCGCTATAATGGCCTCCAATCGTATGACTTATTAATTTACGAAGAAGGAATTTGCAGCGAAAATTAACGAAGTAAAAGTTATTCTTTGCTATATCGTGGTTCACGCATATAAAAATAATTTAATTGGTATCTACACCAACCTAAAATATTAACGAAAAATCATGAAAATTATTGTACATTCGTCGTACATATATTCGAGTCGAATGTTTTGAAATCGTATTACCTTATTGGCTAATTCCTGTGAATCGGACAATCTCATTGAAGCATTTTAAAAACGTTCGATCCGAATATGTGTACGTCGAGTGTACCTATTAGTGATCATTCAACACCTTTAACTTTGATGAAATTTCACTGCATGATCATAGTTTTATTAGAAAGTACACTGAGATATCCTATAATAATGTCGAAAGCGATAAAAAAATTATATTGGAAGCACTTCTTGAATTCATAAAATACTTAAACATTGATATAGGTATCTAAATGTTTTGTTTAAAGATCAGCGTGCTAATTTAAGGTAATGTAAAATTTCCCTGTTACCGGCAAAAACAAGGAAACACTTTATTCGTTTAATTATCAATTTTGAGCGAATATCTCTCCTACAGCATTGTCTTTTTTTATTGGACTAACAACGTTCCAGATAGATATACACTCAAAACCAAAAATGAAATGAAAAAAGTTGATTCTGCTAATTGTCGGTGTTGTGTAGGTTTAGCATCACCTTAATAAAGAAATAATTGAACATTGAGTGGGCGAAAAAAACAAAATAATTTCAGTTTTTATAATTGTGAAAAAATAAAGAAAAACTGTAATCTTTTTCTATTAGTTTACAGGTAAAGAACCTCCTAAAGGAAGTTAATCGCAACATTCTCCTAAAGGTGTGCATATGTATAAAATATCTTTTCCGTATAAACCGTTAGCCAATTTGAAAGACTAAATCATATGGCAATTAGAAGAAAGTGTTTCCAGCCAAGTTCCAAACATGAAAGTTGACGCAGAGATACATTTTTTCTACCAGTCGATGCTGGCTGCGGATATAGCGAGATCATGATTATCATCTTTAGATATCGTGGGTTTCTATCGTCAAGTAAACGAATCTCTTCGATCATGTACGATATGAAATCGATTACACTTTCTCATACAATGTTTGGATAACGAAGCAAAATTATGCTTTCTACATTTCAAAAATAATAAAAAAAACGTTCATTATGTATTGAAATTCTGCACAGCATGAGGTAAAAGCAGTATTTTTTTCATCATTTTAAACAAAAAAATAGATTCATTTATTCTTTATTTCTATTACTTTGTAATGTTCTGAGATTCTCCTAGTTCTATCTATCTTTTTTCTATGTTATTTATAGAAGTGATTTTTCTACTAGTTCAAGTTTTGCGGATGAAAGCAAGAGTGCGCAGCTCGGCGCGCCAGTAATCTGATGCCTATTAGTAGGTTCGATTACGTGATCCCCTTTTTTTTTTAAATTACGTTCATTCGTAGAATTCGTGTACAAGAATTAGCTAGATAATATAGACAAATTGTTGGAATCTTATTATTTATTGTAAACAATGTTTGACAAATAAAATATCTCCAATTACGTATGAATGATCGAACACAAAATAACAATTTTTTTCTGAATTTAAAAATAGTTTTATAAGACATTTTAAGTTAGCATCTTGTTAACAAGACAACTGGAACGATTTAAATAGAAATAAAAGTACATATCAAGCACTCATGTTCTTCATGTCGGTCTAAAAGATAAGTAATCACCTGGAATCGGGCATGATTAATATAATGAAGATCTTTTAAGTTTCCTCATATAAATACGATAACCGTGTAAGTAATTAATTTATTATATTCCGATTGTTCTCCAATTATGTATTTCTAACTGCAATCTGAAAAAAGCATTTTTCTTTAAAAGTATTGTTCAAAATTGGAATTCTATGAGCAATTTAGTAAAATAAATTATTTCATAACAGTTGCAAATACAAAGGGTATTATTTCAACGGCTTATCGGCGTCGCATGCATAAAACATGTTTCGCGACTGGAGCTAAGATTTGGAGGGAGTCGTGAGACTTGTCTAAAAGGGAAACACTCCGGGCGATTGTTCTATCTTGGGCATGAGGCGCGGTCGCATTGTAACACATTGCATTAATTTATTGTTTTACACTGCACGCAAGCGTTTCCTACAGTAACACCAATAGTTATATGTAATCATTTCTTGAGAAAATTCACATTACACATTTATGTACAATAAACAGTTATTCTGATTTTACAATCGGTCGTAAATACTTTAATATAATAATTATATGCTCAATTAATTAGAAATAAAATTGTATTTAATTCATAAAATAATCTATATTCAATATGTTGACCTAGGGATGTCGACAAAATTATTTTGATCCAATTTTAGATCCATTTCGATTCAATGTGTTATTAGAATGTTGTTCAAATACTTTATTCAGCTCCACAATATATTGTAAATAAATATTATTAAAAATATTACAAAAGACCGCAGTAAATTATTAATTAGTCTTTAGCATCCTCAAACTAAATTATTTGTTCCAATATGGAATTATTTCTTCTAATAGATTAATTTAATCGGCTACAGCTCTTTAAAACGAAATCATTATACCTACAATACGTATTTAGAAACAGTATCATACCCATATAATTTAAACTAATTAGTTTTCATACATTTCTAAAAATCTAATTATTCTGGGTGTAACAAACTAACGGCGATAGCTAATCCTAAAATTCTTGTACAAAAAAGGTAATGTTTTTAAAGCTTTTTTAAAAACATTTGAACTGAATAAATTATAGTACATTATAGGTGTACAAAAGATTGTATCGATGAATTTTCAAAATGCAGTGTTGGGCAAATTGGTACTTATTACTTAAAAGAAAGTACAAGTATAAAACTTGAAAAAAAAAATACTTAAGTACAAGAGTATTTACGTATCCTCGGTTAAGTACCGAGTACTTAAAAAATACTATAGTACTTTTTCTTAAGTACTTACAGTACTTGAAAAAAGTACTTAAGTACTTTTTTCAAGTACGTAAGTACTATTTTACCTTTACAAGTACTTAAGTATTTTTTTCAAGTATTTGAAGTGCATAGAAAGATGAAAAGGTACCTTGTCACTATCTTTTGGTCGAGTTTTTGAAAAAGTTTTTTGATCGCTTATCCCGACTATTGGGTAGTACTTAGAAAATCGGTACTTAAGTACAAATTTCTAAGTTCTTGTATTTCAAGTACAGTACTTGAAAAAAGAATACTTCAGTACAAGAGTACTTAAGTATTGTCGAACAAGTTTTTAATTACTTTAAATACTTGTCAACGACTTGCGCCCCTAAATGACCGGCATCTTGCGGCCTTCGATTTTGCCACCTATATTTTTTCCCATTTTTGAATCTATCGTAACTGTTCATCCAAATATCCTTAATGATGCTCCGACCACTCAAATTAAAGGTTTTACTGTCAGCTTTCTTCTTATCGTACATATAATTGTCCGTAAAGTATAATATGTGATGTAAATTACGTCAGACTTCAATTGTATGACGTTTACTTTAGGTGAAAAAAGCAAGCTGGAGAAAGAATTCACAGTTATGCTAAAGTTCAATACTCAACACTAAACCAAAAGCATTGTATTTTTTTTGTATTAGCACCAAAACAGTAGTACTCTTTCGAGATTTACTACTTTACCGCGGATATTTTTAGCATAAATTGTGTTATAATTCAATTGTGGCTTAAAAATCGATTTTTGATGGCTTTTTTGCGCTTTAATTTAGGTTTTTTTCGATAAACTTTGTTTAATTGACGTTTTCGTAAAAAAATGTTAAATACAAAAAAGTTGTGTTTTATCGTTATCTACAATTTTACCGTAGATAATTTAATAGAAACATTAAATGTATTCAAGACGCAGTTAAAATTCGAATTTTCAATATATTCAATACTTATACTATATAGTAACTCGTTCAACGAATATGGCTCACAATAGATAGGTTTACTTATTATGATGAGGCAAGTACGCTCTTTAAGTTTCAGCCGGTTTGACCGTGGTTTTGCTGAATTAATCGAGGAACTTGATTACATCTATACATACATTTAAAAGAGTGCTTGAAATGTGTTCCTATCGTGTTCAACCATGTTTTTATGCAATAATTTATTAGTTTTTAAGCTATTACACTTTTTGCTATAACGAAAATATAAAGCTCTCCCTTGAAGCTGTAGTGCTTAAAAACTATGAGTAAAAAAAAAAAGTAATTCATTACGAAGCTGTGTGCAAAATTTGAACGCATGTAACCGCATTAAATTCTGAGTATTTTATGAAACCGTAAACAAAAAGTCAAGCTTGTAGGCTGTGCGAGGTGGTGCGCGGGGAGCGAAGCGGCGCACGGGAAAGAGGGTAGACCCTCCTTCCTTACCGCACCCAATGAAACTCCCAAATCTCCTTCAGTACCGCCCAACACTGGATATACCTAAGCGATCAAAAAACTTTTTCGAAAACTCGACCAAGAGTCGATAGTGAAAAGGTACCTTTTCATCTTTAGATGGAATGATGCTGATTTACTACAATAGTCATTGGTCATGGAAAGTTGATTCTTAAAACAGAAAAATATAAGGATTCAAAATTTTTACGGATATTGCTATCGATGCTGCTAATAGTATTAAATTTTTTCAATAAGATTCCATTAAACGTTTCCGAGATAACACGATTTAAAAAAATGACGTTTCGAGTATAACAAAAGAACAAAAAAAGCTAATTCAAAATTAATAAAAGGAAGAAGAAAATAAAATTGCGATATCAAAATTTGAAAATCGCTCAAAAAACAAAAACGAATACGAAATTTACAAGTAGATTACAAATATTGTGTGTAGCATCACCGCGTATAAATAACAAAAAAATGAGCCCCGCGATAATTAAATATGAACGACTATAAATCTTGAAGTATGCTAATCCACATACGCATACACGCATGGACCCTCGCACGTACACATACACATACATTTTCTATCTCCCTCTTTCTTTCTCTCTCTCTCTCTCTCTCTCTCTCTCTCTCTCCGAAAGAAGTACCTATACAAGTTTGTATTTTTCAGATATCAATACATGTTTTCTATAACGATACTTCCTCTGTAAACGACAAATTGAGAAAACATAAAATCTTAATTATCTGAAACAGTTAATATTGCAATTGGAAATTAAAAATGCAAAAAAAATTAATAACAATTTTATTAAAATCAGTTTTTCTTTGTAATTTTATAAGGTTTAGTTCGTTGGTTTTATAAAAATTTGTCTTTTTCTCTTCTTAAAGTATTTTACATTTTTTTAAATTTATAATTAAGTTTACGTAACTAAGTTAAAAAATATTATAAAATATTATTAAACTATTTGTGATTAAAAGCAATGTTTTCACACCATAATATCTTGATTATTTGTAAATATACGCTAGAACATAACAGTATAGATAAAACTTTACATTTAAACGGCCGCTCCACAAAGATAAGTTTATTTGGGTATTTTCAATATTTTCTTACAAATCAGTGAGGTAATTTTTATTTTATCGTAAACATCATGCTTCTTTTGTGATTCGAAGATGCATTAAAAAATTTTTAAAAAAATGTAAATAATACGTATAAATTTTTTTACTTTTATTCTATGTGCGTTTACAGCTAATAAAGATATAAAAAACTTTTTTTAAATAGTTACAAGAATTCAGATATATGATTGAATCATCATATCCTTGAAACCCCAAAAAAGGACATATGTATAAACCATATATTTTTCATCTAATATATACATTGCATGGTTATATAAAACGCGTAAAAAATTAATGAAACAGCAGCCATAAAAACGTAAAAACTTCTATACATATTTAAAACTATTGAACAGTATAGTTATAAAAGTTGTTTGGAATTCCCTTATAATACAATGCTGTATAAAAAATGTATACATTCAAAAATGTATTTGGAATGTTCAGTTACATAATACTGACTTAGACAATAAGGTTTGATCCTCTGGTGGGTTTGAACTTCTCTGGCAGTGTAATTGGCTTGATGAAAATTGCCGCTAATTTACTGTGCAATAATTTTAAGCAGTCAGGAAGCGGCGTCTTTTCAACTAGTTGTTCGAAAAAGGGCCTCTTGAAAAGTCTCTTGGCCTCGAAACGTTGTTCAGATGTAATAACTCTATCATCAAGATGTACCAGTCGAGGAAACCATGAGATGACAAAGAGCCTTTTATTGAACAATAAATGAATTTTATAATTAATTTCATTATTTTCAAATATTTTATATTTCTTTGTTTTGAATTATGGATATAATAAAAATAAATTTCAGGTATACCTGTATTGAAGGTAATCATAGAAAGTGCCACCATTGAAATAACTTGGAGCTGCTTTATTTCCCATGAGACACAAATATTGTAGGTTGGGGAAACTTGCATATAAATTTTTTAAAAAAGGAAACAAATCTTCAATATTATTGTGATTTAACCAAAGAAGCTGCAGTTTTGGCATGAAAGGGAAAACTGTAAAAGCATCAATGTTGTTGTGATCCAAATTTAAAGAAGTCAGATTCTCAAATTCAGCCAGAAAATGTAAATGTCTGTAAGAAAATATTAGTATTATAAAGTCTCACAATAATTAAAAACTGATTTACAAAACTTTCAGAACAAAAAATGTATAATGACCTGCCAAATTTATTATGACTAATATCCAAGGTTCGAACGGTATTCCCATAATTTTCAATAATATCATAGGGCATGTAAAAGAGATTTTCAAATGCTAGTGACAAAGATTCACTAAAATTTTGTGATGAAGTACTTGAGAATAATTGTTTAGGATGCCTTGAATGAATGTCTACAAAAACAAGCTTTCCTAAGGATGTCATGGTTAACTCTTCTTCTACTTCTTGAGCTTCGTCTAATTGCAGTTCATCATCATAGACCAACCTAAGTATCAAGAAAAATGTTTATACCCATAAAAAGTAGATCTTTTTATCAGTACACATATTTTACTAAATTTATGATTTTTGAAAGATATATTATTCATTAGGCTGAGTCATAATATCAACATTAATGATAAAACTTTATTACTGATAAAAATAATCATGAACAATGAAATTTATGTATATTTCACTAGTAATTCTTTTATGTTTATGTAGTAATAAATATACCATAATTATAAACTAATTTTTCTAATATTTATAGCAGTATTTCATTCATACATTTGTATAAAAAAAATATGTTATAATTTTATGTAAAATACAAAAAAATATGTATTCAATATATACGTTCATAACCATTACTTGTACAAAATACATAAACTGCATATTTAAAAGATTGAAGCAATTAGTCAGAACATACAAAAGACTAATTGTCAGATATCTTAGTTTACTTGTAAACAGAAAGATTATTTTCCATGTGACTGCCATATCATGTTTTTCTTATTTAAATTACTTACATGTTAAAAAATCAGTAAACTTTGATTAAAATGACAGTATAACATAAAACTCGTATTAAAACACGTAGGTTTAATGTTTATTTTTAATACAGTCTAATAAATAAAAGCACTCTTAATTTTTTCAAAAGTATAATGAATATAAGTGTAAAAGTGAAGGTAATTATAAATTTATGAATATATGATTGATTTAATACGTATATAAAAACCCTTATCACAAATAGCTGATTGCAAATATTCTTTTCTAACAATAACAAAACAAAAGTAAATTGAAAGATGAATGTCAGAGAAATATTTTAAAATTATTAGTTTCATTTATTAAGAATTATGAATGTTAAAGTATAGACAAATATTTTTAATTAAAATCACTCGTGATCGCGCACAATAGATAAATATGTACTGACAAAAGCGGTTCAAAGAAATTCATAAGAAATCTTATCTTTTGCGATAACGAAAAGAAATTATAGAATTTGAGGTTAGAATTCAACGTTATATAACTTGTGGAATGATTCTTCTAAATGTTTATTACGAGGATACTATTTTCATAATGCTTTTATTTTATTGCAAATCATTACAGAATGTTGGTACACGAAAAGTACGTTTGTTTTTAAAAGTATCCGTTTTGTTTACATTGAAATAACTTACCGATTTTTCCTGCATTCTTTTCCTTAGAGTATCGTAAGTTCAGCTTGACTTTTCGTTCTCTTCCTTCACATTACACCTTATCAATGTTCACGACCCAAGGAGCGAAGCAAACTAATTTCAGGGAATGTCCCTTTGAATTTTGAAAGAAAACTACATATTCCGTCTCCGAACGTCCTCCGTGCACCTTAAATCGGTTCTCGCTAGTTCATAACTTCGCTCCTTTATGCGAGGGTGAAACACACTAACGCACTATATACTGCGCCTGCCCTTATTACGGTGATGGTGCTGCGGCGGGCACGATCGTGCTCTGGTACACTCCCTGTTAGCCGTGAACCGGCTATCCGTGATCATTTTGGGATCTGGGAACGATGCCCCGTCATCTGGTGAGCGAATTCTGAATCACATTCTGACAACACTCGACTATTCGAGAGTTAGTTGTCATCAGACCGAGCGTCAGACGCATTGTGCAAATAATTCGTGCATACTTAATCAAGAAAGGAACAAAGACCATAAAGCTATTGTAAGTAGTGCGGAGGAAAATGAAGAAATGTCGCTTGAAATTAACAGGAAATGATTTTTGAACTTTTCTTGCCTCGTCGAGCAAGAATCTTTTAGTATGTGATGTCTTCTCTTGAAATTTTGGTATCTCTTTGTGTAATTCGTCTTGAGATAAGTGATTTTGACCTTCCTGAGGACGCAAGTAAGATCTCTTTTTTATACCTATGTACAATGTTTTGTTTTTGTAACCTCAATTTGTTTTTATTTCTTACAATTGACATACTTTGCAATCGAAAGAAGGTTACGAAGCCTCATTTATATTGTTGTTATAGTACAAATCGTGTTATCAATTTTATGTTAAATTACTGTGATAATTTTATTTTTTCATATACTTTGTTTATTTTTCTACTCAATATTTTATTATTACTTTGAATATCAATCAAATATCATTAAGTAAATGAATGAGTGAAAATATCTAAAATAATGCTTGCAAAACATTGCAGGTGCCATGGATAAGAATGGAAGGAAAATGCGGGGATCTCGAGAAGCACGAGACATAGCAATAGAAACATATTCAGACCCTAACGAAAGACCTTTACCATTACTACCCCAATCTCAAAGTTCTCGAACTTCTAGTAAATCTCAATCGACTTCAAGAGAAAATTCAGAAGAAAAGTCATGCGTTTCTACTGCTGCTTCAACTGTTAATATGGATAATATTGGTGCTGCGGCTTGTAATGCATCATCAGATCAGATCAATTTCATTTCAGGGAACCCTTATGTCGAAGTAACTAAGGGTATTCTACATCTTTTTAAAGAAAAGTATGTATTTTTTTTCATATATAAACTACTTTAATTATTTATAATATAATGTTTCTTATATAAATTATAGTACCCTGACAGAAATGCATTCAGCTGCAAATCGAAGTCACACAATCTGTATATTATCAGTTCCAGCAACCATGACTTGTCATGATTTAATGAATTTTACTGCTGCATGTCATCAAGATATTCAATACTTTAGAATTATTAGAGATGGAAATCCTAATCAATATATGACACTAATAACTTTTCGCTCTTCGGTAAATTTATTGTTGAAAACATCTGATCTAATTATAAATATATTTCAATGTTGTAATTAATAATGACATTTTGCTTAATGCAGACTTCTGCCTACGAGTTTTATGCAACATTTAATGGAGCTCCCTATAATTCATTGGAGCCAGATATTGTTTGCCATATGGTTTTCGTCTCAAGAGTAGAAACTGCTGATAATGGCTTGCCACTTTCAGGGCATACTGAATTGCCATCTTGTCCTGTGTGCCTAGAAAAAATGGATGAAAGTGTTGATGGAATATTGACAATCTTATGTAATCACACGTTTCATGCTGAGTGTCTGGTTAAATGGGGTGATACATCTTGTCCTGTTTGTCGTTACGCTCAAACTCCAGAGCCTATTGCAGATAGTCATTGCATGGAATGTGGTATGTTAGCATTTTGTCATATAAATTATACTTATTATGGTGATCAATTATTTTTAAAACTAATACAAATAAAATTCTATTATAAAAATCAGTTGAAGAAACCAGCAATGAAGCACTATGGATTTGTTTAATTTGTGGTCATATTGGTTGTGGTAGATATGATCAGAGTCATGCATTCGAACACTATAGAGATACACATCATTGTTATGCAATGGAGTTAGGACAAAATCGAGTATGGGATTATGTTGGAGATCATTGGGTTGATCGTTTATTACAAAATAAAGATGGAAAACTGGTAGAAGCAGGTCAAGAATCTACAAAAGGAGAAAGAGCAGCTGTTGATGAAAAAGTTGATTCTGTGCAATTGGAATTTACTTACTTATTAACTTCGCAATTGGAAACACAGAGAGAATATTTTGAAGAAAAGCTTGCAAAAATTGAACAACGAACTTGTGCAGAAACAACAGAATTAAGAGAAAAAGTTGAATATCTCTCTGAAGAAAATTCTAAGATCAAGGTAAATTGATGTATATTATTAATACTTTCGCTGCGGCATAACCCAT
The DNA here is from genome assembly GCA_949152435.1 of Gastracanthus pulcherrimus. NCBI lineage: Eukaryota > Metazoa > Arthropoda > Insecta > Hymenoptera > Pteromalidae > Gastracanthus > Gastracanthus pulcherrimus. Next base: position 4,892,102 of record OX424574.1, on the reverse strand, counting down.
ATATGGGTCATGAATTTCTTTCCCAAGGTGCGGCATAATCCATATACGGGTAACTCGCGTTTTGACAATTGAATTAATTATGCATTATATTTTTTAAGAAATAAACTCTTCAGCACTATAGGAATGAAAATTCTTATGCATTGTCGGCACCGAATGTGTTAAGTAATATTTTATATCACAAAATTAGTAGGATTATATTCTATTTTTATATTCTAGAATCAACTATCTGTTCTAACACGAGAAAAGCAATCTACAGAAAAGAAATTACAAAATTCAAATACAAAATTAACGCAAGCTCAAACACAATTGGCTGAGGAAAAAGAACTGAGACAAGCACTTCAGCTTAATCAGACTTCATGGCAAATTAAACACAAACAGTTGCAAGATGACATGAATGATTTTAAAGAAAAGAAAGAAGTAGAAGCTACGGATTTACGAGAACAAATACGCGATCTTATGTTTTTCTTGGAAGCACAGAAAGAAATTGAGAATTCAGCTGATCGAGAGGAGATTGCATCAGGTCGCATTGTCGTAGGACCAGGTTCGAATACTTCAAAATCCAATACGCCAAAGAGTAAAAGCAGAAAGGACAAGAAACACTGATCTCCCGTAATAAAAGCCCCTTGTAAAATAACTTCATACTTTTAAGATGACTGTAAAATAGTAGTTTTTTATTCTAAAAGAAATAAAACAAGATACTTAATTTTTAATTTTTACTTTATTTTTCCTTTTATTGAGCCTTTTCAAAAGTATTAAAAAGTATTTATTCATTTTAAAAACTAAAATTAGAAAATAATTATTGAAAGTAATGGCATAAGAAACTGAAAACTTTTATTTTATTTTAAATATTTATTAGTTATGCTTCTTGATTAAAAGGTATGTTAAAAGGTATATTGAAATAAGAAACAGGGAATAAAAAGACGAAGGCAATTTTAACGTTTTTCCGTTTTTATTATCATATATAGATCATATATTTTTTTTGAAAACACTTAATATAATGTACTTATAATTATATCGTAAATTGTTGGACATGCTGGTTGGGTCAAGAGTCGCGACTCTGTACGTGGAGCTTCCCAGTGTTTCATTTGTTTTATTAGTTTTTTTTCTTTAATTTAAACTTCTCAAATATGAAAAATTTGAAAGTCCATAATTCAAAAGTCTTCCTAAATATTTCCCTCCAAATCGTGACTACATTTTTCTCTATTTAAACCGCCTTTTATAATCCGCGCGATATAATCGAAAGAGGCAATTGAAAATTCGTTCCTTTACATTTTTTTCTCTCTTAATAATAAACGCGTCACGTGTAGTCGCGATTCAGAAACGAAAATGTGCGATCAATTAATCGGTCGCACGGTTGGTTCAATGTTCGGGCTTTCATCGCGCGTCCTCGCATATATCGTCGATCGGTTCATTGATCGCCCATCGAATTAGCATTATACCGAAAGCATCGTACTCTCCACGCCGCAGCAATCAAGTGTAATTCTTCGTACTTCTCTTCGTCTCCTTCTTCATTTTTTTTTCTACGAGTGTAATATTGACATCTGTATTAGCTTGACGAGCTCGCAATTACAAAATCTTTGCACCGTGTCTCTCTCCTGTTTCTGAATTTGCAAACGGTTTTTATACCCTATCGTGATTTTTGCACTTTCTCTCGCTCGCTCACTAAAAACGTTTCACGCGAAATTTAATAATCATCTCGTTTTCGAAACTACCTCATTTAAACTTTGTCAATTTTCACTGTGTGGGTGGGCATTTTACAAAATTTAATTAGTGGCTCGTAAACGATTATCTGTTGGTAACTCGCGCGCGCGCGCTTCTCAACTGAATTTTTAGCGAATCGAAATTCATAATTAAGCGTATTTTATATCGTGTATGTGCGTCAAATTAGCGAAACCAATATTCATAAGAAGAATTACCGCGTTTCGTGGTTTCATTTTCTTTTTTATAAAAATAGCAAAAACACGACATACGAAAAATAGTGACGACGAATTTTTTCACGCGAATTCTCGTCCACTTTTACAGCATAAAATAAGTTAACACAGTCAGCTTTTTAATTTCGATGACACAAAATAATTACTTTACACTCTAAATTCTTTTCTAAAGTAAGCTCTTGCTCCTTAAAAATGTATATACGCAATCGAATGCTTGTTGCAATAATTTTAATTTATCTTAACTTTTGATAAAAATAAATAAATTTAGGTACTGAATATTTAATAAAATATCTAATCATTAAGATTATTAAAACTTTCAGTAAATTTTAATCTCGAATCGTATGAGTTAATGCACTGACAAAATTTACTCAAAGTTTTCTCAGAGCATTCGAAAAGAACTCGGAGTGTAAGATCACGATAATGATGAATAACAGTAAGAAGCAGCAATATTACAAAGGTCTCTTATCCCTGTACAAAACAAAATCATACATGCGATTCCATTCGACGAGTCGTCATCGAGTTATAGCTTTACGACATATAACAAACACATTACATTCAGCTTTCCCTTTTCCCTCGAAATGACCAACAGAGCGACAATTGGTCTGCGGAGCTCTCTGCGTCTGCACTAATCGCAAATATTTCTTACGTGGTCACACATTGTTTATCTTTAGTTTATTCTTAATTTCCTTTTTTTTTCATATTCCATGTAAGGTTCTTCGCCCTTTCTTAATTCGTTTGTGTAAGTGGGGGATAGGGGGATTCTTAGGGCGCAGCATTCTTGATAAATGGATTTTTTCATTACTTCTTATTTTTCTTTTGTTAATCATTTTGTGTCAGGCAAGTTTTTTTTTCCATTCAAGTACAGATATATTCAGTACGTCATAGCAAACATCGGTGACTATTTACAATAAATACAGTCAATTAGATATCATTATATATAAATAAAATATATGTATATGTATATGTCATGTCGTATGTCGTATCGTTAGTGTTTTTTTTTTTCATATTTATTTTAGGTTTCATTACAGCAACACGTGACAGTAAACAATTAGATCAGCGGCGTAAAATAGCGTATGTCCTACCAAGGTAGTGGTCGTAGCTATATTAACAATAGCGGGTTGTGGCTGCTGAGAAACTCTCCTTTTTCTTTATTTTTACCATTACACCGTTTTTCTTTCACTCTTCCCCCTCTCGACTTTTTTTCGTTCTCTCGAACCTTGTGCTTTCTGTGCCTTAGGCTCACTCTCTCCTTATAACGCGTTTTTTTTCTGTACCCTCCCTGTGTTTTACCTTTTTCAGCTTGTGTATGTATGTGCCTGCGATATAGTTTTCTCCTTTAACGCGTCCTCTCGCTCGCTCGCTCGCTTCTCTTTTTTTCCGACTATTAGATTATAAATACTTAATTACACTTTGATTTGCGTCTTAATCGAGTGTACTTGATGTGTATCTAGCTGCGCCCAAGTACACTCGCTTATACCTTGATATTAAAGATTTTTTTTTCCTGTTTACTTGTGGTTTTACTTTAGTTTACGTTATTTCTTTTATTCGCGGTAATAAAAAGCTGGCGTAAAAAAAAGGTCTTGCCGAAAGCGCGCGACACTTTGCCATCGCGTTTCTGTGTTATACGTTAAAGCACCACGAGGAAGAATTGTGTATGTGTCTTTTTATGACGAGCGCGCGACAAAGTGCCGCGCCTATTTAGTTTATTCAGTGTGATAGTGTACGAGTGTGTGTGTGTCTGTGTCTTCTGCGAATCAGTATTTAACGAGTACGAGATTTTATCCCTTAAATTCTTGACTTCTACTAATAGGAGATTCTTAGAGCGTTCGCGCCTTTATATACTTTGACTTTAAATTCTACTTGTGAGAAATTGGGGAACGGATTCGCTCTTCTATGGAATGACTTTATCGAAAACTATTTTAGTACAAGCAGACAGTACGGTAAATTCCGGAGTTCACTTTTGAAGATTTACATATTTTTTTTATAATTAAGACATTTTACAAGTGCCTTTATTCGAAATTTTATTCTTTTTTCGTTTAATCGATGCCATTGACAGCTGATTTTATCAGCTAACAATGTTTTACCTTATTTATAATTGAAAACTCGAATATATATTACACAAATATGCTATTGTTTAAAAGTAAACTCGTCATACTTTGAGCCTAAGCTATTGATGTAAACTTTATTAGAAATTTATAAAAATAATTATTTTAAAAGTGTACGTGGCAAAGAAATTGCTTTATTAATTACGTTATAGAGATGCGTATTATGAAATTTGAGAGATACAAAATTTATTTATTCAATATTGTTTAATATCGTACAATGAATTTCCAGAAAAAATCGAATCCGATCCCAGCTATAAGAAAAGATACTACTTCTGCCTTCCTTGTAAAGAAAAGAAAGAGAGCGACAATTTGTTCATCGTGGAAGTCAAAAAAGCAACCGAATTTTCCTTGTATTTCTTCGTTATTTGTTTTACTTCGTTTCATTTTTTCATAGAGTTTTTTCACGCGCATTTAATTATATTTTATAATCTGATTCTTTTCTTTCTTTTCATATTATTTTTATTAAAAAATAGTCGATTCAATTAAGTGTCGCGCGAGTACGCAACAGCATGTCGTGTACATTTTGTTTTTATTTTCTTAAAGTTCTCTCTTTACCCCCCTGCCCTATGATCTCATTTTATTTATAGAGTACAATAATGTTTTTTCTTTCGTTCTTTATTTTTAAATATTATATACGTAATAAGGTGTGACGGTGCGTGTTTAGATGATCACGACTCGAAACTGTCGCTCAATCGGAAGAAGCCAGCCGTTGAGCTACAGAATGGAATAAGTGTCAGTCTCAACACTCTCGAAGTTTTTTTTTTTCATTTTCCTTTACCTTTATCGTTAATCGTTATTTTTAATTTTTTAATCTCCTTTTCTTCAAAAGATATTTGTTTATTTCAAAGCTCGCTCACGCGTCTAGTCTTAACGATTCATTTTTTATACATCTAGTAGCAATTTTTATCTAAACCAGACAGTAATATCGTTGTTCACTATCTAGCCGTAAGGACGCCACTATTTTTTTTTTAATAATTAATCTCTTTTTCTCGCGCTTATTTTTAATTTTCTTTCACGCACACTCACCCTTTGTTACGCTTCTGTGTTTTTTCACATTTTTCTCACTCTCGCTAATCCTTCAGTAGCAAACGCACTTGCATTTAATAAAACTAATGATCTGCAATAAAGTCTCTTAATAGTTCGGTACTTGGGTTTGCACAGCGAACGAATATTCGAGAGGCGGACGCAGATGCGAAGTGGAAACTCATAAGTGTAATTTTCTGTAATTTAATTTATTGTTTCTGTTTTATTTTTCGTAAACGAGTCATCGGCAATAAAAAATACTTGGATTTCATTTTGTAAAATGTTTTGTACTTGGACAATCAATTGAAAAAAAATGTACATATGATATTGTTCTTTACAAGAAAGTGACATTATTCCGTCTTTTTATACATATATGGCACGTGGAAGAACTAAAAAATGTATAATATAAAATCGACAAGCTGAATCGAAATTGACATGAGATATGGCGTCTTATCGTCGACGATTCAGTCAAAAAAATAAACATGATAAATTTTTCCATAAAAAAGGACATTATAAATAAAAGCGTATCGCATAAACATTAAAAACGCTCGGATAAATCGCTCAACTTTTTTTTTTCTTAAAAAATATCAATGCTATACGATAACTAATAAAAAATATACACTTTTCCTAGATATCTCTATAATTACATATACATTTAATTCGACTTTCGTTCGTTTTTCGTGTGTGTATGTGTCTCGTGTAACTTCGCTCCCTATGACCGAAAAAAGCCAAATATAACATACATAATTCGCATATATATAATAATCGGATAATCGCCGGATGAACGAACTTACAATGTGTCCAGCTTCGAAAACTGCATGCGTCGTCCCGTTTTGACAGCCAATTATTATAATAATAAAATACCCCGACTTCCTCGGATATATACGCGATATACCCATAGTAAGCACAGTTACGTTTACGTGTATAATACGTCATTCTTATATCGACAATTAACGAGTTTTTTTTTTCTTTATCTATATATATTTATATATAATGATGAATCACTCACTCGATCGTTCACGCGCCTTCCACTCTCACTCGCTTTTTTCCTCGAACATCATACATAGTTGAAGTTTTTTTTTTCACGGCAAAATACTCGAACGTGGACGCTATGATAGTGCTAGGGTACATAACACACTCGCTGTTTTACAAGTTTACTCTCTCTCTCTCTCTCTCTCTCTTTCTTTCTCTCTCGCTCGTCATCTCTCTCGCTCGCTCTCTCTCTCTCACTCTCCATTAAAAAATACCTCTCGTGCCTCTTTCCCTCCCTTTGCACCACGTAAAAGCACCAGGAAAAAATCGCTCACACACGGTCCGTCATCAGCCTCTCCCCGAAATGTCTGTCCCGGCTCCCAGAGAAAGATAAAATACAACGCGCAACGTGCGTCCCACAGATCGATGATGGATAGCGGCGCGCGGCCATAGTCGAGAAGATCGCAGCTCGCGGAGTGCGCGCACGCGGCAATTCGCCGCGAGAGGCATTCGTCCGCGCGCGCGTCCGCTCGTTTTTCAAACGCATTTCACTCGTCCGGCAAAGGAATTCCTCTCGCAGCGAGATCGCTCTTCGTTGAGAAAAAATCCACAGCACCGGGTGCACGGAGTAGAGCGACCTTCCCCCAATTAAAGCTATGTATTGACTAGGTTCATTCTCCACTGTGTTTGTATAGCACTCGCGCCTTCGCCGCGTTATCCTTCTCTCCTATACCGCGACCGGCGCCGAGATCCGCGCGCGTGTGTGTGGGTGTATATATAGGCTCGCACGTATAGCTCTCTGTCTCTCGGCAGTCTCGCGCGCATATATCCCTTTAGAGTTCCAAGCGATAGTTTTCTCTTTTCTTTTTAATAAGTATAGTTACTAATGGCGAGTATCGAAATAAATATCTAAATGTCAATCGGCCGGCCTCCGCGGCTCCGTCGCAACGTCATCCGAGCCTCGCAGTATTTTTCTCTCTCCGGCAATTTGTGTATCGTGCACTCCGTCGGAAAAATCAGTCCGCTTCGCTCTTCGGCTGCTCGTCGCGCTCATCAAATCCCTGCGTCGTTCGCTAGTGCGCCTCGCCTCCCTCGCGCACTTGACCGTACATATTCAATCTTATATACGATAGCCCGCTCGCGCATAATATGTACATACACCACATGTACCGTTAAACCGTTAGTATTTGGCATCTTTCAAAATACACAAATAGACTTTGGTATAAAATTTGTTTTCTTTACGTTTGATAAGGTCCGTTTTGTATTTGTTTCTGATCGCGCCAGTCGTTGTCCCGCGCTCGGGGCCTCCCGATCGACGGCGACGACAGCCCGTCCTAACAGAACTTGTCGAGCCACCAGATGCTGCAGGCCGAGTTGGCCCTCCTCCGGCGTCTCTTCTTCCCGGCGCCGGGCTCCCCGCTGCTGGGCTTCTTCGCGAACCTCACGTTGTAGGGGTCCTCGGCGAGCTCGGGATAGAGCTGCGAGTCGTGCACGTACTCGCCCTCGTAGTTCGAGGCCATGCCCATCTTGACGATCTCCTCCTGCTCGGTGGCCGTCCACTCGAGGCTCGTCGGGGTGTTGGCCTTGAGGGCGTCGCGCTCCCTGTGCCAGGCCTTGCGCACCGCGTTCACCTTGGCGTGGTGGAGCAGCCGCTGGCGCTCCTTCTCGGCGGTCGCCCCGTAGCGCAGGTTGATCACGTAGCTGAGCCCGTGGATCTTGACGTCGGTGAAGGAGCCGCTGCCGCTGCCGCTGCCGTTCGAGCTCTCGTGGAAGGTCGTGTTGACCTGGCCGCCAAGGCGCTTCAGCTGGCCCTGGTCCTCCTGGGCGCGCCACTTCTCCTCCTTCACGAAGTAGAAGGCGTCCTGCTGCGAGCTGTGCACGACGAAGGTGAAGGGCAGGAAGTAGGACTCGTTGAAGACCGTCGTGAAGACGTCCTTGTAGATGGGATTGGCCGAGGGCACCGACGACACCACGGCCTGGCCGCTCTTGGTGCGCGACACGAGGATGCCCTTGCCGAAGGGGGGATCCGACGCGGCGCCCAGCCGGTCGGGGATCAGCTCCGAGCTGTCCTTTTTGAGGGCGGAGCGCGGCGGCGCCGAGAGACCGACCGCGTCGCTCGAGTGGCGCTGGTAGATGTAGGCGAGGAAGCCCGACTGCACGCCGAGGTTCGTCACGCGCTTCTTCTTGCCGAAGATCGAGGTACCGGGCTCGAGGGACGGCGGCACCAGGCTGCTCGGCAGACTGTTGGGGAACAGCTGGGGTGCAAGGCTCTTTAGGTCGTAGCCGAGGTTCGCCAGCCAGGTCGTGTGGTCTGTAACGACAAAATTATGAACAATTTAAGTATTGAACAAGTTTCTTTCGATCGATTACTTCGCGAGCATCATTAAGCAGATTCGTATGACGACATTTATGTTATAATTGATCGATATGTTATTTTAACAATGTTATAATAAATTGAATAAATTACTTGTAAATAAGAACACATTTAGTGGCAACATTATTAAATCATGAATTACTAAATACTATATGTAAAATTGACTTTCATGTATATTCAAATACTTTTATTATTATATCAAATTATACAACTCACCCGTAGGAAGATTATTCTTAGAGGAACGTCGAACGTCGATAGGGTCGTTACCATTGAAACGATAAAGGTGCAGGTGCGTCGGCTTTTGCAGCCTGTCGAGAACGTTCTCCCAAAGCGGCGACATCCATTGACCGATAAGCGGATCATAAACTTTACCATTTGGCATGTGAACTAGTGACGTTATCTGTTTTGAACGGAATAAATCCATTGAGTACGTAGGACACGAGTATAAATTATTAATTCAGATTATCATTAGTTCAGCATCAAAACAACTTTTACATTTACCGCTTTTAAGAGCATTAAAAGTTGTTTTAAGCATTCCACAATCATAATTGACGTACCTGATCAAGCAAACCACCGCAAAAGTCGACTGGTAGATACAAGTACGGATTAGAATCGTAGACGATGTGGCCGTACGGCGATCTCATTATCTCCCTGATTCCCTCGCCGTACTGATTGAAAATCATAATGGGCGTTCCACACTGATCCGTGGCGATGTAGTACTTGTGTCGATAGACCTGGGCATAAACCAAATGCCCCCTGTCGTCGTAGACCAGGGACATTAACTTTCCATCCCTGGGACTGTAAATCTGGCTGACTTCGTACGGCCTCTTCTGATTGTTGTAGAAGAACTGCGTGACGTTTCCGTAGTTGTCCTTTCTCGCTGCGAGTCTGTCCAGGTGATCGTAGTAGTACCTGACGTCGAATCTGCCCCTCTTCGTCGCCCTCACCAGCAGTCCCTTGGCGTTGTAGTTGAACCTCTCCTCCCGGGCGTTCTGAATGACCAGGCCACGATTGTCGTACTTGTAGAGACCCTCGCCGAACTTGATGATCCGGTCCATCGAGTTGTACTCCATGGGGATGGTGTTGCCCCGATAAGTCAGCGACAGCATGTTGCCGTTGACGTCGTAGCGGAAGCCCCAGGGCTCCTGGGCCTCCACGCCCGTCAGCTGGCCGTCGTAGTCCCAGGTGTAGTTCTTGACGTTGGTGTAGGTGTTGACGCCGACGTTCCTCGTGTACGTTCGCGTCTGGTTGATCCTGCCCCTGGAGTCGTGGGTGAACTCCATCCTGAAGACTTCGAGATTGTGAATGGTGACGGTGATCTGCGTCTCGAGGAAACGCATGTCGCTCGTCCGCGAGAAGATCGCTGTGCCGTCGTGGACCGTCGTCTCGTTCGGCTGGGGCCTCGTCACCTTGAACTGGCCGATCTGCTCGAGAGTCCCGGTCTTGGGGCTATACGCCATGACGTGCGAGGGCAAGGTGAGGCCGCCGATTCTTCCCTGCACGGCGATCAGCCGGAAGTTCGAGTCGTAGTCGAAGGTGAACTTGGCGTTGCTCAAGCCGGTCTTCGCTCCGAAGTCGATCCTCTCCTCAACGAGGAGGCCAGCGCTGTATTGATAGTCCCACTTGTACTCGACGTCGCGCTCGGAGTGTATGACCTCCGAGGGCAGGCCGATCTCCGTGTAGCGCATCTCGCTCTTGCCGTCGCCGTGCACGACCTCGGCCAGCTGTCCCGAGGTGTGGTAGCGGTAGACGATCCTCGCGCCGTCGCCCGGAAAGACAGTCTGCAGGAGATTGCCCTCGTGGCTGTAGTGCTGCAGGTAGGAGCGCGTGCTACCGGGCGGTGTGTAGGTCACTCGCATGAAGCCCAGGGAGGCCTGACAGGAGAAGGAGTGCTTGGTGCCGGACGGCAGGATTATGTGCTTGAGGCCGCCGTCGTCGTCGTACTGCAGGCTGAACTCTCGGTTGCTGGCCAGGGTGATCATCGACAGCATGTTCAGGTCGTTGTAGGTGTAGGTCTTGGTGCCGTCCTGGCTGTTGGTGATCTGGGCCAGCTGACCCTGGCGGTCGTAGCCGTAGGACTCGTCGGACGGGCCCCAGGTCCAGTTCTGAATGCGATTGAAGCGGTCGTAGCTGATGTTGAGGCTGTGGCCGTGCTCGTGCGGCTGCCAGAGCAGCGGAAGCCCCGCCGGGTCGAACGTCACCGTGAGCAGGGGATTGCGCGACTTGTCGTAGAACGTTTCGCGACTGAAGGCCTGCTCGAACTCGACGCTGACTATTCGCGACTCGTTCACCCAGATCTCGCGATTCAACGTCTGCTGCAGATGACTGACGTCGCCCACGAGATTGTACGTGGTCGTCATGACGTTCGTCAGCTCGCCGAGCGACATCACCTGATAGCTCCACATCGGGAGCATTTCCGCCTCGACGGGCAGCGAGGCTTTCAACAGCGGATGCTTCGTCATCGCCGCGCTTATGATGCGACCGCCGCCCGGAAGGTTTACCTCGAGCGTGCTGTTCGTGAATGCCGTGGCTTTCTTCACCATTGAGCCTGTCGACAAAAGAGGCTTTTACTTTTGAGGCCGTGCTTCTTTTAGAGCGTATGTGCCTCGGATGAAGTGCGAGTTTAGCATTTTCAGAAATCCAATAAATCGCTTTTTTTATTTTTAAATTCTCTTGAAAATATTTTTTTAAGAAAAACTACTGTACAGTATTTTTACAATACGAAATTTTGAAATTACTAGATATTATAATTAGTATGCAAATGTAGTTTAATTGAATAAACAATTCATTTAAGAAAAGTACAATGACAATAATTTACAATATTAAAAACATATTTCAATGAATGGAATGATATATAAGGATACTAAGATTTGTGTAAAAACTTTTTGAAAACTTGTCAGCTTCGAATTCAGGGAGGAAACGGCCATACATACCGTCGGTAATGGTGAGCATCTTCGAGCGTTCATTTCTCATCTTGAACTCCATAAATCGCTGCTTATCGCCGCGTTTTAGAGCCTGCAACGGGGCGGCCACTTTTACGGAGAGACCTTCGTCGGTCGAGAGATCGGATGTCAGCTTGACTTTTTCTCCGGTGGGTAAAATGACGTCTGTTACCCGACCCAGGTCATCGTAGGTGTATATGTAAGTTTCACGCCCCTGAAAAGAAGACCGATAATAAATTTAAAACGAGTAATCAAGCGGCCCTTATAAAACTTCGTAGATATTTCGTTTTATTGGGTCGTAAATTTCTATGATATTCATACGAGCTGCAGAACCATACGACGCGATAAAGATACGAGAATATCTCAATTTTTCACGTAATATTTTATTAATATGTTTTGGAGATTGAATTTAGTAAATCGGATATTTTTTATTATTTGTGCGTTATTGATTATCATATTTTAATCTGATAAATGATAATGCTAAGCGTGAAAAAGACCTATAACTGAATTTATTCAATTACATAACGTATCGACTCCAGGTATCCAGGTAAAGTTTTATTAAAATCCATTATCAGATTAATAAATGTTGTAAAACTGTGTCTCATGTGAAAGCTCAGACTTTTGAATTTATAAAATTTAAACTATACTGAACATATTACTACATGGTACTTGGATTTTCATTCGTTCAATAATCTAATGATTTCTTAAATAATATCAAATATGTGCATATAAAATGACTATGAACTTTTGCGTTGAATTTATGCTTGCAAATAATTAATATTCCTATTCGTTTAAATAATTATAGAATTATTTTAAGTGATAAATAGACTATACATATTATTCATATCAAACGATAACAAAAACTGTTGCATTATATTATTTTGTTTCAAAACTAAAAGAATAGACAAATTATCCGGCAAGACAAGCCCATCGCTTTTCTTTCAAAGCGATTCGAATTGCAGCGGCACATACACAGATAGAGAGAGAGAAAGAGAGAGAGAAAGAGAGAGAGAGAGAGACAGTCGGAGCAACTGCGCACGCGAGGTGCATGTACCGGGTTACATCCTCAAAGAGATCAATCAGTTTTCCCGAGTCGACGTGAAAATAGCGTATATACTCGTATGTCTCGTCGGCTCGGGTTCTCTCGCGCCCCCTTTTCCTCTCTTGCTCAGATTTTAAGAACAAAGCTCTCTGTCTCTCTCTCTCTCTCTCTCTCTCTTTCTCCGCCTGCGTGCTGTACACTCGCTACTCACCCCCGATCTGCTCGTCAGCAGTCCCGTGTCGCTGTCATATCCAAGCGTAATTTCCGCGCGGCCCTTCTCCGACAGCCGCTCGAGGAAGCCGACTCCCGATATCTTCAGCTCCGACTTGTGGTCCTGGGTGTTCTCGATCGAGCTCACCGCGTTGCTGTAGTCTCGCAAGAACTGTATCTTATTTCCCGCGCTATCCGTCACCGTCGACAGCTTGCCGAAGCTCGTGTTCTTGCTGTAGAGGAACGAGTAGCGCGTCTTGCCCGACGTCAGGTCCTTCGTCGCCACGTGCTGTCCGTATCTGCGGGGGGTAATTGACGTGATTTTTTTTTCTTCAAAGGAGATCGTTAAAAGGGGGCTCACGTTGAGTTTAGATAGTTTCGAGGGGTTGAGTAGAGAATCTTGATTGAAATATTTTATGTACGGTCATTTTTATATTTATTATAAGTTCTTTTTTAAGAGGAGTCCGTATCTTCCGTCCTTGTCTAATCACGTTTTTGTTATTTATTCAAATTGTAGTTTGTTAATTGAAAAAGTAAAAGTTGGCCTACTATACTTTTTAAAGTCTCAAAATATTCCTTATTAACACGTTTTTTTTTAATACCAATTGGGGCCAACTTTTAGTTTTTCAATTAACAAACTACAATTTGAATAAATAGCAAAAACGTGATTAGACAAGGGCTGAAGATACGGCCTCCTCTTAGGTTTATAAACTATTTTTACGTGGGAATGGAATAATTCTAAAATTTTTTTAGTAATATCAATAGTATGCAAGCTTCTATCGGTATATTGAACATTTAATTTAGATAGAAGCAAATGAATCAGTACCTATAACTTTCATACATATTGATCTACTAAACTGTTTGAATTATTAGCATAGTATATATTAATTCTATGAATATTTGAGATCGTTAAATGGGCTGGGTTAAATTCTACTTAAAAGGATATTTTTGCCGGATTTTTAAAAGCGAGCGTTTTTTAGATTTCTTTTTAGAAAACCTATTATGTAACATAAAATTCAAACCTTTCTTAGAATCATAATTAGAGCTGGCCTCGTAGGCGTTTTGCCAACACTTTTATTCAATTGCACTTAGATGTTATTGACACAAAAAATGTTTAATCATACTGTAAAAACTGAAATAAGCACGAAATTTTAAAAAACGACTATGTACGTTAAAAGAATGTGTATGAAGCTACAGTTTTTGCTGTATAATCTATATGATCTATATAATCTATATATTTTTGCTTGAATAATCTAACTTGGGTCTCAAGGGTTACTGCAATTTGGTAACGTATAACAGAATAAACAAAAGGAACTCACAATGTCTGAAAATACTTCTAAAATTACATGTTTAAAATCATCAGAAAAAAGTAACGTCGAGAATATTCGTTTCAGTCGAACTATCCATATAACAATTCTGCATATTTTTATTACTGATTTCCGTCATTTTAAATAATAAATAATATTTAAACAATGTTTTTATATGATGGTGCAATGCGCTTTTTGGTAATAAGCACCTGATTACGTCGTGCATTATTATTTATATCCGTGTGTCAATATCCAAACATCCTGACAAGGATATAACTACTAATTATTAATTAATAATAATTAATTAATCAACAATGTTCAAATAATTCAAACATATACATTTTATTTTGTAAAAATCAAGACGTATCGCAATAAGTTTGAAGGAATCCTCCATTTTTGTATGAATGAAATTTTCGTAACATCGCTCACCTGTTGAAGACGTAGACCTCATTGGAGGGCGGGAAGGGAATGTTGAACTCGCCGCTGTCGTCGTGATTCGGCAGATAGGGCTGCAGCGCCAAGATGTGCAGGCTGCCCTGATCGGCCACGTGCAGAACTCCGTCGGGCGAGACCGTCAGCGCCGAGATCGACGTGAACTTGGCGTTCGACGAGAGCAGGGTCTCCGTACTGCTGGACTCGTCCGTGCAGGCGCAGTTGTTCTCGGCGTCGCTGGAGCTCGGCGTGGTGTTGTTGCACTCGCAGGGCTCCCTCATGTCCTCGCGCTGCTGGCCGGCAAAGTGCGACATCTTCCCGGCCGAGTCCACGACCCGTATGGTGTTGACCCTGTGCGAGTCCCTGGCGGCGATGTAGAGCTCGCCGTTGGGCGAGAAGGCGACCGCGAGCACCGAGCCCAGCACCTCGTCCATCTTCTTCAGGGTGGTCGAGAGGGAGGAGGAGGTGGCCGAGGAGGAGAGGCTCGCCGTCGAGGAGTTGATGAGCTTCTGGAGCTCGGCGTTGTTGGCGCTGCTCGTGCAGTGGAGGGGCGTGCCCGCGACCACGCGCACCTTCAGGTCGCTCGTCAGCTTGAGGACTAGGCGATCGTCGATGAAGTGTAGGGAGCCGTCGAGGGGCGAGAGGGTGAGGCCCGTCGGCCACTGGAGCTGAGCCTGCTGGGCGGGTATGGCGCCGATGCAGGGCGCCGGCGACCAGTGATTGTGGTGGCCGTGATGACCGACGAGAGTGTGAATTATGCCGTTGGGATCGACCGCACGGATATTCGTGCCATCCGCTATGAACATTGTTTTATCCGCCGCTATGACGATGCCTGCCAACAAGCGAACGCACACGGCGCGATGCCGCGAATTTTGCAGATTAGTACGTCGAAGGGGTCGAGAGGCTTGGATTGGGTGGACGGGCACTGCGCTGGGTGCACCAGCTCGAAATCTAGCGCAGCACGCGGAATCAGGATAGAGTTATGGGCTCGCGCCACTGCGCTCTCCCGCTCTCTCTCTCTCTCTCTCTCTCTCTCTCTCTCTCTCTCTCTCTCTCTCTCTCTCTCTCTCTCTCTCTCTCTCTCTCTCTCCGTCTCTCTCTGGACCCGAGAACCACGCGTTCAATGTGGCCCAGGGATTATGTTTTATTGATCGCGGCGCGCGCGGGGGATTTGATTTGCTTTGGCAGATTTCCGAAGTTTCCCAATTTAGGATGTAAATTTTCGACTCCGGGTTATCAGTTGTGATATATGACTTATTAACTTTGTTATATTTCTGGATAAAGCGCTCGATTGTTAAAGATGTTCTTTTCCTTCGAAATCTCTAGTTTATTCATTTAAATTTCTTTTTAAATATTTTCTCGCGATCAAAGTGAAATAGGTATGTATCTTTGAATTATAAACCAGCGTACCTGTTCAATTTAAAACTTATTGATCACGCAGTTAAATCCAGAGCACTCCGAAATAGCCAAGTTTTATTAAAAAATGCAGCTCAAAGGCAAGTCTAAATTCGAATCGAGTCATGATTGATGTATGCTTTGTATCCCATAACCGCTTGCTTATTCTTATACGCACCTTTTGGATGAGCGAGTTTTGCTTTATCAGCTGGTCCCTCGTCGCCGCAATGTCCCTCATCTCCGGGAATGCATCGTTCTCCGTTTCCTACCACCGGTTCAATATTTATTCGTGGATCTCTGACGTCGTTCAGCGTCAGCGTTCGCAGAATCTGATGCTTCTCCGGGTCGCTGATGTATAGATGCCCGTCAGCCGGCGAAACGCAGAGATAATATTGATAAGCAACTTGCGTCGCACTGAAAAGGGCAGAGAGAAAACGTCCTACGTCAATGAATTTACGAAAAGTTTTATTTTATTTACTTATGGAGTATAAATATACACTCCGAACTGAAAAATACGCTTCTGGAAATAGTTGAACGATTCAATCAAATATTATCGGAAAAATAAAAGAGTTTTATTAAAAATAAATCTTGCATTTCTACTGATTGTTAAAAATACGATAATATATTTTCGACTCGCATATTTGCAGTTAAAACGCACAAGGAGAACACCAACCATGTGGAACTCGGATTTCGATGAGACTTTGGGAGGTGCTTTCTGGTACCTAAAAATGAAGCCTATCACACGTAGTTTGTTTTAATGAGTCCTTATATTCGTGATATAGGGGAGAGTGGGTTCTGCAAAAAATATATGCTAGTTTTTTATATGAAAGGAATGTATACAGGTGGTGTGATTTTCAAGGTCCTTTCTGTAAGTTTTTAAATTTATATTTTGATCAATTGCAATAATAATTAAATAATTATTCATTCCCGTACATTCTACGTGGAAAGTAGGTTCAATTACGAAGATTTTGAGAGTTGCTAAGTCTTGAATAATAGAAAATTGATGAGGTTATAGTAAGTTCAAAAAATAAATCCATTTTGGGCAAACTTGTACACATAGTCCTAACTATACCAATATTATTTTTGCATATATTTTAGCCTAGTGAACATGTTTCTACATAGAAAAAACTCAACAAAAAACTAAAAAATCGAATTAAATTAGACACACGTCAAAAATACACGAAAAATCGCCTTTTCGCCTGGCTCTCATTTAAAATACACGTGTGTACGAATTTCCCCCTGGTCGGGGAAAAATTGCACAAAATGACTTCTTTCTGGGTATACAAAATACGAACTTTAACATTCTAAAAATACATTTATAAGTATGGAATGCACATCTAAATCTGTCAATTTTAGGTATCCATTGAACAAAAATTTTCAATTCATTCAGGCGCATATGATAAATCAAAAAAGTGAAAGTTTACAAATATGCCCCACTCTCCCTAAGCTTTTTTACTTCAAATATACGTTATTTTAGTGAAAATAGGTACCTCTTCTAGTGATTATAACTATGCATATCTTAACATTAGAGAAAAAGGCCTAAAAGATAATAAAAGTAGGTAAAGAAAGCTTAAATTTGAGACCTGTATTGATAAAAAAATATTAATCTGAGCTAAAGTTATTAGCATTGAAAGCTGGTGACTAAAAATGCATGAATATTTGAGGAAATTAAACTGTTTTGATTTCGTTGATTTTTCATGAATTTCAGTCCCCATGCTCAATTACTATTAACTTTGGCTTAGATTAATATTTTTTAACGATACCGGTCTAAAATTTAAGCTCATTTTGCCTACTTTTATTATCTTTTGGGCCATATTCTCTAATGTTAAGATATTCATATTTATAATCACTAGAAGAGACACTCTTTTTCACTAATATAACGTACATTTGGAGTCAAATGGAGTCAAATAATTTATATCTAAAATATAAGGGCCCATTAGAACAAACTACGGGTGCTTCATTTTTAGGTACTAGAAAGCACCTCCCAAAGCTTCGTCGAAATTCGAGTTCCGCAGGGTCGGTCTGCTCCTTGTCAGTTTAGACCTGATATTTGACTTCCCGCTCGAATCGCAGAACTGAAAAATAAACACAGCCAACTCCGTCCAACGGAAAAATCCGAGCTTCGACGTCCCTTTAAAAATCAATGATCATCCCTTATTTGACTTTCGCTACAGAGCTCCCGAGCTGTCCCCCCTCTTCGCAAACAAAAATAACGCGAAATTAAATACGCCCTCTGAGAACTCATCTTATCGCGAAAGGGTTACCCGCCGCGTCGAAGCCAGAGGCAAAGAAGTACACACGCACACAGCAGCGAAAAGCCGAGAGTCAGCAGCAGCAGCCGTACCTGAGAATGAGAACAGTGTAAACATTGCCCTCGGGCGTGATGCGTCGCACGAGATCAAAGTCGCCCACGTAAATACTGCCGTCCGGTCCGCTGGTCAGGGCTACGGGGGTCAGGAGTCGCGCGTCCTTGGCCAGGCCGTTGAAGTTCTGGCCGGAGAGGTCGCGTCGCTGGCCCGTCCCCATGACCACGTTGACCTTGCGGGGGTACTGCTTGAAGTGTAGGGTCGAGCCGTCGCCCTTCTGGAGAATGCCCTCGTGGAAGTTGTAGTGGTGGTGGATGTCGAGGCCCCAGCCGCCGACGTCGGAGATGTCGACGTCGAAGCCCTGGAGGGTGGCGGTCTGGGTCTCCCAGATGATGCTCGCGCAGCTGGAGTACTGGTAGCCGATGGAGATGCGCGCCTGGGCTATGCCGTAGACCTTCTGCTTGTAGACGTTGCGCTTGTTCCAGGCGAAGGTGTGCGTGAGGTCGGGATCGGCCTCGTAGGTCTTGGTGTGGAGCGAGCCCTCGATCTCGACGTGCACGTGCACGTGGCTCAGGGATTTGGGGATGAAGGGCCCGGTTAGTTGCATTTTCACCGTGGACAGGTAGCCAGCCGCCTGGCTGCTGCGGTACATCAGGTGGAGATTCGAGCCCGGGATGGCGATGCTCTCCTGCACGATCTGTGGACGCGAGGTTACGAGCGAGAATGCTCGATTGTTGAGTGGGTTCCTTTGTCAAGGTATAGTTGGAATTGCGTGTGTGTAATTGCAGTTGGGAAGGTTCTTTAAAATGACTGACAGCAAACGCTTGAAAGGCATGTGGAATAGAACCTAGTGAATATTCTTTAGAAAAATATGTGAAATTAGAATTTTTTTCATGGAAATAAAAATTTTTTAGTCACGATGGTTGTCGCTGAAAGTATGAAATTCCACGCACGCTCGCTATTTCATGAAAATAGTTGACGTGCATACCTGACAAATATTCCAAGTTTTTTTTCTCATATCTGTCTTTTACTTACATTTTTTTGGTTTTTATCTTATCTGACTTCGAGGAAATATATTAATACGCTTAATTTAATGTTTAATTATTTTCTGCAATGATAATATAAGAGAATAGCGAACTTCTACAGTATTTCTCATAATTTAATTTAATATTAAATAATTTAATTTCAATGATCTAAAAGAGTAGCGAATCACTGCATTATTCCGATTTTATAAATGGCAAATGATTTTATTATTTAAATTGAATATCAAAATAGAGTATTGAGAATGTTAGATATTTTTAAGCAAGAAAATCATCACCTATATTTCAATCATGCAAACCTTCTGTACCTAATAAATAAATTTTAACGAAAATAATTATTTATATGATCTATATATTTTCTATATTAACTATATTACGATTTATAAATTAGATAATTTTGATGCTTCTCAGCTATAACTGAAATCCGTTAATACTTTCGAAAATAATTTAATGCATAAGATTTCAAATCCACTCTCGGACAATCCTTCGGGACAGAGCGAAAGAGTACGAAAAAAGGGTCAAAAGCCGCATTATTATGCAAGTAGCTTATCAGGACTTTGTACCCCCCGGTATAAAGGCCATTAATCTCCGCGAAAAGTGTTATTGTACCAAAAAACAGTCAACGAACCTGAGTTTCAGCGAATACAAGACTTTTCCCTGGCAGGCCTCCAACCTTTTCTGGCATCCATGTGCCGACAATTATTGGACGAAGAGTTTCATGATCGTGCTCCATGCAGGGTCCGTGCTCGTCGAACAAATTCGCCGAAAAGCCTGGAAAACCTAACGCATCTTTGCTTCTTTATTTTGCAAAAATTACTCGCTTATTTAGAGAAATCATGTCAGCGTTTCGCGTTATTATTTCTACGCTTTTTATATAAATGAAACTTTGAGAGGACCGAGTTCGTTCGTCGCTAAAAACGTGAAAATAAATAATCTTAAAAACAAAGCATGTACACAAAAATAGAAAGAAATAGCATTTAATCCTCGAGAATAAAAGCTACTAGTTGAAAATTGACAGTTTTTTTTGTTCACGGAGAGCTACTTTCAATAACAATATTTGCCTTTAATTATCGCGCGCGATATTTCTCCGTCACAATATCGAACTCGGTAATCTCCTTGAAAATTGCGCCAGTACGCACTCCGATCCAGGCACGCCGGCGCAGACAAGGCAGGCGTCTGACAGGCGCGCTTTATTATAATTTTCAAGTCGGGAGAAATTTGCGCCGCGCCGAGAGTGGCAATAAGGGCCACGGTAGGTAGAGAATAGTTTTATTTACCGATGGCCGGACTGGGCGGTTGATTAATCGATTTGAAAGAGTCTCCTTCCTCGCCGATCGTCAGCACCACCGGCGGCAGAACTACAATCTGATTCCAGGGGACAAAAACTGTTCTTGTCATTGGCTTGAAGGGGCTCCTTTGGAATTGCAGAGTCACAGCGCCTCCGCCGTTCACGAGGATGTCGAACCTATTACGAGTTTAATTAACCGTTCAAAGACACGTACACTCCTTTTTCCTCCCTTTTCTCTTCTTTTCTCTTAAAATATCCTGGCTTAATAAAGTCATTTCCAAAGATATAAATTACTTCGTTTCTATGTACGCTACGCGCTCGATAATGAAGTTTTACCTTCTTCCTTTTTTTCCGTTCAACAATCGTTAATTGAAAACTACTGAATCTCGGAGTTTATCTCACCGTTCGAGTTCTTTTCAACGATAAATAAGTCAGTAAATCATAAAATGAGTAAGTCAATTGAGAGTTTAATAAATCTAAATATAGCGGTCTATAATACTCAAAATGAACCTTGAACTTTGTATAGGTAATTACAATTCAAACAAAAATTCAATAGCAGCGGGTCCTCGCTCCCGTCTATAACGTATATAATTGCATTTCAGGGTTAAATCATGCCACTTACCATCCTCCAGCTCTGGTAAGAGTAAACCCGAATTTCTGTTCTTTGTCAATGGAGACTCTGACGTCTATTATTCCAAGTCCTTGCTCGGTTACAACTTGTCCTCGCATCACCGCAACACGACTGTTATACAAATGACAAACATGACGGTCCATCCCGCTATTAATTACATTTTCAAGGGTAACTAACGACGAACTGCCGATTTTCACGTCGCCCTCCTTTCGTCAACCCAGGACGCAGGTCCACACGAATTGTCATCCCCGCTACTGGCGAGACGTGAAAAACAAAATGCCGCGTACCAGGTGTACATGTATACACACACACGCAGCGGCAGTTCGTACGGTTAACTACCCTTTTGGAAAAGGTCTCTCTCTCGCGGCCATGCAGCCGTGCAGCGATCGATTCGACGGAGCTTCGGGCGCTGGAGGCGGTGGCGGCGGCGGCGGCGGCAGCAGCGGCACACGGCGTCGAATGCGGAAATGTAAAATGCCGAATTAAATTCAGGAGGCAGAGCAGCGACGACGACGACGACGATGGCAGTGCGTTGCGGTGGGATGCGTTACACGATAGCGACAGTCGAATCGCTCCCGCACGGCTGCAGGTGCAACGAGAGAGCGCACTTTTACCCTATTATAATATATATGTATATGTATACTTATAACATAAGAACGAAAGTACTACATTGTTACTTCGAGGCGAAATTTAATGAGGTAGAACTCATGCATATTCATAATCATATCATTATATGTGTGTGGGTGTGTGTACGTGTATGTGTGTGTGTGTTTTTACGAGTAAGTGTGTGGGTGTGGAGGGAGAATGACTAGTGAATCAATGCAATGTATCTTTCCAAGCCTGGCACTCGTCTTGAGCGATTTGCCGAAAACTTGATACGACGGAAGGTCGGAAAAAGTTTCTTTTGTTTTCTATTTCGTTATATGAGAGTAATAAGAATTTGTTTATCCCATCGTTTGAACATTGCATATAGTTTATTTATTTCCACGAAAACGTAAAAGTTAAGTGTACAGGCTATTATTACTAATGAAAAAACATTGTGATCTGCAAAAATAAATGTTTACATTTTTTTCATGATTATTATTTAAATTAATTTTCAAAGTGTTTTTTTTAATACAGTATTCGTCTTATCCGAAAGAAATAAAATTGTTTTTGTTTGTCAAAAAGGAGTAATTTATCGTTCGGCTTACGAGTGAAGGGATAGGTAATAGCGATCTTTTTTTTTCTTAACGATGAAACTAATAAATAAATAAATAAATTATATTATAATGATCAAACATTCAATTCTTAATGAGCTTTATTTGAGACAAAAAGTGTTTTCCTTGTACAGGAAATAAGAATTTCAAAGTGATTAGTTATAACATGACACGTGGTTTACGATAACAATCTCAGCTTGTTAACGCTCGGAGTGCTCACGAATAATTTCTTTTTTTATCAAGATCATGGAATTTTTCATTACATGAACTCATTTTCACGAGAAAAGTGTGATACAGTATTTTTATAATTGAACCTTCAAAAACAATTAAAAATAATTTCAGCAGATAAATTTTAATTGCAAATATTTAAGCCAGATAAAAAGTCACTACAGGAATTGAATGTTCTTTAAAATAAAATTATGTCTGAAATAAGCGATGAAAAAATGAAAAATCTATAATATAATTTATAAGAAATAACGCTTTTATGAAATGTTAATGAAGTATAGCATTTATAACTCATTTAATTAATTACTTGAAATGTATTGACGCAGAATATTTCTGTTGTTATAAAAGAAACATTTGCAGTAGATGATAAGAATACACGCTAAAATACTTAAACTCATATCAAAGTAGTCTAAAATGCTTTTATCTATTATTAAACTGTGCTAATGACTAAATAAAACAAAAGGCTGCTCGGCAATACATCGTTAATGTAATCAAAAGTGACCTACCTGATACTTTCTCTTATTGAAGATTCGAATGTTATGTAACAATGGCAATATTGAATAAATTCCAGTATACTAAATTACAGAATTATCACGCAAAACTTACGCTTCTGCAAAAATTTTGTAAATAAATGTTTCTTTGTATAAAAACAGCTATTAGTATAGTATTCATCGTGTATCTGTTATCAAAATTCCATTAATTTTCGAGCATGCAATCATTGCGCCAATATATATCCAGCAACTTGTACATACTTCTTTAACATTTCCTATAACAAATAATGAACTTTTAAAAGTAAAAAATATAAATAAATGTCGGCGGTCGCGGCGGAGAGAGGTTGCGGTTTAGGTAAGCTTCTTTTCTCTCCTTTAAAGCTCCATCTCTATTTTTCAAATATACGAGAATCGCGAGTCTTCCACCGACAAGCTATCAATATACCGTTCTTTTCTCGTCTCCTTTCATTTTGATCTCTCTTAATCTTTCCTTATCTGTCAAAGAGATGTATCATGATACATCTCCTTCTTCATTCTCCTTCTTTCTCTTTCTATATATATATATATATATCTCTTCTGTCTCTATATCTTTATATATCCGTCCGTCTTTCTACTTTTTCTTTTTTTTTATTCTCTTTTTCTCTATCTCTCTTTTGCGAGGTGTCGAGAAAAGTTTTAGCTTTAATCAAGTGTCGAACGGACCTCGGGATGACGGACGTTTAGGGGGTGGCAAGCTTGCAGAGTAATTGTTTAGACCGGATGTTGGATAAGTCGGGGATAAAAGACGAGACACAGGGTTTCGTTGGATGTTTCATTTTGGAGCGGTGGTGGTTAATGGGAAGGTTTGAAAAAGGCACATTTTTTAGACGCAGACAAGTGGGTAAGGATTTTCACGGGACTTCCGGGTGAATCGTGTGTCGACTAATCTGACACAGTATATTTTTTGTTTTTTTAATTGCATTATTGATAAGATTTTCATTGATTAACTTTTAATTTTTTTTATATTTCATTTTTTTAATATTATATGACAAAACAAGTGCAATAACTAAGATAGTTTTGTTTTTACTTAAGAAAATATCTTTTTCTTTGTTATTGTAATTATCACAGTTCGTAGACGCGGTATCGTTGATTCGCGATAAATAAAATATAGGCGTTGTGTGAATGAAAAACAAAAATAAAATGTATATGCTTTAGGACGTTCACTGACTGCTGTTCAGACAAATGGGACTTTAACACGTTTTGTATTTTGACAAAAGGTGACATGTATACGTGAGTGCAAGCCTGGCAATATAACGAACACAAGCCTCATCAAGATGTATGCAGATCGTCGTTATGGCATGTAGGCATACTGTGATAAAAGGACTTATTTAAACGTATTACTAAATGGCAATAAGACAAGACATAACAAAACAACAATCTGACGACATACCACAGATATATTAACAATAGGATAGGGATTTTAAAATTGCGTGATACATGACTTATGTTGTATAATATAACGTGACATAATTACTGATACTTGATCCGCATTGACTATTTATTTCTATTGGAAAAAACTGCATAGCTCGTTTTAGTAACGTTTATCAAAATTGGAAAAATATTGATATATGTGTTTTAATATCATTGTTGCATAGAATTTCAAACGAATTAAAAGCAATTTTCAGCTTGAAAGGGATGTTGTTATAGTACTGTTAATTTAATTTAATTAAGAATCAACGTGAATTAAGTATCATATGAAAGAACATAAAAAGAGGAAGTGGACAGGTATCACGATTAACAAGCAGAAATGACTTATTATTAAACATAACAACGTACAATGTGATGAAAGTATGAAAAAATGAATCGTAAGCAACTCGTGTGAATCGAAATAGAAAGAAGTGTTACTATTGAGTTTTTGAGCATATCACGGACAAATGATTATTGAAATCAGATTATAATGTATGGAAAACTAGGTTCTTTTGAAACATTGCATAAATATTGGTGCATTAAAAGTTTCATAATTTCATGTTCTTTTCAGAATGCTTTCGATTGACGCGACTTGTTTACGATTGATAATCTGAAACGAAAAGGAAACATTTCCCCCGTGGGGAGGGAAATCAAAGCAAGAGAAACTGAACAGAACCGAGCGAACAAAGAATAGAAGAAATAAACGTGAAAAAGTCCTTTTTACATGGTGATGATTAAAAAAAAGTAATAAGTAATATGCGTGGAAGGAAAACAAAAAGAAAACGTACACATAGAAAATAAATAAATGTATAATGAGAAACGAGCGACGAGCAAATTGATGATTTTTTAATAATTTTTGGATATAAACGATTAGCGAGAGCTGAGCTGCAACTTACCGCGGTTCAAAGGAACTCCAGAACGCACTACGTGTGGGAGAAAACCAACGAGAAGAAAGGGCGTTACCACGGTCACAGAACCCACGTTTTGCGACCCCGAGCGACTCTGCAGCGAACTCGCGCGCGCGCGCGTATACGCTCTTTTTGTCCTCGACAAAGGACCAACGTCGTACCGCGCCGCGAAAAAAAAAGGATGACGCGTGTGCATACGTGTATACGTGCACACGGAGACGCGACAAGAAAAAACACGTCAGACAAAAAGGAATAATGTATTCGAGAGTTTTGCGGCACGTTCGCTCGGGGTCAAAATACAGAAACATTAGACGTAGACACACACACTAAATCAAGATCACTCGCCATTCGCGCAATTTGACAGACACACGCATGAAATCACGCACTCACAGACTCGTAACAACATAGAGTGGTTAACGTGTATGACGGACACAAGTTGGAAATTACACAACATATACATAGAGAGTTTGTGATTTTTGTTTTTTTTTGCTATTTCTTTGGTCTTAGTTCACGGACACAAGTTACATTTAATGTTTATGAGAACAGAATGAAACACCGTAAATTTATACAGGATTTTTGCATTATTTTGAGTTTTTTTAGTTTGGCAAATCATAAAATATAAAAATAATTTAGGTTGGTTACATATTTGACGAGCACACGATATAAAATTAATGTTTTTAGTTACAGTTATTGTGGTAGGAGTATAAATAAACGATTCATCAGACAGAAACATTTAAATGAAGTTTTTCGTAAGACGTAACACCTATATTTATATTTTTCATTCTTAAGGTTTGTAAAAACTAATTTTAAATATATTTGAAATATACAAACGTCAAAAATGTTTATTGGAAGTAAAAAATTATCAAAAATTGAATTCAGAAAGCTTTTGCTTATTTTTCTACTATATCCTGAAAGAAAGTTGAATATTTTTAGGGGGACCGCAAGTGAATTAAAAATTCAAATTTTCCGTCTTGAATTTCGCCGACCAAGAAGTGAAAAATTATTCATAATTATAAAAATATTTATATTTGAACAAAACCCAAACTCGCTTGCCCTTCATTGCGTTGTAATACACATTTCTATATAAATGTTCAGATGTCACATCAACGGCACACTAAACAATGATTGGAATGAAATTTTAACAAAATTTTGATCCAATACTTTTTTAGGGTACCGTTGATTTTGACGTCTGAAACTTCGTAGATGTGTATTATAACTTAATGAAGGGTAAGCGAGTTTGGTTATATAAAAAGATTTATAATAACAAATAATTATTCCCTTCTCGGTCGGTAAAAGTCAAGGCGGGAAATTTGAATTTTTAATAGACCTTTAGGACCCCCTTAACACAAAAACGATTATAGATCCATTTGCATAAAGGTATTCAGAAGTAGTCAGAATTTATCATTTTAACATTAATTACAGACATGTATACTTAAACTTATATTCAGAGACATCACAAAAATATTTTTACAAACCTAAGATCGTTAAAATGTAAAAAAAGATTGTTACTCTTTTAAAGAGAGGATGTGAAAGTGCAACTTTATTGACCATAAATGAAATTTTCTCAATACGTGCATAAAAAGGCTTTTTTCCATGCTTGCAAAGCGAATGGAAAATTGGATATTCCGAGCGTCTTCACCTGAGCGGGAGGTAATGTACATTACGTCCTGCTTCTGAATTTCTTAGGTCTATAGTGGACGACTCGTAATGCCCACTTCCCCATTACCTTCGCATATATGAAAAAGCCCCTATTCACACACTTATTCATAAAAATACAATGTGTAACACGGGTGGAAAGGGCTTTTTCAGACTTGGATGATGATTTGTGTATATAATCATCCTCGTTTAGAAAAAGTCAATATTCCCCCCTAGTTGCACAACGTACTACTATTATTAATAAAATTATTAGATTTAACATCATTTGAAAGAAAAAACAATGTTCTTGTATGTTATTCCGTATAACAATCAAAGAAATGTTTGAAAATATACGCCAATAAGTTGACCCTTAGCACTACTCTAATGAATTGTCCAGCGTCCAAACGGACTGAGATATTACAGATAAAACCCCGGCAAATGAAAAGAAAGTAATTCCTGCGTGCGGAATTTTTACGGTCAATAAAGTCGCCATACCTTACGCTTATCTTTCACACCCTCGGTCAACGAGAAACAAAAAAAAGAAGACAATACAAAGGATAATATCCATACGTTAGCCACATGAAAACAAGAAAGAAAAACAAAGAAGTTGAAAATGAAAATCTCTCCGCGCGAATATAGTATACACGCGATATAAGCGAGGGGTGGGCCCCAGTGGTTTACGGCCCTAATAAATAAACTCATTACATCGCGCAGCTTCTAATACCGGCCGCGGCCACGAGCTCGCGTATTATACGAGTATAAAGCCCGGCGAGCTTGCAGTGCAGCAACAGTAGTAAAAATAATCTCGGACGCCCGGAGGGCCATAACGAACGAACTTCGGACAATCCAGCGGCCAGCGTATATAGTTGGAGAGTAGAAGCGAGGGCGGCAAGCGGTTCTGCCAGTGCCAGCGCGGAGAGTCCGGTTCACCCGCGGCGACGCCGGTATATATTGTCAATCGCGCGCATAGTTATGCCGCCGCGGCGTGTAAACAAATGAGGAATTACCATTCCGGGGCGTCTTAATAAACTTGGCGAAGGGCCCGCAGCGTCGGTGGCAGCGCACTGGACTGATAACAAGCAAGGCACTCTCGCCCGCGAGATAGAGCGCATCAGCGAATTTCTAACTTGTGTCAACCATACGATGTTATATACGGCGGTTGTTGTTGCTAGTATAGTAGTAGTAGTAGTAGTAGTATATAAGGTCGTTTCTGGCCGCCTCGAATCTCGACATTGCGCGCTCTTGCCTTCAATGCGTAGCTCCCTTTCTCCATATTAGCGCGCGGTGAGTCTATATGTATGTATATATATATATATATATATATATATATATATATATATATATATATATATATATATATATCTATATATATATTGTGGAGAGAGAAGCAGCTTGCAAGCACCGCACGGACACAAGCAACTTTGGTGAAACTGTCACCACACGCGAGCGCTCGCCACGAGGAGAGAGCCAAGTGCAATGAGAGATATTTCGGCCTGCGGGCAGTGTCCTGATTCGCATGCGACGCAACGACGTTCTTTTTTTTCTTTCTTTTTTTTTTGTTGTTATTCTTTTTCACATATATATCAGTTTATCGAGACCATGTTTGGATGGAATGATTTTTCTCTGGTGTTCTCTTTTTCTTTTTTTTGTTTGCTTATTTGCTTTTGATATGTTGAGCTTATTTTTTATATTTTAAAGTTTTTCTACTTTTTTTCTTTTTTTGACACTTCGATTTTTATCTGTGCGAGGCTTCCAACTGATACCAAAGTAAATATTATTTGTTTCTAAGTTGTACGGAGATAAATTTGTTAGCTCTACTATGAATTTATTTTCTTAGACGTGCCAATGTGCGCATACTTTCATGTTTTCTTTGATCCAATAAAAAATTGTTTTTAGAACTATTTTCAAGCTCGATCATACGTTTGAGCTTGCTCTAAAACTTTGTTTGTCTATATTTCTCTGTACTGCCGATATTTTTTGGTATTTCGAACTTTTTACTTATAAATCTCGATGAAAAGATTAAATGAGATATAACATTTTCTTTCTTTTTTTATAGTTTACTTTTACGGTTTATAAAAAAAGATATATAATAACACAATAACACATACTTATTTGTATAGCTTGAATAAAATTTTTCTTTTCCAAAAACTTTATGTATTTAAATTTAAATAAAAAATTTAACCTACTTATCATCTTTTAGTTATTTTAATTATTTTGAACAGGTTTTACATTTAGTGTCAGTTAGAAGCCATGCTTAAACTTTGATGTTCTAGAAGCGTTTGTGATGCTTTTGACGTCACGTCAATGAAGATACTTTGGTAAGTAAGTTTTGGGCAACTCTCATAACTTTGAATTATTAATACAATTAAACACTTTTGAAAATCTTTGAAATTTTTAACATTTTATAGTAAAATTTTTTATTCCTGTTAGTTGAAACACATAACGTTATACGTAACTGATTCTAAGCATCATGAACGACAGTTGCCACAAGTAATTTAATTATTTACTATACCAAATATTTTTAAAGAACTTTTTGTAAATTTTTTTTTAAAGATCCTTTGATTTTATTACAGTCCCGCTAGTTGGCCACACTGGGCTCAAAAGAGAAGGGGCTTGAGGTTTTAGGTTAGGTGGGTTATACACAAAAGAGCAACACTAGACAACGAACACGAACCCCGCGAACACCAGAGGCACTTTGAGAATTTTGTAACTTCTCACACCTCATATAAGCGCCGGATGATGAAACGAACTTTATGTTTGGGTTGTTTGAAAGCCGCGCTTCATTCTCCAACTGCCGAGAGTAATGAACATTTTTACCGACGTTTATTCACTTCTTAACTACAAACAAAGCCCACTGCCGTCAAATATAAGATTTATTTAAATTAATTCAAAATCCATTAAAAAAAGATACCTAGCTATTGCTGAAAACTCGGCAATATAAACAATATTCTTTCCCCACAATCAAACATTTATTTCTACGCGAGACGATGCTTCTAGTAATATCCAGACGCGATTCCGGGAACAAGTCAACACGATTACCACTTCAATTTTACCGGCCACGTTTCTTTAATCATTACCGGCAAACACGAGAGCTTATGCATCCGACGATTCGCGCGCGCGCGCGCGCTCACGAGCAAACGTCAGGGCGCGCCCCGGCTTCCGTCGCCGCTGTATAAGCCGTTAAAGGGCTCGAGAGCGCGCGCGAGAGAGAGAGAGAGAGAGAGAGTGAGTGCGACGCGAGGCGAGGCGTGCGCGCAGTCGTGAAGTTAAAAGTCCAAAGCGGGTTAATTTCGCCCGGCGAATTTACCATGAATTCTCGAGTCGCGCGAGCGGAGCAGAAGGAAGGAAGCCGCTGTGCCACGTCGCCTGGACATCCCTCGCCTCGGGTTGTCGAGAGGAGGGAAACGGAAGAGCAAATAGCGAGCGCGAGCGCGGTCCTTTGATCGGCGTGCTTCCGAGGTGATTTCAGTGCTTCTGGCATTCGTGGGAGGGTAAGAAGGGGGGAGGTGATACACAAGGAGCAGAGGAGGGCTCAAAGAGGGCTTTTTTTTTTCTTTTTTCTTTTTCTTTTTCGGCGGGGTCGATGAAGATTCTCCCGCTTCTTTTTTGCTTTCTTTTGTATATATATTACTTTTTTTTTTGCTATATTTCATGTACTTTTTTGTGTATGCTAAATCTCCACTTTGCATTTAATGAAACAGATTGGGGGGGACTTCGCTTGAATTTTTTTTCTTTTGCTTTCTCGTCTCTTTCTCTCACATTCTTAATTTCTGTCGCACAGCCCGTCTCTACGTTGAAAGACTGCTTTCTTATCATTCACGTTTCGACGATGGTCGATCTCTGGCTCGTTATGGAATATTATGCATAAAGGCGCGATTCCGCGAAAAATTATTCCTGTAGAATACGATTGCTATTTCCCGTTTGCATTCGCAAGTAAAGATTTTATCGATACCTTTGAAATTTAAAATTTAATTTCGAAAAAAGATCAATTTCTGCTGTTCAATCATTCCCTAATCTTTAAACAGAATTACACGGAGCTAATTAAATTATATAAAAGTTAATAATGCACCTTTTCAATCGTTAACGAAAGCTGCAGATTCTCCGTACTTAATTTAAAATTCGATATAATAATTTTAATAAGTTGAGTACGTAGAAATACGTTTCATAAAATATTTGCAAAAGAAGCTCGAATAACAAGATTGGAACAAGATTGACGTTCTTCCATTTCGAGCAGAAATACGATCGACCACCTCACCTAAAAATATATATATATGTACGTATATAGGCATGCAATAATATCCTCCACAGCTTAAACTATACGTATATATCTTTGTCTACGGCGAGTGGCCGAAGAAAAAAAGGAAAGTTAGCGCGAGGCGCGCAGGCTTGTTTTCTTACTCTCCTCCGCTCCTGTGCCTCTCTTCCTCCTCCTTTCTTTCCTCCGCACTCGGCAGCGTACATCTCCGCCTTCACTATACTTTCTCCTCCTCTCATTCTGCTTTCCGCTTTTTTTTTTCTTTTCTTAATTTTACTTTCCGACTGAAACTCTAGACTTTGATTAAAATTTCTCCTTTCTTTATTTTTTTTTCCTTCCTCCTCCTCTTCTTCTACCGCCGCGCGTGTCTGTTTGCGAATAAACCCGCATAGTTCGGATTAATTTAATAAATGCACAAAGGAGGCGGCAGTAGCAGCGGTAGCCGAGGAGAGGCCGCCCTCCCATCCCATCCCATCCCCTCCCCCCCACCTTTGGAACACGAATTGCGCGCGCTCGACTTAAATTACGAGTGAATTGGCGTCTTCTTACCTCTCGCTGTACTCGTCTATGCGGGCGTAGCTCTGCACGCTGTTCTCCTCGATGAGGAACTTGACTCGTTGATAGAACGTCGCCGTGACGCTGGGCGGCTGCTTGCGCAGGAGCACCTCGACCGGGTCCTTGCTGGCGATGCACATCAAGTGCTCGGAGCACACCGGCTGCGAGCAGCACTCGCTGTCCGAGCAGTCCTTCGTGCCGTCTGCGTGTCACACAGGCAAAACGTGTTTTTTTTCTCTCTTTTTTTTCCTTCGCTTGCTATCTGTTTTCGCTTTACAATTGCTTTTTCGCTCGTTCTCTTTGCGTTCTCGCGTACAAGGAGAAAAATTCGCAGCAATAACGCTTTAAACTGCGATGCCTGTTCTAGCCGGAGGAAGTACTTACGCGTTGATGAGTATTTGAAATATCGTTTACTTTTATACTTGACTTGGAGAGTTGAATTTACTAGTTTTTACACGTAGACGTGAGATTCTTTTCTTTGTAAGATAAATCGGTACTGGTTCGAGACTGGTAATAATCTGTCTGCATTTTATTCAATTTAAGTTTTTAACAATGACATTTAACATCGCGCGCAATAAGCATTATTGTTCTCAGCTTTCAAAAGATTAACGTACAGTCTCATGCTGTGAGTGAACTAACTCCAATATGATAAAGTGGGTTTAATGATAATTTGTGATTTCCCGCTTAGATAATCATAAAGGTTTTACTCGCAACAAGACTAACTTTATTCTGTAATAATACGACGTTACATTACCCAGAAAATAAAATAAATCTAAATAATTTTTCTACCATGGAACATTTTATTCATGAATATCATAATCTAAAATGATAAAATATATAATGTCAATGTCTATTTTTAACATAAAAAGTGATACTGTTTATAATAAGTAATGCCGAATAGAGCAAAAACAGGTTTGCCATATCAGGTTAATTTTATTGAGCCAGTATCGAAACAGTACCTACTGGAAAGCCTGTGGCACTTTTTTGTAGAAAAAAAGTGGAACAAAAAAATCGATATTCTGGAAATGGAATTTACATAAAATCTAACCAATCAAAGAAAATACGAACGTTAATTTGTTTTGTAATTTGATGAATTTGTTATTTGATAATTGCAAGTAAATTGATTTTATTTGTAATTAGCTTTATGATACTATGGCAATTTGGTTTGGCATGACTCTGCTAGGTTCCAGAAAATTAAATATCCGTCGCGTACATATTGTATTCACTTGAAACAATTTAATACATTTATAATGACGCGTACTGTATTTATTTTATGAAGATTTGAAGTCAGTCATTGGTAAACTCTTATTCAACAGATACCGCAATCAAATACATATAATCAAATATATTTATAAACGGTCTAAATTAAATACGAAATAAACTTAATATCAATAATGTATTAAATTAATTTCTGTTAGTAATAAATAAAAACAAATGAGGTCAGCATAATTATTGACAATTGGAGCTTACTCCATCAACCACTGGCAACGTATCTTTATTCATAAAATGATAATATTCAAAAACGAGTTAAACGTTAACGAATCGTAAGCAAGTGTTTTATTATAAAAAGTATTTTTTTTAAATCCCAGTAAATAAAAGACCAAAGAAACAAATATCGTAATGAAAAAAAAGATGTCTAATTCATTGAACGAACTAATTGAACGCGATCGCGGTTTCCATTGGAAAACTCTTTTCTGTTTATTAAAAAAAAATCGGGGAATAAAATTCGCTGTCGCTGTATTAATTTCCCGCATTACGAAATTGAAATTCCCGGAGTTGAAAAAGATGTGGCTTTTGTGAAATTATTCGCTCGGCAAAAATTACAAACATCGATACGTCACGGAGCAGCGGCTCCGCGGCAATCGCGCACCGCAAAAAGTTTCGATGATTGCCGAGCGAAAAAGGGGCAACTCATTTTTCGCCGACGCTTGTACGCGGCCACCCACGCGCGCCGCGTTGATATACGCGCGGCAAACACGCGGGGATATTTTTTTTCGCCCGGCTCGGCTGCAAAGCGATATTGAAGTGCAATTTATTTTATTAACTCACCGCCGTCGTTGTCGATGTCGTCGTCGCACACCATTTCGAGAGGAATGCTGCAGTCCCTGCCGGCCCAGCCCGACACGCACTCGCAGCTGGACTCGCCGCCGACGGGCGTGCACGAGCCGTGTCCGCTGCATTTATTCTCGCAGCCCGCTGAAAGGAAAATTTACACGCGCTGGTTTCACGCACTTGCGCATCTCCGCCGACTGTATGTACGGGCGCGCTCTCGCTCACGTAATTGTTTCACTTTGCAAAGTGCACCGCCACCGCCACCGCCAGAGCCACCCCCTTTTTTGTAAGGATGGTCGCTTTTTTTTACGGTCGGCCGAGTGGTAACCGGTTTGATGGGATGAGCGGGGCAAGAGTCGAGAGCGCGCTTCGCCACCCAGAAAAATGTCTCTTCGAATCGAATTGCGCGTTTTTTTTGTTTGCTTGTATATAGATGATGGTTGAGCGAGTTCTCAGTTTAGAAGATTGATTAATGTTTTTAAAGTTATTTTTTTTTCGATTGTATAGACAATTATTTGGGTGTGTGAATATAGAATGAAGTGAAGTATAACTTTGGTTATATAATTAATACTTTTTCGATTTGAGATGTTTTTATTTTTACATTGTATAATGAAATGAATAAAAAATGTTATAAGCATATTTTTTCATATTGTACCGTCAATTTTATTTTTAAAATTATTTCTCTTTGCAATACATATTATTTTACAAAAAACGTGTGTTAAAAAGTGTACATGAGTAATATTGAATAATAAACAATTTGGAAATATAATATATAAAATGAAAATAAATTTTCATATATTCATGATGCATTTTTTCATTTATTTATTTATTCAAATATCACGAAGCATATAAAAAATTTTACCCACATGAAATATGGGTGAATTTTATAATAATTAAGATAAAAATAACAAAATTATATATTATTAATGGAGCATCCGACTTTTTAATTAATTTTACGTTCGGTGGATATTGTCGAAAAAATTCGCTAATTCATATGAAACTTACGCAATGTACAATGCTTTCCATTCCACCCCTGGCTGCATACGCAAGTACCATTTCTGCATTGTCCGTGCTCCGCGCAACGTGGATCGCAAGGCTTCTGATCGCATTTCGTTCCTGTCCAATTATCCTGACACCTATACAAATTTCTTTTATTTAACACATACGATATTGAATGTAGAAATTAAACAATAATTCCGTTGGAACCTTGTTCATTCTATCAATTTCGATAATCGCTGTTACAAATTAAATCGAATCGATCAATTCGTTCCAGACAGGAGTTGATAACTGACTCTATTAAACAATTCAAATGTAGCCTCAAAAAATAACTACAGGTTGCAAATGGTTTCATTTACTCGATAAAGGAAAATCAAATTTTTATCTTTGTTATGTAAACCAGACGCGATAAATACTTTAGCATCACAATGCAGTAATATCTGTTTATTAGAATTCAGAATGTTAAAGAAGTAAAAATCTTCTGCTTCTAGAATATTAAGATACTAAATTCGTCATCATAGACGTAGTGGTGTTACTTATTTATACTTTTGAAAAGTTAGTTGAGCTTCAAATGAAATTTGCTCCTTGTATGTTTTTCAAGTCGCTGAACTCAGATCTCATAATCTATTTTGAAACAAACTCAATTTAAAAACAGTCCTTGTATTCATAACTGTTTGAAGAAATTATTATACAAGTGTAGCATATTTAGTTATCGTTGTCAACTGTCTCATGATTCCTTCATAACTTCTTTATGCACGTATGCAATTAAAGTTTAAAGTCTCTAGAAGTACCTCACGCTTTTACTCGCTTAATCTCGTACTTCTACATTTATAATCATACTAAATTATTAGTCTGGCGACCACTTTTTCAGAGCGAAAAAGATCCAAGTAATGAAAAATCAAAGGTAAGCGCGCTTACTTGCAGCGTCCCTTCTCGCAGGTGCCGTGGAGGCCGCAGTCGAGTCCACAGCTGGGCTGCGAGCAGTCGATCCCGGTCCAGTGCTCCTCGCAGACGCAGGAGGCGGTCTCGAGGTCGTAGGCGCCGTGCTCCGAGCAGCCGGGTAGACACTTGTAGACCTGCTGGTCGACCTGGTCGCAGCGCTCGCCCTGCCAGCCGGCCTTGCAGTAGCACTTGCCGGCCACGCAGGCGCCGTGACCCCCGCAGTTCGTATCCGCGCAGTCCGCTGGAAAATGTCGTTACGGTGGTTTTTGTTAACCCTTTGTGGCCCACGTTTTTCTGTTCAATATTTTAAGCTGAAAATTGTTACTCGGGGGTTCTTGGGGTCGCTGATTACGTATTTGAATTTTTGTTAATTAGTATTATAGAGAAACCTCTTAGCTAATAGAAGAATGTAAAATCATTTATATACACCTATAAATACAATTTTTATACATAAAAATCTTAGACGAAAGAGGTGGCTATTATAATAGCCACTAAGCCATAAAGGGTTAATGAAACTCTTGAGAGTTGTGATGAAGTGTGGGGTTCGTTGTGACCTGTACGGTTGTAGGTTTGAATTTGTGACGAACGAAAGTTTTTATTTTATATATAGTAGTTTAGATTACGAAGAAACAGGAATTTTAAAAAACAAAGTCGATCCATTCAATATAGAGGAAAGTGGTGTAGAGTATCCTCAGCATGAAACTGTGTTAACTAGTTAGTTGCCCTATATAGCATTTCTCCTGTTCTCGCTCCTGATGTTTTTACAAGGTTACTAACTTTATCCGAATGATAAGCAACATTAAGACAATGTAAGAGCAAAATAAGGACAGCCTATAGGCGACCCATCAGTAAGTGGTTTCCGGGAAACTTATCATAGAAGTAATTTCATATTTTTTGTGATCTAAAACAGTATATTAGAAATCAGAAAATATATAGGTTATGCTATTACCCGTGAGCTTTGTTCTTTATGATTATGATTATTTAGAAAATCTTGTAGACGATTATTTTAGCCATCAAGGCAATTCGAATTGTTATTTTTGAAATATTCTTTTATTGTTATCTATGTTATTACTACTTTTGTTCACAAAGTTCACGAAATATTTGCATTAAGCACCATAAAATCGGTTCCAAGTTTGTGAATGGTCGTGTCTTCGTAGAATTTTCATTTGAGTTTCGCGCAAGTCTGTCTTTTGAAGTAACTTTGTTTCAACTATCGTATTCGTCTTTGAATTCGCATTCCGTACAGATATATTCAGTCGACTACTGTACTTTTGCTTTTTCCATTAACAAGAAGAAGCTCAAAAAATAGTGTCGGGTTACATTCAATCGAGGAAATAACGTTATTCGTTCTTTGGA
Source organism: Gastracanthus pulcherrimus (assembly GCA_949152435.1). Classification (NCBI taxonomy): domain Eukaryota; kingdom Metazoa; phylum Arthropoda; class Insecta; order Hymenoptera; family Pteromalidae; genus Gastracanthus; species Gastracanthus pulcherrimus. Next base: position 4,855,047 of record OX424574.1, on the reverse strand, counting down.
GTAAAAAAAGTACATTTCTTCACCTTGTCCAATGAAAATCATAATCTTTTTCATTATTCGTATAAAATCTCGATTTATACCGATATTGAAAGTATTAGTACCTAGTTGCTCTGAATGCAAAAGTACGAATTAGCATTTCCCAACACAAAAGTCGAACGGCACACGATAAAGCCAATCCTGATAACATTATATATATATATATATCGATTACGACTCCGTTTAATAATGCAACATTGATCGCCCGCATCGCCCAGATTTCCCATAAACCATTATCCACGAGTGACGCGCGCGCGCGCGAGCAGTATTGTAATATCATGCATAGCATTGCAATAAACAATCAAATTAAACGAAAATAATTACGCGTGTACCAAATACATATTCAGCGACAAATCAGCACACCTATCGCATTTTCATTAACGAAAGTAGCACAATGACGACAGCTGCAACACACGCGAACCCGCGATTTTTACATCGAATTCTACGTACAATACCGTAATGCGATTCGTCGCGCAAACCCGCCGCCGAATTTTCTAATTCGAACCCCGAGCGCGTTTCATTAAAACATGTTAAAAAGCTCGTCCGCGCGTGAAGCCACAGCCTCCTCGTATTTTGTAACCCATCGCCGGGGCAGCACGTGCGCATGACTCATCGAACGTATATAAGCCCTTTGGTGCAGCGGGCGCGCAGCAGGAGTCTCTCCCGCGTGCGACTACGAGGAGTATACCGAAGCCCGGCGCGCGCGCTTGCAACTCTTAGCCGCATTAATAATCGACGAATTAGTATGCATTGAAGGTGCAGAGCCGCGCGCCCTATGTATCCCAATTTATGCATGCAGCGCGGAAAAAGGCCTTTTCCCCGCGCGCTCTGTCCCCACAAGGATCTCCATCGGATGAATTATAATAGAGAGAGAGAGAGAGAGAGAGAGAGAGAGAGATGGGTATAGATAGATAGAGACACATGTATAATACTCACGCTCGGAGCAAAAGTCGCCCTTCCAGCCGGGCTTGCAGACGCAGGAGCCGCGCACGCATTGTCCGTGCTGATTGCAGTCGGGGACCTGGCAGTCGCCGAGCGGAATGTCGCACTCGGCGCCCTTCCAGCCGTCCTCGCAGTGGCACATGCCGCCGCCGTATTGTCCGTGGCTCGAGCACAGCACCGGGCAGACGCTCTTGCTGCAGTCCGCGCCCTGTGAAACGAAGAGAGAGACAGAGACGGTCAAAGCGATGTCACGCTGATCAATACTGTATATATTGCGAAAACTTATGTGGAGACGTGCGTAGGGGGAGAGAAAAGATGCTCGGCGGGAATCAAAGGCCGTTAGGAAGGCCTTATTCGGGAAAACAGGTTGTGCGCCTCGGCCCCCTCCTTTGTGCCATACATAATATAAAGCTATTCCCCCCTCGTATATACAGCGGTTATTGGCCGAAATTGACGTCTTTAAAAGAGACGTTGATGCGAGATGTAGTTGGAAATGAGTGCTGCACACGCGTGCTTGATAAGAATATTTTGTAATGTTGCGTATTGTGGATGATCGATAGATATTATAGACACATTTCCTGCCTTGTTGCTATAAATAAACCCCTATATAACGGGGGATATTAAATAAAAAATATAAAACTTTTTCCCAACCGCAATAAAACTTTTTCAGCGAAAGATTTATAGTGCCTATATCTGTAACGTTTCCTATATGCACGCCTTTACATATATATACATATATATATATATATATGTAGTTCCGTAAATACAGAGCTGTAAAAACGTTTTGCTTTGCCGTTTTGTGCGTATAATACGTGGTGCGAGGGGTTGACTTTGCGCTGCGTGGTGCGACTTTTTGATTTCCTTGTGGCGCGCGGGCGCGAACTTTTTCCTTTTCTTTCGGCGCGCCTTTCTCGCACACCAGACTCCTGTGACAATGGTCATAGAGTCGGTGCCGTTGCTGCCTGAATGGCGCGGGGGAGAGAATGAATGTTTGTAACAATGTTGCTGGAAAACACGCGACGACGACGAGTGTGTATGCGCGCACGCGGCATATGGCGTGATTCCGCTCGTTGCTCGGGTATGTAGTGTTTGCTTTACGTGATAGAGGTGCATGAACGCGGAAAAAAATCGTAAAAGGGAGGGAAAATTTGTTTTGCGCTTAATGCTTAAGGGGCGATGACACGCGCGGGTGTAAATTGTGCGGCTGGCTTTGAGGCTTTTGGAGGCGAGTTATTGTTTTATATGTAGATCTCTGGGTTAATATTACATGAGACGCGGAAATCATTTTTTCGTTTCCTGAGATGGGTCTCGATAAAGGGGAAAACCCGATTACTCTTAACAACTGAAGTGGCGATGGATAATACTGACGGCGAGGGCTAATGCCTGCTAAAAGTTTGCGAGCAAATTAGCGTAACTCGTCTTCTCAGAAATAAAAAGATACGATGATTGTTTATCATATTGTTTATCTTAACGCGAGTTCAATAAGAAGTCAATTAAATTTGCTCTAACCCCGCGCGAAAACAAAGATATTAAAATTGCCTTATAGCCTAATAGATTAGTAAAATGTAGGATTGTCTGCGCAAAAGCGATTAAAGATATTTCCATACTTAATGCGATTAAGATAACAGTTTTAGGATAATAGGGTTTAGCCCGTAGAGCTTCGGTGTTGGTGCGAGCGCGTTATCATGGCTATAATCTTTTATATTTTGTAATAGTTTCACTCCTCGCCCCAAAATAACTTTCGATCGATAAATTATAATTCCCCTCGATAGCTTCGCTTCGTGCGAGCGCGAAATTTTCGCGCTAGAAGAAAACACAGCAACTTCGCAAGAAGCAGCAGCAGCAGCAACAGTAGCACTCATTGATTTTGCGCGAAAAAAAAACTTGCGCGCTACTTTTACGAGCGAACTTTAATGGCGACGCGCGCGAGAGCGAGTTCGCTTGTAAAATACAAAGTGCCAGTTTTCTCGAAATTACCCCCTTTTTTCAAAATTCACATTACTATTATTGCGATACATCTCATTCGTTTTTCCCAAATGACCGGCAAAACTGTTAAAGTTGACTTTCTTTATTGCGACGCTTCAGTCCTGAAGACGGGTATTTCAAAATATTGGCAGACAATACTATTATTTATAAAATTACATGTTGTCGTAACTCCCATTTGCTATAGGTTAAAAGTACGCGGAACATATGTTCAACATTATTACAATGACTTATCTTAAGTAGTTGTTAAAATACAAACTTTAAATAAAAAATTTACTTTTTCAAATAAACGTTTGTTCATTAGTTAATAATAATGCTAAAAAACATTTACTGGAAATTCATACATATTGATTAGTTTTAAGCAATCATATTTTTATTTATAAGTGTGTTTATTATTAAAATAAAATAAATAGTACTATTTGTTTCAAATAAATGTTTTTTAACAGTATTATATAAAAAAAGTTTATATTAATTAACTACATTTTTTCAGCACATTTTGATTTGTTAAATTACCAACTTGTTTAGCAAGAAAGATAAATGAAAAACAGTACCAAAAATGTATCTTCGTTCAAGTGACTCACTTAACATAAGGATGCTCTCAAGAATCAGCGCAAACGGTTTGCGTTCGAAACTGAGACACTGCATGCGCGTAAAATTGAAAGTCATCGCTACCCCAGCAGCAGCCGCGCAGCTTATTACGAGCGTTCCGCCTACTGCACGGTCAATTATAAAGAGTGAAATGCGTGCGACGCGTTGAATTCTCTATCCGACAGTAAATCGACAGATGAGGCGGAGAATAATTAAGATAATAGACTTCGCTCCTCGGCAGCTCCGTGCGCGCGTTCTCCCCGCGTACATCAAGATCGTGAATTTGGGTCACGTCATTTTCTACGAATTCGCGCGAGCAGCGAGCTTTCCGGGGAGGAAAACTGGTGCAGCAGCGGCGGTACTCGATTATCATGGTTTTGCCCTGCGCAGAGCGCTTATAGGTCGCCTATTAAGACCCTTCTAAATAGAAGTTCGAAGCAAATACCTGCGCGCGCACTAGTGAGGTATTTCAGTATTTCGGTCCTTTTGTCGATATAGACTCCCGCCGAGCTTTCAATACTAATGAGCACTGAGAGTTATCGCGGTATTCATTTATTGTGCGCGAAAAATCTATTGACAAAAAGTACCGCGCTTCTGTAGTGGCTCTACGAATTGTATATTTTTATTTTATTAATTAATGTATGCGTGCGGATTTCGTATAATTTTATTGAATTTTAAATTAATTGAATAACAACTGCTAATGGAAAAGTTGATTAATACATATAAACTGGAAATTGGCCATATACGGGCTTATTGTATGCATTCGAAGAATATCATATTGCAGTAATATAGGTCAACTGTTTCGCGCTGAAATACATACTATCGGGCAAAAAATGTTTGAAAAATCAAAACCAATATTTAAACTTACTATATCTCGGAAATTGCAGATCCAAAAAGAAAAAAATAAAGAATGAATTTTAAAGTAGATGAAAAAAGCTTTTTGCTGATACTCGTTAAATATTTTTTACTATTCTTTTTTCAGTGATTAATATGTCTTTTAATATAAATTTTTTCAATCACCCGTATTTTTTTAACATAAAATTGAAAATTAACTAAGAGCTGAAACTCTTTATTCATACATATGTTAACAAACATGTAACCACGTCATGTAAACTTTCTGTTTACGTATTTGTCTACAAAAAGCCAATAAAGGGAGTGATTGATATAGGAGTGTTTGATCCAAAATAAACGTTGTTATGTTTTTGTATATATACAAATATTTGTCTAACACCAATAGAAAGTTATTTCGACTGTTTCAAATTCCATTCAAATGTTCCACGGTATATATTTAATTAAATGCAATGCAATAAATCTAATGCACACCGTCATTTTCATAAAAACAGGCCTATATTCCTTTCAATTCAAATGCCCATCTAAACAACCTCCAACTCTTTCCCCCAGCAGTGGCCTTCCAAACGCACCCCGACATCCCCGTGCCCGGCCACATCGCGCGCATACGCTTCGCCCTGAGCTCGCTAAAGGCAACTCTCGCGCAACAGTCGTCCTCGCCGTAGCCGAGCGCGATAACAAAATTGCGCGCGCTCTTTACGAACTTTTCGCGTATACGCGAGTCGCCAACGCGCGGCTCTTCTTTCCAATTTTCCATCATCGCCACTCGCGCGGCCTTATACTTTCGGTTATTTTATTGTCGCGATAAAAGAGCGATAAAAGCACTTTCCATTGATACTTTCATCCCCGCGGCGCGCATTTGAAGTTTCCTCCGAGCGCCGCGCGTAAGAGTCGTCGTTCTTATCCCGCGCTCTCTTCGCTTCCTGCGCGACGCGTAAAAATAACTGCCGCAGACGCTGTCGGCTTGAATTAAATAAAGGATAAAGGTAAATAGGATCCCCGGCTCCTTTATCAGTCCACCCTCCCTTCTAACAGGCATATTCAATAGTGCATCGTGCGGCCTCGAGTGCGCACAGTGCAGTCGTCAATTTCATTTGCCCGCGATACTTTGGGCATAAAGCATTTTTTAATTTAAAAATTCATGTGTGTAGGGTGCGTTATACGGTGGACTTGATGGAAAGAGATTTTACGCGGTTTTTACAAGTAAGCTTTGACGCGGATTCTGCGAAATTTAATTTCGCTTTTCATTTTGATGTGAAGAAATGGCGGTACGAAAATACACAAGTTATTAAAAACGTTCATGGGGTGTTTTTTCGAGTAGTCGAGGTCAGTATAGCACAGCGCGTACACTTTTCGCTCTTGTGTATTCGCGTCGTATTTACGAGTGGCTTTTTTATAATCTTGGTTGCTTTTTTTATAATCTCGGGTGCTTTTCTTTATAATCTCGGTGTATTATACCCACTCTAGTAGAGATCAAGACGATGAACAACGGGAAATAAAAAGGAAGTAATGAAATTAATCATTTAAGTGTGTATACGTGCAGTGCAGCCTTGTCCCGCATTTGATGCACAATACTAAGATTTTAAATTAATAATGTCCGTAAAAAAGCACTCCCCGGCTTTTTCCACGAATTTCTTTTATTATTTTATCACGGACGCTTGGCTACGAGGAAAAAACCAGAATATTGCGAAAGCGAATTTCAGGATAAGCGTGAATTTCAAACATTCCGCAATAGCGATTGAAATGTATATAATTGTTTAACGTATTACTTAGTAGTGATAGTATGTTGTAAATAAACTAAATTCGGTTCTACGAAATGATTTTAAATCTAGTTCACCGAATTCTTCAGTTTGGTATTAAAATTGAAGTAACAAATCAATCCGTTGATGCCTTCACAATTTGTACGCTCTTTTACCTTAGTAGTTTTGAATGAAAATGTTGATTGGAAAAAATACGCGCAATCATTATTTTTCTAGAATAATTTTTTTTAATCCAACCATGGTTTTCCTGGAATTTTCATGGATTCTCCAAATAACTTTCATTTTTTCCGATTTTCTTTTACCTTGAATCACAAGTTGTCCACCATATTGGAAAATCTATGCAATTTACTAAGAAAATTAAGGTCGGGTTTAAAGCTTTCACAAAAACCAGAGAGTATATTTCTGGAAGGTCTTTCTACCATTATACAGAGAGAGAATTTTCTAATTAAAATTAACGTGAATCACCTTAAGTATGAAACACTTTCACACGTAGTAAAAATTAATTTTATTTATTGTAATTTATACCTTCAACAAAGTACTGAAAATCAGAAAAATTTATAGATACATACATAGAGTTAATTTTTATCATGCAGTCAAAATATCCCGCGTTTACCACGAACACGCATTTATTTTCATCAAAAAATCTTCCCCGAGCGCAAGAACGGAGCAAATGAAAAAACAATGCCGCGTTGGGCGCGGCTAAGTAGGAAGCATCGACGAGTGCAAAATTTTTCCGCGAAAACGCGCGAGTTCCACTTGCATTAAAGAATACCGCGTACTTTTTTCCCCCAAGCTTCAAAATCCTCCAACAGCGCAATTTTTCATTAAGCTTCGACATTTCCCAAAGCGAGAGAGGCTCGCGCAAACGAGAAAAGCCGTCGCGGTAGTCTAAAAACAAGCTGCGCGCGGGGAAACCGTGCGAATATATATACATATATATATTATACATATATATAGAGAGAGAGAGAGAGAGAGAGAGAGAGAGAGAGAGAGAGAGAGAGAGCGAACGAAATAGCCGTTTCACGCTCCGAAATATGACGTAAAAAGGAGGTCTCGCACAGCAGCGGCAGCAGTATTCCTTTTGTCCTGCAACGCGTTGCGCGCGTCCATTATAATGTAACATTTTGTACGCGACGCGGCGCAGTCGCTAATTTTTTTGCTCGTCGTCGTCGCCGTCGCCTGCCTGCCTGCCGCGTAGTAGTCTGGCTTCCCGTTCGTTCGGCTCCTCTCTCTCTCTCTTCTCCCTGCGCAGCGGAATAATAAAAAAAAAGGACCGAGCGAGAGCGAGAGAGAGGAAAAACGCAAAGAAAGGAAAAAAAAGGGAGAGGCAGAGCGGAAAAAAATGCGCGAACGCGTCGCCGTCGTCGTCGTCTCTGGTCCATTCGAGATCGACGAGCGCGGAATCGCCGTCGCCGAGACGATATGACACGAGCACGAGTAGCGCGTATGCATGCGTGCAGCTCGAGTTGAGTGCACGTACGAGTGCACGCGAGATTTCTATCGAAAGTGACGTGTAAGTGAGAGAGAATGGATCGGCGGGGGATGCAGAACGAGCGAGAGCGAGAGGGAGAGAGAGGAGGGAAGAATCGGCGAGAGAACGGGAGCGAGAAGGCGAGAGTCCAGACAAAGAAGGACAGACATAGAGACCGCGAGGAGAGAGAAAAAGAGAGACAAAGACCTGCTGCACCCACCAGCGAGAGCCAGACGTGTAAATAGAAAATGCGAGAGAGAGAGAGAGAGAAGGAGGCAAAAATGCGCGAAATAAAGGCGGCGACTGCGTGCGCGGGAGAAGGAAAAATAGCGTGGAAACCGAAAGGGCGAGAGAGAAAGAGCGAAAAAAGCGAGGGAAGGAATGGACATTGCCGAACGGAGTAGACGAGCGAGCCACGCAGCCTGGGTTATGTACAAAGAATTGAAATAAAGAGACAGAGAAATCGAATAAAAGAGCGAGAGAAATAACGAACCGAACCTCGGAGAGCGAGCGAGATCGAGAGAAGGGATGAAAAGCGAAAAGAGAGAATGCGTATTTAGTTTACACTGCGTGCGGGACCGATATTGAGCATATGTAGCGGGAAGCACGCATTCGCGCGTTCTGCATTATACGTACGTCTCTCCCTCTCTCTCGCTCGGCGGTATTACGAGTGTATACGCGGCTGCACGTGTGTGTCGGTGCGTGTAAGTAATGAACATATGTCGAGTCTGTTTAGAGTTTCGGTACGTGCCCCGCGCGAAATGCGCGCTCTCCGAACGTGCGCGCATATATGCATGTATTCATGTATACGCGGTGTAGCCCCGTATACAGATATAATACCGCGCGTCGAATGGAGGGGCCGGGAGGGGAAGTGGACCGAGCCGCGGGGGGACGGGAAGTCGAGCGCGAAAATCACGCCGTCGAAAATTCTCCACAACTGCGAAATAAGCTCTCGGCTCGCGCGGGCCCGAAGCGCGGGAGAAGATGAGTGGGCGACACTTTACAGAATTGAGACGACAGCTGTCGAAGTGACTTCTGATAAGACAAATAGACGATAAATTTATACGCGCAAGAGCCAGAGTCAGTCCGCCGGGAAATTACCGAGGTGCCGAGGACGGCCGTAGCCTTCGCCCGATGCTGCTGCAGCGAGAGACCCTCCTTTCTATATATACACGCACACTTTCTTCCTGACTTTTCCACTCGCGCTCTCCTTTCGCGCGTGAATTTATTTATTGCAAACTTGCCTGCCCCGCGTCGCTGATTTATTCATTTTCGAAAAATACTGAAATATTGCCGCTGCCGCGGCTGCTTTTGCTACTGCTTGCGCGTTGTTTTTGTTTTGCGTTTCATTTTTTTCTTTCATTCGAGGCTGCGCCGATAGCTATACGTTATCCGGAAGATGTGGGTTAGAGCGTATTCATTATGGGTGAGCAGATAGAGCTCATAAATAAATATTGGATTATTGACCGTTGAAAGTATTTGTAAAATATTGAATTGACTTTTTCCGAGCTTTCGGCTCGTTATACTCGGGGAAAATACGTGATTTCGCGGTCTGAGCATACACTGATTTATCTACTTTTGCAGTGAACTATCATTTTTTTTAGACAATTATGGAAAGAATTTTTCTACAACACAAATTCCAGTATGCGTAGAACTTGGACTACGTGAAAAATCCATTTGTCAAATTTAAAACTGTTATTTTATCAAAAACAAGGATTTCGGAAAAGACCAATAAATTTAGATAAAGCTACATTTTTATTCAATTTGCCAGTGTAAACACCGGCCACCCACATACCAGGCTCGATCAGAAAACAAAAATCACACACAATTGTTATATTTTTCACGTATCAAATTGACATTCGATGTTTTCCAACCGCAATATAGATAAACATTGTTTCTGCCCTGCGAGCCGGTGATATATAACGACAGCGCGAAAGGGATCATTAATAAAAATACCGCCATAAATGCGTAGGCAGGCTGGCGGCTACATCATCAAACCTTCCGCCCCCCCGAAAAAGAGCGTCGCGCGCGACGGAACCACTCTCCGCGCTTAAAGAATCGAAGGGATAATTTCAGTAGTACAAGCGTGGCAGTCGTCACCGCGGATAAGCCGCGCACGATGAAAAATTTAAAAGCCCCCCCCATTAAACGCCAAAGATGAAAACACGCCGGAGTCTCGAGTCTCTTCTCTCTCCCCTTCAGCAGGTATATAAATCTCCCATCATAATCATCAATTTGTCGGAGTAGAAAGGAGCAGCAGCAGCAGCAGGAAGAGGAACCTTGAAGAGGTCGTTCGCGTGTGTTTTAGTGCGTGCGGCGACGACGCCGGCTAAGTGCATAATTCGATTCTTATCCTCGCCCCGGCCGCGCACGCATTAATCTCCGAATCTCGTAACACGCGCGCCGACGCGCTTCGAATATCCCTCATATCAGCCGGTGACGGTGTGTGGCAGCGTTAGCCGTGTGGATTGTACGCATAGGCTCCTGCGGCATCGACCGAGAGAGGAGAGGTTATATAGCGCGGGTCGACCCTCGAGCACGAAAAACAAGAGGAAGAGAGGAGGGAAGACAAAAAGTCGAGAGTCGATCGTCCGAAAATCTCGTCACCATTAATCGTCCCCCGCTGCCGGCGCTGTCGCTGTCTGAGTTCACACGTATGGATGCTTAAGTAGTGGCATATATCAAATACAAGGAATTCGGATTCTGACTTTTTGTTTTTAGCTTGGAAGTAAATATTTATAGGAAAAGGGAAAATAAAGCTTGACATGATAAATTGGTATAGAACTTAGCTAGCAGAATGCAACAGTAAAATTTGATTATGGATATAGGATACACGCATAAGATTATTCTTGTCGTCTCAACCTATATAATTAAAATTACAAAAAAAAGCTTTTGTTATACATTCACAGTATCTTCTTACCTTTTAAGTTATAAATAATGTTTTGATAATTTTATATTTTTTATATAATATTTTTTCGTGAATTTTTTATTGATATTTTAAAAAAATTTAATGTTTGCATTTGGCGATGAATTTTGCAAATAATTAATTTTCATCGAAGGTATGAATTTTTACTTGACAAAATAATGAAAAATACACTAAAATCAACTTATTTTTATGAAAAAGTTATTTAAAAAGTCGTTTAGTATAGGAATAGATCTTTTATATGTTTGGTTTTTAGCATTTATTAAGTTGAAAGATAGAGTCTGAAATGTAGAAATATATTTTCACCATTCAATAAACTTAATATTTCTCATAATTGAGTGATCGGTTTGACCCACCCAATTGGTTTGACCCATTTTCTCCTAAATGTATGTATTTTGGATAAAAATTATTTGACAATTATTTCTATTTGGGAAGATATTCATAAATAAATATAGTTTATATAGCAAAATTACAAATTTTTTAGCAAAATATATTATTTCTGTTTGCTTAAATTGGTACGTACCTACTCGAATTTTTACAAAAATTACGATACACTGTATGAAAAATTGTGTATAATACGAATTCTGTGAGAATAATAATTTGTGATATAATATTTTATGTAAATTGAAAAGTGCTTTTACGCTTGACTTTACACACATTTTGTTTAAAATGTAAACACAAATATTGTTGTAAATGAATTATACAAAATGTGTGTAAAATTAAAATATGCATTAATAAAATTACCAATTTTAAACAACTTTAATATTCGTTTGACAATTTTTATTTTGGATATGGTAGTTCTTAAAAATAATAGAGTATGCCTCTAATTTACAAACAGAGAAAGTCATATTTATTTTACAATTTCTCTGAGTGAATACTGTTATTACAAAATTATATAAAACTTCAAAGCATGAAAGCCATAGAAATTTAATTTCGAAAGTTAGACTTTTCAGTATTCTATATCCTTAAGTTTATAAAACATTCCGACTTTGAGTAGCTTTGTTTATATAAAAGAAAGTTAAATTCATAATTTATAAAAAAAAAATGTGTACATTTTGCGCCAAGTCACTAGAAACTTCTCGCCAAGAAAGCACCCAATCCGCCAAAAGCCTATGAGAAAGCAAAAGAAAAACTACAAGAGAGAGAGAGAAAGAGAAAAAAAGAGGGAGTCAATCGTCCAAGAATCTCGTCATCATTAATCGTCGCGTCGTCGTCGCCGTCTCCTCTCCTCTCTCTTATGTGTCGCATATGGAAGGTTAAGTAGTAACACGTACATCTCGACAGCCGCTGCTCCTCCACATACTACAGCGCATAAATACAGAGAGAGAGAAAGAGACAGCGAGAGACCCAGAGAAGCGAACGTCAAGAGCTTAGAGAGAGGCGCGCCTCTAAGACATCGGTTTTACATTTAGCGTCATCTCTAGAGTGTCTCTCTCTCTCGTCTCTCTGCTCTCGAGCCGTAACTGCCGGGGCTTTAATGGAGAAGGCGTGAGGGCGTACTACTACGGGCCCGAGTATCTTCCTCCTCGCGCGCGCACTCTTGTCAAGAGCAAGAGAGAAAAAGCAGCCTCGAAAAAGCAGCCGAGGGTGTCTCCGCGCTCGTACATACCTATATACACACACGTATAGGTGTAACACGGCGCGGGCCGGCTATGCGCGCCGTATGCAGGTCAGATCTTTGCCGGCGATGGGCGCCGCCACCGCGCGAAAGAAGACAGGCGCGAGAGATACCTCGGGCTCGAGGAAGAAGCGCCGCTGCTTCTGCGTCATCCCCCCGAAATAACAGCCGCCTTTGTATACACACAAATGCACACATTTTCACCCCTTGCGTACCGAGACTGCAGTAGAAACGAGCGACTGAGCGAGCGAGATGGAAGACGGAAAATGAGAAGCCAAGAGGGTGTATATATAATACACGCGAGACACGCGCGTACGTACACGTACGTATTGAATGTCGCGAGAGGGTCTATACGAGAAACGGAAGTGGACGGGGGCGTATGTATATATACGCAATCAGCGCAGCAGCCGGGGCAAAAGGACGACGAAGGAAAAAAAACTGCGCTGCCTTCGTGTGCATACGCACACATCCGTAAGAAAAGGAATGCAGTATTGAAAGGACATCCAGGACCCAACGTACATACACACACACACGCGCGCGCGCGCATAAGCACAGTGAGTTGAGTACACGTGGGCCGCGGCGAGCGGGGAATACGACGGCCCTCCGCGTTCGATCCCTACGGGGGCAGAGCAGCGCCAGTGGTACAAGCGCGCAGCCACGTCCGCGCAGGACTTTATCGACCGGCGACGCGGCTGCTGCTGCTGCTGCACTACGTCACGCCGTCGTCATGGAAATCGTCGAATCGGGAATGTGCCGCGCCACCGTACAGTACAGTGCGCTGCTCTGTGTACCGTGGTAGAGGGGCGTTCACGTGACTACCACCCTGTGTGTGTATGTGTGTATGTGCGTTGGTCCTTCTGAATAGGGCGCAGACGTCGCGCGATTAGGCCTCCGAGCGCGCGAGAGAGAGAGAGACGAGTTAAATCGCCCGAATTATATGCGAAATACGCGAAAATTATATCCGCAGGCCGTTCTCTGCCGCTGCTGCTGCTTCTGTGCGGGACGCGATATCCTCTGGCAGCACACGTAATACGGGCGCGACGGCCCCGTGCACAGATAGGGAGAGAGAGAGAGGAGCAGGATTATAATGCGCTCGTCCACGACGGACGCGACAAAGGTCCTTCGGAGGGACGCTCCGCTTCCCCCCCTGCAGCGTAGACTCTGCCCCTCGCGCAGAATTTTCCACCGGCGTTTGCTTTTTTTTTCCGCGTAGCTAATATAGATATATGTATTCCAGCGGGCAGAGCTCGGGAGTCTGTTTTTTTGTTCGGCGTGGCCGTCTCTAATTTTTCCGTTTTTCCGCAGAGCAGCGTAGTCGTACGCGTACCCTTCGCTCGTCCGCGCGAGAGTTTGCGGTCGTAAGGCGCGTGCTGCAGTGTACACGCGTGTGGCGTATATATACACACACGGTCGGGGGAGTGGCGGGTGTAGTTACTACGAGCAGAGAGAGAGAGAGAGAGAGAGAGCGGTCTCTTGTTTTTTCTGGGCGATTTAACCGAAATCGGTGTGTATTTGCGCAAGGCAACACGGGGTGTGCGCTCGCTCTCTCTCTCTGCGGACGGCCATACAGAGAAACAGAGACAGAAAGACGGAGAAATGGTGCGGAGGGTGTGCGGAGGGGTTGGGGTCGCGCACGTACATAAACAGGCTCGGCTGGCGCGCTCATCGATTGTGTCCTGCATCGGTGCCATCTGGCCGCTCGTGTATGTATATATACGTGCCTCCGCGCGTGCATGCATGTATGTTGTATGTATGCGGCTGCGACGCGTTAGCTCTGTTCTCTCTCTCTCTCTCTCTCTCTCTCTTTCTATCGCTCGCAGCAGGGGGTTGTGGCCACATTTAATACGTATGGATAATAAGTCAACAAATGGCCCCAATCTAATGGAGATATAACCGTGACTGATACCATTAAATTATCTTTCGAGTTTATCTGCGGGATTTTGGGCTTTCGCGCGGCTACTGTTGCCACTGTCTGTACCTTAATGGCCCCGATCTCCTCCCCCCCCCCTATCCTTGTATTGTACATGTATATACTCGCGTTATGTTTTATCGAGGCGAGCGGTGCGGTTCTTCTTTCTGCGCTTTTTTGGGGATGGTCTTTAATTCGATGCGAGGTTTAATGCGCGGTTTTATTGCACTCCGGTTTGCGGTCGTGCGTGTAAATACCAGAGATTCGAGAAGGGTATACACGTCTTGTTTCCTTTTTCCTTTCTTGGAGGGGAGTAATGTATTCCGAGTTTTCTCGGGGAAATTTAATAATTTAGGAGTTTCTGAGAATGTTGCTTCCAATGTTGCCCCGGCCCTGCGAATCGGTCGAAGCGCGAAACTTTTTATCGGTTTTCTTGAACTTCGGTGTATAGGCAGTAGTAATAGCACACACGAGATAAGGAAATTTATAAACTCTTTCAATCGCAACTTTTTATTTTCCCCGTTGCCCCCCGTGTGGAGCGCGTGAAATTTTGAAATTTGATACAATGAAGCGCACTGTGCGCGAGTTTCTGCCGTGTTCCTCTTTTTGCATATCGACTTTTGAAAAACGAGTTCCGACATACGCGCGCTATAAAACGCGCCGACTACTATACGGTGTGAAAAGTCGCATTTTTCAGAGAGTCGAGCACATTCTATTTTTTTTTTACACACTGCAATAAATACTCGAAAAGAGAGAAAAATACTGCTCGCACGCACGAGTTCAATAGTCCCGCACGGGTAAAATAGATTTTAGAGACCGTAAAGTAATTGTTGCGCGTAATTATAATAGCCGCCAACGCTCGCGCGCGCTATGAAACGGAATCGCGCGAAAGAAAACTCGCGCGAAAGTATCGAGAGGGGGGGGGGGGGGTGGAATGAGCTGCTCGGATGTTATTTAGCGCGGGGGCAATTAATTAATCAGAGCGCGCAGCGAGCACACCGGAATTTTATCAATAAAATTGCAAAGTCAGCGAGGCAGAAGAGAACGCGCAGTGACTCATCGCCATGGGAGATGCGTGCCGTTTAATCGCCGTCGCCGTCGTCGTCGTTCGCCAACTATATATGAAATTGCTAATCGAAACCCACTGGACCGTCACCCAAAAGTCTCCCCTCCGCGTGTGTGTGTCTCTAATCCGTTTTCCAGCGCGTAACTTACCGAAGAAAAAAAGAAGCACAAGTAAAAAACGTCAGGACGTTACGCGCTGACCCGCACGGGGAATGTGTTTCCTAACGTGCGCATACCCCGCGAGCAATAAACAGCAATTCGTCACGGAGAGAGAGAGAGATAGAGAGAAATCATCGGAATTGCATTTTAGCTCCCAATATTAAAATGTCCAAATCAAATTTCGCGTCAAACCCCTAGCGCCCCCCACAGGCGCACCGAGGGTTAAATTAGAGTCGGTAGTTTGGAGCTGGAGCGCGCGAACGCGCGACCGACACCCACCCCCCGCATCGCACGCTGTATATAACGCGCTTGTCTACATCGCTGAGGGGGAGGCAGGGACTGCCTCTTCCAATCGTTTAGGGAAAAAATCAGTTACATCTTTTTATATAATAAAATTTAGTGCTGTGTATGAGTTGTCAGCTTCTTAATTTAAATAGCTTTTTTTTCAAATTCGCGTTTCAAATATATGCAATACTTTAACTTTATCATAGATTTATTTATTTAAAATATAGAAGTTACGCTTTCTATTATGTTAATTAATTTAAAAGCGGAAATAATTATTATCAGTTACATTCATTTAATTAAAATTCTAGACATTATGCCCGTATTGTATTAATTATCATAATTAACAATATACGATCTTTTTTCTGTTTACAAAGTATAATTTATTCTTTAATAATTAACAGATATGATATTGTTTGTAAGAATATTATCAAATTTCAAACAAAGAGAAATCATAAAAATTGTAAAGCATATAAGACTTCACTGAAAAAAGCAGATTATAGTCAACATTTATTCCCATTTAGTACATAAGCTTTTAGTAATTCTAACTATATTTATTTTATTATTTTTGTATTTATTCTCCAAGTATAATAAAATACATAACAGTTGATATATATCTAATGATTGCTTCCGAAATACTAATATGTAACTATATGTTATTATGTTATTATTTCATTCACTAAGTTTTTACCATTGCAACCAAATTAACATGTTTAGAAGTCCTACTACAGAAATTAGTTAATTTTACGTTTCGGATGCTGCTCCCGAACGACAGGATAGAATTACAGCTTTGTTGAAACAAATTGAAATCGTAATTACTAACAACGAATGCACTTTCCATGTAATTTGGAAGTTCGACAGATGACGTGAACTAAAAATACTTAAATTTGGTAACTATTGGCAACGACAAATTGAGCATCCGCGACAAATACAGACAACCAAGAGAAGGTTAATAATAGTCAATGTGTTACTGAAATATTAATTTCACACTTGTTACCAAAAAACATTAATTTTATAAAATTTTTACTACATATTTAGTTGAAATTTCGTTAGCCTTACTAAATACTCGTATAGTATACTTCGCTCTGTATACAAGACACGCTTTAACGTCGTCAAAGTAATTCCTAAAATTATCACTCAATGCGCTTCACGCCCTGGCTTCAAAGGGTTTAAGAATGACAAATCACGGAGCACCGTATTTACAAGAAGATTACCTCCGCACCTCCACGAACTTCACGCTTCTCGAGCTACAAACAGCCACGCATAAGTCGATTTTCACGCCGTATACATCATCTTGCCCCTCGCCCTATGCGTATACAATATACATCCATCTCGGAGAGAAAAAATGTATTCCGCGCTCCCATTACATCATCAAAATTCTACACTCCGGCAAACTCTCGAGACACGTCTAACGCTAATTCGAGCCTGAATCCTCCCTAATAAACCATCCTGGACTGTCTCTCCCGAAGGGGCCGCAGTCTACTTCTTACCCCACGCAGAAGCGCCCGAGCGGGGGGATCGAGTGTATATACCGAAAAATTTTCCTCCCTACACCCTCCCCCCTATCCGCGCAAACTCCGTCGTATAGTCGCACGCTCGCTCCTCGTCACGCGAGATATACGAGGACGTCGTCGCGGCGGGGCGCCCTTATGTATCTTTGAGATTTGAATTTAAGTCGGGGCTCGGCGGGCGAACGGGGATCAGTCCCATTTAGAGGTTTTCCGAGTCTCGTCGGCTGGCTTTCACCGCGCTGCTCGTATATACGTACGTATATGCACACGGTAGCTCGTTCGCGCGCGTGACTTTGCATTAATTCTCGCGTCCCTCTCTCTCGTAGCCACTGCAGTCCTGCGTATAACAGCCGTCGCCGGGCGCTCGTAATTTTGCAAACAGTTGCCGCCGCCGCCGGGACGCTTCGGCAAAATTGTCCTTTATCGCTGCGCGGGGGCTCGCTACTGCCGGCCGATATATATGCGCCCCCCTCCCACTGCACTCTGTGTGCATATGCGCGGGGGCGTTTATACGCGAAAATTCGCATAGCATAGAGCGCGCAGCGGGGATATGGGCTATAATAGCGCGGACGTGTTGCAGTGTCTGCAAATATGACGTGCATTAGCTGCACGCGGGCGCGACCGCGCGGCGGCCTGTTTAATACGCTATGTGCGCGCGGTCGGATGTGTTTGCACGTGTGCGGAGACGTACGACCTATCGGTTGTAGTACGGTGGGCGCGCGACGTCTTCCCCGCGACGAGGCTTCTCGATATTGTACCCGCTGCGCGGGATATGGGCAATATCGACGGCTTGCGGGACGTTTGAATTCGTTTGTGTCGATAAGCGATAGGCGAGTTCCCGGCGCGAAAAAAGACGAAAACAAAAACAGCTCGATATATTATTTGTATCTCGGGAGGATGTGTTTTTTTGTGTCGATCGGTTTGGGTTTGGGGGGAAGTTTCGCGGAACCGCAGCTCGGGCCGTGCACGGAGCGGAAGTGATAAAGTCAGGCTCTGTGAAGTTCGAATATCGAAATTGCGCGCACAAAGTAAAGCGCGAGCGCGGGGAGCCTCGACTCGCGAGGTTATAATTATTGATGTTTTATTTCGGACGCGTTTGCCAATAACCAATTTATATCCTCTCGCCGGATAGATTCGCCCGGGAGATAGATACATTTTCGAGTTTAGGGAGACCCTATTGACATTCTATTTTACGTTTGACGATAAACGAATTCCGGCCGGGCTGATATAAATATTAAATTGGTATTCTTTAAATTGAGAAAATGTCGTGAGTCAAAGTTCCGCGGCGGCGGCGGCGTTTCTCCCGACGGAAGCGCCCTGCTACGCTTGGAACGCGATCGAAGTCAGGGGGAGTCTTAAATTTTTGATTCTCTGAATTTTTAATTTCAATCTCGAGATTTCCCCGGCATCGTGATTCATTTTGCTTTTGCCGCTGCCGTTGCAGCTGTTTTTTCTGTCTTAAAACGCAGAATCAGCAATTTCGTTTCATGTTTAGACTACGTTTTTGTGCACGACCCGTGGTGGCCCCCGTCCCCGGAGGATGATACAAATTGAAGAAGAAATTTTGTTGTCACATTATTAATTTCGGCGCGCTCGTGACGGCAGGCAAAACGTTTTCGCAAATTGAACGCGAGTTTAATAAATTGAACTACCCTAGTTTGAGGTTTGAGTGTTGTTACGATATTGAAAAGTTTGCAAATTGAAATATTATTATCGAGTATCGTAATAATCCGTTATGAAGAACATCAAAAAAGTAACATTTACGAAAACTTGCTTTAAAAATATAAGAACTGATAGTAAAAAGTGGAATTTTATCAAATGATGACACAGATGTTCTCTATCATCATTATGTATACGAAAGTTACCCCAGCAGTAATTTCAAGCTTATATTGATCGACTTCTTTTTAAAGCAGGAGACATCCTGAATATAGATTAAGGCTTCCTAACAACCCTAATCAATCAGTTTTTATGAGACAACTTTTTATAATCAAGTTTCGTGTATACTCTGTATATATTAAACATCCTAAATAATCTATACCTACATCAATGTGTCTAAAATCCACAATGAATATCCCAATCAACGCCATTATCGCATTCTACCACGTACACCAGTAACTTTACAAACACTCATAGCTCACCATCTCAAAAAGAAAAATCACATAGACTCAAGAACATATCCTCATCGCTCACCTGATATCCGTCGATGCAGTCGCACTTTCCAAGATAGCACGAGCCCCGGCCTGAGCAGTCATTTGGACAGGTCGTGGAGACCCCCTCTGCCTCGGTGACGATCAGCGTGACCTTGTACGGCTGCAGCTCGTCGTTGTACACGGACAAGAACCACCGTCCCGTGTCCAGATACTGCAGCAGGCTGACGTTCACCAGCATGGGCTCGAAGCTCGACCTCTTGGCCAGCAGATGCTGGAACATCGAGCTGAGCTCCTCCTCGGCGTAGGCCGGCAGGATCTGGGGCTCGGGGGGCAGGGCCGCCAAGCCCGGCGCGTCCTCGGTGAAGCTCACCGCGGCGGCTCCCGCCACCAGGTCCCGCTTCAACCGATGGTCCACCCTGCCACCCTTGACGAACTCGACGAAGTCGTACTGGGTGACGCTGGGCGCGACGTTCCTGCGCCCGTAGACGGCGAAGTTCGCGCCCCAGGGCAGGGTCAGGTTCAGCCTGATGAAGGCCGGCTGCTTGTTGCGAAACTCCGTGTTCCAGAAGTGATAGGGCGGTATGACGGCCGAGTGGGCCACGTCGTAGGACTGGAGCTCGAGGACGGCGGGCCATTGTTGGGCCGACTGCTGGATCTGAGGGTCGCTCTGGTGCTGCTGCTGGTGCTGCTGCTGGTCCGCCGAGTCCGCCGCGCTCGAGTGCTCCGCCGAGCTCGTTGGTAGACTCTCTGTGGAGGGGGGGTTGGAGAAATCGGCTTTTTCGTTATTTTTGTTTTCTGGAGCGTGCTGGAGGAGGTGGAGGAGGTTTTCGCGCTGAGATGGCTTTTTTGTAAGATTGGTTGTTGCGGGGATTAGGAGGATGCCGTGCACTCGGGTAACGAGGACCGAGGGGATTGTTATTTTGAGAGAAGGGAGTGTACTTTTACTTTATATGCTTTTTGTTGTGTTTTGCTTTTTGGAATTGTACGCAAAAGTGTTAGCTGTCATCGTGAAATTGCGCAATTTAACTGCGATAAGCCTTGAAATAAAAGTGTTACACGATGTTTTTCGCACTTCGAAATGCTTTGATATTCGTGACAGAAATGTAGGATTAAAATGTATTTGTATTCCGTTTGCAAAATCAGGAGCTGAAAACATTTATTTGACACTGTAACACATTTTTAGTAACGTAGCAGACATGAATTATAACAGTGCATAAATACGGCTTAATATTTTTTTGACTCGCATTGTTTATTACATATACAAATTTGCCTTTTGTTTCAGGCTTGTTTTGTGAGAAAGTTCGTCCATTGTTATGTGGAAGTCCGCAGTAAAATCTGTCACGATTACGTCTCTGTGTAACATTTCACACAACAGAAAAATGTATTAGGTCACTTCTTTAATAGTTTTTTTTTCCTTTGCGAATAACATTTTTATGTAGTTTTACAATAATTTATTTTAACATTTCATAGAATTATTTTATAAAAAGGATAATTTAGAGTGATAAATAATTATTATACTTTTTACATTTACAAGGCATTGAAAAATATTAGTTTTAGAATTATGACGGAACAGTAATATAAATTCAAATAAGTTTAGAAACGATAAGTTAAGAAAAATAAGTTACCAAAGTCCGCGTTAATTATCAATATTGCGTTAAGCTAAAAGTACGTGCTGATGCATACTATCTGCATATTAATAGCTTCCGTTGTTGGGTTAGGGATAAACGGAGGGGTTACAATGGCGCTGGGAAAAGGAAGGTGTTTAAATAGAGGAAAGTGCTTTTAAAGAATTTTCCCGTATCTATTAATCACCATCTCGTTTTTATAAAGCGTACAATAATAAATCTTCCAATTAATTCTTATTCAAACGAATAATCAACAATTTGGTAAATATACGACTGTTTGATATGCAAATAATAATGCTTCCTTTCTGCAGTAATATTGTATCATACGTTTGAACTCTTGTTCTTGTTATCAAATAAATTATGATATAAAAAATTCAAGATAATTAAAAACACACTTTCCGATAATAACAACAATGGACGTTAAAATTTTAAATTTCATTGAAAATGCATATTGTACAAGTGCGCTTGCCCAATGCAACATATATATTTCAAGGGACAATACGAAATTAGAATGATGGAAACGGTTCGAAGGGGGATCGATGGTCTGAAACTCACCTTCAGTAGGAATTTGCGTGGATATCGAGTCGTGCACATTTGCATTCTCGTGAGTGACAGCCTTGACGTCTTGCGCCAAAATGCAATTCGAGTTGTCAATTGGTTTCATGGAGTTAACTGCTGAAAATTTGAATCGAGAGGGATCTTGTTAATAATCTAATACGTTTATATTCTTCTACATTCACTAATACGCGGCCATTATCATATCGGTCTCGTGAATATTCAAGTGCAGAATTCGATTTGTGAATAGTTCCTACTGTGCACCTGCGACCGAAGCTCGGAGACGCCTTTGTAATTCACTTATACAATTCTTGACTAATTCTTTTACATCGGTAACTGTTATTCAAAATTTCATTTTTTACATTTTTGCCCGATGTCACAGGTTTACTTATTGCTTTGACTTTTATACACGGTGAGAATTTTCTAATAAAAATTATGACGAAATTCGCAGTAAAAATTACCGTGAATGACTATAAAGCTGGGACACTCTAACTTTCCGACAGTTTTTATTGATATTTACGATAAATTTTACCGTACTGAAGGGTAAAATTTGCGTGCCGCAGAGTAAAAGTTCCGTGTACGAATCTTAGAGAAAACCAAAATTTGTGGTAAAATTTGTATGAAATATGTTTTAAAATTCTGGATTTTCTTCCAATTGTTGTAGCAGTATCATTAATACTTAAGTAAGTACATTATACACATTTATATTTGAGTTAACCTAAAATGTGTACCATTCAGTGCGGTAAAATTTATAGTCTGTGCAGTAAAATTTGTAGTCAATGAGGTAAAGTTTTTAGTAAAATATCAGTAAAAAGTGCCAGAAAGTAGGACTGTCCCAGCTTTAAAGTTATTTCCGGTAATTTTTACAATGAATTTCGTTATAATTTTTATTAGAAAATTCTCTCTGTGTAGACACGAATTTTTGATTTGTAAGATTTATTCATAAGATGTTTTGTATATAGAAAGTACACGTTTAGGGGTGATATTTAAAATTGGTATTTAACGTTTTATATTTTTTATTTTTAGATATACAAAACATTACGCCAAACACATGCGAGAAGTTTTTTAAGAAAAGATTGTTTAATAATGTTTTAGTAAAATAAATCATACATAAATAATCTTTCATCTTCCACAGGTTTTGACATTATTAGTTGAAACTTTTTTACATGTTCCGAAGATGATTTTAATTTTACTTAAAAAGTTACAAAAAATGGAATTACAATTCACCATAATTTATTAATATTTCAAGCTTTCTCAATTACTATAAAGTAAAAGTTTCAACAACGTATTATTACCTTAGCTCATTAGATTAGACAAATAATACCATACCCAACAGCCAAAAACTCTATAAATTCTATAATCGAAAAAGTGAACGTCCTTCAAAAAGCACACGACGACCGAAAGGGCCGTAATCAGTTTATTTTGCCTGTGACGTTGACTAAAACACAGGCCCATCCCAGTGATTCCGATGAAAGTCAGGGACGCGCGCGCGTAAACTCGCCCATCAAGAAATTGATAAAAATAAAAAATAAAAAGGGCCAAGGGGACAAGCAATCGAGCGAGAGCCACGACCATCGACAGACAGAGAGCGAGAGAGCTAACGGACAGGTGTCTCTTGCGCCGACGCCTGCCGCTGCCCTCGCGGCAATCGCTCTCCTCTCGCGAAATCGAATCGAACGACGCGAGGCATGAGCGAACCATTGCCGTGGCTGCCGCCGCGAGCCTTTGTGTTTGGCGTCGGTGTGCGCGAGGGTGCGCCTGAATTAAAGTGAAATAACTTCGCTTTTGCTAATTACGTGTGTTTTGTCGGTTGCTTCTCCGCGGTGGATGTGCAATATTGACTGATAATTGTTAATTGGATTTATCGTAGAGTAGCGGCTTATTTTCGCTGCGTTATTCCGCGTTTTGTGGTATTTATTCGGTGGGTATATGCCATGAATTTAATAATGCCAAGATTGCACGAAACTCAATTACATTAACCGAACGTAGTTGGATAAGTTGTAGAGTCTGGATAATTAATCGCGTGGTAATTATAATTTTAAATGCTTATTATGACAAGGAAATGGGAAATATATTATACATATTTCACCGTATCGGAAAACTTACAAATATTCATCGAAATATTGCAAAAATTACTATTTCTTTTTTTATTATACAAATGTCCCGATCCTCGTATACAAATTATGGAGGGTTCCCGGTTTATTAATCTGGAAGTCCCGACTATAAGCAGGGAAAATAGAAAAAATTGGATAGTTTTCTACCAGCTACCTTATAATGAAAATCGTCATGAATTGTAAAATTAATCATTTATAGCAAACTTTAATATTTATTTGACAATGTTTACTCTTACTTTAGTAATTTTTATGCAAAATCACGCACGTCTTCAATGCATGAACCGACACAGTCATTATTTATATACAATTTTGTCCAACATATTCGTTAATTCAATCGTGTACCGTTACTTCGATTACTATTTGTTCAAAAATGACGAATAAGCTCTGAAAACGCGATTTTACCAGCTCGCAATAAAGCGAAACCCAAAACATCGTCGAAGCTTATCGCACCTTAATTCTCGACACTGCGGATACATCACGGATGCGCCACCGCGCGCTCGACGTCATAGTTATGGGTTATGCGGGCCGCGTATCGAGGAGCGCGCGCGCGCGAATCAGAGATCGCTCCAATTTCCGTATTATTCTCTAACGATTCCCGCAAAGCTGCTGCTGCTGGCGCTGCTTCCATCGCCCAGCTTATATATAGCTATAACTCGAGGATGGCTTTGTGCACTGGCGCAGCGCGCGCGGGGATATCTGACGTTCGAAAAAGCTACTGCGGGCCTTTAAGAAATTATTGTTTGATTTTCTATATGAACCTGTTCATGTGAAACTATCGTAGTGCATAGAAGAAGAAAGAATTTCTTTGTTTATATATAGTCTGATTGAAATAAAACAATATAATAGTCACTATTTTTTACGGGGATGCTTAGGCGTACTGTGTATGAAAGGAGCATAGATAACTTTAGTTTTTTGGTAGAATTGTTTATTCGCAACAAGAAAGGTCCTTATAGAAAAGAAAATTTATGATCAAATGCGTATTTGTAAATCGTTATGAGAAAAGCAATAATGGAAAGGTTTTATCGTTGTTCCATAAACTCGAGATATACAGTTTATTCTTTTCGAAGGTATGATGCATCCCTTAAAGATTAGACTCGTCATTAATAAATTTGACAATCATTGATAAACTATTATTTAAGAAGAAAACTATTTGAGAATATATATCGATAGTATCAAGCAAAATACGTATTATAATTATTTTATATTTTGTTTCACGTAAATACAGCCAGATCGATATTTTAAAATTTCTGAAAAAACAGCGCCGAAGGGGAATCGCGAACCCTTGATCCTTTCGATGCTTCAACGAACGTTACGGTTATGGGTTATGCGGGCCGCGTATCGAGGCGCGAGAATCAGAGATAGCTCCAATTTCCGTATTATTCCCTAACAATTCCCGCAAAGCTGCTACTGTTTCCCGGCTTCGCGCTGCGCTGCGGTATGCTTTAGCATTTGAAAATTGCCACTCCGTGAATTCGACGAAGTTAGAGATCGCTCCAGAGGTGAGATAATTTACTTGGAACGCAATTTTTTTTTAACATTCAGTCCCTCGGTAAGTAGATTTTGAAACGTTATCTTCGGTTAAATGGTTGTGCAACTTGTTTTGTTTTTAGCATGAGAATAGCGCAGGTTAAAAGATATAATTGGAAAAGTTGAATAAGGCGCAACAGGTAAAAGACAAAATTCATGTAAATTGAGATATCGTGTAACTTGGTTAAATACGATGTTTACATTTTCCTTTAAGATTATATTATGTCGTCTTTTAAAATCAAAGAAAATCCGTATCTTCGTTAAAGTAGATAAAACGGCACACAACATGAATTATGCACTTGCATGGAAACCAATAACATTTTCCAATTTCACATTCAGCTTTCTCAATTTACTCGCGTTCCTTTAATATTCAAATTAGATTATTCGAAATTACGTTGGCTTAATCTACTTTAACTATTCAATCACAAAATCAATTTACCTTTTTAAATTGGAAAAAATTTGGAGAATTAAATGACTACTAAAAATTTAAAACTGAATTTTCTTTTCTACGAAAAATGTAAAACTGAAAAAGCTGAAATATGAAAAATAAAAAATTGATAGCTACATATCTTTTATGCATTAGCGAAAAGCTACAGATAATGTAGTCACATCTTCGCATTATTTAAAACTTTAGATTTTAGTAGCAGATGCTGCAGGTAAATCTCTTTACTTCTAAAAACTAACAACTTTCTTATCTCTTTACGAGAAAAGCTAAAGGCAAGCCAATATAAAGTGAATGTCCCTATTCCTTATACTTACGTCCCTATTTCAACCATTTTATATTTTTTAGGTTATTATAAATATTAAATTTATTTCTGGGGTAGTATTTCCAGAATTACTTAAACAGATACAAATTATTATTTTTTATACAAGGAGAATATCAACCATCCGGAAGTCAAATTTTGATCAGGCTTCAAGGGTGTATATTTTTTGTACCCGAAAGTGACGTGTAGGACCCGTAGTTTAATCTTATGGATCACTTATTGTTCTTGAAACATCATCTGTTCTACTTCAAATATGCAATGTTAATGAAAAGTAGTACCTCCTACTTCTTACGATAGCTCTATATGAAAGTAAACGAAAAAGCTTTGATTTAAGTTTTATTCCATGTTTATTAATTTAATTTAGTCTAAAATTATGAAGAATCGAAGATGCTGGCGAAGAAGCATGAAGAATCCCCAAATTCAAAAGAGTAGAAACTTATTGAATATTTAAACATTTTCGTCACCATCTTTATTGTTCATAACTTCGGACAAAATTTACATTATTTTCCTAGCGTAATGAACTTCAACGTTCCAATAAAAAGTAGAGACACCATTTATCTCTAAAATACTGCATATTCTCATTAGAACAGTTGACATCTTCGTAACAAGGGCCTACGACATCAAGTTACGAACGCCTACAGTTCATTTCTAGATACCAAAAGACATCTCCCCAAGTCTCATCGAAACCCCTTCGGATATTAGTTCTCCTCGCAAGTGATTCCAAACTGGGACATTCACGTTACAGCCGCGTATCTCGCGGTCCTCAAACTTACCAGCAAAGTAAGCGAGCATGGCGACGAGGGCGACGGTGACGAGTATCATCGCGATGCTGAAGCACTTCCAGGAGCAGCGGTGCTGACAGCGCTTGTCGATGTGGAAGCGCGAGGGCGAGTAGGGCGAGTAGTGGGGCACCGCGGCCGCGCGCATCGGGAAGCCCGGCATGACGAGCGGCTGGCCCTGGGTGACCACGGCGTTGGTGCCTCCGTTGCCGGCCACCCCGACGCCCACACCCATGCCCGGGCCCAGGGTGCCCACGGTCATCTGCTGCTGCTGCTGCGGCGGCAACCTGCAATGCACAAAATTCGGACGGAATGTTTAGTCGCTGGTAGATTTATTTGTTTATCAAGATAGGTGATTCTTTTGATTAATATGAAATGCGTGATTGTTAGATATGTTGATTGCTTGGGTAACGAGAACGGTATTGCAAGTTTATAATTAAGTTGTGAGTAGCAAACAGGAATGCTGTAGAAAATTGCAGGGAACAGGGAAGCGCTCCGAGAATTGCGAAAAACAGTGCTTTACACAATTTGGAGTAAACTCTCGTCTCATATTCGCATAGTGTAGCAATTTAATTTATTACAGTACAATTCAGTTTCGGTACGGTAAATACGGATACCTATATGTTTGCAAAATTTAATCGCTGTTTTATATTTTTCACATTTAAATTAAAATATGTAAATTATTTAATATTATAATATATTACCTAGAATAAATTCGCACTATGAAATCTTGCGATGAAATAATCAGACTTTTCAGCACAGATTTAAAAAGACCTAGTGTCAATTAACTCGATGCAAGGTAGCTATTTGACAAAAATTGAAAATCCGTCGAAGAGCAGTTTTGGTACTTATATAACAAATTAAATACGTTCTTTATACTATAATGATATTAAATGAGTAAAAAGTACAGAGGCTAAAAAAATGTCAGGTTAAAAATGAGAATTACGTGAAAGGGGTTGAAGTTATAATATACATTTTCAAGATATTCTTTCAAGATTTTGCACACGAGCTATAACAATAAATTTAAATTATCGCGTAATAGAAAATAATTTAAATTTAAATAAATTCCACATAAAACTTAAATTTTTTTAATAACGCTATTACCTTAAAGCTGTAAATAATAAATTAATTATCGCTTAATACAGGGCATAATCCCAGTAAGATTTTATAATTTTAACAAATGCCTCATTAAGGCTCAGTCAATGTAATTACGCAGTAATGAAGTTACTTGTAGTGCGAATAATGCACACAAAGTGCGTCAATTTCACGACCCCTTTTTACGAGGGTCACGTTTACCACACACGAGCCGCGCTCACTGAAAAATCTCCGATCACGAGGTGTGTTATACTTCATACATGTTGCGCTCGCCATCGAGGGGTTCTAATCATATTTTCATTGCGTGATTAATAGCCGGAAAAAATGCTGCGTAATATTTCACTCTGGCCACTAGATTTTCATCAAATCACTTTAAAGAACTTAACTCTCATACGCGCAATCTCTCCCCCTCCGCAAGGATTTTCAATATCTACGCGCGCGCAGCGTGAAAAATTTTCCACCTCGCGATAACGATCTCGAGAAATCGTCTCGCATTACATTAACGTCACCCTTCGCGTATAATTCAGGGTCATCGCGCAAACTTTTCAAACGCCCACGCTGAATTACAATCGAATTACGAAGTCTGCCACGCGACTATCCAAGAGGAGCAGAATAAGATCATAAATAACTCTAGTCCGGACCTAAGGCGCGTAAATAACGAGAGTCAAAAGCTCCGTTGTGTACAAAACAACGGCGGTGGCGGCGCGACACGGGGCAACGCAAAAAAAAGAAAATAATTTCCTTGATTAATAACACGGCAAATCAGTGGAAGGCCAGTCGACGCGCGAGCGCTGAAAAAGTCGGGGAAGAGGGGGCCGTTTTAAAAAATGTCCCTGTCAAGCGGGGGAGAAATATATGCGTCCGCCCGAGAAAGAAACCCGCGGAGAGAGAGAGAGAGAGAGAGAGAGAGAGAGAGAGAGAGAGAGAGAGAGAGAGAGATAGAGGACGGAGCGCGGTAGTAGGTCGAGCGGAGGTGTTCGAGAGTTCGAGTTTCGGAGTCTCGAATGGGCGACGGCACGCGGCTAAAGTTTTTACAGAGGCGCCTCACGTCCGTGGCGAAGCTACGCCACGGTCAAACTCGACTGTATAATAACTTTATACAATAATGGCGCTTTTATATACTTTGTAGTTTGTGTATGCGCAGAGTCCAAAAATGCTTTAAAATTTTTCCTCCCGGCGGCGGGGGAACGGTATAAGCGAAACGTTTTATTACTTCGTATTTTTATATTTTTACAAGTGTTCCTCTCATCAAGAGAGAAAAACATTTGGCTTTCTTTGAGGTTGCAAAGACTCTCTTCGTCTCGCTTTACTCGCGCATTTCGCATCCCGGAATGTGCATTATTACTTCTATATTAATGTTTATTCTAGGTTTGCTGCTCGTTGCACAGCGATGAGGGTGTTAAATTTTTATCGCAAATTTCCAGGAATTTTGTAATTCCGTATGCATGAGTATGCGATGATTTACGATTTAAATATTCGAAAAATAAATACTTTGTACGAGAAAGTATTTGAAGATTGCGAACTACGCTCTTTGCTGCAATTCCATTAATACCAGGGACTTAAAAGCATATAAATTTCATGTTAAATTAGCGATGGGTGCAATTTAATTTTCATAGAATTGAAGATTTCTTTTTTGCTTTCTCAAAGAGATAGTTTTATAACGAGTATTTTTTTGAAATCTGAGATTACGGTGTATTTCGATACTTTTGCGGTCGGTGAATCCAAATATATTGGTTTTAAAAAATGTCTGTTTGTGTACTCTGATTCAACGTGTACTACTCTCCCCTATACTCTACATTTTTCTTATTAATGAAATGCGATTTTAAATATGTAAAAATTGAATTTTTGTTATTTTATACTTTAGATACGTTTTATATATGTACATATATATAGTGAGCAGTGTCTCATCAATTTAATATAAAAACAATGCATCATGTTCGTATAAGTTGACAACGTAAAATTGTTGTATATGCATGAAATAACTTTTTCAGGGTAAATATTCAATAAATAACTATGCATCCAATGTCTTCGAGAAAGCATTCTGCTAAAGCAGTTAGCAGTGGTTCTTTTTTGCAAAATGTACGCGCAATATAAATTGATATGTCAAGTTTAGATTAAATTACAAACAGCAACCAGGAACGAAATGTTGTAGAAAATTGTTGAAACACGCAAGCGTTCCGGGAATAGCAAAAAACAACCCATCACACAATTTGGAGTAAACTCTCCTTCGCATAGTATAACAACTCAATTTATCACAGTATAACTCAGTTACTCCACGGTAAATACCGGTATGACCTGATTTTATCCTGAAACTTTTTCCCTCTAAATATAATTTCCTCAAATTATGCTACACAAATTCCAGGTATAAAAATATTCAATTAATTCTCCAAGTTTGAACGAGCAAAAAATATCCACAAGTAGAATGGTTCCGTTATATCGCAGTGTAAGACAGTTTTTCGAAATTCAGCGACTACTGTTATTGTCATCGCTTTCTCTCCACGAAGAAAACATCGGCAATTCTTCCCTTTCGCCTGCAATTCCAACGACGCTCGTTCAACGTAAAATATACCATCTATTTTTCTCTCTCTGTAGACCCATAGCAGTCGCTCTGAAAAAAAAAGAAAATCCACCGACTCACGCTCGCAGCAAAGACAAAGAAACTTACTTCCCCACTTAGCGTTTCGTGGAACTACGCGTATAGAGTATAAACAAACGCAAGGCGCGCTAGAATCGAAAGAGAAAAATCCGATCGCGAGCGCGGCCCGGATTAAGGGGGCGTCACGACGAGTCACCGCTCTCGCCTGGCAATTAAAACCCATATATAAAGCCGAGGAGGGAGAGAAGATCGAGGTAAAAGGCAATACGGCTCGACTGTATGCGCCAAAGAAAAGAAATCTCAATGCGTAATCTCCTCGGTATATATATATATACAGCGCGAAGAGAGCGGATCCAAGCTGCAGGCACGCGGGGGTCTCGGCGAGAGTGGAATTCCTGGGCATCCTCGGCAATAACGGCCGAGGCTCTCTCTCTCTTGTGTCTTCTCTCATTAAGCCCCAAATATTTCTCATTTTCACTTATCGAAGTTGTTCCTTCTCATTTGGACCGTCGGCTGCCGCTGCCCCCGAGAAATGCGAAAAACGCTCCGGCGTTTTCTTCCTCCCTTCATTCGCTTTTCTCTCTCTCTATATATATATATAAGCCGACACACAGAGCTCGGCGGGCGCCGCGGTATTTATCAGCGCAGAGTTCGCGAGTTCAGTCACGTTTTCGCAACTGTCGGTGATGTGACTGCGGACGATCGAGGATGAAGAAACGACGAGGCAGGCAGGCAGGCAGCCACTTGCCGCGGCGAAGAGGCCGGGGAGCTCCTAACGTTATTACATACACGCGGCTGGTGCTGCCGGCTAGAAAGAGCGCGCGCGCGCGCGACCGGGAGAGCAAAGGCCAGGGCGAAGCCAGAGGGAGGGACGAGGGAAACTGCGGGAGAGAAGCAAAGTTTTGCCCGAGCAAAGTATAATATACATACACAGCGAGGGAGAGAAAGAAGAAGAAGCAGCGGCGGCGGCGGTGGCTCTCTGTGTGTAGCTTCGCAGGGGGGGGAGAGAGGAGGAAGTAGAGAAGAGCGGGTGGGTGGGCGAATGTATTGTGGCTGTGTTCGCCTGGCCGCGCAAACTTTGGCGGTTCTCGATCACTCTTCGCTTTCTCCGTGCTACTATATCTATACGAGTGAGTGTGTGAGTAAGTGTACGTCGAACAGGGACAGAGAGAAAGCTCGTTGTGGAGGACCACCTTTGTCGCATCCTAACAACGCCGAAGAACCGAAGGGAGGAGAAGCGGCAGCAGTTCTCCTCGTCCTCCCGCCCTCGCCCTCTCTGTCTCTCTTTATCTCTCTTGCCGCTGCTGCTACCGCCGCTAATGCACAGAGATAGAGGGAGAGAGAGAGAGAGAGAGAGAAAGAGGAAGAGCAGCTATGCGAGAGAGATGGAGGGAGGGGGTGGGGGTGCAGGGGACGCGGCGCGGCGCGGAGTCGTGAGAATATTACACCACGTGTGCCGGTAATAAGATTGCGCACGTGACGACAATACAAAAATCCACCTCGGCCAAATTGCGTTCGCCTATCGCTATATCGAAATCCCTCCCTCCTACTATCCGCACCTTCTCTCTCTCTCTCTCGCTCTCTCCCCCCCCTCTTTCTCTCTCTCTCTCTCTCTTTATGTCTCGTGTTTTATCTCTTTCTCGCTTCTTTCGCGCGAGCTGCGAGCCCGTTAATGCGCGCCTGATGCTTTACATGTGCTAGTTGGAGCTGGGCTGGGGCTGGGCTCGATGAGCCGCGAGGAAATCGAGATTTTCGTGCGACCGCAGAGCCGAGCGTGAGTTTCACGTTTCCCTCTGTGTAGTATTATATTAAGTGAATAGTGCTTCCTATCTTTCTCGCTGCGCGTTGTACGTGCGTATGGGGGATTCTCTGTTTTTTTTTGGTCGAGGTCTTCCTCGTTAATGATAGGGAGCTTTTAAAAGCCTGTTGTTCTTTTGCTGCTCAAATTTGAATTTTTATCTTTGGGGTTTTCCTCTGCTTTTTTCGCTGGAAAAGCAGGTGATACTTAAAATTTATTTAAAATGCAAATTTACGCTGATATAGGGTGTTTACTTAGCTAGACAGAAGAAACGTAATTTTTGCTTTTTTAAAGCTTTTCTGATTTTGTTGTTGTTTTTTTTAATACTAATAGTACTTGCTCTAAAAGTAAATTTCTGTTAATTACTACCAATTATGTAAAATTTACTATTTGTTTTGTAACTTGGGGACATACTCGCCAGTATCTCAAAAATTGCTATAATATATAGCAAAATTTAGTATCTTGTATTATAAATTTTACTATTTTATATATCAAATTTTAAGATATCATAAACTCTACTATATAAAATAGTAAAATTTACATGATAAAATTGTAAATTTTACTGACGAGTATATCCTCAAGTTACAAAACAAACAGTAAATTCTACTACACTATATCTCTCAGTGTATCTATAGAATATAAGTACGTGCGTAGATATAAAAAGTATTTTCTTTGAAATTAAACATTACAAGCGCGTAGCATAACATTACATATATCGTTGTAGTGAATAAGAACATTTTTACAGCCATTTAGTATTTAAAAAAAATTAAAATTAATTATACTTTTGAATATAGGCAATACATATTTAGATACTTTTGTGACATAATTTAAATCGTATCCTTGTTAATGATACTATCTAAGTATCAAAGAATTTAGATACTTTTGCCTAGATATAGCATCTTTTTTTGTAATTATATGTGTGACGTTCCGATTGATATGACTCGCGGAACCTTGCAGCTATGATTGTCGCATGCCGAGTGATGCATGGTTAAGCTTAGTTAACGAGGCTGGATATGAACGCAAAAGGAAGCGGGTAGACGAGTATCCAGACTCGAAATATACTTAAATCGTACCTTCAATATCTGGATGGTATGATGAAATGATTTTCAACAATAATTGTTGTAATTGGTATAATTTAATTTATTTATCCGGTTAAATTTAAATTTCACAATAGTTTCAGTAACAGCAAATATAATTAAAATGAATTATGTAGAAAATATGTAATTCAAAGTAACGCAACCGTACAATACATAAACGGACAGAGTTTTCCTACATTGTAAAATTATTTAAACAAATAGGTTAATCGCAAATATCAAAATATCATCGAACAGAGCTTCCGCGCTCTAAGAAAACATTCGGCAACTGGCTAGTGTGGTGATTGATCGCATTCTTTTATACCTTCATGAGTTGTTGCAGTTTTTAAGTTCAAGTTCAGGCTGTGTTATAAAATTAAGATCTTGTTCGTATAGTTTTGTTATTAGTCATATGAATTAAAAGTCGGTTAAGAGAAAGAAAAATTTTGTCGCACAATCACAGGAAATAACGGACCGACTGAATGTTATTCAGATAATATATTTCTGTATGACACAATGATTTGGTTCTATTTTACGTATGGATTTGCTTAATATTACTTTGATTGAAATTTTGAAATGAAAGATAGAGGAATAATGTTGAACTTAGGTACAAAAAGTAAAAGGGAGAGAAAAATTATTTTTGTTAATTAAGTTAGAATGTCACGTAAGTAGTTTATGCAAAATAAAAATTTCGAAGTTAATTAATTACTAATAATTCAATTAATAATTAATCTTTTAATGGAAATTTTTTTGGAGCTGATTAAGCAGTTTTTAATGGATTAATTGGTAATTATTATTTAATTAAATAACTTCGAAATTATTTTTTTGCATAAATTTCTGCAGTCTAATAATGAGTTTTGTCTTATAAGTATTCGTCGATTTATGGATAAAAAAAATATTACTTATAGATCTAAGATAGTATCTGCTGATACTGCACTAATTTTCTCTGAATGTTTTGTAAAATAAAGAATTATTAATGATTGATTACTAAATATATATATTAAACAAATTTCCATTTTAAAAGTTGTTCTTTTACAATACTCTTTCCATTATATCCTATAGATATCTCGAAAACAGATGTCCTGATAGATATCAAATTTAATATGTTTGTATTCTATAACCAAAAGCATGTTTATAAATAAAAAATTGTTAAATCCAACATTTAAAAATATTTAATAAATAAAAGATTCATAAATTAAATTAAATAAAAAACAAGAAATAAAAAATTAATAATAATCGTGTTTGCTAGCAATCACTTTTTTTAATTCTTTCGTTCAAAGACAAAAGAATAATAGGATAGGTATATGAATACAATCTTTTATTTCAAATGATCCAGTACCGAGAGTCACATCAACTGACTAACTGTTTACTCCTCCGCGTTTAATTATTTTGCTGAAAGTATGTCTAAGAGTTGTTCAATTTCCTAGGTAAGTCCTATCTTTTAACAAAAAATTACCAAAAGTAATCACATTTGTTCTTATTAGCTAACTAACCACGACACCTACAAATATTCTACTATAAAATTTATAATGTAATAACAACGAAACATAAAAAAAAACGCTGCCAAACCTTCCTAAAGATCATGTTTACCCTGCTCTTTATTGCGTGAAAAATAGAGAGTAAAGCGACGATGGTTAAAGGCGAAACTTTGTAGCGAAGCATAACACAAGGCTGCGCAGGAATCCTCCTCCATCTCGTCTTCGTCATTATTATAAATGCGACGAACTCTTATCTCCGTCGCATCGGTGCACCGGCGGCGAGTCCAGACCAGACTCGTCTCTCGCTCGCGTCGCCGACTGCTATGCGAAGCGACAAAGAGCCGAGTGTCGAGCTGAGGCAAAAATATTCGAAAACTTTAACGACGATAATGCAGCGCGCCGGGCATCTCGTCTTCGTGTATCATCCGAGACTCGCTCGCTGCTCTGTGAATCTCGTTATAGATCGGCGAAAAATAACAAGTTTCGCCCCTCGAATTTCGACTTTGATGCCCGCGTCGTTCTTAAGGGTGTATCGGGGATCTTAATTTTCGCGGTTAACGAATGCCTGCTTTGTAATTTTTGATAATGTAAAGTATAAATATTTCAAAGAGTCCTTAATATTTACAAATTTAGCATTAGTTTTGAGTAATTTGGGATTTAATTTTGTTTTTAAGTATTATAAACATATAATTTATTCAGAGGTAGGATGTTTTCGTGATGCACAAGCTACACATATTTTATGGATTCTACATTCTTGTACGTTATAAATTTTAATCTAGTTTAATTTGTAAACGTTTTAAATTATATAAATAGCATCGCTATTGAATGATATATAAAGCCCGAAGCATCTTTAAATCATGATGTCACAATTCGAATTCGTTAAATTGATGACGCCACAATAGAGGTCCAAATAGCCTCGATGGCTCTCCCTCCATGTAAAACAGACAAAAATTACTATGCTACTTTTTACTATGCCACTCTTGCCCTAGAATAGTATGTCAAGAATTCCTGACCCAATTTCTCGAATCTTCAAACTTGAAAAAGTAAAATAAAAATTCACAGTCTCTCTCCCCTTCTCTTTCTTCACCCGCAGCCGCGACCGCGCTCCTTCTTCATAAAACGGCATCTTTTTCTCGCTGCGCGCTTAATGCGCAATTTGTTGTAACAAGTTTTCCAATAAAAAACTTCTTCCTCCTTCTCCTCCTCTCGCGTAGCGGCGCGCACAATGACGACGCGCTGCAGACACACTTCTTTTTATTTCCCAGTTAAGGATACTCAAACATAATACCGTCATGAAACTTTATTAATAAAAAATTTCCCCTCCCGTTCCATCCCGTCTTCTCCTCCTCCTCCTCCTCCTCGCCCTTATACAATTCAAAAGAGCAGCGTCGGGAACGCCGCGCGCGTGAACGCCGATAATCATCGTAAAAGTGTCCCTTAAAATAAACATTATGATTAAGCGCTCGGCTCGGCTCGCGTACATAAATCGGCCGTGCGCAGCCTCGGTAATTTTAGAGGCAGGAACCCGCAGCGCCGGCTGGCGACGGCCTTCGCTCCCTCCCCTGAATAAAAGAAAGGCATAGTTGTGCATTACCGAAACATGATTAGGACCGAGGCGCGCGCGCGCTCGTAAATTCGCCCTCCCAAGGTGCATGTAGCATTGCACGGCCGAGAAAGAGACGGAGTGCAGCAGGAGAGTAGGAGTAGGCGAGCGTATAATAACGCGCAAGCTTCGGTATTATATACCTATGCACGTGCAACGATGACGGAAAGCGTGAGGCGAGCAGCCGACGACTGCTTCTGTATGTGTATGTCTATGTGTGTGTGTGTGTATATCTGTATATCTGTGCAAGTGTGTGTGTGTGTGTGTGTTCTGCTCCGGGCCGGAAACTCTATTTTAACGTAATTGGACCCTCGTCCCCTCTCGCGACGACGACGACGAGCTGCGCTGCTACAATCCGAAGGAGAAGACTCGCTCCTCTCTCTCTCTTTCACTCTTTCTCTCTCGTCGCGTGCAGTGCTATATGTATACGCGATGCACGGTGGTTTTGTTGCGCTTTTTTTCGCCACTGTAAGCACCGAACGCGAGATATGCTGCTCTGCTGCTGCACGCTTGGGGAAGTGAGAGAGAGAGAGAGGGAGAAAAAAGCGTTTCTTTATTGAGTCGCATGCTTGACATTTTTCGGCCCCGCGCTCGGCAGTAGTGATGACAAATTCACGAGAGTTTTCCGTCCGTAGTGGATGATGATCCGAGTCAATTTTGAGAGCGAGCTACGAACGGGAATTCGTTTCAGAGTGAATCATTATGAGGCTGGTACTGGTAGGGGCGATGGGGATTGATTTATGCGGTGCGGAAGATACACGGGGATTGTTTTTAAGTGATTACGCGTGATATACGATGATTATGATTGTTGTAATTTTTTCTAAACTTAACCGTGTTTTTGAGGAAAAACTGCGCGTACAATTAGATCTGTCCTTTGACTCCGCGTTATTTTTATTATCTTAAGCAGGGCTTGCAATTTCCGACGCTGCGAAAGTCTCTGAGCCAGAATAAAGCCTTTTCTTTCGCTACGCAATGCATTTTCTCTGACGTGGAATTTGTATGTCATTTTCTCGGAAGCAAGGACTTTGTATTATTATAAAAGCGCTGCACTTTCGTTCCGGAACTGTGCTTTTTAAAAGAGGTTTTAATTCATCTAATTTATGCGGTTTTTATAGTTTTTATACGTACCGTAAGCACAATTATAAGTTAGGTCATATTTTCCGCGCATGCCAATCGAATAATATTTTCGTATGCACAGTAATTTTATGCGAACTGAAAAATTTCATAAACATTCGTCTTTATATTAAATGACACCAATGTATTTTATATACCGTAGTTTATGCAAATTATGCACATTTATAAAAAAAACCATCATGTCTCTTTAAATAGTAGGGAACATCGCACTTTTGCATACCGAACCAAATTTATTATACTGCGTTAAATATTCTATATATACTATGTATGAATATACATATACATACTTTATGAAATGTATCAATATATAATTTTTTAAACGTAATCCGTATAATAAAACGTTGACGAAGAAAAACGACTGCCATTTTAATAATCCCAAATAAAAAACCGACGCGTAAAAATTTATGAAAATACATGCTCGTCGCCAGTGCCCGAATAAAATAAAATCGCACGCATAAAATCAACATTCCGGCCAGACGAGCGGGGGGCGCAAAATGCCATTTCGAAGACGATATTATCCATCGCATCCGCACTCTCGCGGTGTATGTACACCGTATCGAAATACGCACAAAGGTACGATAAATTTGCTCTCCTCTCGAAAAGCGCCGAACGCGAGCATCGGAGATTTACCGAACAATTTGGCGCCCACCGTCCCTACGTACACATACGGGCTCCTATGCCGCTCTCCGTCGTCCAGTCGCAGTTAGAGCGCTTCCAACGAAATCATTTGTGCCCTCCCTTCCCTTCTTCTCTGCGCTCTCTTCCGCCGAGCCTATCCAGCTAGAAAAAAAAAAATCTTAAGTGGCCCATTCATTCGTGCGTCGGCGCGAAGTGTACACACCGCTCCGCACCAGATGCCGGGCACACTGCAGCAGCGGCAACATCGCGCTCGGTCTTCGCTCGTCATTCGATCCTCTTTCCGTGTGTATGCGTATGCGCGCGGCGAAAATTTATGGGACGCAGCGGTGGCTTCCCGGAAAAGCGGGCGCAGTTGTTACCCTCGTCCTTTTTCGTATGCCGTATACGTATGGTATGGATTTGCTCGCCGCTGGCCACTTTTACTATAAGGTTTCTAATTTATAGCCGCACTTGCGAGCTGCACACGTGTGCGGTGTATCGCGGATGGGATGTGCCGGCTGGACGCGCGTCGACGTCTGGTCTTTTCAATTTTCACACGGCCGACGGATTTTCAATCGACGGGCGTTTTTCGCCCTGCGGTTTGCAGGCGCGAGCGAGCGACGAGCTCTGTGCAGTGCTTTACTGCAGTGCGGGGGGACCCGTGTATCGATTGTACGTGTATCAACAAGTAGTTAAGGACCTGGTGCGCCCCCCCCCCCCCCCCTACCCGTGCCGAAGTCTTTTTACACTTTTTTTTCGATTTTTCGAACCGAAGGTTCCACCGCGTGTAATTTCTTTCACGCCCGGGTTGACGCTTTATAAATGAATGGCGCGCTGGCTATTGTGAAGTAATTGTATTGGTATTATGATTGAATGGTTGCTAGGATTTTCTTTTCTTACCGGATGTGTTGAATTGATTTCGGGAAAACTGTAGGCTTACACGTGTATCCGTCGTGTGATTTATTGAGTTCGTAATAGAGATATTTCAACTGTCTAAACGATTGATTTGTATGGTATTTTTAACATCTTGTTTAATATTACAGGTAAATGTTATATATAAAAACTGTTATCACTATTTTATTAAATTTGGTCCTATTATGATAAATTTAAGGGGAGAAAATGCTACAATGCTTTGAAGTATAGTATGTAACATTAGAAAGTTTAAATCCATGTTCGTAGCATAATATAGTTCTGAAACAAATTTCAGTCCACACGAGTCACTTGTTTTGCTGAAATGTACTAAATGTACATAAAAACGGTGTCATACACTATAAAGTCCTTGTATAACAGTATTTATTTGTAATTTTTAAGTTGAATGCATGTTTATGATAATTAAGCATCATACATTTTTCATTCAATTCACACGGACTTTTGTATTTCATTTACTGTTGCAGTTCAATTTTGACTCAACATTATTAATAACATTTTGAAGATTTGATTAAATTTCAGTACCTCCCCACCTTAAGACAAAGTTCTAGTCTCTGTTTCTTAATTAAAATCTCAACCTACTATAACTCACACGGAACAATTAATAATAAATTCCCAACGCAGATAAAGCAACTCGATCTTCGCGAATAAAGTTGTCAATCCACGCAACTATTTATCATACAATCGAAAAGGAGCTGCGAAAGAAAGCGCGAACACGACACCAGTTCGCGCGGAAAACAATCAATCAAAAATCGCGCTCACAAAGAGAGCGACAGAGACGAGAGTACAGCAGCCGAGTGAATCATCCACACACGATAAACGCAGAGGACACATTCTTTTCAGCCAGCCAGTAGCAGCAGCACCAGACAGAAGCTCGAAAAGCATTAGAGAGCATTAAATTTCCGGCTAATACACTTGTGTTCCGCGCTGGATGCACGATTTCCCGCACCGCCGCAAAAAGGTCGTTAGCGCTCTGCACGCTCGCTCCCCACGAGAGAGAGAGAGAGACTTTAACTCCGCAGGGGCTGGCAGAACTAGAGAAAGTATTAAAAAAAGGGGGGTGAAGAGGGAAGTACAAGAGAAGAAGAAAAGTCGGGGAAAGGTTCCGCCGACTAATACCCGATTCAGTCCGTCTTGATCCTGCAGCAGTCCCTTCATAGTCAGCTCATACGCGCTCGGCGGTAGTAATTTTATTTGACAAAGGCAATTCATCGGTCATCTCTCAGCGGCAGCAGCCAGTGGCAGCGGAATCGAAAGGCGGCTTGTCAGAAATCATTTCACGCGCCGCTGGACTCGGCTGCTTCAGCTGCGTATACGCGTACACGCGTGTACGTGCGAGGATCCGGCCAATACACGCGCATACATATATACATGGGGCCCAGGGCAAAGTACGAAACGATAGAGACGGATAGATCTCGCGTTGTTTATTCGCCGTGTAGCTGGCTGCCGCGGCTCTAACAAGGATGGCGCGAGAATTCAAGTAGGAGCGGTGGCGATGCAAGGGGGCGCGAGTTATAGCTAGTTGAAGGGAGAGAGCGAGAGAGAGAAAATTAGTGTGCGACGAAGAGGCGGATTGCGTGGAGAGATGCTTGCGCGCGCTGCGAGGGTGAGCAGCCAAGAGAGAAAGAGGGTTGCACTCGAGCCTATACACGCCGGCTCTTGTACGGCTGTCTCTGTCTTTTATGATGAATTTATCCTGCAGAGAGATCAAGACCAATTGGGAGGATAGTAAATTCTTCTTTCTTTCTTTTTTTTTTCTATTCCACGAGGAATTGCACGAGCGAGCACGGCCGGCTGGTAATTTCGGAGTTTGCTACTTTGCGCCGTTATTGCGGGAAATTAGTGATAGATGTAGGCTTAGTCATTCGGTTTGTCAACGGGAGGGTAGTAGAAGTTTTTGATCGATCGCACGGCAATCTGATTAATCGCTGCTTTTTTCAAGCAGCGTTTATATTTTTATGAA
Source organism: Gastracanthus pulcherrimus (assembly GCA_949152435.1). NCBI lineage: Eukaryota > Metazoa > Arthropoda > Insecta > Hymenoptera > Pteromalidae > Gastracanthus > Gastracanthus pulcherrimus. The sequence goes on along the minus strand of OX424574.1, from coordinate 4,814,152 downwards.
TGTGCATATTCCGATCTTTGAACAGTGCATTGCCATTGCCAGTCTTTTGATATACCTAAGATTCATTTTCATGTGTATTGAATAATACAAGTGCTTTTAGACAGTTTTTACTTTACACGGGGTGGATGCTCCTACAGCTACCACTTTAATTAATTTCATTAAAATATTAATCAAACAGTTTACACACTTTAACTTTACATGAACTCAAATAATATTGTTAATTCATATTAAGTATGAATACGCTCAGAATAAATAAAATTATAGAGGAATATTATAAGTATACATAACTCTCACGTCGGTAATACGTTCACACACGCTTCAACGTTGCATGAAATACGGTATACTGATACGTATTTAATATTAACAATACTCTGATTGATATTCAAATAAAGTTTAAGTAGATGTATAAGGTACAGACAATGACGACAATTTTAAATATTATAGTTCAGCTGCGTTCTGATTTATTTTATAAATTTGTAAAACTTATTTTAGAATTTTTAACTTTGAAAAATTATACTTGACAAGCGAGTGATATATAACATTGACACAATAAAATACTACAGGGTTTATGTAAATAATGAACTAAAAATAAATAAAATATATGACTGCTATTTTTAAGGTGGCAGTATTCGGGCCACCACCTTTATAACGCATAAAATATTAGCAGAATAACGTTATGATAAAAGACGTTGTTACCGCAGCAACGTACCATTTCTTTGAACATTTCTTATGTATGAAACTGAAAGTATCTTAAGATTTCATAAAAAAGTAATGCTTCCTAAAAACATTTTTCAAAGGAACAGGATTTTAAAGCTGCCGCGCAGAATAAGCCCTTGTACTGCCTAAAAATCGTTAAAGTCACCCCTTGCTCGGGGATGATCGCTCACTCGTACACCGATTCCCAATCACGCACAATAAGCGCGCGACATCATTTTTTCCGCACCCTTTCATCTCTCTCTCTCTCTCTCCAACTCTCCTACATCATCTCCTCCGGCAAAAGAGACCTTACACATCGCATTATATCCGTCCCCGGATCGCAAACGAGGGCTAAGACGCCGGTACAAAGCGTGCCTTCGACGCGCATAATACACACATCCGAGCGCATCGCCATGGCACCCCGCTCGTGCACGCACACAGAAAGACACAAACCTACAACACATCCCGGACCGGCACACAGAAAGACAGATATAAAGACGACACGTGGGGCGCAAAAAAAAAGAAATATAATAGAGTGCGGATTAAGTGTCCGGGGCAGAAGGGCGCACGAGAGAGAGAGAGAGAAAGCGGGCAATATGAAGTGCCTTTGGAGGGCTGTTACATGCTAGTTGGTCGCGCGCGAGATTCGTCATCGGCTTTGTGCGCCGTATATATGCATTCCCCCAATGCGTATATACACGCATACGCTAAGCCCCCAAAGGGAAGCCCATATAGAGGCGTTCTGCACACGCATCGTGCATCGTACATTGATAGAGCGCAGGAGAAAATAGCCCCCCGATCGCATCGGAGAGCATCCCGCAACAATGCGCACCGTAGGCCTGTACATATATACGACCAGGTGGGGCCTTCGTTATACGCATACCTGGCCATTCATACATGCCCATGCGACGTCTACACGTATATATTGCTCAAGTGCCTTTGTTGGGCCTCTCCTGCGGCCTATGTATATATACACGCGGAGCACCTATGGGCGCAGGTACGAGGAAACATTAGCCTGTGGGGCCTGGAAGAAGCCGAGGTAGGCGGCGAGAGCGGAATTGAGCTCGAGCTGACAGGGAGCAGCGACACTCACTTGTGTGTTATATACCTTGCAGACGTGCGTGCGTGTGTGTGTAAGGTTGTATGTCGGCCTCGCGTCGAAGGGAAGAAGAAGAAGCGACGCGGATCAAAGAGACATTAGGAGTAAATAAAGGCGTAAAGCCGAGGAGAAGGAAGAGGAGCGCCGGTGAGACGCTATACGCGCTGCAGCCACTGCTTTTCTTTCTCCGTCTCCGGGCCTTTTTGTTATTTTTTTTCTCTCTCTCTCTATATATATACTCTCTTTCAATCCTCTCGCTCTTCTTCTTTTCATTCGCCTGCTCGAGGACGAGGAGGAGGAGACGGCTTTTCTGTCTCTCTCCACGGCCAGTCCGACTCGTCAATATTTTCATTTTGCTCGAGCTGGATATACAGCTCTCGCTACTCGAGTATATAGTCTATAGGTATATGGCAAGATATAGAGGAGTCGTATAATAGACGTAGACACGCGCTCGCGTATAAACGAATGCGCACGGAAGGCAGGTATAGAGGGAAGAGAGCCGAGGCGCGTACAAATTTATGCACTCGGCGACGTTTTATTATATGGCGAGGAAGAATACACTTTTCTTCTTCTTCTTCTTCTGCTTCTTCTTCTTCTTCTTCTTTTTAGTTTTTTTTGTCCCGCGAGCGCGCAGGCGCGTGTATGTTATGCGCTGCACATGGGTCGGGGAGTAAATATTGTATTAGTTTCTCGTAGAGCATACACGTATGGATGTACACGGCGAAGGTGTGCGATCGGAGTGGAAAGTAATGGAATTCACGCGAGCATGCAGTAGGAGACGATAAAGGGGGCCTTCTCTTCCACTGTCTTATTATATTCCTTCGTGATGCAGCTCCTCCCTCTCTCTCTCTCTTTCTCTTTTTTTTAAACCGAGCAGATATTTAAAATGCAGTTCAAAGGAAAATGGCTTGTAATCCACACTGCGCGCACGGGAAGGAGAGAATCCATTGAAAGATAATTCCTTATCCGATCATTGTTCGGAAATAATCCAACGGGGGAAAGGTTCATTATACCGATGGCCCGTTGAAACCTCGGTACTACCAGCGCCGCCGCTGATGCTTGCCTCCTCGAGAATGCCTTTTTACGAAATAATGCACGATATTTCCGCCTGGCTAATGCGCCCTCAAAAGAAAAGTTTTTAAGAGAGAAGGTAGGAGCACGAGAGCTGGCCCTGGTAAAGTAGAAAAAAGCCAGCTCGAGAGAGAGAGAGAGAGAGACAGAGGAAAGAAGAAAACGCGGCAACATTCTCCGCGCACGTTGGACTCGCTCTGCAGCGAGGAATGCAACGGCCAACTTATACGTATACATCCTCGTACGTGCAGGATTTATCGAAAAGTTTGTCTATTGGTTTCCAAAGTCTGCTCGCTCTCTCTCGCTCTCCTTCCCGTATTGACTTTGAAAGTTGGGCTGCGGGGCGCGCGCAAACGTTTACGTTTACAATTTTAATTGCTCGATCAATCCCTCTTCAAAGTTTCCGCGCGCTGCTTAAAGCCGGACTCCGCCGAGAAGAAAGCAAGTGTTGCGGGGCTTTTCCGGGCGCGCGTCTATCATCGACTGCTGAGGGGGGGGGGGGGGGGATGGGCGAGAAAAAAAGGGCAGGTCCATGGGGTCGATCCATCAACCGGAGGAGAATGGAGCCGAGGAAAACATTCCCGCGCACTTGTGCCGCCACCGCTGTTGTAGCCTGCCAGTCGATCAACGCCGCCGCCGCGAGTTCGACCACTTGGACGGTATATCGTTACGACGCTGTTTCGAAAGCAGGAGTGAAAAAATTTCGCGCGTCGATGTGGAACTAACAGCCAATTTCACTTGTCTCTGGAAGATTTCGCTTTTCTAGTTATCTTTTTGTATACGGGAGACCGAGGTATAACGAGCCGCTGAAGTGCAATGAACTATAAAAATTATAAAAAGCATAATTAAACATAAACTCAAATAGCATTTAGTTATACTGTCCAATTGAAGAATGTTATCTTATATTGAGATCTGTGTTTAATGTTTCTTCCCAAAAGTAAAATTCACTTATAAATTACATTGAAAATAGCGATTTAAGAAATAGTTAGGGTATAACAAGCCAGCGTAATTTTACACTCCTGCTGTTAAATTATGGGTACCAAAGTACCGTAAGAATGAAGTACAATATTTGTTTATGTTTAATCAATCGCGATTTGTTTTAGAGCACTCAACGATATACGCGGTTACTCTTTTACAATCAAATAGGACGTTTCCATGTACTAAAAATGGAGGCCCGTTATCTCCAACTAAAATGGTCCATTATGCCCCATTTGCAATAATTAACGTTTCATATCATAACTTTTTGTAATCATAATGAAATTAAAAGTTATAACGAGCAATATGAAGCTTCAAGCATGTCCTAAAACGGAGCACTGTCTGCTTTTTTAAATCAAATAAAACGTGTTGGTGATTTGAAAAGTATTTGTCGTTTGTCATATAACCTGATTGTTCAATTTAAAACTTCACTGCGCTGTAAAAATTTGTTTACTAGGAGGATTGTATCCATACGAAGAAAATTAACTTACATTATGACCACAAGTAGATTAAGACGCGAAACAAAAAATTTCGTCCCACTTCTACAGAAAATATGGCTAGCGGTCCGTTATACCCCAGTCTCCCTACATCCATGTACACGGTTTATTGTTGTACGCTCCTAATATGTTAATATTTAATAATTGTTTTTACAAAATTAAAATGTTATTTTAAAATAAAACATTTATTAATAAACATATTTAGTTTGTAATGATTTTCAATATGCATTCAAAGGAGAAAAATCCACTGAAATTTAAAGCATTTATTAATATTTCATATGTAAATTTTATTTTGTGCCTTTATTAGTATTATTAAAATTTAATTGATCAGTAATTGAAAATTTTCTCATTCAATCTGGAGTTAATACAAATAAAATGATCAACATTAAATACCCATAAAAAGCATCCAGCATCGGATATTTATTAACTAAAAAAGCTCAATACATTCAAAAACACTTTCACGATAAATTCACTGTACTCTCCCCTCAACACAAGATAAAAATCATAAACTCCTCCATCATGACAAAGGCTAAAAAAAATGTCACACTTGACTGTCCTCCCATTCATTATACATCACGTGACTCGATTCATGCCCTCGTCTTCAACGACATTATACCCGGTGTGTCTCTATGTGTCTACGTGCACGAGCGCAGCCGCACGATCGACAAGTACATCGAAGCGTAACAGTCGGATCGTCCGTGCTCGTCGTCGGCAGTCACATGCGACATACGTGTACAACTCAGCCGCAGTTACCGGACAAATGCAGCCTCGCGCGTGTGTAGCGCGACGCCGTGATTGCAGTCGCGCTGCGAAGAATGAACGAGAGGAGATTGAGGCGTGGCTTAGGAGTGATTGCGTTAAAAATAAAATTGCCACCGGTAACCCAGTTCGATGATTGAAAGCAGCGATGGAGAGTTGTGCTCTCTATGGCACGGCGGCGGCTGAGGGCCCTTTCGACGGCCAGAGGCTATTTTAAATTATGTATTCGTTGTGTTTCGAGCTGGCTCTCGATATTTATGTCAAAAGTCGGACTGCTGTGCAGTTTTTGCTTGAGGGGCAGTGCTGCGGATGGATGGGAATAGGTATCTCTAGAATGTTAATATTGGCTAATGGAATGCTGGTAGAAATACTTCTGTTTGTAAATCGTATTAATTATCAATGGCATCAAACATTGATGAAACTGCACTGCAGTTTGAGTTCTTTTGCGTGAAATGTATTCATGCTGTAGTATTTTCAATTTCATTTTTTTCTGTCATGATATTCATCTTTGAACAGACACAGGGAGAATACACTGAAATTCTTTCCGAAATTTTCATGAAATTTGATTAGTAATTGTAACAGATATAAATGTCTTTTAGGAAAAGGCGAATTTTTATCGAAATTTATTATGTTCTATCCTTAGGGGATACGTCAAACCTTGTTTACTCGCCAATACACTATTATATAAAAAAATCGATTTTCTCAAAAAATATACACACACCAGAGTAAAATTTATGTTTTAGAATCGCTTTATTTACGAGAAATACATATCGAAAACCTTGTATTGTAATTAAAATAAAAATTAGATAAATCACGTATTTGTGTATTGTTTGTAAATAAAGAGATCCTCAAAAATAATTTTAATTCTATACTTCAAATTTTCTGCGAAAATTGAAGCTTTTTTATATAATACGGATTGGTGAATAAAGTAGGTCTGCCGAATTACGTGAAGTACAGATTCATTGTATTTTTCCGTGATATTTTAAACGCTGTAGTATAAAGATGTGGATTGCTAATATCAATAAACAAATGAAATAGTGTGTGCTTTAGTTTCACGGTTAATTGTATATCAATATAAAAAAATGTATATAATTTCTCAAATATAATTTATAGTATAACGAAATAGTTTGTTTACTTCAGTAGTTCGAGATCCGAGTTTCATATTTAACTGTGAATGAATATCAAGACATTTAGGGCCTTTGTACGCTAAAAGAATACGGACATAGACATAAGAATTAACATTGATTACTATATATATACACACGAGAAATAAGAAAAATAAGTACTTATTTCTCTTATTTCTCGTATGCATAGATATAGCAATCAATGTAAATTTGTATGTCTATGTCCGTATTCTTTGAGCGTACAAAGACCCTTAGAACCAAAATTGATTTGTTCAAATTTTAAAATAATTGAGATGAAATGAAAATTTTAATAGGCAGCCCTGCAGTGCTTTCATCCCGCAGTTAATAAGGCATTTTTCCGGCTATACATTTTTGAATCAGTTCCAGCCATTAGAGTGAGGGAAAGAGCGAAGAAAAAATTTAAGAAGCGAGATTCTCCGCTCCTTAATTTCGAGCGCTCGAAATACTCTCCGCAACCGAGCAATTTGAAGAAGACGAGAAAAAAAAAGAGAAGGGAAGAAAAGAGAAAAGAAAAACAGATTTAATAAAGTTTTGATACACGGCGTATTCATTCTCAACGTCAAATGTAATTACTCTCGCTGCGCGATATATAAGATTATTCATCGCCATGACAAATAACGGAATAATTAACGCTGAAAGCGAGAGCCCTACCTCTCTCTCTCTCTCTCTCGCTCTCTCTCTCTCTCGCTCTCTCTGTGCACGCGTATACACGGACTTTATACTCAATTTAAAAAAATAATCCAAGCCCGAAGTGCCTACTTCCTCGCCAAAGCAGCAGCGCAGCAGCAGCAACAGCGCTGCAGTTGAAACACGCCTCCTCTCTCATTTTTCTTCCCTACCTTTTCCTCCCTCTCTCTTTCTCTTTCTCTCTCTCTCTCTCTCTCTCTTCACCTCTTCGCTCGTCCGCGACGACTATACGACGACGACTATACGTAGGTTTAAGCTGCAGCGAAGCTCGACGAAACACAATTATAAATGTAAATTTCTCAAACTATAGAAAGAAATACATCAAGCTCGCGCGCTGCACTTGCGAAGGATTAACTTCAGAAGGCCGTCTAGTATATATAGTAGCGTCGCGTATAGCGCGTGAGAAAAGGGATGGATGAGTTTTAAGCGGTAATTGGACGATTGAGTATGTATATACCCAAGCTGCAGTAGAGAGAGAGAGAGAGAGAGAGAGAGAGAGAGGGAGTTGAAGCTCAGACGCTCGTTTGATGTTGAGTGTGTGCGTAAGCGGGGCCGAGTGTGTTTGACGCTTTCAAGTTTGCGATTGCGAGCGTGTACATGTGCGTATGCGTCTCTCTCTCTCACTCTGTGTGCGTATACTAATGCGAGAGAGTGAGCGCCCACTGTGCAGGCAGTCCGACTGTATGTGTATACGACGTCGTCGACGGAGCGAACGAGCGAGAGCCGATGCTGTTGCTCGGCGCGGGTGCGCTAGTTGCCTGGAGACGAGCTTCGGCTTCGGCTACGGCTACGGCACCGTTGAGATCGACTTCGAGAATTGCAATTAGAATTAGAATCATTTATTTCAATATATAGAGCAGTGGGAGGAATCGATTAACTTTCTTTCGCGCGCGCCCGAGACAAAAAACGAGCTGATTGGGAATTTACTCGCTCGCGGCCCGATTGAGAGTGAAAGGATAAACTTTAATTTGCGCGCTAGACACGAGGGGATAGGTTCGAGCGAGTTGCTAAGGTGCCGATGCTGCTCCTTGATGAACGAATCACTCGTCGTTTGACGCGGAATTGCACCTCGCGTTAAAATATCGATGTACTTTTACGAATAGTGTCAGGTAGATGCGAACTTTTTACTTTCTCCGTTTTTGACAATGTTAGGAAGATCTTGGAGATGTAATTGTCTATGAAAAAGTTCGTAGATAAAATGAGCGAAACAAGATAAATTATATTATCGTCTCGTAGTGACCAAGTGATTGGTGTTTATGTATAATTTACAAAGAAGTAAAGCAAATGAAACTGTTTAATTAAAAGCACCGGCAAATTATACCCTCGGCTATATTCTGCAACAAACGTTCTGACGAATATTCCAGCATTGCATAATTAAATCAAAGTAAGACTATAGCCGCTAATTGTCGAAGTAAATTGTAATTAATAATTAATAAAGCGCGCATCGGGGGGGCGCGCGGAGGGAGCTCTTCATTCAATTGAAAGTAAACTTAGCGCGGGGCTTCCAGTAGTCACCAACAGCAGAAGCACAGCTACAATCGCAGAAGACCGAGTACAACGTCGGAGGCTGGCGAAAACGAGAGAATGAAAGGGAAGGAAAAAAGAGACGGAAGACGAATTGAAACGGAGCGAGAGAAGAACCTACTGCTCCCCAAGAAAGACAGAGAGACGAGAATGAAATAGAGATAAACCGAGGAGTGGGATAGAGATGAATGTATATAGAGCGAGGGGTCAGAGCGTAGGTACACACACACACACACACACACCGACTGTGCGAAGGGGTCAGGCTCACACAGAGAGAGAGAGCGAGCGAAAGCGACTGTCGAAGACGGCCGTTGATTAGTCTCCCCTTTCTGATGTTGATTATCTGCGCTAGCCGAATATCCGGGGCTTGCGCTCTCTGGCTGCTGTGCTTTGTGGGCGGCCAGACAGCTCCGAGAGAGAGAGAGCGAAGGGCAGCAGCGCCTATAGCGCACGACTCTTTATGGTAATCCTTACAACGAATCTGAAATTAATGTCACTATAGTAATACGTTTTCGGAAATAACTCGAGCGCTGCCTTCGCTCTCGCTCTCAGATATTAATTTCGCCAGTTGGAGGGCAAAAGTCTGCTCCTGACGCGTTATACGATCGGTCGGCCGCGCGCGGTATGACAAAGCGGCCCCCGCTCGCGCGTTTATTATTATTACTATATACGAGCCAACGGAGGCTTGCAGCAGCTCTGTCTCACTTGAATCGCGCATCGCCCCGTGGAGAGAGAGAGAGGGTTAATCGTAAAATATACACGTCGTATATATAATGGCCGAGCGGCATTAAACAATATGCTTCGATTGCAAAAGTATACGATCGTGTCTGTATGCACGTACACGTATGTACGTTATGTTACGTATGTTGCTGCGAAGGGGCAAAACGTGCATTAGCGCGGTGCACAAGCGGCGGCATTTTTTTTTTCACCGCACAGCGAGCGAGTTTATAGGCGACTGTTGCGGGCACTACACGTATAGCTCGTGAAAATTTTCATTTGCGTAGATATGAGGCCGCACGAGCGCGACTACAACTGCGCGCGGCCCACGCGTGCAACGGTAACGTCGCTGTGTATTCTCGCACTTTTTTTTCACCGCCCGCCTGTTTTTTGTTTTGTTTTTGTAGGATATGGAGGCTGGCTAACACTCTGGGGAGTTTTACGCCTGAAATTGCTTTTTATTTGCAATGTTCATTAATGTATTATTGAAAAAATTTTGCTCAATAGGTATGGAGAATGATGGGCGTGTACGTGTTCTATTTCTTTTTTTATTGGTAATAGTCGACCTATTTTCAGGAGAAATTTATACGTTCGCGGGAATCAACGAATGGACACGCCATGATTTTGTGCTCTCGTATAATCTTGGTCGATTAGTTTTTTTTGTAGTTAAATAATCAATTCATCCAATGTCTTGTGATGTATAAGGATTTATTTTGCACAGAGTCAAAAATTATTTACATTGCCGATTGCGGCATAATCACATTGTTCACAACATACATTTGAAAGTTATAACACCTGCTTAACAAATATTGTCAAATTTACGAACTTATATCACCATTTTCTTAAATTATCACGTCAAGATAATTATGTGTATATTATGTGCAAGTCACGACAGTTTCGAGCAAAACTGTTCTTGTAATTTGAATACAGAGATTATTCTTGATATTTTATTTAGATAATATTGCTTTTAATCAAAATTAATATTCGTCAATTATTTATAAATGTATACAATTACATAAATATTCTACATGTATTAGAATTGTTAAAGCTACTTTCGATAAATGGGCTTACCATTAATTTTCTATTCACAACGGATACTACGTTGAACTGAATTCTGAATCTTCTGGAGACTTTATTAAATTGTTCAGTTGATTATTTAGAATTTTATGATAATTTAAAAAAATTATTTATAGAATTTATCTCTATCTAATTACATTGAAGTTATTAACATCAAAGTATGTATGGAACAAATTTATAACTTTATATATATCTTACATTGAAGTAAGACATTTATTGGCACATGTTCAAGAGGATTGACAAAAAATACAAAAATGACTTGTATAAGAATGATTACATTTAAGGTAGTTAGGTCATTTTTAATTGACCATTAGAAAATTAATTATATAAATAGCTTGTAAAAATTCTATACTTTAAATAATATAGTATATTAAAGAAGAATACTTAATGAAATGGAAAAAAATTATTTCAACAAAATGGTGACGTCAGAAGCGTAAATATTGTCAATTTAAAAACAATTCTACTTATATAATAGAATATTCTTTAATTTTCAATCAATTTTAATATTCCGGTGCTTATTTTCTTCTTTAAACACTTGTCTATAAATTCACCCTTTAAAAATTATATATTTTTTTATTCTTAAGGAGAAAAGAGTATTGGTTTATATATAAAAAAGTTTTCTATGTAGAAACTTTTAAACAATTAGTCAACAATTATTCTTTTCTCCTGAAAGTTAAATTAATATACAATTTTTTTAATGGTGAATTTATAGACAAATGTTTAAATAAGAAAATAAGCACCAAAATATTAAAACCGATTGAAAAATAAAGAAAATTCTATTGTATAAGTAGAATTTCATTTAAATTGATAATATTTACGCTTCTGACGTCACGAGTATGCTGACATAATTTTTTTCCATTTCATTAAGTATTCATCTTTAATATGCTATATTATTTAAATTATAGAATCTTCACAAGCTTTTTATATAATTTTTTGGTAAGAAGGTGTAGAAGAAGGCTCAGAAAAAAATTATCTTTTTTATACTTTCTCAAAACTCATTTTTTTTACCTTATTCCGTGGCCCGCGTAGCAATATTTTATGAAACCACTTGCAACTTTGCAAGCATAGTCTTTTTTATTCTTACAAGAAAAACAATAAGAGATTTTCCTTTTTAAGCACTTTGAAGAATCTTATGCAAAAATTTATTTTCTTCAGCGTAATCTTTTTCCCCCTTCTTCAAAGTAATCATTGAATAACAATTTTAAAAATGCTTAAGATGAAAAATCCTTCTTTCTTTCTCTTGTAAATATGTAACAAATGTGCTTGCAAAGTTCTATATAAAATCTGAGACAATCAAAAAATAAATTTAAAAAAAGTAGTCTTAAAAATAGGGCTTTAACGGTTGAAAATTGCAAGTAGGTACATCAACAATATTATTAAGAACGATATAAGTATTAAAATAATAGTAACAACTTTTTATATTACCATTGAAATAGAAGTCAAGGAACTCTTTTCAGTGTAAAAAGATAATACTTTCTGAATCCTCTTCCCTTAAAAGCTCGTAAGCTCGTCACTTTTCAGCAAGCGTAATAAATTTCTCACGCTGTAAGAAAATTCAGTCACTCAAAATGAAAGCACATCCCTCTTCTTATTATAAAAAATTGGAATATCGCATTCGTTAGCTTTGCATGGAAATGAGCCGAGTCGCGAAGCTCGAATAACGACGGAGTCCAGCTCGCCTCAGTCGGAATCATTCAAGATTCAGAATCGAGCGGAAGGGCCGCGCTCGCTGCGGCCGATGACTCTAAAGTATGCAACACGTGAAATTATCATAAGACCGCGAAGCCGCGCTGCGGTGCGGCGCGCCGGTGCGAAGTGCCGCTGCACATACATATATGCATATAAAGCTGCTGCCGCTGCGGCCCGAGGGTAAAAGAAAAGCTCATACGTGTGTGCAGTCTGGCAGCAGCCAGCAACAGCAGCAGCGGTAGTCGAGGTCATCGCCATCTGGGTTATTAGACAGCGCGGGGGCGCGAAAATAGCATTTCATCGGATAATGAATTTGTTGCTAAGTTTAAATGGCCCAAGTGCAATACGTACGTATATATATATATATACGTATATATGCTGATTTGTCCCTCTTTCTCATTCTCTCGTTCTCTTCCTCTCCGTCCTTTCCGCAGAGATCTCTCCACTCTCTCTTGCTGGAAATAGCGTCCGGCCGCGAGCGGATACGGAAAAGTCGACCGCGAACGGACGTGCGCGCATACGTGCGTATAAACAGTGCAGTTGCAGTGCGCGAGGAACAAAAAAAGCAGCATGGTCCGGTTATATGTGTGTTTCCAGAAGATCTGCACTTCGCGTCGCGCTCACGAGCTCGGAATTATATTCGCGCGTAGAGTATATGCGAGGGAAAATTTCACCTCATTAGAGGGACGCTCGCAACGCGCTTTTTACTCGTATATATATATCGGGAACAGTTGAAACGTACAACTGCTGCTGCCACTGGGGTGTTTAGGGTGGGAGGAGAGGCAGGATATTCGTTGTCAGGTATAAAGTTAAATTTAACGTCGTTATATGCGAAAGTACTTTCGCTCTGTGCTGGAACGTTTTATTCCGCTTTTTCGTACAATTTTTATCGTAATTGTGACGTAATTAAACGCGGATGTAGTAGTTTTTGGAAACGTCGCTTTTTGCGTGGAATTTGTTGAATTCGACAATTAATTAAATTGCTAAACAAAAATTATTTAAAAACGTTGGATTTTGCAAACATTCGTTTGTTAAGTTAAAAAAATATAAGTTAGATACATTTATTTCCAAATATATTTCATTAAAAAGTACGCAGGATGTTATTGCGATTCTGAGTAAAAATGTTTTTACAGAACAGGAAATGTTTTCATTTAAAATTTTTGTAATATTCCAAATTAAGGTAGCTCCTCCATATAGAGCTGAAATATGTGGAAGCTTCTGAGAGTTACGAATATTTTTTTCAACAGAATATTTTTTTAAAAAGTTTTAAATGGCTTTTAAAATTATAAACTCTGATATCTCGATTTCTGAAAATTTACATGGGTATTTTTGAGGCATGTGCTAACTTGCATTCAAAATTTTATAATTATCTCAGCGTTATTTCTATTTTGTATAGAACTTCCTTGATTGACAAAAAATTGCAACTAAAACTATATACAGGTCAGTTTATATAGTTTTATGTAGGTTTACACTAAGTTAACATTTTTGATATATATAATCTTTTTTCAGGTGTTATTATATAAAATATTTTTTTCTTTATTTTAGCAACTCAATATTTTAATTATCATAACAGTCTATTACAGTAAATTATTTAATTTTCGTAGATTTTAATATCGATGACCTACCCTACAATTTTGCGTACCCCCTAAATCCTATTCTATAAAAGTGAACATTTCAGAAAAATGAATGCTAACACCTACGCTATACAATCTATAAGAATTTCGATCGACTCTATTCTATTCGGCCTAAAACAAAAGCCTCAACCTAGCCCAAATCTAGGCTAAAAACTGTCCCGACAATCACATACTCCAATTTCTATTCCCTCTAAAAAAAACCAACATCAACACTCAAGCAGAATACTTCAATACCCTCCCCAAGAATCATTTCCACACCTCTCGCGCATCCTCGTACATACCCCCGCGGAAAATTAGCAGTAAAACGCGCTCAGCAGCGGCGCGCCTCGGCCCATAATTTTTTTACCGCTCTCGCGCGAGAAGTGACTCGGGGCGCGGCACCGGCGTACACAGCACTCATATCCACAAAGTGCGAGAGAGAGAGAGAGAGAGAGAGAGAGAGAGAGAGAACTTCCAGAGCTGAAAGAGCGATAGCGCGAAAGAGTGGTATATACCCGCGCGCGCGCCTCTCCACACACACGCGCGCGTCGGGGCTTTCATTTAGATCGTATCGCGTATGCGCGAGCGCGGCTGCGGCCGCCCGAGCTGCATTCATGATCTCTCCCCGTCTATATTTGTACTATCCTCTTCGCGCGTACGGCCTTTCTATGAAGAAAGTCTACTCTCGCGCGCAGCACTCTCTCGTGTACGTCGACGCGTTCGCACTTCAGTTATGGAGAGCAGCGCGGAGTTGGAGTGCGTAAAAATCGTTCTAAAGCGGGCTCTCGCGACTTCCGGTGGACTTTGCGGAAGCCGCGCGCGGTCTATATCGGTGCGGCGCTGCAGGAGTAGTATATACCTACATCGGGGTACAGAGAGAGAGAGAGAGAGAGAGAGAGAGAGAGAGAGAGAGAGAGAGAGAGAGAGAGAGAGAGAGAGAGAGAGAGAGAGAGAGAGAGAGAGAGAGAGAGAGAGCGTGGGTGTGCAGCTGCGGATGCAATGGCGCTTTGCGGTGGCGACAGCAGAAGCCGCTAATTGATGATTTCGCGATGCGGCACCGCCGGCAATTATCGAGCCGGAAACACACGGCTGCCTCTGTATTTATATACGCGCGGGGATACATAGGCTGGCATCGAGCTAATTAAACCGCGTAAATCTTCATCTTTTCCCGTTTCGTTGCACTCGCGGTTAAGCGCGCGCGCGCCGCTATTGAGCTCTCGTTGGGAGTTGGAGCCGCGTGGCGCGCCGCGCCGAGATTCCAGGTCGTAGGTTAATTGTGAGTTACGGTGCGCGGGGGGACTTGCGGACTTTGATGGCCTTCGATATTTATAGTGGGCGCCGCCAGGCCGACACACCAGCACCGGCGTCATATTGAATGGGGGTTGGAAGGGGGGGACTGCGGCCGGCTCGAGACACTGCGAGCGAGGCGCGAGACTGACGGCTTTTATGCCCACGGTAAATAAAATTATGGCGATTTTACGCGAAAGTAAGAAAATTGAAGGAGAGCGAGAGGCAAGTCTCGTCTCCTCGTCTCTCGATAGATTAACCCCCGCCCGGGGATTATTACTTTTTGCCAGCTACGCTCGCGCCCACGTATTATGTGATCGATCGTACGCTCTCTGTCTTTTTAATACACTTTTATTGTCATTTTTAATGAAAGTGGAGTAATGGCCTTCTCCTAAGGTGCTTGTCAATATGGGTAATGGTTAATCAAAGGGAATTATATTAGTTCTTGCAGCATTTTGCGAAATACCAGTGATGGATTTCATGTATTTGTTATTATCTACACTAATTATAAATATTAACATATTTTGTTGCGATTCTTGTATTAAAGAAGTCTAGTGTATATTCCCTCTCTAAGAATATTTCAAGTTATTGATTTAAAGTACAATCAAATCTTTTAGATTGGTTGCATTAAATAATCATGCAAAAAATCTAGTTATATCGTAAATGGACTTTAATAATTAATAGAGTTATAAGTATATTAAATAAAATTATAATAATCAATGTGAAAATCTCTACATGCAGCGTTTAAAACCATAACCAAATTGAGAATTTTTTATAAATTACATCATTAAGGTTCTTATTAAGTAAATTATGCAATTTATGAATTGTATATTTAAGTATTAATTGTAGTGACTGATTTAATTACATTTTAATTTGTATTAATCGTTCCTACAATTGAATTCTTAGCGACAGCTTCCAGAATTTCTAAAATTGATTTGTTCTGTTATGGTTTTGAGCGCTACATGAAATATAAACTTTATAGCTAAATTTTGATTAAAGTATATACATCAATATTCAACATTACAATGGTACTTTGAGTACCGGTGTTTTAGAAGCGAGACATTAAGTTGTCCTTATAATTTTAAATGTATTCTTAATAACATGCTTCATCGTATATATTTTTACAAATAGTTTCTAAATAATAATATTTGACACATAGTTCTACAAATCTTTTTTTGCGGTCGTCAGGATAAATTGTATAACAAAAAATCCTTTATTTGCATATTATAAACAGCTATTGCATGAATTACGGAAAAATATTTTGCGTATTAATTTTTCAAAATGGCGGTCTTTCCAAAAAAAATGTGTGTCATGGGACGCACGACAGATGTAATACTACAAGGTATTTTGTGCGTAAATTTTGATTATATGGAAAATTGATAAAACAACAATTATCATTACGTTTTAGTATCATTACTAAATTTATTATTTCAAATGTTATTGATTCTATTTTATGTATAAATCTTGAAAATACTGCATAGAATCTCTCTCATTATCAAAGTTAACGTTGAAATCTCCGGCTAAAATTAGTGGCTTCTATAATGATAATTTATCCGAGTGTAACACTATATATTAAAATGGATTATTTAAAGTTATATTGAGTTTAAGATAATTTGTAATATTTAAATATTTTAACATTGTATTGTGGTGCAATATAAATTATTTTGATAGAATATAAATTGTAATAAGTTGGGACTGTTAATGGATTGAATATTGTTACTGTTTTTAGGATAAAAAACAGTAACAAAAGGTAAATTTCTTCTTATAGTTTGTCGTATTGTAAATCAACGTAAACAATATTATAAATAAAATTCAGATATCAGAAATAAGGTTGTAGATTGTGATTGTATTTAGCATAAAAGTACCATAATAATTACCCTCAATTTAAGTTAGAATATTGTTTACGTTGATTGGAAAGTGGAAAACTGCATTAAATCCTGCCTTCTGGGAAAACAATACTATTAATAAAATTTAAAACTTTATTAATAGCCCATCGACTGTCATTTTGTAATATATTCCATACTTCGTTTATTCTGAATGCAATCAAAGAGATTTAATCATAAGTGCATGGCGCTCATGGCGTCATTTGATTATTAAATATCTGAATTTTATTTAGAATATTGTTTACTTTGATTGACAATATGGTAAACAATAAATCCTACGTAAGGTCAGCAAACAATATTTCTGAGTAAAATACAGATGTTTAATTATAGTCAACAGACTGTTATTTTAGCACTTCTCACATATTCTACGCTTTTTTATATTAAAAACTTTATTAATATTTAACTTTTACTTCAATCTGCATTTCGTAAAATAAACCTAAAAATATTTATGTTCCATGATTGAATTCATTTTAATAACGCTAATTCATTTTTGCCATTGCAAGTCACAACACTCCAAGAGATTATAGGAGGAGGTTATACGCGAGAGCGGCGAGCGCGATAGATCGTTGATATGTGTTTTTGATTGACCGTTACCATAGTAACCGCTTTCCTGTTTGTGCATATCTGTCGTTACCTGACGATTCGAACGTGATGCTTCTCATGAATTCATATCCCATTCAAAATACCGAGGTGCGCCATAAGACGTTTCACTTCAAAAGAAATATTTTTTCACATTTTTAATAGTGTTATTTTGAAAAATTAGTACGCAAATTATTTTTTCACAATTCACACAATAGCTGCTTATATGTAAATTAACATCCCTTTTGCATTTCTGTTACAGATTATTCCGATGACCACAATCGTTCACCAGCGAGCATGCTGTTTTTGGAGCCGCTACCATAATTGGGACAAATTCGTATTAAAAACCTTAAAAAAAAAATAGAAAAATAATTTTTTTATGTTTACATTAAGAATAGTATACTGTAAAAATTATTTTCTCTTTAAAATAAAATCCCAGTAGCGCGTACCGCACGGCTACCCGTGTGAAAGCCTATATAATTCTTGTTAAAAAATAGTTAAAGTGACATTAAACTTTGTTTGAAACAATGTTTTGTTAAATGTTAATCAAAAAAAGTCTCATCGAATGTAAACAATCGCTAATTAGGCCGTTTTCGTGACGATTATGCACGGGTACTGAGAATGAGCCCTAAGCAGAGTAAAATGTTGAGCCGATAAAGTATAATGCCCTCTTAATGTTGTTAGGTTTGATATTCGGTAATCAAGTATAGCATTTCTGGTAAAAATGAAAAAATTCGTAACATTTAGACATAATTCCTCTTCATGTATGTGCGTGTTAAAAGTTACAATTTTGAAGCTCTAGCTCCAACTATGGGAAAAGTACACGACTAGAATAACGAAAAATATAGCCAGAATCTAGCGATTATCAAAGTCAGCTGAATTGTGATTATTTTGAAACGATATAAGGGCTCATTCTCAGTAGCGCGTACCGCAATATTATTCTTAAAAAAATAATTTACGAGGTGACATTTATAAACTGTGTCTGAAACAATGTTTCATTGAATGTTAATAAAATAAAATCTCATAGAATGTAAAAAGAAACCTCTTATTATGCTATTTTCGGGATGCTTATACATGGGTACCCGCTGCGATGCGTGCTATAGCTAGTACTTATACCGAGAATGTGCCCTAAGACATCCTAAAACATTCACTACTTGTACAATAACGTTACAATATAAATGTAGTTCAAACTCTGGCATATTTGCCAGAAAAGCAAAACATCCCTCAAACCCCTTGCATTTACGTAATTTTTCGCGCTGGAGTAGCAGCCTCTGTCTTGGCAGGTATTCCCGCGAACTTTTCGATATCGCTCGCTCGGCCTCACCCCTGCAGCTCCTGTCGCGCAAAGCGAGCCAACAGTTTAAGAAGAAAGCAGCAGCAGCGGCACTTCCACCCTCACGTGCACGTGTATGTACGTGCGCTCGAGGCGTTGGAAAAGGAGAGCGGGGGCGCGAGGTAAAATTCCCAAAGTTTTCGAATGAAAATCCGAGGAGCGCCCGCGGAAGGTGAGACGAATCGTCGCGCTGCCGGTGTGTGGAGCTGGAGGTCGAGTGCAAGGAGGAGAAAAGGATGCGAGGGGTTGGGAGCAGCTAGGGGAGGGGGAGGAGATGGAGGAAGAGAGAGTTTTCGCGGTGCCCTCGTTTTCCTGCAACTGTGGTTGACGCGCCGTGCGCTCTGCGCTATATACACGCACGTGCACACAACAGTGCAAGGTAACGTGTATATACACTTGAGCCCGCCGAATGTGCGCGTGTGCAGTGTGTATGTATGTACACGGGGGTGTAGGAGGATGGCAAAAGAGAGAGAGAGAGAGAGGGAGTGCTGGCGGCTTGTCTAGCTTGGCGCGCGTTTCTCGTTCCTTCGTTCCTTCGTCCATCGCTCCTTCCGCACTCTCACCCTCTCGCTCGCGCATAGCGCGCGGCTGCCTGCCATCTCTCTACTTTCAACTCCCGCGCGCCCCGATATTGATCCGCCAGCGGAGGAGAGAGAGAGAGAGAGAGGGAGAGCGAGAGAGGGCAAACTCGCGCAAGCGAGAGACGTTGCCTCTGCGGAGCGCAGCAGTGTGCTGTGTGCCTCCCGCCCGGTTATTACTTTATGCCCTGTAGATGCAAGGGAGAGCAGTACAGCACCGATCGACTGCGTCGAGCCAGGACTACCAGTGTGCACTCTCTCTCTCTCTCTCTCTCTCTCGCTCTGTGTTCCTCCTCTGCGTGCAGTGCCCTCCTTCAACTTCTCCGATACTACCTCGACCCCCCGACGATACTGTACGTATGTAGGCGGTACAGTGTGCGTGCGGGTGGTGCATGTGTGGTGTTTCTCGTCCGTACCGGAGACTTGCCCCTCAGTCGGCGGCTCTTTCCTATATCCTTCCGTCTGAGCATCTGTGTATAAGTATAGTGTGTATCTCCGGCGTTTTATATACGTCAAAAATTTCGAATCGCTGAGTTTCGAGAAAATCAAGTATTTCTCGTCGAGCGTTGCTCTAAAAGATTGCTGCGCTTGTAACATTTATAAATTGCCGTGTAAGAGGGCAGCAATTTGTTTCGGGGAAGAAGGTACTGAAATTTCATCCAATTTGGCGAAATCTAACAAATATATGTGGCAAAATCGAAGTTTAACGGGAAATGAAAAAGTAAAATTCGTAGTAATGCACTAATAGTATATGATACATAGAGATCTGCGTTCTCCTCGGAGCTCAACAAAATTATTCGTTGCACAAGACTTTTTCAGTGTATGCCTCTTTCTTTTACACTCTGTGGGTTCAAAATTTGCTTCAGAATTATGATCTTACGCTACAAACGTATGTATACAAAAACCTCAAAGTTATACTGACTGCTATGGCGCTGGTTCCTGTTCAGTTAAAATCAAATCTTACTTTTAACTTTGAATACACATTTTCATCTGGTTTATTATGATTTCTTAATAGATTCTATTCAAATTTTCGTAATAATATATCAAAGTCAGTAGTCTATTTTAAATAATGATTAAAAATTGAGTTGGTGGTTAATCAGATAGTGGTGCTCCAACGATATTCAATACTTTAAACAAATCCAACTTTCAATTCCTTCATCTTTGAAAGATATTTAAAAAAAAACTCGGAAAATAATATTTTTTAAAAGAAAATCCTGCATACTGAATTCACCCGGTTTATTTACGCATATTCCTGTACAGCACAATTTAAGTGCACACACAGAGGCAAACTCGTATAGTGGTTCTCTTTCCTTGTCCTGGATCAACTTCCGATGCACATATATTATGCTTATTATATATCGGAAAGGGGGAGGATATCTCATTTGTTTCGCGACTTGGCCTGTGTTTATGCGTATTGGAAATCAAGAGAGGAGGGTATAGACTAGAGAATATAGGAGTTTGGAGAAAGGTAGGGTGTGTATATATATACCTTCTCGATGGAGCTTCGAATTTTCGTTATTTAAGTTGAAGGATACTTATTGTTTCCAAAGTTCGGCGCATAGACGGTGCACTGTACTATGTACACGCGTGAGCGAGCTATTTTAATAACTGCTATCGAAAGTTTTTTTTACCGAGAATTCTTGTTTATTACGTCTACTTTTCCACCTTCTACGTTATTACCAAGATACTGTATAAATGTTCCGTCTGCCTGACTTCTGATGTAAATTTGTTGTTAAATCGCGTAATCTTAAAAAGTAACAATCTTCTCTGATTTCACTAAACTTCATCTTGTTAGTGTTTCAAGTTGAAAAGTACACCTTAAATTCCGTACTAAACGTAGTAAAATACGAAGTTAACCGTTATTCCTGGTATTTCTACAATTTCCTGTTGCTGAAGGGTAAAATCTAAAAAAAAAGATACACCTACACGTAACGTCAAAATTAAGAGTAGAAAACGCTATACCCAGGGTACACAAAAAGTTCGGAAAATCGCCAAGCTCCCGTTTCGCTCGATCTCGCGGGAAATCGCGAAAGAGATGATTTCAAGAATTGCAAGAGACTCGGAAACGAAGACCGTGCACACAGTTCTCTCTCTTTCCCTCCACGGTATCCCGAACTCGTCGGTTACATTTTTAATTCGTATAGCCGGGGCAATAGACAAGTTAATTTTTCAAGAATCGCACTCGCTATCGCAGAATCTCCCTTGCACGCGCGCGCTTGGCGCAAAGGTAAAAACTTCTCGACGTTAATTTAAAATTTCAGAGGGAAAATTTCGCGGCCGGCGAACCTTCCGCTCTTTCTCTCTCTTACTTTCTTTTAGCTGTCGCGCGAGCAACTTGGAGCAAACTCGCTTACCGCGCGACTCTGTACTCGTTTTTTCCTATTTTCTTTGGTGGTTTATCCCTCGGACGAATTACGAATCTCCTCCCTACTGCTTCTCCATATGTAATGTCGTACACGCGTGCCGTGAAAGTCTCCGAGACACGCGAATACAGGCATTTTATCGAATCTCGCTGCAGGTGCTCTGTATTACGCACATTGTAGACCTCAGACGTACTTTGCCGTGATGTTATATAGTAGAATTCAACGGGACACTGCGATATGCGGCCTCGGCCTCTAAAATTTTTAGCTTCCTCTCGGTGCGATGCATGCGTCTGTGTTAATTAAATTCCAAGCAGATGAGTTAATTAAATTCAGTATATTTTCTTGCTCTGTTTTTTTTTTATTTATAAAACTCGTTGCGCCACGCGCACCCTTTTTCCGCAAGCTAATGGAATTTTCACCTGCGGCGTCGGCGACGCTCGCGCGCTAAATTTCGAGCGAAATATTTCATTGTTGTACGCACACGGTCGGACGAGTTCGGCGCAGAAGTTACGTAATTAACTGCAATTAAACAAAGGCTGCCGCGCTCTCTATATTGCCGACTGATCCTCTTATATTTTTGTGATGATACAGGGCTTGAGTCTCGCTTTTTCGCGCGCCTGATGCTGCAGGCTGAGATATTATGACAGCGGGATAAAGCTCTAATGTCAAAATATTTTTGATACCCGCGTCCTGAGACAGTAGCAACTTTATATATATCACACTGCATACATTGTACACGCTTATAAGCCTATTTTTGACTTCGACAGAGAAAGATTAATTGGCTCAAAGATTTAACAAGATTCGGCCCGTTAATTGGATGATTGGCCTGGTGCGCACGCGGAGTAATTTTTTGTCGTTTCGCGGAACCTCGCACTCACGCGTGCACGTATATATATACATTCCACACGATTCCGTGTATGTGCGTACGCGCGTGTTTTTTTTCGCTATCCTCTGGCTGAACGCCCAGCCTCTTCCGAGGCACTTTATCATTTTTTTGTCTCCATTCCGCCTCTTCTTCACGTCGTGCAGCGGTTGTTCCTCTTCTGCAGCACTCCCCGCGGTTAAAAATACACCTATTCGTGTGTACACGCGCGCGTTTTTCTCAGTCCGCTTAATTTCGATTATATATACGCCGGTCGGATTCCCGTATAGAGCGCCCTTAACTTTTCGTCGAGTCCAGTCGCTCCGCGGAGCTGTTCCTTCCTTTCATCCTCTTTGTACACACAGGGAACATCGGTTTCTCTCTCTATCTCTCGCGCAGCGTGAAACGCAGCGGGTCCGTGGCGTATGTTTATATTAGAAAGCGAAGCGCGTAGGTGGATTGATTTATTCAACAGGGTCGCGCGCTCGCGACTACACGACGAAAAGGAGAGCCCCTCCCGTGCGTACGTATTTTTAACGCATCCTTTTTTCCCTTTATATTCAGCCGTGGAAGGAATACAAGTGTGCATTTTGCCGGGGCAACGAGCCGCCAGGCTGCCGAGAGGCTCTTTGTCCGTCTTTGTCGATGTGTGTGTATATACGTTGTACCACTGCTGCCCGTGGCGGAGCTGCTGCCGTGTTGTTGTATATATAGGCGAGCTGAGTCGTAGTCGCGCAATGCGTTAAGGGAGTTAGGGATAAGCCGCTCGGGTCGATGGGACAATAATTATTTATGAGCCGGACCGCTTTGTTGACAAATTTGCCGATTCCAGAGCCAGTGGCGAAATTGACTTTTACCCCTTGGATGCTGAAATTTTTATCATTCTTCACTTATTCATAATGTTTCTCACAGGCAACATCAATGTTTCAGATATGAATCCAATTGGGAGTAAAAAGATACTTAAATGCTTCTTTTAGCTGTTAAAACGAATGTATGTTAACATAAAAATGTATATGTAAATTACATCAGATCTTTATTATAAATAACGTCCTCGTATAGTTGATGAACCAAATCTTTTTTACTCGCGCTGCACGAGCGCCTTTTGTACAATCTTTTTTTCGCGAGCGTATGTGTATCGGTTTTTTCCGCACGACATAAAACTAAGTCAAGCCAAAGATGAGAGATAAAAAGGAGAGACGAGTGTTTATGGTTATACGCATTCGAGATTACCGAGAAGAAAAAAAAAGGGAACAGCCCTCTGCCTTCGTGCTGATCGCAGAAGCGTGCCCGGCCAAAAATAAAAGTCCCGCGAGTAAGAAATCATCGCGTATACGCGTGCTTGCATCGCCTACCCAGCGAGGAATAAAAAGAAAAAGATGAAATAAGTAATGAACGCGTCAGCGGCATCTGTGCCTCGCCGCGCTATATAGCCAGAAATCAGAATCTCTAATTTAAAGACAATTTGGTCGTCTTCGGGAAGGGCCCTGAAATTATCCGTTACTTCCTCGCCGACGTGTCTGTCTCTCCTCGCCGGTGCGAGAAGGAAGAAGAGGCGCGGGGCGCTAAACACGTGGAATGAATAAAAATAAGTTATTACGAAGCGAGAGAGTTGAGCGGCGCGGAGGCGCCGAGGAAGAAGACGTCCCCCCTGTCCCGACTGACAGGAGCCTCGTCCGCCCGCGAGAGAACTCGCGCGCTCATCATGCCTGTCTTACGCGACGAAAGATTTCTGCGCTAAAAGTTTTCCTCGAAATCTTGAAAACCAAACACACAGAGAGACTTCTGTGCGCGGGGAGGGACTCTGTTTTTGCTGCGGCTGCGAGGCCGTGGGAGAGAGATGCCTCGAGCCGATATTATTAAGTGCGGATGTGTGCTAATTTTACTTTAGTGGATTTATTGTTAAATAAATAAAAGGTTTCAGCTATTTTTGTGAACTGAAAACTGTGTTTTTAGATTAAGTCAGGATTTATCATAGTTCGTGACGGACATACGTGATATATTTTTTAATAAATGAATAACCTCGTTCAATAATGATTGTAAAAATATTTATGTTCCAAAATTTCACGAATCTTGAAGATTCAAATATCAATTAGAATATTTTTCGAGTTTCGACTTATGTTAATATATCGTGAATGTGTACAAATGAATAGCGTTACGAGGCAGCTTTATCTGTTATTCAATAAAATGCGATTCAGTATGGTTTGAGACATAGATACGTAAGCGTGTTATAGTTTTCGCGATTCGATAAAATAAAGCCAAATTAATGTGAAAAGTGTTTCTAATATCTCCTGCCGTGTAAATATACCTGTGGCAGATACATAGTTATTTTTTTAATTATCCTTTTTATTAAAGATCTGACAACTAAAATTTTATATATTTTGAAAGTATTTGCATGACTAAGCTTAACCTTATATTCTCATTTTATTCGGAATATTTTCTTTGTATTGGATATAGTATATAGAAAGGAAAGTATACAGAAAGTAGATGGAAATAGAAAAATAAATAATAATACACTCATAATTGAATGACTGCTAAACCATCTTTGCAGAGGTAACAAACCAAATAAATAGAGTAAGTATACGGACACAAGATAAATAGAAATCATGAGACAGCACAGCAACAATAACGAAAGGTTAGGGAAAGCCTATTTCGCCGATGTCCGTGGGAATAAAGAGAGGAGAGAAAAAATAAGCCTGGGGACTCGACGTAAAGCTGGAAAGATCAGGATTAGCTGCCCTAGAAGTATAGAAAACGTAAGAAGATTATATTCTATATAATCGTCCATTGTGAGAAGATGGTGACAATGATAATGACGGTACTCCATTCTGGTCCCATAATTGATTATTGGAAGGAATGGCGGACTGGTTTGACTGGTGCGGGATTAGGAAGTGTTACAAAATCTGTTCTTTCTTTGGAAAGAACCCAAAGTTCGTTAAAGTATTAGGTTCTTGTTACCTTTTCATCACAGATCAAATACGTTTCGAGTATATATGAGGGTCAGTATAGTAGTAGCACGTGGCGATGTTATATATATATATATATATTTTTTATATATATAAACAAATGTTGTCTTCGATTTCACAGAGAATCGGCCTATATGTATAAATATACATTTACGTAATACAACTGCAAATGAACCTGGTGATTGATAACAATTTGGTTGAATAACCGAAATAAGGGATTTGAATTAAAAATAATTGCTCGTCGTTGCATGACATGTCTCAACCTGATAAATTATGACGACAGTGTGACGAAACATATTTCACGCTTCGTCAAAACTTAAATTAAGCAGTTAAAAGCCAGGTTTGTCACACACGTACAGCTATGACAAATGATATTTGACTGTGCCCTATTCCAAAAGAAGCCAATTAGTATAATTATTCGAAATTCAATATGGATACTGTAAAATTGAAGCGTATACTGCACAATTTCATACGGCATCCTAGGAAATTGCTATCAGACTTTGCAATTCTGTTTGCACGAGCTCTCATCACCATTTATCCATGATACAAAAGAAACAATCTATTGTAAAAAGTTGATTGCATGTGACATTCATCGATAAACGGTATATCTGTAGCCCGTGAAAAGTAGACGAAATGGTTCAATTTAACTAACTTCAATACACGAAACAAGAACTACTTCCATTAGAGCATCCAAAAAGAAATAGCAGAGGCCAGTATTACTTTCGAATGCAGATCACCACCTCCTGATAACACTGGCAAAGAAGGAAAATCAACGAAAAAGCCCGTCGCGGCACTGCAGCACTGTATATATACCTCTACACCGGAAAAAAGTCGAAGACCCAAAACACGAAATGCGAAACAGGAAAAAAAAATTGGGTTAAAAGCATGGTATATACCCGGCGTCCGGCCGAGTTCCTCCCCCAACCCAAGCGCGGCCACTATAAAATAATAAAAGATTCAGCGCAGTCGGCCGGTCAAAAGTCCGGCGCGGATTCCTCGCGAGCACACACACACACACGGAGAGAGACGTAGACGGACACAGACTCGGAGAAAACAGAGCGGTGGCGAATGAAAAATGGAATATTTAACAGGAGGCGCTAATTGCCCCAAGACCAAATGACATTGGTGTAATTAACACTAATCCCCCGCCGAGCATTAGCAAATGGATCCCCGGAGCGATGTGCGCGGGGGCTCGACTAGCTAGAGAGAGAAAGAGAGAGAGAGACCGGAGGAGATACGAGTGCGAAGGGGGCAACGCAGAGAGAGAGAGAGAGAGAGAGAGAGAGCTCGACCGAGTGCAAAGTCCTCTTGAATAAGTAACGGCGCGCGCGAGTGACCGTTTAAGTACAAGGCAGACACTGACATCGCGGCGTTCTCTCTCTCTCTCTCTCTCGGCCGGCATATCGGTTCCCTTGTATGATTAAGTACCTATTTAGTATAGCCGCTTCGCCACGGTCTATAGACGCCCGTGAGTACGCGCGCGTGCGGGGGAGTGCGCAGAGTAGTCGCAGACGGCGGTGAGCTGGTCTATACGGACGAATCAGGAAATGCGATATTTATCACTGCAGTCGGACGCTTGCGCTCTGTCGCTGAAGATGTCGCGAATTTCGTGCCCTCGACCGACCGGAATGCATTGTCGGGACGTCGGATGTTGCCGCGGTGAGTTTTAAAAGTGATGCGAGATACTCGCAGACGGTTAATCGTCGTGATGGATTTTGAATTCGAATGTAAATATGTAACTGCTGGGAGCGGGATGTGCTTCTCTCTCTCGCTTTATTTGATTGTTCCGGTTTCCGAGCGAAAATCGAGCAATTTTCGGAATAGTCGCTTTTTATACCAACATTTTCGAATTGAGCTTCTGCTTTCGTGACACAGTTTTGGGATAGCGAGGACGGAAATGAAAACCCAGTTTTCTGACTTTTTGATGCTGATTCGGTACAGTGAAATGAATATTCAAATGAATGTTGGTTAAATCTAGAAATTAACAAATGAATAGACTATGGATCAACGGGATGTAGTAAAAAAACTAAAGAATGGAAATTCGCAAGGTGTAAATGATACTGGTTAAAGTGAAAATATCTGAAAATCGAACAATTTGCCGTAAAAAGGTTATTGGAATAAAATACATGGTAACCTGATACGTATAAATCTTTTTTCTTTGTTTAAATATAGATTCAACCCCTTTTTGCATACGAAAAATATGTCAATGCTGAATCAATTTCTACTTTTGTGCTTTAAAACGATTATTCTTTCATTTTCCATTTTATTTAAAAATAAACCAATGGATTTATTACTACCGAGAGTGATTTCTGTAACGAAGTCTAACTAAAATTTACTTTGTAACTGGTTTATTATATTGACTATTAACCGATGCGTAAATTTACGTACATAAATTTACAGATTAATTAAGTACGGTCACAAAAGTGTCTTATCAAGCATACATTCATATGTATCTCAAGTTCAGAGTCCCGATAACGAGTCCCTCGCAGCAAAAATCGGGATGAAAAATTATAGTGTATAATTTGGAATATACTCTCACTCTCTCAATTTCTCTCACCTGCAGACTTTTACTTTAATCTTGAAAAATCGTTTCTTCTCGGTTTTCTCTGCGTGGGAATTTATATCGAGACTTCGAACTATATACGTAAAGTTTACTTTGATTTAAGAAAATATTTCAAAGTCAATCACAACTTGTTATAACTTTTGTGTAACGTAAAAACGATGTATACTTTCATAAAAGAGAACCTACTTTTGCAATTATAAGTTGATTTTATTCATCAGAATAAATATTTAAATCTTTGATTAAAACACCGAAACAAGCTATATATAATATAATTATAAATTTACATTAACGGCACATTTCAAGATAAATTAACCATATTATTACGATTTGCATAATAAAATAATCACCTTTTACATAATGTTTTACACACAATGTAAATCATACCTAGTTGGTGTTTGATACATTAAAGATTCAATAACAATCGATATTCAATTTCATGCGCAATTAAGTGCAATTTAGATGTGCGAGTGGCTGTACTGTTTTTGCGCTAAATACGATAATATAATCTCTGCGAAAGTGCACGATGCATTGTTATTGTTCCGACCGCAGAAAACAATACTTTTATTCCCCTCGTCTAAATGCGCTTCAACGACCATGAACCTTGTATATTCGCATAGTACGCGCGATATTTTCAGAACAGTTGCACTGCAAATAACCCTTCAGAAGTATAAAAAGTTAAAGAGTATCGATCCAGCGCGAGAGAAAAAAGCATAAATGAATAAAGGTAAGGGTACCTCGTTGCTCGGCGACACAACACAACGACGCCGCCTGTGTGCATCAAGAAGTGCCTCATTGTATATAGAAGAGAGTCGGACGCAAGTCCTTGTTCGCATGTATATCAGCTACGCAGAAATACACATCTGCTATTTTTATTATTACCTTCTATCGCTATATAGCCAATGCTCGATAAATAAATTAAAGTTCTCGAAAAACCTCGTTATGCATTGCCAATTTAAAGCGCTATTCATATCCATAATTGATTTGCATCATGTACGTCAATCTTGTCCATAAAGTTTTGCTCTGAAAATACAATTTCACACGCGATCATACAAGTAATATGGAATTAAAAACAATGAATTATTATTAGCTTGCGGTCAATTTTATTAAAAATTAAAAATTCTTTACACTTGTGATCTTGCGTATGGGAATAATATAAGTAGTATTTTATGACACGAACTAATGAGCCTACACATAAAATCCATTTTGTAGCTCTAACTAAAATATACAGTGATGACGTAAAGACCTTTTAAATTTATTATCTACACCTATAAATATATTTATTACGAGCGTTAAAATTATATTTAGAATCTGAGAATTTTTTTATGTGCTAATAATTCACGATAGGAAAGAACCCTTTTATTCTTGAATATGACAAATCACACATTGCAACTTTGAGAGAGAACAATAAATATTCATTTAAAATTTGGTATCCATTTTAAACCTTGTTTGCATTCATATTTAATTCTTGCAATCTTATGCACAGTCGCTATACTTATGTAATTATATAAATTATTGAGAATCCATTCTAAGAAATCAAACGCCTCATAGATCGAAACCTTGACTTACACATACATTACACACGTATACCCCTCGCACTGCACAAATAATTCATCATCGATTCCCTTCCAGCGTCTCTCTTTCTCTTTCTCTCTCTCTCTCTCTCTCTCTTTCTCTATATCTCTTTCTTTCTCTCTCTCTCCCTCTATCTCTCTCTCTCTCTCAGGCACCTCAGGCGACCGCACGGTGATTAATTTGACATTTTTCACGACGACAGAGGAATACATGGGTATTTATGTTTATTTATTTATTTATTAATTTATTGTTTTATTTTATTTTAATTTATCCATTTTCCCGTGTTTTATATTCTCAGTCGTAAAATATGTTGTAATGTATAAAATATAAAGAGTATATATTAATAAAGATTGAGTGAATTTATCTGCGTGTGTGATGAGTGTACGTATCTTCTTAATTGTAACTGTTTTTAAATTGTGACGTGATGGATATACGGGTATGCAAGAATGAGTGAACCTCCAGAAATTGTTATGAAACTGTGATATTGACATACTGTGATATATTAGATAATGACAAATTCTGCAACAATTATTATTATACTTATATACTGATGACCTGTGATAGTGATCAAAGATTTTAATATAAAGCCAAATAACAATTTATGTAATGTATTTTTGCCAAATGACAAAATAAATCGTATATCTATCTCTACCTACCTCTCTCTCTTTCTCTGTCCGTCTCTCCCCCTCGCGAACCTAGTTAAGTGAAAAAGGTACATAAGAACCACGCTCCCGCGCGTGTAACTGCAGGCAAATTACAGCGAAATTGAAAAGTACAATCTTTTCTTTATCAGTGTTCAAATTAATTAAGCCTTCGACGCGGCGCGACCACCGTCATCGCCCCCAGCACGAGATCCACACGTACACACGTACGTGCACACATGCCTGCGCAGACCCTCCGTGCAGCGCACAGCGTACAGCGCGCAACCGCACATAAAGCATGCACATGTGCTTCAAGAGCGCGCCCCTACGGTCACTTTTAATTTTTACGCTCTTTGAACGGTCTTAGTGAAATTCCAAATTGCACGTGCTTGCGTCGAGCACTTCCTGCACCCAGCAAGAGAGAGAGAGTGAAAGAGCCATGCCAGGCTATAAGCCGCACGCTCACGCGATACACCCCGGCCCTGCGCTCGCGAGCTGCTGCAAACTACCCGCAAGGTTTATAAATATACACACGCGCGCGCGTTCCTGCACCGAGAACCGCGCACAGATATGTGTATACGCGTGCGTTTGGCTGTACGCGAATAGGTTGACTGTATACGCTCGTAGGACGGATGGGACTGTGCGACTCATGCGTTATGCGAGCGGCTAAGGAGTGAGAGAGAGAGAGACAGAGATATATAGAGACGTAGAAACCTATGGGGGAGAATACTAGAATACTGGTACACAGAGCCGCACATTGTAAATAATTCATCCGGCGGTGTGGTGTGGCGTATGAAACCACGCGCCGCGGCTCGAGCTAGCGAAGGTAGGGTGTATATATCGTAATATACGCCGTAGCAGTGTTGTATAGGAGCGAGAGTGAGCGTAGAGCAGAGATAGAGCAAGGTGTGTGTGTCATTCAGCTCTGATGAGTCAATTGCTGTCTTTTTCTTGCTCTCGCTCTTCCTCGCGCGCTTTTTCAGCTTTCTCTCCACCCCCAGCTTGCAATTAAAATGTAACGCTTTTTTCCCCTCTCTCTCTCTCTCTCTCTCTCTCTCTCACTCTCTCTCTCTTCTTATGTGCTGCGCTCTCTAGCTCTCTGCTGCTGCCTCGGCTTTTCTTCTTCGCTTCTCAATGCATTTCATGTATAGTTTCAAATATTCATGAACGAGCTGCTGCCGCTGCTATACACGAGCGTGTATATATACGGCGTCATTTTGCGGCGTGAAAGGCGATAATTCATAAGATGTGCTGCTATATACCGTGTGTACGACTTCTCTGCACAAGGCTCTTTAATGAAGTGGATAGAGCTGCGCGAAATTGGTTTATCCGCGCGTGCGTTCTTTTGAACTTTGTGGCTTTCCTCCGCGGCTGCGGCTTTTCAAGACTCCGTTTTATATTACAGAAAAACGCTGCGGTTTTTTGCCATTCATACATACGCGGCTGTGGGTCAATAAAGTAAGTGTAACTGAAATATTATCGTCAACGCGTATCGAAGAATTTGCTCTGCGGTCCGCTATGAATTTCATAAATTAGGATTTGGCTTGAATAATAGAACTTTATGAGTTTTGGGCGTACCAAATTGCTATGTATCAACGAGTCACGACTAAATAAACCGGATGGTATAAGTAA
The DNA here is from genome assembly GCA_949152435.1 of Gastracanthus pulcherrimus. Taxonomy (NCBI): domain Eukaryota; kingdom Metazoa; phylum Arthropoda; class Insecta; order Hymenoptera; family Pteromalidae; genus Gastracanthus; species Gastracanthus pulcherrimus. Next base: position 4,782,347 of record OX424574.1, on the reverse strand, counting down.
GTATTTGTTTTTCCTCGATTTATGCACGTTTCATTGATCAATATTTGCACAGGCGTTCTGTAAACGTCATTAAGAATGAAATTTCGCAGAATTATTTTTATCGATGGCGGTTATTATTGGATCGTTAGCCCGAAGAGGTGTTCTCGCGACACAAACACGTCACACTCTTTTTCCAAACACCATACATCACTTAAAATTCACCCGACAAGTCTGATCCTACACTCGGCAGGTAAGTGAATAAGTTCCTTCATACACGAAATTCATTTTTACATATCCATATAAATAAGAGAAGATACGGGTATAATTTATGGAATGACGCCTTTTAACTTAGCGTCACCGGAGGAACATTACTCATAGAAATCGATTCTTATACAACTCGCAGGAGCAAGTTCTTCTTCTCTCTCTCTCGCCTCTCTCGGTCTCGACGCGGTGTATAGCTCGCGGCAGAGAAGCAGTGTCTCAGGTGCCGAATTTATGCTGTGACACAGATATACGGAAACCGACCCTTTGTCATCCGTATACCTACGCGCGCGTTCGCGGCTACCGCGAAGGTGTCTCGCCGCAGCGTCGCTGCATCGCGCGCTCGGAGAAGAGCGCTAGGCATATCTGGGTTAAAATTTGAATGAAACTTTGTCGAGACACACTCGTATATAGGTACGAGAATTGTGTACACGGTGCCGGAGAAAGGGTTGCGAGGCTTTCAAGTAGTCTCTGTGTTTGGAGGTGCATTTCGTATCTCTAGGCGGCGTGTCTACATTTTTCGGTGCGTCGATGTGCTTTCACTTTTAGGGTGGTTGTATCGCGTTAAACAGGCCTCGTCGAAAAAATTATGTATTTTACGAACTATAAATGAAATATCTCATATTAATTTACTTTTCTGGAGCGTAGATATTGTTAAGTAAAAAAATGTTATTTTGGCACTGAAAACTTTAATGTTGTAGATTTAATTTTACTTTTTTAGAGCTTCTTTTTCACTTCTAACGTGTAGCTTTACATCAACCAAAATTACGATATACTTTTGCAAGATTTTGCAAGAGTATGGTAAAAGAAACTCTTTTTTCGACAGTTGATGTGAAGACATACGGTAAGATCGAAAAATAAGCCCTGAAAAATGTTGATATATAAGTTGTAAAATTTACAGTGCCAAATTTACTTTTTCGAAACATATTTTTGCATACATTTTCACAAGTATATATATACAGACCCTTGAATACTGTACAAGATTTCTTTTATGACTACTCTATTATCCTGCAATTATTTCTACTGACGGAACGTGTTTCAAATTTTTGAATGTCTTTCAATATAATTACTCGAAAAATTAAAATCAAAACAACAATATTACAAGCAATCCCGCTACGTCATTTCAACAAATTTGAAACACGCTTCGTCGGTCGAAATCCTCGGAGGACATACACCGCGCACGACTCTAGCAATAAGAGAAGATCACGTGTGATATATATATATATATATATATATATATATATATATATATATATATATATATATAACACACAATGCACAAGTATATATATATATACTTGTGCATTGTGTTGTTGAAGGAAAAAAATATTCATTCATCAACGACTGGAGCAAAACGAAAAATATCCGCAGGTTTTTGTTTTACCGGAAAAAGAGAAAATAATAGTAGAATGCAAAACTCTATAATATATAGAAAGTGCGAGAGGGTGCTAGCGCTTTTTTTCAAAAATACAACGCAAACAATGAGCGAGCGCGGCAAAGCGAAGCCCTCGATATTTTGAAATAATTGAATGAAGTAATTTCGAGCGCTCGTATGTATATATACCAAGGAAGATAGAGAAAAAGAGAAAGAGAGAGGGTAAGAGAGAGAGCGAGTATAGGGCGCAGAAGTCGCGCTGCCACTATTGGCGTTTGCTCGCTCGCGCAATATCAAACAAATGAATCAAGCTCATGAAAATAAATTTCGCCGAGGCAAAGGCGTGCACCCGTTTCATTCTCAGTGCATATTTGAAGAGCTAGCTCGCCTCGCCTCGCCTCGGCGGCGCGGAAGGGAAGGGATCGGCGGCGGTGGCAGCGGCAGCGCGGAGGAGAATGGAGGGTAAAAAAAGGGGGAGAGAAAGAGGGAAAGGAAAAAAAAAGGTAAAAGGAAAAAAAAGGAAAGGCAGGAAGAAAGGAGTGCGAGCGAGAGCGCGAGCGGCGCGAGAGAGGAAGAAGAAATGAAGCCGGAGGCCCGAGAGCCAATCGTTGGCTTCGATCGTCTGGGCATGCGCGTGTTTATCCAAGGGGAAAGCCGCGGCGCCTAGGGCGGTGCGCTACTCCAATTGCGTTAGACAATTGACATCCGCGAGCGACGGAACGACGGAGCGCGCGACGCGAGCGGACTCCCCGTATCCGCCATTTTCGGATTTTCCGCGTCGGGAAAACGGGAAAATGTTTTGACGGAGAGACACGGGAGAGAGACAAATCCGCTGAGAGGGAAATCACTTCGAGGCTTGAGGGAAAAGCGCGCACAGGTGTTGCGCTGATTTTTGTAGAGTCATGTGTACGTGGGGGAGAAATTTTGTAGAGTTGCGAAAGTACAAATCGTATTTCTTTTATTCGAGGAAAGTTATTGTAGGGATAAATTATTTTGATATATTAAATGTTAAAATGGTTGAAAGTAATTTTTGCTAAATTTTAAATGCGATGAACATAATAGTGCAGAACAAGTTGGTTTCGTGCACGAGATTAGCGTATAATATCAACACACTGATTCTATTAGCAGATTTTGAATACTCATTTAAAACTTTCTGTTTACATAGTTATATAACTCGAGATGTAAATCAAAAAGGTTTGAAACATTGTTTTGGCTGAAATTATATGCAAAATTGCACAAAACTATGCAAACTCACGTGCTACCCTTATAGACCTAAATACTGACATATCAAATATCGTTTTATATGCAAATGCATGCTAAAAAAATTAGTTTACTTTTCTTGGGTCAACTTGAACGTATTATTCAATTTCGAAAAAAGAAAAGTTTCGAGTTTTCATACACGGTAAACGGTTTTTCGTATTAAACTCTTTTAGAATAAAATTTTTATGATAAAAGTACATACATATAGGGTGACTGCACCAGTAAATGACCAGGCACCAGAGAATGACTGAAAAGAGAAAACAAATTATAATAATTAATTATATAGAATTGTTATTTAAAAAGCACAACTTATAATTTCGGTTATAAGAAAGCACTGAAAAACGCTTTTTCAAATTCCTTATCGACTTAAGGTGGTCCTATAGTAAATTTTGAAAAATTTGGTAATTACATGATAAGAATTTTTTTAATTGATGGTTATATTTGTTATCTAAAAAGAAAGTTTTTTTGTAAATTTTCATAAATTTTTAGACAATATATTCATTGTTATGTAGGAAAAACTAGCAATTTTTAATAAAAATTGATGTTTTTTCGAAACTGTCCTTGCGCTTAAGAATGCAAGTATCGCATGTGGAACAAAATTTTGTAATATCTAACACCTGTACCAAACAGAATTGTGAGCTCCAAATTTTATTTTTAAAAACTCAATTATAAAGAAAAATAAAATTATGTTAAATTTTCATTCTAAAAATAACATAAAAAAGCACATTTCTAACTCTATTCATGGGCAACACTTTCTTAATAATTTTTTTTTTTCAAAAATCGGAGTTCTTGGTTGTAATGCGAATAAGTTGAATAAGATATCGTTAAAGTTTCAGTTTGATTCATTGTAATCCCATGCGCATAAGACTTGCTGAACATTGAAAAACAATAAATGGAGAAAACCACACTTTTGTAAAAATAAGAAATAATTTTCTGTTGATTTTAAAACAATTTTTCTATCGCAGAATATCGATCAAAATTGATTTTTAATAATTTCAATGATTTTTTAAGTTTGCCTGCATAGTATAGAATAGATTTGGGCACGGGTTAGGATTCGGTTAATACAGGAACATGTTGGATTGTGTGCAATAAATAACTATTAAGTTCATTAAAATGATTTCTATTGCCCATATTGCCAATGCAAAATCATTTTCTGCTCTTAAAAAATAAGTATCAGAAAAAGAAACAAAAAGAAATCGAGTTTTTCGTTAAATTTTACTATAGCACCAACTTTAAAACCCTCCTTCGCAAGCAAATAAAAGTATCACGTCATCCAGTCATTACTGGCCATAACTGGTCATTTACTGGTGCGGTTTATGGCGCCATTACCATAAACGTAAATTTCAGTTAACACAGGTACGCTTGCATTTTTAACAGGCCGACGCTGCGTAAATGACCAGGTACAAACTTTTGCTCAAGCCCTCTCTTGCAATACAATTTGCAAAACTGTTCAAACGCTAAAATCCATAATAACATTGCTCTCACAATCCCATTTACACAGCTCGATCGAAAATAGATTAAAAGACCGATGTTAAAAGAAAATCGTTCGAACCACCGCTTCGAGCGTTTGCCGACAAAACATAAAATCGTTTAATATGTATTATAAACCTTGGCAAACATTGCGCGGGTATAAAGCACCCTCCCACACTCGGTAATCACGAGAAAATATTTTGGTTATCGCGAAGGCGACAAAAGCTCGTCGCCGTCGCCGCCGTCGTCTCCTCCGTGCGGCTCTTCTATTCGGAAAATGTTGTTGTCGTAACGAGCGCTGCGCCCGCCCTAAGAATCGCCCTCGCCCATGCGAGAGAGAAAGGGATATTAAAGAGCGAAGGAGGAGGCCGACGACGGCGCACATTTCCGTGTGTTTTCCCTTCGGCCGCAGTAAAGAGCCGTAACAACGCCCCCGTCGAGCCTCGTGACGCGCGCGTGTCACACACGGCCTAAAGGACGAATTTCTGTCCTATAATACATTATACCGAGGGGGCGGGAGGGACAAACATCGGCGTATATAGCCAAGTCAGCCATCAGCGCGAGATCGTATTTCGATCGATCCCGCCGCTCGGAAAGACACAGGAGGAAAAAGACCTCGAGGACAGTCGCCGATGAGTGGACGTTTCGACGCATATCGTGTGTGTGCGTGTGTGTCAATAGGGACACATTGGCGTGTGTCTTTGTCCGCGATCGCGGGATTTTCGATGGCCTACTTTCATTTTCTTAATGGAAGAATGACTGTCGTAAAGGACACCCCCAGCCGCGCGCGAGCGTCGAAAGGATCGATTCTCCTTCTCGCTCGCTCTCTTTCTGTCTGTGTATCTACGTGATGGCCAGGCGAGGACGAGGGAAAAAAAAAAGAAGAGAGCTCCACTCGCCGTCCTTTTTTTTTCGCGTCCATCCAGTGGGAAAGAGACCGGAGCCGAGCGAGAGCGAGACCGCACGGAATTTCTTCCACGGGATAGAGAGAAGTTTTGCGCCAGCTCTGGCTGCTGCTGCCGCCGCGGCTGGAGGTCCCTTTGGGGAAAAAGTTATCGTAACTTCCTCCCCAAACTTCATTTCGCAAATATTACCTTTTAAGCACTATTTTTGCCGAGTCTCTGCACGTCACTCGAAGCTCGACTTCGCCCGGCGTTAAATATATTATTGCCTATGGGTTTTACGGATATACATGGGCTTGTGGAACGTCGTAATCAAGCTTTTATGAGAAAGGGAAGAAAGGTGGATTATTTATTTGCGTTCCTTCGTAATAACGTGAAAGTTAAACAACAGAGGAGAAGGTTCATTTCCGCTTCGAGTTCTCTACATAATATGTGAATACTTTTCAATTAGCTATCCTAGATATATCTATTTATGATAATTTTAACCATGTATAGCTCAGAGTGATGTATACGCTGTAAATGTAAAATAGTGAAATTCACTACACATTTAGAAAGCATATTTATCTACTTCCAAGCAAGCTTATAATTTTGATCAACGATGAATAATGTTTTTGAAATATATGACTCGATTGTTTTGATGGAGTTAGATTTCAATAAAGCAATTGATATGGCATTGCAGGTTTTCCCTTAAGAAGACCCAATAAAATAATTTTTTTTTAATTCTATCAATAGATACTTGTAGAAGAAGACTAAAAATAACAAACTTACAAGTATTTTCTTTAATAAACTATTCGGTGCAAATATTTGGACTATTCTTGAGTTAACCAAGTGCAAAAAGTAATGTTCTCCTGGCTGAATCTACGGCTGGGTCTTAAAGGGTCGAGGAAGAGACGAGCATTGTAGTGCTTATAACTGCCGAATCGATACAAGCTATAGGCAAGGAAGTACAACGGCATCTGAAACATTGCCAATAGCAGCAGTAGAACAGTAGCAATTGCAATCTTGTTAGTCACAAATCGCATGTAAAGACGAATTGCATGCTTCAGACCGTGCAATTGCCGTAAACCCAGCATGACAAAATTATCCGCGCTTGCCAAGAAAAATTCCAAATTCTTCATGTAAAATAAACGCCGCACTTTTTATAAGCAATTCATCCCGAGTAGAGCGCATCCTCAAACTTTCTTTTTATCGAGCGCCACATCTCCCGCGTCTCGAAATCGCCACCGTAAAAAAGGAAAACTAAGTTTACTTGACAAACCAATTTAAATACCGTAAACTCCACTCGCGCGCGCGTACTTCCCGGAATCTCGCGTCGTCTTTAAGTAATAACGTATATACCCCCGCGCCAACGAATAAAGTAGGTCGAGTACTTCTAAACCGAAAAAAAAAACAGAGAGGGGGCAAAAGCCGCAGAGCACTTAAAGTCCCGGCTCGTTATTAAGGTGAAATTAGAAAAACAATCGGGCGGAAATCGATTCGCCGGCTAGTCATTATCATTTGTCCGCTCGCGCATATACAGCTGAGAGAACAAAGGCAATTTGTTTCCATAATGCACGACGGCGAATAGCTCCTGGCTCTCTCCCACACGTATATATATGTAATACACGATTTGTAATATCGCGAGAGGCGTGTATTAGGATACACGGAGTCAGCGCGTTACCTTATACACCCGGAGAGCAGTCGCATGCTCCTGTCTCACCCCCTTGCGCACTGCACGGCACGCGAAGCCCCGGTATAGTGGCCTTGCGCACGCTCTCGTGTATTTAGTTTCGCTCGTGCGGCTACTGTCCCTCGCGCCGTCTCTCTCTCTTTCCCTACGATGCGAAGCCACTTCCGGGCGACGCAAGTGGTCAATTAACTCATTCCTATTTGGATCTTATCGATCGTGAAATTCGTGCGTCAAAAGGACCTTTGAGGCGTGGAGCCCCCGTGTGCATGCGAGGCGAGCGCGCTGCACCACGTAGATGCATACGCATGAGGCTATTTTGGCGCGACTCGAACGCGGTGTAACTAATATATAGCGCATTGCGCGCTGTGCACGCACGCGGATGGAAAATTGTTTTGTTCGCTGAGAGCCCATTCAGAGTGACATTTTGGCGCGGTGAGTGATCTCTTTTGACGCGATAAGGACTCTTGTATTGATTACTTTTAGAGCTTTTGCGGGGAGGATGCGGTGGTGGCTTCAAAGGGTTCTTTTAGTTCGCCGATTCGTATCGACGTTTATGACTAAATATGAGAGGGTAAGGGTTGCGATTGTTATCGCAAAATACGAGACACGCGTCTCGGCATCATTTTAATCGGTCCCTGTTCTTACGATATTAGATGTTTTACACTAGGTGCGCATCTTTTTAGTGAAAAATGATACCTTTACTTTTGATCATAAGCAATTACTTATTCTAGAATCACTCAAATTAAATTGATGGTAATAAAATATTAGTGTACACCTAAAATTACGGAGGAAAAATCGTCGAATATTTATGCGTTTTCGGTTGTCATATTTAAATGTTCATAACTAGGTGTATGTAATAGATGAATATTTGTACACGAACCAAAGTTCAAATTTATCTATGTATCTTTTGGATCATTTTTCTATCGTAAAAACTAACTTTTAATCAGAAGTAAATGTACCATTTTTCACTAAAATGATGTACATTAAGAGTAGAGTAGATGCTGTATTAGGAATGAAAAGAATGCTGCGATACATGTCTTGTAATAACCAAAGACTTAGGAGATTGCAGGATACGCAAACCATACTCTGTCTCTTCTTCCATATCTCCTTCAATCAAAATTTCAATCATAATCTTTGTCAATAAAAACTGATAAATATATTATAAAAAATGACCCGTTGAAGTATTAAACCATACAATCTGTTATACAACGTCTTATCGAATCACTTTACCCAAGCATTAATAAGATCCCTGGTGATGTAACGTTACAATTATCGCCGGCCGCCGCAATCCCCTGTAAAATTCCTCGCCCTCGGAGCCGCCGCCTGCACATAATACAAGTCCTTCAGGGCGATAAAGCCGCGCGATACGCGCAGAAAGTCCAAGCAGTCTCGCTCGATATATGAACAGCCCGAGAGGGAGCGAGAGGGAGAGAGAAGCCGAGTTTCTTCCCTTACATCGGTAATTTCGCCGTCGCGCCGCAGAGACAACAATGGAGCGAGGAGCGAACCCACGCAGGACTATATACGACGGCCGGGGGTTGCGGAGGGAATGTTTCGACGTTCTCCTCACCCCCACCTATACATACATATATATATACATACACATATAGACTGGCAGCACGGGCGCATCAGACATACGGCGTAAACACACGTATATATAAAGCGACGCATGTGTGCGTGTGTGTCGCACGACGACCACGACCGAACGGACGCTAACCCGAGCGAGATAGAGAGAGAGAGAGAGAGAGAGAACGGTAGAGAGATTGGCGGGCGACAATCAATAAAGGCAACGATCGAAGATTGAGCGAATATAATGTTTATATGTATAATCGCGTCCGCGGAGTCGGTGGCGCGGCGTGTATTATAGCTGCTGCTGAACTCTCTATCCCCCGCGGCTCGCCGGGAGATTATTGTTATTATTGTATAATTAATCAGGCGATATGTTGCGTCAAGGCCTTGTCAAAGCAACGTCGCGCGCCTGCCGCCGACGCCGTTGCCGCCTGACGCTATATACCTCGCCTGTTATTATAAGATCCCGTTACGCTGAAATTAGTTGATTATATTAAAGGCTATGGATTCGATAAATAATGCGCGGGAGGCATTGTATTTTTGCTCGCGGCTGATGCGTCGCGCGACTGGGGCTGTGCAATAATTATAGGAGAAAGGGGGGGGGGGGTGGGAGGCAAAAGTTGCTGCACAAATTGGAAAACTTTTTTTTTCCCCGCGCCGCTTTGTTATCGAGTGCTTTTTTGCGCTTTGCTGCGCGCGAGCGCTGGCGCATTTTCTCTCGTTTATTTCGAACCGTATTTATTATTTACGCGCAATTTATCGGCTCGCATCGATTAAGGGGAATGAATCCAATTGTTTTATAGTCAATTGTTTACGCTAATTATGTATTTATATGTGCTTTCAATCTATAGAATATTGAAGTGGCTATCTCTTTGAAATTTTTGGAGAATTTCAATATTTCTTGTAATTGCGCGCATTGTTATCGTACGCATTAGTACTGCAATGCTGCTTGCCGTACAACTGTATCAAAGTTTTTCAATCGCTCGGTAATGATGTTGTTTAATTTTTGCTAAAATTAGATTTTTTGCTCGGCGTGGAGAATTTACCGCGGTGTATAAGAGGTTTTTTGCTGCCGGTAATGCGATTTCACGCTAAAATCAAGCGGAACAAATTTTTTCCTGCAAAAATCCTTTTACGGCAAAATTCAGCCTCCGTGAAAATATTCCGCACTTAATATATATATATATATATATATATATATATATATATATATATATAAATATTTATGGAATATATATATATATATATATATATATATATATATAAGATACTTTTCTTAGACATAATTCATGGAGATTTTTATCTCATTTTTCCTTCATCCGTGTTTTCAGCTATTTCATTTTCTCCTACAACTGTATGTGTGTGTGCTCCCAAGTTTTCAACGCTGAACTGATATTAAAAGGACTTTTATTGAGTGCAGACATGAAGAAGTATCTCTCTGCTCTACCCCTCCGGTCCCGGTCGTCGAAGGAATTCAAGATCTTATCTGAAATTCCCACAGATTCCCGATGCCAAATACTCGGATTAGGGATTTCAACCAAGCGTCTGCTGCTGAAAAGCCTTTTCCAAATGAAATAGTACATACAATTTTACATGAAAATCTACGGGATCTTTTTTGTATGGTGCGAAATTTATTGAAATTCTATTTACATTTTCAGTCTTATAAAATCAAATTACCCCAATAATAATATCCAAAACACAGTTTAACAAAAATTCACCCGCAGAAGTAAAATGTGCGTCAATTAATATCGATTTCTCATTTTCCGTATAACCGCATATATATAAACACAATATCACCGTATCGTATTTGCTTGTTTACGAATTAATAATGACAAAGCGTTAGTACCTTCAGTAACACTGCTCGCATAACAATACCGCTAATGCGTAAGTGCACGCAACAATAGCAATAACCCCGTTTCGCCAAATTTTCCGAAAAAAAAAAAAATAAACGCGAAAATACGTTCGACGCGTCGAAATCACGCGCCATAAACGCCGCTATACACGAAAGAAAATATTTCGCGGATATATTCCGGAACAAGAGCAGCGCCGGCAATGCACGCATCGAGCGGTGATGGCGCTAATGCACGCTGCTGCTATTGGCGACTATGGGTACTACCACACCACCGTTCACATTACACACACACACACACGATGGACTAATGCCAGCGACGGGGCGGGTCGATTCGCGTCCACCGCATTTCAGAAATACGCTTTTTGACGTCACGTCATTAGCAAGTTCCGCGGCGGCGGCAGTGGCAGTGGAAAAGGACGAGTTGATTTGCGAAATTGTTAAACTCCCCTCCGCGCCCGGCTACTTTTATGTAAACGACTGTCAAATGCCGGACTCCGGCCGGATGCCGGTTCAAGCCTCTCGCGGAGAGAGGGAGAGAGAGAGAGAGAGAGAGAGCGTGAGAGAGCTGTTTTCAGAGAGCCTCGAACCCGACTATCCTTTATTTTTCCCAGAACTTTGCACTTTCCTGAAACTGAGCGTCCGAGTTATTAGAAAAGGGAACTATCATTCTCCGCGCAAGGGGTGAAATTCAATCAAGAGAAAATCCCTCCGCTTTCCGAGCAATTGTTCGTTCGGCTCTCTTTTCCGCTCTTTCGCAGTTCATTCGTGTAAAAGTATACTTTACCAGATGTAATTCGGAGCTCTCTCGCTCTGCCGGTCAGTTTTCTGTTTTCAATTGTACGAGCCGTTTATGCAAAAAGTTAGTATTTATATATTTTGAATATTTCATCGATTTCTGCCCTGCGTCATTACTTTGACTAATCAAAGAGATAATAATAATGCATGTCTTTGTATAGGTATCTTCTGCCCATTACCATTATTATTCATATCAAATTGATGTTAACCACATTCAAATAATGGTCATACTATAGCGTGTAACGCGGCATGATGGTACCAATTACAAAATTAAACTATTTTGCATAGTGTTCCTCTGCACTGGGATTAGAGCATTAAGTTAATGAATAATTAACTGCGGTAAAGCTTATAGTGAAGAACTGATAGACGCCATAATTATTAGGTCAAACAGCAATTTGCTATGTTACTCAATAATTGCTGTTTGCGGCAATTTGAATGAAATCACTTTTTAATTAGATTCTGACGAAACTTAAACAAGCATTTAAAAAAAAGAAAAGTCGCGGCATCCATAAATTACGACGAGAATCAGTGCATAATATTAACAGTACTCATAATGTCGTGATTTAAAGTGTGAACGGCGTTGTATCCGCGAGGCAATAAATAACAACGCGAGTCGCTCTTTCTCTCACGCGCGCTTGCGATTCTCTGAAGTTAAGAAGCAAATTTAATAGAGTTATTTTGTAATTTGTCATTTTAAAAAAAAAAGAAGAAAACTCGCGGCAGCAGCAGCAGCAGCAGCGGCAGAGGGTAGACGAGAGAGAAAGAGAGGAGGAAAAGTGGCTTTGTGGAAACAACGCGGAAGCGTCTCTGGAACGATGGAGAATAATACGCAGCAGGAGAGGATGGAGGCGGTGGTGGTGGTGCGGTATATATACGTATACTATATATACATCCTACTCTCTCGCTCTTGCAGGCGCGCTCGCTGTAACGTCGCACTCGAGCGAGACAGTTCAATAACCAGTTTTCATTGTACGCCGGCGTAGGCAGCGGCGGCGGCTCTCGGGGAAAGCTACTTTGATTAACGTCCCCTTTGAACAAAAACAGAAGCTTTATTTTGCTTTTTACGTCAGCGCGCGCGCGAATATTTTTTACGTCGCGCCGCGCTCTCGCGGACCCCGGGAAAAACGATCCCCCTGTATTTACGAAAATTTGTACGTTGCCTTTTAACGAGCTCTGTGTGCCGCTGCCCTGGCTCCTGCTCCTGCTATTCTACCTGTGCAGACACCCGCATACGGTACACGCGCGCGTGTGTGCGCTCACTGTTGCTGTACAACAGTAGCAGCGCGGCGTCGGGTCAAAGCGCGATTTGCATTATTAAGACCGGGGCGCAAAAAACATTTCGAATTTTCGCCCCTGCGGCGTCGACGGCAAACTAACGCGCGTTACACGCCGATTTTTTTTTTTTCCTTTTTTTCATCGTCCTTTTTCTGAACACTGTGTACGCTCAGTTGTCCGAGTTTGCCTAGACGCGTGCAGCCAGGCCGGAGAGAAAGAAATTTTCGGACGTGCGTTTCTTCTCTTTTTTTCATCGCAGTTCTGTGTTATTAATCGAGGCGGCGTGGAAATTTTACACCTTTTTTTCTCTCTGTTCGTTGTCACCTCTTTTAAACGAGGAAATAAGGGAATTTAACGGATTTGGCCGCCGGTATGCGCAAAGGGAAATGTAATGGAATATGTGCGTGCGCGCAGCGAATTCAAAGAGGTCTCAGAGGTCATTTGTTTCGATTATAACAATTAGGGAAAATAGCTTGAAATTCCACTCGCGGTGTACCTGTGAAGGCACTCGATGCTGTATTTTTGCATTAAAGTTCGCCCGCGGAACACGAATTATCGGATCATTGACACGGAATGGGAGAGCATTACATTGGAGCATTATGTTCCCCCGTTGCTGCTCTACTGCTGCTGCTGCTTCGTTTTACACGAGCGGTGCGGATTACGAGAGGAAGGACGCGCTCTTTATGGGGGGATGGAAAAAATAAAAATAACTATTATCGATACTCGAGATGGATGGAAAAAAGAAGCTGCACTAGCGTACGTGGTGGCAGTGTTGTAACTTTTGAACAGGTACTTTATAATGTTAACTTTCAAAAGTTGCAGCGTGCTTTCTATAGGTAATTTTAATAGTAGAGTGGTTAATATTATATTATTTACTTTATATACGAAGCATTTTCATGCACATTTTCTGTTCCAATGCGATATTTTATAAAAGGTATATCAAAGGAAATATATTACATTTTCACATTTGCACTTTATTTTAATAAATACAAGATAATACCACCGATAAAAATTATAAAAAACTAAAATATAGATAATAATAACTGGTCATAAATATTCAGTTTGTTGTTAATATTATTATAACAATATAGGCGTATAGAATGTTATGATTTCTAAAAATAGAAATTTAAAATCATAACATTTCTTTAAAATAACAATTTTACGTTGAAATTGTTCCGTAAACTCTTCTATTTGCTTGGTTTAAATTTAAATATTAGTTCTAATCATTTTTAAAATGCTTTCAGGAATTTCGTAGTTCAACCCCAAAAACTTCAAAGCTGGCCAATAGACATTTATTTGTCTTTCCATTCTCATATACAAAGGGCCCAGACCGTGACTAACCTTTTTTAAAGATGTGCGTGCCGTTGAGTGTTTTGAAATGAAAAAAATCACCCTTTTCTACTGGAAGTTATTGACTTATGTTTGTGTACTCAACTGCACCCGACTCTCCAAAGTTCTTAGAATGAAAACAAAACCGACATCTGCTTGAGAAAACGAACTCTTCATATTCCGTCGTACATCTGCATTTATTTGAATAAGATTGAAAATTCTATTTTTTACGTAAACTATAAGAACAAAATTCGTTTATTCGACGCAGTAAATTCACTTTGAAGCAACAGATATCGATCCAATTTTCACTATGTACGAAATTTAATAAGGTCAATGAACTAGAACTAATCTTAATTTCCAGAAAAAAAATTTCATTTTTTTTAAACTAAGTGTTATTTAAATGAAATATTTGATAATTTTGACTATAATCATAGGTATTTCAAATTAAACAAAAAACAATTATATATCGATTCATATCTGCAGCTTTCCGACATAACAAAATAAGTCAATTATTTTTGAAAATTGATTTTTAGTAATTTTAGTATCCTTACGTAATATATTTTCAGATAAAAATGTATAAAATCAAGAAAGTGTAAAAACAAGGAACCATGCTACTATTTATGATTTTTTTTAATTGGTTAACTTTAAACCTTCATATCTCCAAAAAAAGTAAAGTGTATTTATTCGGTTATGCCGGGAAGCTACATATGAGTTTAATTCAGCGAAGAGTGCAGTAAATAATGGATAATTTAATGAGATATGTAATGAAATAATCTGAAGTATGAGCTATTATTAGAATTTATATACCGATTAAAAGATTTGACGTAATTATCAAATATTCTTATTATTTTTAATATTGTAAGAGACAGATAAGTTTATTATGTGTTAAACGTATGTTATTGCAAAAAGGAAATTCGAAATAATGCAATTCGCAATAATTGAGAATAATTTGATTTTTTACGAGGTCAAGTTGAGAATCGGTAATCATAGAAACTGCTAAACGAATGTAAATACGATATTCGACAATTTACGACGGTGATACCGACCACAGCTGATTAATCGAGAACTGAAAGGGGACCAAGTTTTGAGTTTAAAATCTTCACTAGGTAGATTTGTACGCATATATGTAAGTTTTTTAACTTCTTATTTATCGGTGTCTAAGGCAGGGTCTGGCTACGCAGTCTTACTGACGAGTCCAATAGACAAACCTGCGACGAAACGCATACGTTATTTATTAGGTTATATTTCTATTTCCCGTCCGTTACAAATATATTTCCAATATATACTAGCGATATGTTATTCATATGCATAAGAAAAGACAGGGTGAACCCAATGCACTTGTTTTCACTACTACGAAAAATACTCCAAGACGCGCGATTGGCGTAATAACTACTCTTCGACTGTAACAAATTCTTGTGGTTTCAATATTATTAGCTCTGAGGTAGATCTTATTTTTTTCTATATCGAGGGGGGTACTATATAATTTGTATACGTATAAAAATAGAACTATGTTTCATAATACTGGCATTCACGCAGCATGGCGTATGAATACTATATATTTCGATTATTATACCTATGTTTGATTACCAATCCCCATAATTATTAATAATCCATAGGTGGTGTCATTTCTCTTTTCAGCAAATAAAATCCCATTCAGAGCTACTCGGAAGCTTTGCCATCCGTGAAGCACACGAGCAAACATCCTTCATCCTCCAAGCTTATCGGTCGCAAGCGCCATGCCCCCTCGCACCCACGAAAGAGATAAGTGCAAAAGCGAATCTCACCTGACGTGCCTCCTGGGCAGCGGCGGCGGCACGGGATTGTGAAAGTTGTCCATCATCGCGTAGGCGTCCCTCTCCGGCTCCAAGCCCGCAGCCTGCAACTTCTGCTGCTGCTGCTGCTGCTCGTAGCTATCCAGATGATCCAGCCTGAGCAGCTCCGCGTCCCGGGGCGAGTGCAGCTCGCAGTGCGCTACGTGCAGCAGGGGCCTGAGACTGGAGCCACCCTCGCGTTGCTGCTGCTGCTGCGGCTGCGGCTGCGGCGGCTGGCTCTGCTGCAACGGCGGCGGCTGCGGCTGCTGCTGCTGCTGCTGGCCCCGCGAAGGTGGCCCCTGCTGCTGCTGGGGATGCGCCTCTAGACCATTCGCGAGGCGGTACTGGTGCTCCTCGCC
This sequence comes from Gastracanthus pulcherrimus, assembly GCA_949152435.1. Lineage (NCBI taxonomy): Eukaryota > Metazoa > Arthropoda > Insecta > Hymenoptera > Pteromalidae > Gastracanthus > Gastracanthus pulcherrimus. Next base: position 4,766,441 of record OX424574.1, on the reverse strand, counting down.
CCAGATCTCGAACTCCCCGGCGGCCGAGTAGTCCCCGAAGCCCGACGTCTCCTTGATCGCCCGGGAGCCCGTCGTGCCGTTGTGGCAGCCCGTCCCGGAGCTGCTGCCCCCGCTACGGGCCTCGAGGCTCGAGGAGCCCGAGCCCGAGCCCGCGCCTCCGCACCGCTCCTCCTTCCTCCGTTTGCGACTTATCTTGGCTACTGCACTTGGCACCCGGCACCCCCCGCTAGGCTAGGCACCGAACGCGCTACTCTCTTATCTCTCTCTCTCTCTCTCTCTTACCTCTCTCTCTCCTTCTCCCTAACGCGAGAGCTCGCAGAGGGCAGGCGGACTGGCCTCTCACCGAGCTTCGCCGCGACTACCGATGCGGTCGCCGCGAGCTCGCGCACCCCTCGCGCACATCGTCTTCCTCGCGCACTGCCGCCCAGCTACTCCGCTGCTGCAGTCTCTCCCGCTCTCTACCTGTGCGCACGCACGCGACCACACTGCACTCGGATCCCGCTCGAGAGTCACCCTCGCGGCAACGGGACGCCCGCCGAGCTTCCCGCTACTCGTCCTCCTCGACGCGAGAGGAGAGCCTGCAGGATCGATCATCCGCTGCGGGCCTCTTTCCCTCTCGCGCTCGCGCTCCCTGTCTATCTATCCTCCCGCTTCCGTGCGCGCGCGCACACACACACACACACGCGCACACGCACACACAGCACGCGCTCGGTTAATTGGGTCAGGCTGTGCGCGCTACCAGCAGCGACGTCGCTGATCCTCCGGCGCTGCGGTTCTGTCTTCCACCTCGGGCATTGACACCCGCGTATCACATTGACCCTCGCTCCGATGACAACTGCGCGTGTATGTCGAACGACGGTTATCGAAGATCAAAAACACGCGCGCACCGTTATTGTTATTAATTGTTTTCCTCGAGGTGCGGGGTAGTGTCTTTAAAAGTCGCGGCTGGAGCTGCAGGGCCGTTACTACTGATCGGCTGCCGCTGCGGCTGCGTGTATCCAGCGCAGCTGCGTTACGGAGACTGAGGAGACGCGGATACAGAGAGAGGAGGGTTGCTGCTGCTGCTGCTGATGCTTGGGCTGCTGGCTCTCTCTCTCGCGCGCCGCGACTGCGACACCCGGCACAAAGTGACACCGTCTGAGAGAAGGCGAGAGAGCGCGCGCGCGCGCGCCTGCGTAGCATCCCCACCACCTTCCGTGCCTCTGCCCGTGCCTTCCACGACCACCACCACCAGCAGCGCCGTCGCCGCTGCTGCTGCTACAGTACGGGCTCTCCGTGTACTTCCGTCTCTCTTTTTCTCCTCTTCGCTCCTGTGCGCTATGCCGTGGCGCGTGCGCCGAGGGACAGAGAGAGAGAGAGATGCTGCGGTGTATACCTATATAGAGCTCCTCTCTCTCTCTCTCTAGGTAGGAGATGCGCAGGGCGCAAGCCGCGGGGTCATTGCGATCCTTGCGCGCCGCGAGAGGAGCGTCCTCTGCTGCGGGGCTATCGCACTATTATGCGAATGCGCACCCCCTACCCTCTACCCCTCCACTGCACTACCCCGCTTTCGCTCTCTGTGTGTGTGTATACCGCATTTCTGCGAGTACGTGGGTATGTGTTGGGTGAGCGCAAGGGTGATAATGCACGGGTGTGCGTTTTTTCCGCGCGCACGCGTGTGCATACGCGCCTGTGCGCGTGAGGGTTGATGTTTTTTCCGTGTTTATCGTTATACTCTCTTACATACAGCGGCGTACGTGTTTATTCGTATTTTCTAAAAGTACGCGGACGTTCTTTTTTTTATCAACGTCCTCTCGTAAAGATCCTATAAATGCTTATATCATACGAAGAAGATTCGCGGGTTCGCGCGGGTTGCACACAGCGGATGCACCCTATACCTGTACCGTGCCCACACGAATGTGGTTCACCCCTTCTTCTATGGGCACACTCCGCAAGAGAGAGAGAGAGAGAGAGAGAGAGACGACACTACCTGTAGGTGTATATATACATACGCATTCAAATTCATGCGGGCTAAATTGTGCGTCTGTGCGCGTGTGTATATACACACGAATATACTATACGTGCACAGGCTGCGCGCTGTATTTTGCAGTTTCGAGCGGGCGCGCGGGCGTACGTGTGTGATCAGGCGCTCATAAGGTACAAGCTCTCTCCGCTGCAGCCGCTCTCTCTCTCCCTCTCTCTCTCTCTCTCTCTGTCTGTACAGTACAGCAGTGTAGTGCGCGGCGGGCGCCCTATATGCCAGGATATACGTGTTCGCATACTTTAAAGGCGCGGGCCGCCGCCGCCGCCGTGGTTGTATGTGTGTACGTACGAGGCGCACTAAATTGTAAGGATGGTAGGCGCGTACGTGTACATTGTACATGTACAACGTGCTGCCGCTGCCGCTGCTGCGGCACAGAGGGAGATAGAGAGACTGTATACTGCAGCGGGGCAGGATGGGGGTTCGATGAAAGCTCCCGCCGCGCTGCGCGATGCAAGCGATCGTAGGGGTTGTGCGTGTAGCATATACGCGCCAGCTACACACACTCGGCGCGTAACGCTCGTATGTCTTCGTGGATGTGTGCGTCGAGTTGGGACGTCGGGGCAGAAGGGAGCGAAAGAGAGGGGGAGAGATTTTTGATTCGTCGGGCGCGCGTGCGCTCGCCTCATGTATTTTGGCAGGACGAAGCTGTTGCGCTCCTCGGGGAGAGAAGAGAAGAGAGCCAGCCGAAACTGGAACGGGAGCCAAGCTGTACAAGAAGGGAGGCTAATAATTCATGCAAAAGCGCTCTTCGGGATTCTTGGGAAATTTTTGAGATTAGAGGGAGCTCTCTCGAGTGCTGCTTCTCTCTCTCTCTCTCCCTCTCGTACTTGTCGCGAGCATGTTGTTTCGCCTTGGGGGTATATAGCTTTGGCTACGCGCGCTGCGCAAAACGTGCGCTAACAGCCCCGTGGTAGGCTTTGGGCTCTCGAGCCTCTGCCTCGCAGATTTAGAAAGGGGATGAAATTAGGTTCGAATTGATTTTTTTTTTCTCTTCCTTTTTTTTCCAGCCCGGAGAGAACGAGAAAGACGAATGGACTGCCCGATTCTCTCTCCTATATCCGATGAGGATGCGACCGCGCGTGTATATATAGCGCGCCGGTGAATCCGCTCAGCTACCACTGCGGAGGGTTACTACTCTCCGCTACTGTACTGGCGCTGCCACCGCCGCCGCTGCTGCAGGAGAGGCAAAGAGAGATAGCGACGCCTAGGTGATTAGTTATTGATTCCGTATAAGCCGCTCGTTCGCGATGATTGCGGCGATTAGCGACTTTTGTGCGCCGCGATGTGCGCGCGTGTGTGTGCACGTGCGTGTATTGAGAGTCGGTGAAGCCCGGCGCCCGCCGATTGACGCTGCATTGTTATGGTAATGAAGCGCGGAATGATGGAAAAATTAATGATATACCATCGACGAGTTAAATTTTGCATACGTGTGTGCGCGCGTGTATGTATGCACGCGGCGGACGCGTTACGCGACGAGGTGTAGCTTATACGCGTGGAACGCCGGTGCGGAGATTTTTCGCCGATAACGGCATTAAACTTTCCGCGCGCGGTTGCATAACGAACAAAATGAATTTGGGTCGATTCGCGATATAAATCGAGTTTAGAGATTCAAAATTATATACACTCGGCGAGAAGCTCGTTCGCTCGTAGCTGTATATACATACACTGGGAGCCGTGCAGTTCGTTAAAGAATTTTCCTGAAAAGCAGCTACGGTTCCGCACGCGGTATAAACAAGTTTCCCGATGCACGAGTTTTGTAGCAGTGCCGCGGTGTACACGATACACGCGCGACAAAGACTAGGGAAGCGATGAAAAGAGCGAGAAGGAAGCGATACACGTGTACACGCTGCAGGAGGTAAATTAGTCGGCATTAAAATGCATCCATGGAAATCCAATAAAATTATATTCCTTGTAAGCGAGGGGTGGCTGCCGCCGCTGGTGGTTGGCGCTCACTCGTACATATCAAAATGCAATCCCGTTGCGGGCGCGTGTGAAACAATGCGAGCGCGGTCGACTGCAGCCGCGGCTGCCTGCGACGCCGGTCAATGGAAACTTAAAATTCAATACGCTTAATATCGTTATAACGCCATTTACTCGATTCAACGCGCTCCCCGCGCGCGCGAGAGCCGGCTCAAGCGACGCGAGCGCGCAGAGGCGGAGGGCAACAATATGGCTGAATATTGGCTACGCCAGCGTGCGGCTGCTACCGCTACTGGAGCCAGTAGTCGAGGAAATTTCTTCTGCTCTTGCTTTGCGCGTGCATGCGGGAAAAATTATGTGACGAAATTACGGAGGTAGGTGGAAAGTCGTTTGATGTGAAAATGGAAGTTTGGGAAGCTGGAAATGTTGCTTGGATTAGGTGTACTTTATTTGGTTAGTTTATTAAATGACAATGTGACAAGTCTGCTTATAAAGAAGGATAGTTAGATTTCTGCAGATTCTTTCCCCTTAGTTTGGCGAGTAAGCAAATGCAAAAGTTTTATTATATTTTATCATATTCAAATAAATTAAGTTTGGCAAAGTTACGGATTATCAAAGTTTTTTTCAGTTTATCTCGTTGTGCGTTTTGCTGTGAACAACACTATCGCGACATGACATTTAATTAAACTTCGTGTCAGCGCTTCATTTCTTTTAGACGTTAAACAAATTCAAAAAGTTCACATTTACTGTAAACTCTTGGTAGTCTATATATTTGAATACAAAGTAGAGAATTTCAATGAATTTCTAATATAAAATTCAAGGGAACGGATCATTTATTTCCAATTATACAGGTTTCTTGATTTAGTCAGTTTTTAAAATCCCAAAAAGTCAAAAACGGTGGGAACATTTCAAATTCTGAGAAATCTTAAATTCTTTGGCGATTTGCCAATCTTCTTTTCTTCTTAAATCTTCTTTTCAATAGTTTAAAAACCTGTATTATTTTAACTTTATCAGCAAACGTTGAATATTTTTTTCGTGTTTACGACGATTTAAAGAAAAAGAAATCACTGTCAACTTGCCAACAGTGCCGCTTGGCACTTAGCTTCCTCAAACTTAGTTAATCACCCCCATATGAAATTGTTCTAACATAAATGTGATATTGTATTACCTTGTTACTTTTGCTTATGTATTGCAAAGTCATCAATATATCGACGGTGCAATGTAGGGAGTGTAGGGAGCTTAGGCATAGTCCTGGGGCTACACCTGGATTTCGTGACCAACTGAGGTCTCCAATTAGAAGTTCGTTTTCTTTATGTCTTTTTGCCTTCTAAATCCGATTAACGAGGGCAGAATGCTAAAAAATGGTCCAATTAATTGTAAATTAATCATTTTCATAAACAATTGCAAAATATTTATTTTTCAAATTGCGAACAAGTTTATTGGATTCTTTAGGTTATTATAAGAAGAAGATTGTTACAAGTTTTTCTCTAGGAGCTATGGATTTCGAGTGAAATATCGTTGATGCTTCGAAAAATGCGGTTCTTGCGATTTTCAATTGTTGATTACAGCAAGGCAATTGAATATTTTTCAACAATCGGGGACTTAAATTACACCATATATTACCAGTTTATAACGGGTATTTGTAATCCTTTTGACGATTTGAACATGTTTTAGACGTCGAATGTAGGGCGTTTTTCATGAGATCCGCAAATCGCCCGATATTTGACGTCTAAAACACATTCATATCGTCAAAAGAATTACAAATATCCATTACAAACTGGTAATATATGATTCAAGGTGTAATTTAAGCCCATGATTATTGAAAAATATTCAATTTCCTTTGCTGCAACAGACAATTGAAAATTGCAAGAATCGCATTTATCGAAACTTCAACGAATTTGTACTCGAAATCCATGAGTTCTAGGGAAAAACTTGTAACAATCTTTTCTTCTTAAAATAACCTAAAGAATCCAATAAAAAATTTCCCAATTTGAAAAAACAAAATATTTTGCAATTGTCTATGGCCAGGTGCGGGACTATTGAGGAAGCTCACGGTAGCGGTTCAAATCATAAAACCAGACACAACGCTAACACCGGTCATTTACATTTCTTTTTTTGCTAATGACAACTATGAACAAGTGTGTACGTGTGTGTATTTGCACGAACGCTCGCATGTGTCAAAATTATTTTTTCTGGGCTTATTTTCTTTGTTTATTGACTATTTTTTTGCTATTATCAACTCCTTATGCATGGAATCAATTAAAAATCAGAATTGCAATGTTCTAGTGGTGGATATTGTTTATTAAATCTTTTTTATTTACCCATCAATTTTAATGTTTATATACATATTTTTTTCATTAAATATTTATCTGTACATTGACCAAGTAACGTTTGTGAAATAATTAATCTGTGCAAAGTCAAGATAAGTATTTATACGTAAATACGTAAGAATTTATAAACAACTAGGTTTTACTCGTGTGCACATTAATTATTTCAACATGTTTCTTCGGTCAATGTATAGGTACATATGCGATAAGCAAAATGAGAATTTATGGTAGTTCACCGGTGACAATAAAGTAAAAAAGTTAATTTATATTTCAAATCATCATTAAACGGCATTACTTATAACTTGATGTCTTCAATTCATATATTAAAATGATAAAATATTAAAAGCAACCCAAAAGTTTTAAAATAAAGTAGAAAACTAAAGTGCGGTATAAACTTTTCTACAGACTGTACCACAATATAGATATACTAATAACGCAGGCAACAATGTTTTCTTAGCCGTATCTTTGAAAAGGGTCGGCCAATTATAGTGTTTCTTATTTTAAGTAATATAGGTAGTAATTCTTTACAACATAGTTTTTCAGGGAAATATATAATTCATTTCTGCGGTTATAAATTAAAATGTCTGTTTAACACACGCTTAAGCTATACCTAACGTGTTAAGACTTACAACTTTGACATTGAATATTTCCATTTTTCTACCGGTACGGTTCTTACAGTTTTGCGGATACATAGATAATACTATTAATAACATTCTGTCAAAATTTAAAGCAAATATATAATATATCGATTAGCCAGTGAACGTCCTTAAGGGATGATTATCATGTAAGACACAAAATCAAAATGATGTTTTAGAAAAATGAACGGTGTAAGTTTAAAATCCCGTTGTATTCAACTACAAAAAAACCAAAAATATTCTGATTCTGTATAAAAATAATTTATGATTTCATATAGAATAAAAATATTTTTATGTTTTTATTGAATGTAACGTACGTCAGAACTTAACCGTTTTTTAAAGCGATTTCTATATGGATACGATGAAATCTATTAATATCTCGATCTTAAGCGACATTCTAGTATATTCATAGTACTAGCCCTTTAAAAAAAATTCTCAAAGTTAACCTTTCTTTTTCTGCATTTTACATTCGATTTATAATTTTTTATTAAATAATGTTATTCTGTATAACTAGAGATATATAAGAGAATTAATTTATCAAAAATTCCGGGCCGTAAAAGACAGGTAATTTTAAGATCTTTCAAATGCATTTATACTGAATCACTGTTTTTACTTGTATAATATACGAAAGAAACGTAAATATGAAATAAAAAATTGAATAAAAACAAAGAAAATTAACCCGGAAATATTAATTTTGACCGTGCGTAGCTAGAGATATGCTGATCCATATCCATACACGCACCCCCACACATACATCCATACAGAAATTTTCTAAAAATAGTGTATTTCAATCATTATTGTCTCAAAACACATTTCTGTAATAATTTTAAAATAACTTTGTCTTACCATCATAAAGCTTTCTCTATGAGGAGGCAAAAAGTGATACATATTAAAATATTCTACTCTTTATGAAGGAATTGCCCTAAATTACAAATAAAAAACTAAAATTGTTTTTCGATTTGTCTTTTCAATGCTCCTATTTGTTCCTCGTAAAAATAATTATTAAAAGATTTGTGTACATATTTTTTAAAGTTCTTCATTCACTCCCATAAATACCTGTTTAGAAAAATGTCTAGATGCAGCTTAAAAAATCATTTCATATTTGCAGGGTGTTTTTGACTTAAGGCGATGCTAAAGCAATCAGTTATCGACAAATACCAGGAACCACTTTTCTCATTCTATTTTCTCACAATTAGAAATTGAATAAAAAAAAGCGGTTTCCCGTATTTAACGATAACAAGAGGGTTTAGCATCACCTTAAGCAGATGCGTCAGACCTACTTTACTCGCCGATAAATGCATTAAAAAATTTATTTTTTCTCAAAAAATACGCATCAAAATCAAATTTTCTTTTAAGGGTAGCTTCATTGACGTAAAATACATAGCGAAACAGTCGAATTATTATCAGAATTAAAAATTAGCAGTTAAGTTATTATGCTAATTTTCGATTCTGATAATAATTCGAGTGTTCTGCTATGTAATTTACGTAGATAAAGTTACCCTTAAAAAGAAATTTGATTCTGATGTGTATTTTTTTATTTAAACGAAATTTTTTAATGCATTAACGGCGGGTAAAGTAGGTCTGACGCATTCCCTTAATATAAGGGTCAGCTCTATCTTACACAGAAAACTATATCACTGGCACAACATATATTATATTGTAGAATTAACGATATATATAATAAAATTTACGATATGAAAAATCGTAAAATTAAGAATTTTTAAAAAGTCATATTTCAATACGTAATGCAAATTTACATTAACTTGAAGCAAAATATTATTACGAAAATTTTACGATATCGATATCGTAATATTTTACGATATAGTTTTGTCAGTGTAGGTATGTACTTATACAATGATCTGTATATACATAAATATATTAAGTACCATGACGCTGGTTTCAAGATCGATCTCACAATCTGACATCCATTTGCGAGATCGTGCATGCACATTACCCTTTCCACTTTTAAAGACCGAATAGGCACTACAAGATTAGGATTATAGCGGCTAAATGCTGATCTACATTTCTCCAAAATAAATTCAATTTATCCTCCTATCTTTTCGAATCATAGATATTATAAGTTACGTAATTAAAAACGTTGCGCTGCAATTACAGAATGAAAAAAAAAAGGAATAATGCAGGACTCAAGGCAACTTTCAGCCTGGCAGCTCATCAACAAGCGTTTACGTGCATCCGCATCCCGCGGCATCTAGCGCGGAAATAAAAATAGCCAACGCTGGAGAAATTCGTTATATTACGAGGCGTGCAAAAAAAGTAAGCGCCGACAAGCAAGAGAGAAAGAAAATATGTACAGCGGCAGCGGGTCCCGCAGATGCTCCTGCAGCCGGGGCGGCAACAAAATCGCATTTTGCTTATTTAGCCGGGCTGCTGCAGCGACGCGGCCTCGCCGGCGTAACTCAATTTGCGGCCCGCGGAAAGTTAGCAGTATTCAAACTGCGCCAGCAGGAGAGATGCCCAAGGCTCTTCGCCGATCCTCGTCCGTTCCTGACCACGCACTCGGCCGTGCATACACGCGCGCACACTGCTCCACCGGCAGGTGCGTAAGCCGCGCACACATGTGTACGCAGGCGCGATTCGCCCAACGACCTCCTCTCTGTCTCTCTCTCTCTCTCTCTCTGGCTCGGCCATTCTATACCGCGTTGAATAGAAAAATTTATAGAAAAGTTTGAACAAACTGCGCTTGCAGTGATAACTCACAGCCGAGCGACTCTGACGCTGCTGCAGTCGTTGTAGTTTCGTGTTATCTGCTGCAGGCTTTTATTTTTATATTTTCCTTTTTTTCTTTTTGTTTCATTGAATTTAACAGTTTAGGGATAAAATTATATCTCGCAGTTCGAATCTTTTGCTTCCCGGGGCAGGGGAAAGTTTTCTCCCGCGAATTTTGCCATAGCGCGGGAGGGATTATTCCGAGCGTGAGATTATTTTTTGAAACTGAACATTCATTAGATGAGAGAATTAAGTTGGCTACGGGGTTTTAATAGAGATTTTGGAGTTGGATTGTAGGTTCTTTGTATTCTAACTAGAAAATGAAGAAACTGGGGCAATGATTTGATTAATTAAATTTTCATCGATAATCAATTCTATATCTTATTCATCATCCTTCTGAGGGAAACTTCCTTTTCTTTTGTTAAAAACGGCTTAATCTTTTTTGTATGGTAGCAGTGATGAAAGTTTATAAGTACACTTCTATGAACAGATTAAACTTTAGTATATTCGAAAGAGGGTACAGTAATAAATTTGATTATTCTAAGCAAATTTCTTTTCCTTTCATAAAATTTGTAAAATAGATTAACCCAATTTCAAAGCATAGAAATATATTACTTACTTTTAATTTATAACAAGATAAATGTATGAGCTATAATTTGTACGATTTATGAACGCTTCAATAATTATTGGCAATTAGATTTACAAGAAATCTTTCAGCATTTCAAAAAGTCTTCTCTCAATTTCTCTTCATTTTTACAAAATTGCATAAAAAATTCCTCCCTCGCAAAGCCGCGAAGAATAGATTTTTTCAAAGCATTGCCTCCCTCGCCTTGCTGGGCTTCCCCACCGATATGAAATTCCCTCTAATGAAATAAAAATGTTACTTCGAAGACAAAGTCCATCTTTCCGTCTCATCCAATCGTATCGACCCTCTGTGCTCTCCCCTCAAGACAGAGCAGAACAGAGGCGAGCAAAACTTCACGCGAAAAAAATTAAGAGCTAATAAAATACCTATACATTCGCATTCATCTCCTACTTCCCCGACACTCTTTTCCCCTCCTCTTTACACTCTCCATCGCATATATACAACTGCCTAGAGTTTGCCTGAGAGCTTGTGTCCGAAAGCAAGCTTCACCTAATAAATTTATCTGTGACTTTGTGGAATAAGAGCTTCTTTATAAAATTAAGTTTAGAACAAATAATTGTATGTTTAAAGAATCTCTTTAAGGTGATGCTAAACCCTCCCGTTGTGGGCAATTACGAGGACTCACTTTTTTCATTTAATTTAAACTTTTGAGTAAATTAATATCTCTCGTTATTGTCCTAATAAAACGGTATTGTCCTAATAAAAACTACAACTTTACAGAGAGATATTTTCTCGAAATTTAAAAATAAATGAAAAAAGTGGTTCTCCGTATTTGCCAATAACACAAGTGTTTAGCATCATCTTAAAAAAATAACAAAAAACACATTCAAGTTAACCCTGTAATTGAAAATAGTATAGTACATAAAGACTTTGTAAATCCATCTGTGGCCACAAAATTACGTAATGCGAGAGCACAACTTTTTACAAAAGTAAATATTGGTACGCTTTTTTAAATTTAATGATTGTTAAAACATTTTGAGCCATATTAGAATAAAAAAAATTATAATAAACTAAGTTATAACTATTTAAAAGAATAATAACCATTAGTTCTTATACATAATGTTATATTATAGATTTGTTTCGAAACTTATTTATCTAATTTTATAAAGTTATTTGCTCATTCAATATTGATGAATATGACTGTAACTAAAGCCCAATATTTATTTAGCTTTATGAAAAGAAGTTCGTATTTTTCCATATGATATGTATAAATACAAAATTTTGCCGATTAAATACATGTACCTACTAGCTTATAAAAACGTGGATTTTTTTATTATTTCTTTATTTGAAGAGTATACATATTGTTTAATTTTTCGAGATACTAATAAAATGTAGGCTAATAAAATACTAGGTTTTGTTTGTAACGGATCCTAAAGTAAGTGAGAGTTTATTAGACTGGTTTAATGGAATAATTTTTGAAAAATTGATGTATAAGTCCATTTTAGTATGCAACCCTCCTTTTTCTGTTTTGTGATGCAATCTACACCCGGAAAGCTACTGACAATTTCAGATAGCATCTAAAACATGATAAATATGAATTCTTTTATTATTTTTTATAATTAATACTTTTTCAGTGTTAATTTCGATTCCAAATCATTCTAATACTCGCCTTACGTCGAATATATGTTATTTTCTCTCAGAATAAAAATTTAAGTTTACATTGGTTTATATTTGCTTGTTCGCTCTAATAAAAAGCAAGTGAGCCCCTTTAGAGAATCCGAAATATTTTTTATTTTATTTCTAGTATCTCTAATGCACAATATCAAAGCGGTATCAATAATTTAATTGTGCTATAACATTTACTTGAAATTTAGATTTAAGACATTTTATATATCTTTACACATAAATCAAAGTATTATTGATGAGAAACGAACAAGGGCAAATATAATTAACACTTGAATTAACCTAAAATAATAGTACATTATGTAATAAGGTCAAAAAGTCGAATATTTTTCCCGTGGGTGAGTGTACTGCAATATCACCCGAAGGAAAAGTCGACTTTTTTCTCGATTTACATATAGTACTTTATACCCATCTCAACTGTGGCCACTTTTTGACTTGAAGAGCGTTACTAATGGATTGTTAAAAGACAATATTGTTAAAAGATACTCGAAAATCAGGGTTATTGGTAGAACTTGATGAAATAAAGGAATTTGGACTAGTTTCTAGTAAAGTCATTTTTTTCCCGCTAATCATTATTGCGGGCAAAAAGTGTAATTTTGGTCTTGCTTTTCATGGCAAAAAGTGGCCATTTTCGTTGAAATCAGCATAAATATATATTTATACATTTTGTGTCAGATGTGTCTGTTGCACTTAAAATTAAGGCTACATCGCTGAGAATCAACAAATTAAAAACTTGCATATATCCATATAAATCTGTCAGCAATGAAGATTATACCCGAACTTTAAAATTGACCCCCTTCTTCAGTTTGCAATCACATAGCTCCGATAGATATCGTATCCGTCAATTATAATAGTACGTTATGCAACAAGGGAATAATGTCGACTGTATTCCCGTGTTTCATATAGAACTTTATTTCCGACTTAACTGTAGCCACTTTATTTATTTGAAAAGTGGGACCCACCGAAAGAGAAAGAAATAGCTCAAAATTGAAAAAACAGAGAGAAAGCATTTGCGAGAAATAGAAAAAATGCATTTGCGGAAAACAGTACATTTGCGGTAATCATATGGCACTTTTGTCCCGATTTTCAGGCCAATAAAGTGTCCATTATACGATTGAGTCAAGAATAAAAATATTATATTTACCTTTGATTTCACCGTTGCTATGAATACCAGAATACCGATACGTAAACCACCATCTTAAAGATTTGAATTCCTGTAAATCATTGCTAGTGGTATAACCTTTTACCTTTTACTTTGACGAAAATATACATTTTTGAATAATAAACTTATTCGTCACTCATATAACGTATCGTAATCTCTATTTTGCTGGAGATCCATAAATAATTACAGCTTTGAATATTCAATGACCCAATATTACTATTTTCGAAGTGCATTCGAATCTTTATAGAATATTTAATATTTAACATTCAATTATTCAACTATAGATATCTATATATATTGTATAGTTTTCAGTTATAATATCTGTTTTCTCTGTAAACCATAATTTATTGTGCACCAGTGGTCGATCATATTAGTAATTGCTCCATAAACCGTCTAATAAAAATGTACTATTAAAATAATTTGTCTTGCGATTATTCAATTGGCAAGGGAGTCTAAAATTTTGCCCATTCACGTATGAAATTTCAGTAATACTATTTTTAAATGATTTCTATTTTTGATCAATATTCACCGGAACCATTTCAATACTGTGATCAATAAATTACAATTCATATCTTATTCAACAAGTATAATTTTACTCCCTGCCTCATGTATTTCGGATCCAGTGCATTCACCTGCAAATATGAGAACCTCGTTATTCCTAAAACAAGACTCGAAAGACTGGTTTTAATTTTGTTTTTTCGGGAACCCCTCACATATATGCGCACTCCGTGTCGTCGGCGCGGTCGTCGTCCCGCGCGAGACGCGCCTAGTATCGCGCGGAGGCTCCTGCAGCCACGATATACAGTCGCGTAATCGCCAAGACAGCGAGAAACAGAGACTGCACGCACACAGGAATAAGGAGAGAAGATTACAGAGACAGGACGCGCGCGCAAAGGGGCTTTGAAAGCCATACGCTGCCAGAGCACGGCGGCTCTCCCATTCGCCGATTTTTCCGTTATAAATACGCGATTCGAGTGGGCTCGCGCGGATTTCGCATTATTATGCGCGTACAGTAGCGACCGAGGCGCTGGTATAGTTGGCCCCCTTTTTTTTGCAGCCCCTATATACCTCCTGCAGTATTCTCCCTCTCTCTCTCTCCTCCTTGACCCGGAGGTGCATAGGGTGCATTGTCCTTATCGAGGGGGCTGCACACATTAGCCTCTGGCGTGCACGCATACATATTTTTCTTTTTTCGAAAGTCGCGAGAATCCTCTTAGCAGCTTCGGCGCAGCTTTGGCAGCTTCGTTAGAACGCTTTGTGTGTGCACGAGCGTACAGGACGCTTTAAGCCAGTTCAAGAGGAAGAAGCTTTCGTCCTGTGGACGACGACGACGACGATGGTGCTGAAGGGGGTTATAACGCAGCAGAGGCAGCGGTAGCAGCGCGTGGGGTGCCGAGGGAGTCGGAGACGCTCCTGCCGCATCGATCGACCCTTGGAAATTGTCGTCGTCAACCTACTCCTCCCTCGCGCTGCTGCGCCTGCGCTCGCGCGCCCGCTCGATCTCCTGTCTTCCTATGTACTCTCTCGCTTGCTCCACTCGCACGAGGGTATACATATAGGTATGCCTATATACTGCACTCTCGTGGATATGATGATTCACAAATGCGTGTGCGATTGTGTTAAATGGGAAGGAGAAAGAGAGGGAAGTGCCGTTGGCTCGACGAGCGTGTTTGTCGCCCTTATAGTACGAGGTACGAGCGTATAGTCCCTTGAACCGCGGCGTTGAGTTTATCTAGGATAGTTTTCCATCGGCCTGTCGTCGCGTCGCCGCCTGCAGGCTGCGCCTGCCTGCGCCTCGTGTTTAGTATTACTATGCAGGGGTGGATGCTCTGTAGGAGAGGATCGAAGTTTTTTGCATTCTTGTCTCTTTTTTTCTTTCTTGTCGATGTTTTCATTATCGTAGGATGGAGAGGTATTATGTATGTATTTTTCTTGAGGTTTCACTTTTTTTAGAAGGAGTTTCGAAGTATCATCCGGTTTTACTTTTTGAAGGGTGGTATATTGTTGATTTTGCACTTGAAAAAGCCATGTTATGTCTGTATAGTATGATAATCGTGTTATCGTATTGAACTGTACAATTAATATGTTTAATGTACATGTTTAGCAGACGTATTTATCAGATTCCGCCACAAATTTTATTAGATTCACTTCCAATCTTTGTTGAATATTGAGTTAAAAATACTAAATATGATACATAGGTTGACTATATAAGAATAATTGAATAAAGAAATGTAATCGGATTCATAATATGAATTCATTTTAATACAGGTTTTAATCAGGATTCATTTATCCTGATTCAAATAAATTAAAAATACGCTATGCTAGTCGCAGGTAAAATACTGAAAGGGGACCTATAAAACTAATATGAGGTTGAAAGATTTATAAAATCTAAGAATTAAAAAAAAATCCTTTTGCTTAAAGTGAATAGCATAAAAAGTGATTTAATTCTCTTAATTTTTGCTACATGTCTGATAAAATATTGATTTTTTCATTCATTTTATCGGATTTGACCCTCCTTTTTTTAAAGTTTCCCTCAACTACCTGGGACTGAACTTTTTTTATTGTTCATATTTTGACAATATCTAAACAATACTATCAGTTTTATACGCCCTTCCCCCCTGCGTCTCCTAACTTACTACGGATCCGTGAACATCCTCCTTTACATGCTTCTAAAGGGACAACCATAAATTATGTAAGGCTTTTTCTGAGAATTTCTATGTATATTTTCATTTATAAATATGTATTTAGTATACACTGTAATGATAATAAAGATCCCCTCCCCCTGAAATCTTTACGTAATTTATAGAAAGCCCCTAACGAGGAAATTAGTTTTTATAAAGTTATAAGTTTATTTTCACTCTCTCTCTCTATCTCTCTTTTTTTGTAAAAGAATTAATAAAAATAATGATTTTACACCTTAACATATTTGTATTCAAACTTAAAAAATTTTAAGTTTTTTTGGTCACAGCAATGATGAATACATGTATAAAGAATGTAAAAAGAATTTAGACCAAAGTTAGACTCTTATGAGATTTAACATGTAAATCTGTTTCTTATAAAATAATCCAATTTCTTTAATTTTTATCTCGTTACTGCAATATAGTGCCATTCTAAATCTTGTTTTATCTCAAAATATACATCTAAAACTATCATTGAAATTTTTTTAAACAAAATTGCTTGTGACGTTCTGCTTTTAATTTCATCGATGTCTTGACAAAAAATTTGGACCAATCAAAATCATCAAATTTTAATGCAACAAATACTATCATATTCTGCATCAAATTCTCTCTCCAAAACACATGGACTAAAGTACTTTATCTTTTATAGTTCTCGAGATAAAAACGCATACATTTTGAGAAAAATTAAAATAATGCAAATAATCATGTTTTTCAGCTTGGCATAAATCCTGAACCAATAGAGGTAAGGGCTTGGAATCTTTTTACATATTTTGGGTATAAAGTACATCATTTTCTTAAAGTTTCAAGTTTTTAAAATTTTTTAATTACTTACTTGACGTGGAATCGCCCATATATATGTATTACATACACCATAACTTTCTATATTATATAGTTATTACCGTGTTTTTGGGTATTTGCCCGCCACCCCCTCCACCCCCGCAACTGACACGTCACTGCCCCTCCACTAAATAAGTGAAATTCGTTCAAAATTTACGTTATTTTATAATGTATTTGACCCTTCACCTCCCGCCGCCCCCCTCCAAGCCCCGACACCACCCCTCCATCAGCCCCTCCACAGCCCCTTCACAACCCCCTCCACTAAATTAACTTAATACTGAATACATATTCTACATTTTCTATTGGATCTAAGGATGATGATTTTGCTTCTCATGTCATTAATTTAATGGTAGTTTTTAATCACAATATTAAAATGTTTTCATCTTACAGCTGTAAAATAAACAATAATCGTTTTTACTTACAACAAAGTGTAGAGGCCCTTAGAGCGCATTTATTGTAAGGGGCTGAGTAGACTCTCGACGATATATATAAATATAATTTGACATAAGTAGCAGATGATACAACTAGAGTACTAAATGCATCTAGATATACCCTTGTTGATTCACCATAAGTGAGAATCCACATAAGTGCAATCCCGCGCTGTAATGTGCTGTGCTATGCTGTGCCTTCCGATTTTAGAACGGATAATTATATCTACATCTATATTTATGGTCATTCAATTAATATTTCATAACTATTATTTATATTATTTAATAAACGAACAATTTTGATGAAAGAACAAGACACAAAATATCTATGGTCTTTGAATTAATATTTTAATAGTATTGTTTAGTTTCTTTAATACATTAAATATTTTAATAAAATATTAAAACAAAAACGTTATCAAGTAAGGTAATGAAAATTTTGAATATATGATATTATTATATGAATAAAGTGGTTAAAGACTAATAAAGAAATAATAATTCTTTTTGTAATTAAATAATTATAGGTTTATTAATTGACATTTCAAATAAAATAATATAATATAATAAATATACAAAAGTAAAAAGAACAAAATGTATAAACATTCAACATAAATTATACGCATTATTCTACATAATAGTATCACAAACTCACATTTTTTCATCACCACACTTTATAACGTTTTTGTATTAATATTTTATTAAAATCTTTAATTTATTAAAGAATCTAAATAATACTTTTAAAATAATAATTCAAAGACCATAGATACAGATGTACATAGATTTGCTCTAAAATCGGACCGAACAACACAGCACAGCACAGCACAACAACAGCACGGGATTGCGCTTATGTGGATTCTCATTAAACGAGCCCTTATGTACCTCCCGAAGTATGTTTTGAAAAGGTAATTCTTTGTATAATATATTTTTCTAACTAATCATCTTTCTTACCGTAAATCAAACACAAGCCAAGTTTGTCTGTTAGTTATAATGATAATGTTGTACAATGAATCATACTACTATAATAACTGTACTACAACTATAGACTATAGTGTATCAAGCAGATAGAATTTGGATGCAATTGATACAGTATACCTAATTTTTTAGATTTTTGCGAAGATACAAAAAGAAAACTCTTTCTCTATATACAATAGTAAAATTGTGTTTTTACATTATCTAAAGCTTCTTCCATCGTTGATAACTCATGAATACATTTTGTTAAAAACAATATTTTATTTTATTTTATTTATTATCAATCGGCAAAACTACCCTTTGAATATGTTACAAATATGTTTAAAACATGAAAGTTTATACAAAAATTTCACTTTACAGTTAAATGTTCTAATTTTTTTTCTCTATTTATCTTATTAAAAGTTAAAAGTACCCCCCTAGTATATATCTACAGCTTCAATAGCAGATCAATAAATTTTAGAAAAAAAATTATTGACCGGTGATGGCGACATGCTACTGAAATGGAATTGACGTTCTGTTAAAATTTAAAATTAATTTATTAGATTAAAGAATTTCATATTGAAGAAAAAGAGCAAAAGACTGAAAATTTGAAAAAATATCAACAACTCTGTTTAATATTTGTGAAAATTTGTGTTCGATAGTAAAATTTATTAAATGTGAAATGACATGTTTGTGTAGAATTAAAAAATTAATCGAAAGTGAATCATAAGGTTATATAATTTTCCTATTCGAACTGATTCATATATAAATACAGTCTTTGAATCGGAATTTCACTTCTTTGAATCATTTATTTTAGTTTCGAATGAATCGGAAATTAATCGCGGCTACTCGATTCGCACAAATTCTCAGCTCTGATGTTTATCATGAATTTGTTTTAATACAAATATTAATATACGAAAGGAAAAGGTATTGAAATCGATCCTGGTGGCGAGTCGCCAAAGTATACGAAATATTTTTGTTAATATTATCTCAATAAGCTTTTAAACAAACTTTATGACACGCGAAAAAAATGATTTATTAAGTAACTCGATAAAAATTTGTGGAAGTACTTTTTGGTAATGCTTACAAAGTATTTTATTGTTTCTGTATAGCAATTTCTTAAATAATCTAAAAACTTTCTTATTTTAAGACAAAATTTTTAATTTAATTCAAATAATAATATTAAAAATCAAGAAATCACTTATTTAGAAAAACATCAGACTTTGTAATATTAACCAATCATTTTCCTGAACATCATAAGCCCTGAATAAAATATAATAATGTAAAATACGCTATCGTCATCTTTCCGCAAAAAAATAGAAGAGATTTCTCAAGAGGGCTGAAAAATGTGGGTTAATTTCGGCATTTCGCCGCGCGGCAACCCCGTCACAGGCCCGGCTCTAAAAATCAAAATACAGAAAAAGTGGTTCACTTTAGCCACTCGCAGCCTCCTCCAACAACCCCTGTACACTCTTTTATATATCCGCCGCTGCCGCCCGCTCTCTCCCTCTCTCGCCTCTCCATCTCGTCTCTCGCGCCGATGATTTATCAAAGTCGCCGCGGGAGCGGAAGCGAACAAGTAGGGTAGCGCGCCGCGCAAAGCGGAGCGAAAGGGGGAGAAGATTTCAAGAAACTCGCCCTTTTTTTCCCGGCGCGCGCACGGCTCAGGGAAGGGATAATGGCACTCGTAAGTTGATAGAGTGCGAAATACGCGCGGCGCGGAGGAATCCGAGCGTGCAAAATGACCGCGACTCGAATTTGTCCGCGATATCTCGTAGCGCGCGCTAGCTCTGTACTTCTATCCCTCTTTTTTTCTCATTCCAGCTCCCCTCTCTCTCTCTCTCTCTCTCTCTCTCTCTGTCTTTCAACCGAATTAACGAGATTCTGCCTCGTACATTTTGTCGAGCAGGTGACACACGCTTCGTTCCTCTCTCTCTCCCTTCTTCTTTTATGTATTTTTTCGCGTTCCCATTGCAGCAGCCGCCTTTTTGCGCGCTCTCTCGTCGCTGCTCGCGCGTTAAACCGAGCATGCGGCGCGCGGCAGCAACGACGCGCATGTTTAATATGCGCGTTATTTCGCCGAGAATATGAATTCGCGCCTAATGTAGTGTGCCGGGATTTAATTTATGCAATGCATGTTTTAATCGAGCTGGTACACAGTGTCGATGTGCCACCGTTGCCGTTGCCACTGCTGTATACCGCGTGCGTCGGCTCTATACGCACAGTTTGATTGCGTGCGTATATACGTATAGTGCTAGCTAACGCGCGAATTCCTTGATACAAGGGTTGTGCCGGTTTATCGATCAACGAGTAATTAGCTTTGATGCAGCCGCGTATACTAGCTCCCCTCGCTCTCTCTCTCTCTCTCTCTCTCTCTCTCTCTCTCTCTCTCGCTCTCGCGCTCAATCTTCCTCTCTAAGAATATTTTAATGAAAAAATAATGACAGGATTTTCTAGGGCGCGTACTGCAGAGGTAGTATCGCATTTTCTGGAATAAATTCAAGATAACTTTTTCATTCCGGAGAATTCAAATGCTTTGTCTGTTAAAGGTTAATTAAAACAACATTAATGTAATAAGTTAACATAACGTTGTAAATTTTAACATTTTTTTAAAGCTTTTATGCTGCTTTAAGTCTGATGTATGGAATATTTTGTATATAGAGCTAATTCTTAAAAATTAGAGAACATTATTTTGATCTTGAACTTTTGATATGTTCTACATAGAATTGTTTAAAATTTTGTATAAGCAATAGTAGATTATGCAACAAGGAGCGAAAGTAGCAGATTTGTCCCGGGGGGCGTTAACTGCACGAGCGAAGCGAGGGCAGTAATCACCCAAGGGGAAAATCTTCTCGCGAGGGCAGTAATCACCTGAGGGAAAAATCTACTTTCGTCCCGTGTTGCATACAATATTTTATTCCACTCTCGACCGTGGCCACTTTTTGACCCTGAAAAGCGGGACCGACGTGTTTTTTTTATATTTTGCTAGATTGACTAGAAGAATGCGTATGCACCTTATTTCTGTTCATTCCGCTACGTGCCATTGTGCAAGTGGCGGCGCTAATGGGTGGCATTCGGCGAGATTAGTTCATGCATCTAGGTGGAATATACATTCTACTGTATATAGTATATTATATAGATTATTTAAATCAATTGGAAAATATGTAAATAAATATTTTGTTTATTTTGTAATTACTATTTCTTTATTTTTTGTAAAAAACTACAAGATGTATATCAATTTATTATAAAACGAATAGTATTGTAAATTAAAATTGTAAAAGAAAAAAATGTCATTTTTACTTTTGTCCCGCAAATTTTACTTATGAGTCTACGGAAAATATATGCTACTTTCGCCCCGATTTTCAGGGGCAAAAATTGGC
Source organism: Gastracanthus pulcherrimus (assembly GCA_949152435.1). Taxonomy (NCBI): domain Eukaryota; kingdom Metazoa; phylum Arthropoda; class Insecta; order Hymenoptera; family Pteromalidae; genus Gastracanthus; species Gastracanthus pulcherrimus. The sequence goes on along the minus strand of OX424574.1, from coordinate 4,745,110 downwards.
CATTTCGGTCGAGTGTGGAATAAAACTTATTTTTTCATGTTATATAGTATACTGAAAAAATTATTAAGCCTTACAGAAAATTTGTAGATTTTCAAGTAAAAAGTGCACTTCACCTTAATATACAGAATAGCAGCTACAGTATGTAGCTACACTATATTTCATTCATTAAATTAATCATCTTCTTTGTAATAGAGGTTCGGCATGTGACTTTTAGGCGTTTCAATTTGAGGCATATGTGAGTATACCGTATATGAGAGTTACGTAGTTTATGCTACGTATTGTGCATAGTATTTCAATTAACGACAAGATGCAAGACCCTTCGCACTCGGGTACACATTCTCGACTAACGCTCTGTGCATTAAGCAACGCTTATATTAAATTATTTGCATAGAGTTCACTTAACATAAAGTATATGCTTGGCATTGTAGCGAGAAAAATAGCTACTTTTTATTACGTAACAATTAGCAGCTTAAACTCTTTTATTACTTAATTTAAAAACGTTTTTACTCATAAATATTATAAATTTCGTTCATAACCAAATAAAAGAAATTTTTTAAAAATGACTGCATATCATAAAGTCAATTCGATTGTTTTTTAAAAATATTTTATTCATGCACGAAAGTATACAAAATTAATACCAATTTTCCTCTCATTACAAATTGAATAAGAACACGATCGTGCATGTGTACTTTAAATTAATAATAGCTGCGGAACGTACATACATATAGAGAGCGGCGCAGCAGGTTATTTGAATTCTTGCGTAACTCTAATTCCTAAGTAGCTAGTGGGACAGTATTAACTTTACAAACAACACGTCCCACAACGTGTTGCTCGCATTCTGCCGCCTGTATACACTCCTCTCTCTCTCTCTCTCTCCCTTTTAGAGGGGTGAAGAGGAGGGGGAGAGGCGAGGGCGCTAAGCCCCGGCATTTGCCTTATTTGCGCTGAAATTTCGGGTAAAATCGACAACAATGCGCCTTGAATTATTTCGTCGTCATTGTTATGGCCGCTGCCTTCAATTATCGAATATCAACAATTAGCTACTGGTTAGCCACTAGCTCTACTGGCAAACCGCTTCACTGCTTCGGCTAATCAGGAGCAGCGTCAATCGCATACTTGTTGGTCCACTAATCCATATTACATTGCGCGCTCTGTATAATTGCTATTGCGCGCTATTTCAAGATGTGTTTCTCGATTGTATATAGGATTGCTCAAGTCTTTTACCGCATTTGTCGTACAAAGCGTTATTATAGCGTAGAATTCCATTCTAAAAGTGTGTAAGTTATCAGAAGTATTTCATTGAATTTTTGTTAGTGTATGTGTGTGGGCAATATTGAATTTTTATTAAATCACGCGTTTAAAAACCCTTCGTTGAACTTGCAGCATCTTAATATAACATCTCGGTAGACTTCCCACCGAGTTTGTAGACACGTCTCGTAAAGTTTAAAACGTGCACACCGTCATCGGAAATTTATGTTTGCAGGGCAGTAAAAGGCCAATCATCTTAAAATATTAATAAAATTTTATTTTTTTTATAGCCTTGCGATTTCCAGTACCGTCGCAAAATTCAGTCGATTGAAATTTTCATCTACTACAAATTTCATGTTATATTCTTCCACATAAAAACATTCATAAGTTTGTACAAAATGAACACAAGCCTTTTTCGTATATAAATATACATCTGTCGCAGAATCAATAATCAATGTTCCCGCATATGATTCGCGACTGCTGTTTTGCGCTCGGAGATCCAATAAACAGACAAGAGGTGCACTTAAGTTATAATTAAATTTTTTTTCGCGAGACACAAACGTATTGCCCTTTGATCTTTTAATCTGGCCCCCCCTGCGCGTATATTGTGAGCGTCGAGCGCTACATTTCAAAGATGAAAAAATTAATAAGCAAATACAGCTTTATAACTTCTCGCCTCCAGCTAATATTACCGGCGCGGCTCGCGCGCAGTGCAAACCGCATGCCGCAAAGCAAAATCGTAATATTCCAGGGGCGTCCGTTATTTCTGCGTTCGCTGTTTCGAAAATCGAAATCCTGAACTGGATCCAGAGGACGGCATGTGGCTGTGTGAGTCGGGGTGCGACTGTATAACGGATAAAAATTAAGAACGAGAATTTAAGACAATTCATTTCACGTTGTAAAAATAGGTGGATATTTCATATCTGAAATAATGAATGTTATTTTAACTGTCTAAGTTCAATTGTATAATGTCGTTTTAGTGTCGTGTAATATGTATGACTATTTTAACATGTAAGTGATGATCTGATTGAAGAAGCTATACATTAGATAGCGAGATATTTCTTAGTTCACGTAAATTGGTCTCTCTTAAGATAGAACTCCTGGAATCGGATAAAAAGTATTCTAAAAATAAAATGTTCTTGAAGGTGTTCTACATCATAAACGCTTCAATATCAATATGTACCGATTACTTGATTGAGTTTTCGTATTAAATCTGGATATTTAAATCAGATTGTTATATTTCAGTTGACAGATAAATTTTTAATAAAAATAACTGTGCGATTTCTTTATTCTGACAATTTTCACGTCAAATGTTAAAAATGCAGTTATTCTTTAAGCTCCTTTTATTGTTACTCGTGCGATTCTATTTTATAATATGTATGAGAATTTTTGTTAAGTATAAAATAAATTTTTTAGATCACGGAAAATTCCGTTACTAGTTGGACTTCGAAATTTTTACTGCCTTTTTTTAGTTTTTGGTGCATTCTATAATAAAATGCACCTGCTTCATTTAGCGTCCAACTTACCAGAAGTTGTCGGATCTTTATTAGTCATTTTTCCAACTCTTCCAGAACTTTTCGTAAAAGGGATAAAATTCCCTTAAAAATGAATGTTTAAAATTTCAAGCTGCACTGTTAAGGGAGTACTACCGGTAAGAGACCAACCGAAAAATCTGAAATTTAGTGTATCAGTAGATTTTAGTTAAATAATGACTCAATTAAATTTTGGTAAACTTTTGGAGCGTAAGAAAAAGTTATAAACATTTCAATTTTCATAAATCGCACATCTTTCTCTTCAACTCTATTTGGCAGATTATTAGTTAAAAAACTAAAGAATAATTTGAGTGCTTTAAAATAAGGATTTAGAGCCTGTGAACGTAGTAATAAATAAATGTAAATAAAGAAAGGTACACTTAACCTAAACAAATGAGTCAAATCAGCTTCCATGTGAAACTTTCTATTGATAATTATGATAAATAGAATTGCTTAATGAGAAAGTATAATCATTATTTGGTGTAAATCGATATATGCAACTTCTGTTATTAAGGTTTTGAAGCATTACATTTATAAGAACATTTTGGAACCAGATAGAAAAAAAAATTTTCATTACCACGTTGTAAAGCTACCAAGTCCAAAGTTATAAACTTTCAAAGAAAATAATTAACATTGGTTCTAACGTAGAACTGAATATTTAAATGCGTTTGTCTTGCAATTTGTTTTTCTAACATCAAAAAGTTCCTTGCGCATTTAAAATCGATGAATCTAGCTGTAATTCCCGGTAAATATTCCTATAAGGATTATTTAGAGAAGTGAGTATTTTTTTTAAGAAGTACGTATACATACAAATTTTTGACAATTAAATATGTATACAAAAACATGGTATTTTTTATCATATATTTATCTAAAATGTAGGTATATTTTTTTCAAGCTATATATGATAAAAAATTAAAATAAAAAATACTAACTTTTATTTATTACGTAGTTTAAAGTAAGTATGAATTTATTAGGTTGATTTTCTCAAACTTAAATACGCAAGGAACTTTTTGAATTAACCTCTGTTTTGACTGCAAGAATGTGCATTTCATTCAATGAATCAGGATTATGAAAGTGAAAATTGCTCAAAATTGGTACATACTCTTCATTCTAGGTTACTAATAACATATTCAAATTTTGAAATAAAATTCTGGCTGTTAAACGATTTTGGAAAAATCAGTGTAAACTCACCTTAAGTACTCTCTATATTTTTGGAGTGATATTTTCGCTCTAAATGTGGAGTGAACGAGGTCCCGCTCTAAATGAGTGAATATTCATTCTAAAAGAGTGAATTTGGTCACTCCAATCCAAAGAGTGAATTTTTTCAACTCAGGCATGAAGTCGGCTTTTATGCCTAAAAGTGACATAGAAAATCGCACTTTTAGAGCGTATTTGTAAAAAGTGTGAAAAAATTTTCATTTAGCGGGAAAAAATGACTACTTTTTTCCCCGCTTCTCAAAAATTGCGAAAAAATGTAGGAAATAAGCTCGAGACCCATTGTTCAGGTTTAATCTTTGGTCATGCGTGTAAGTGTAAAGTTTGCTGTTAGTCACAAGTGCGTGTGCATGCCCGAGTTTCGATTAAAATCGAAATAAGAAAAAGTGCAAATATTTTAACTGTACGATTAAAAGTGAAAATTAAAAATACGACAATTTTCAACTGCATTGAACACAACTCGAAATACACGATCACCACCCAACTTTCATGCATAATAAAAGGCCCAATCATGCCTTTGTTGAAAAATATACGGGAAGAAAACGGGTGTAACACGGGAAAAAAAGTCATTTCAGACTAGGGTGAGGTATTTTAAACACTCATCTTTGTCTCGGGCCCCTTCGGCGCCCTCAACTTCGCTTCATGCTGAATACTTCACCCTCGCTAGAAATAACACATTTTCTCCCTTAGTTGCATAATGTACTATTCAACACTCTAAGTAAGGGAGTGACTAAGGATTCACTCTAACTTTCACACTAGTTTGGAGTGAAATTTATATTATAAAACCTATATATTAATCACAGCTTATAATTGCGACTTTTTACTTTCAAAACATTACTCACACTATGAATCTTCAATTAAATATTCAAGAAATTTCATTATTAATTTTACAAAAAAAGGTTGAAAATATAAAACTATGTGGTTAAATAAATTAACTAGATGTGAAAGGGTAGCTTTTATTTAAAATTTCTTAAAAATTTAACCAGATATAGTTCTTATAAATTCAAAAGGGAATATTGAACCACTTAATAAAATAGAATTTATTACAGGCCTCTGCATTACCGACTTTTTTATTTTGTCCTGCATATTTTTTTATTATGTCCTGCAAATTTGTATATTGTATTAGCATTGTTTGGTTTTTCACCATTTCAAAAGATTCTGGTATTATTTGAAGCCGGAAAATAGTTTTAAATATTTTCCGTGGTATGCAATGCGATGGCGACCCACATCCTCTATACATGTTTCGACCCATTTTTTATGAAAGTTAATGATACCTCTTGAAAAATCAACTGAACATTTCTGGTAAAAGCATATATAATGTCTTTTTTTATAAATATTTATATTAAAGGGAACAAAATATAAATGATAAGCTGGCATGGTAGGAATTAGTCAGTATTTTACATCCCCTGAAATTACAAAAGTTTTATTATTTTTTAAACTTTTAGTATTTAAAACATCTTAAACTTTTCTTAAAAATGCATAAACTGAGAAAATGTAGTAAAAAAGATAAGCCGAATAATCTAATAAGTATTAAAACTACCATAATAATAGTGAATTAATCATATAAAATATAATTGTGATATCATTTTATTAACAATAACTATTTATTAGCTCTTAATTATTATGGCTTACACTGATTGTAGAATGAAATAATAGTTCATCAACAAATTCGAATACATAGGAGAAATCAGTGCACTTGAAGTCAGATGCAACGGAGGTCTAGCGCTAGAGTTCCCACGATATATCACTGGCCCAGGCATAAATGCAATAAGAAGATTTTATACAACCCTGAAAATAACCCGTCAGAACATCCTCAGTTTTTCAAATACTCTACAGCTATTCTGGATACGGATATCTCCAACGCATATATATTATATAAAAAGTACTGGAGGACAAACATGGACAACAAATGTATTGATGAAATCATCTGGAAGAGATCCAGAAGAGAAAAAAACGCAACTTCTTATTAAATATCCAGACAAAAAAAAACAGAGTTACACCTCAAAAAATTTCTGCAATGAAGTACAAAATTCTCAAGAATATTGGAATAAATGTTAAACAAAAACCGTTCAGTAAAATTTGTGTCCAACACAAAAAGTGTATATTATAGTGTAAAAATATTCAAAAATCTCTTTTTATTTTTAGTTCTAGTTTTGGGTTTTTAATATTTAGACATTGTAAGCCTTGGTTTCTATTTTTTTATTTAAAAATTATATTTTTATTAAAAATTATATTTATTAAAGTTACTGTGTTCCTCATACAATTGCAGGTGACATGGTAAACGAAAATTTCTTTTTCGACAGTTATTCCACTCCTTCATATGTAGTACAAAAAAAGGGAAGCACTTTTTCGTTAAAATTGTTTTTATTATTTTTTGTTGGAGCCGATTTTTTGTAACTTCTTTATTTTATTTCCTTTTTAAATCGGTTGGATCTCCGAAATGAAATAATAAAAAATATTTTAACGAAAAAGTGCTTTGCTCTTTTTGTAATACATGTGAGATGGAGTCGAATAACCGTCGAAAAGAATATTTTCGTTCATCATGTCACCTGCAATCGTGTAAGGAACATAGCAACTTTAATAAATATGGTATTGAAAATAGTGATTTATTGTAACGTGTAAGATCAAGATTTTGAGGTTTTAAAACCGTAAGATAGTACTAAGTATCTATAGCAAAAAAAATTCAGAATGATTGTTTCTAAACATAAAATGTTTCCTGGACTAGTAAAAGAATATTCTTATTTTTGAGTTAAACCCAGGCCTGCCCCCTTAAGGTTTAAAGTTTCTATTTTCCATTTAAACCCAGGTTAATAAGATTCATAGATTGCAGATATTGTCACATATATTTACACTTTCCTGATTTTTTGCATGTTTATCTAAAAATATACTAAGTAAGAATACCAAAAACGCTCAAAACTTAATTTTCAAAAATAATGGACATATGTCAATATGCCGAGAACGCACAGATATATTCTTAAAAGAAATCAAATATTATTTACACAACAGATGCCCTTAACATTACCCACCATCAAATTTTCCGACCAACTTCCATTGAAAAATGTAGTCAGTAAACCGATACCAGACGACTCTCATCACATCGTTTTACTTTCCACCCCGTTCTCACACTCACGCACGCTGTCTATAAGCGACAAACATCTAAATCCGTGCGCGTACGCACACGTAGCGGCGTAAAATCGCGTAACCGGATTTTCTCCCGACACCTCTCCCCTTCGCATCGTACCCCTCCAAAAATCCCATAAGACGTTAACTTTCTCAACCCCCCTCGATCCCTCTTCAGCCTCGCGAGCGCTGCATCAGCAGCACCAGCAGCGGGAGGGGATAAAAAGAAAGGCTCTCGGCGCGCCGCGCGCTCCCTAATCAGAGAGTGCATGCAAAGTTTATTTAGCGCGGCTAACTAGCTTTCGAAACTAAAGTTATCAGTACATGCGGCGGTGATTAGCATCGCGGTTCGAGCGTGCCGCGACACTCTCTCTCTCTCCTGGCTATATAGAGCAGCGGCAGCGGCAGCAACAGCAGCAGCGACACAGAGAGAGAGAGAGAGGAGCTCGAAGGCAAAATCGCCGAGCAGCAGCTATACTACACAACGGCCGTGCCAAGCACGAGAGAGGATGTCCCTTCTCTCCCCGATGATGCTGCCAGCCAGCCAACCAGCCAAAGTTCGCACCACAGCCCTCTATACTCGTGAATATCGGCGGCTGCGAGGCGGCTCTTTCTCTCTCTTCTCTTTCCCTCCTCCTGGTCGCTGCGGCTATCCTACGCACACACGCCGTAGACTATACACACGCTGCACTCGCCCCGTGCTCGCCAGACACACCAGCTATACATCTCCAGGAGAAGAGAGTGCCGGGAGTGGGATAGACATTTTTTTTTCAATCCTCTCTCTCCCTCTCTCTCTCTCGCTCATTCTGCACTCACCCCCATTGAGCGCGAGCTCTCTTCGCTAGTTAAAGCCCAGGGGAGGCTACTCTCTCTACCTCGCTCGACTTTGCTCTCCTCTCCTCGAGCTACGAAAGAGTGAGAGAGAGAGAGAGACGAGCCAAGTCGGCGAACTTGGACGGCGCGCCGCGGAGGCAAAAAGCGCGAGAGCTAATATAAGTGAAAACTTCCCGGGCACTTTTGGAGTTTCCCGAAATACCCAGAAGTAATCATGTGCACCGGTACAATCGCCGCCGCGTCATTCCTTGCCCCCCTCCCCCCTCGATTTTCCCTGTGTATATCTACCCCGCTATGCCGGTTATACCGTGTAGCGCGCGAGCGCGGAAACCCGATACATTGCGTCTTAAAGCTGCCTGCCTGCCTGCGCTGGTTATATATACCTGCGGGGCTCGCTCGCTCCTTCCTAGGGCTACCACCAGTCGACGACGACGACGACGGCTCCCCGGAACAAAGGAACGATGAATCCGTACAAGATCCTTATAAAGATTAGAATTTATTATTATGCCCCCCCTCCCGCTTCCGAGCAAGCGAACGTCTGTACAAATGAATGAGATCGATAATGCGCGCCACCGGCAGCTCTGTGTTATATGTATACCTACGCGCGACGACGGCTTATTCGCGAGGTGCAGCCTCGGCTCTGCTTCCGGGGCTCCGCGCCTGTGTATATAGGATACGTGCACGCACGATTTATAGAGATGTATATCGAGAGGGTGTATTATTATGGCGCTCCTTTGTTTGCCCGCCTCGCCCGGTGTGATTGAGCTTGAAAACTTTTATTGCCCCGGATTATGGGCGGCCTTCCTATAGATGTATCCATTAGCCTAATATTTCTCGAACATATGCGGGGTTAGAGAGAGAGAGAGAGAGAGAGAGGCTTGGTAGGTATGCGCATGGGGACGGTTTACGCGCATAGGGCGGAGAGGCTCGAAAGGTGTATTTGCGAAGCTGAAGCTTTCGCTGCGGGCTTAATTTCGATGGCCGCGCTGAGTGGTCGGGGCTCGGTGTGCACGATGTCGCGATGATTGATTCGACGTTTTTAATCTGCGGCAATTGATGCGCGCGCTGGCCATTTCGAAATTACGTGTTTTCAGGCCTGTTCGCGGCTTTGCAGGTGCATTTTTAATGTTTATCAAGGGGAGAATTAAAAGTGCTCAACGTCGATAATAATTGTTAATTAAAAATTTAAATTTGACGAAAATGATGTAACTTTGAATTTGAACTAATTCAGTATTGATAAATGAACCGTGTACTTTTGCATTAATAAAGCTACTGATGATACAAAGTATGTTATGTAAATGAAATATGGCGCTTCTACGCTTTCTAAAGTAAAATTAACATTCTACCTATTTAACAGGGTTTATTACCTTCTTTAAAAGAAATATGTATGATTTACATATGAAAATGGAACTGAAAGGAGTGAAAATATGCCTTAAAGATTTATTTTTCATATATACGTGCGTAAATAAAGATTAAAAAATCTGCTGTAAATGTTTAAAGAAAAACTTGAAAACATAAAGCTCTTTTTTTTAAAGCAATTTTCTTTTTCTAATAATAAAAATGCCTGGCTCTAACGCTATGCTTACGCAGATAATATTTTTCTTGAGAGCGTCGGCCGAGAGAGAAAAAAAGGTGAAGCAGTTTTTAAAAGTTTCCCTAGGCGGAATGCTTGAAATACTTTTAAATCAGAAAAAAATGTTGTAAAAGTGAAAAACTAGCGGAATTCTTCAGGTAATGAAAAATATCGTACTTAACAATGTACACGCGCTCTCGGGCATTATCTAAAAATGCAACGAGACTCCGGCAAAAAGCAAGTATTTCTTAAATATTCTTTTCTTTATCAGGGCAAAGTCGCGAATAGTTTCGCGCTCGCGCGCTGAGCACTCGCGAGCGAATAAGAAAATAAACTTTAAATAACGAAATGAACCATTACACAAATAAGTCACGCTTCACTCGCGCGCGCGAGTGCTATAACGCGCGCAGTGCCCCCCTTCCAAGCGGCAGCGACTGAGAGTGCGAATACGCAAAACTTTTGCAAATTACTCTCTACAGATGCATAAGAAATCCCATGAGGGGGCAAAATACGAACGACAAAAATGACATTTACTTGTACGGCTTTATGAAACTTAAATTATCGCGAAACTTTATACGTATACGCACTAAACAAATGTTTTTACCGAGAGCTAATTTATATCCGTATTTTTATTACGTATGAAAATTTTATTTCTATATTTTCATTAAAAATATAAGCGAATGGACTGTGTGAGAATCGCACGGACTACGCGTTTTATATAAAGAGATTTCTTGTGTTTGCTTGAGAGAAATGGAAGCTACAAACGTTACATTCAGAAGCAGCGGCGGGGTTAAATAAAGCAGATGGCTTCCTTTGACTCAAAAAGTAACACTTAGCAGACGCATCGCCGCATTTTTTGATTATAAAGAAATTCTTGTGTTTTATGAGCTCAGTATCTAAGCACATGGTCGAATAAAATTACTTTCACAGCACTGCAGTGTAAGCATTCTTTAACCATTTTAAATTTATTTTAATACCTACAAGCTTTATTACCAACTTATTTTACGTCAAATAATAAACGATATTTAAATAATATTTTTTTATCACGTAAAGTTTCTGAATAGCTTTCATTTTTAAAATTTGATATTTGAGTATAATATTAACAACGAAAATAGGCAAGATGCAAAAAGAACTTTAATTCGAAGTAAACGTTTCCTTGAATCGTACTAAGAAAATATTTATTTGATAATAGTAAATATTTAATTATGTTTAGACTGGTATTCATCAATTCAATAAATATTTACTAAATTTAAGAAATATTTACTTTATTTAAGTAAATCTTTTCTGAGTACGATTCAAGGAAACGTTTACTTAGATTTAACAACATTTTTTTTCAGTGTAAATGTTTATAACAATAAAATATTATAAATAATTATACTGACCTCATACTCACATTAAAATTCTAAGAGTCGTACATAAAAATAAATATTGGAATCATTTATACAAAAGCAACAGCTTTCTACGAAAGACCTTCCTAATTAATTGACAACAAAAATAATAATCCGTTCATCGATAAATACAAAACGCACAAGACCTTACTGAAATCGTGTCAGTCCTATTTCTATAACAGACCGGCAGATTACCCGCAATTAAACCCGGCACTTAAAATTACGCGATAAGGGTCCACGCTCGCGCATGTCCCTCTTGACGTGACGACGGGGACGGGCCGCGGGTATAAGCGCTCTCTGTCTCTCTCTCTCTCTCCCTCTCTCTCTCGAAACTTTTCTCACGCGCTATCTCCCGCAGAGATTCGCGGGCCCGGGCCTATTAAGGCGTTTCAACATCAGCCCGCGGCGTTCCATACAACAACAACAACAACAACAGCGGCAGCAGCAGGTAAATGAGACGCTATCTTGGTAAACCTACATTCGCCAAACCTGCGCAGGACTACAACGCGGCAAACTCGCTAATTTGTCAAGCCGTCGACTCGGGCGATCGCGATAACTTTCTCCCGCTCGTACACTCCTCCTCCTGCTTCTCCCGCATCCCTCATCTTACATCACCGAAGTCGAGTATTATATCGTGTAATGTCCCCTCCGACTCGTGGCCACGCCGCCTGCAGCACATCTGGCGTGCTGAGTCGTGAGGACGGGAGATATCCGCGCGCGGGGCACGATTTTCCATAGTTGCAGGACTCCTCGCCGAGCAACCGAATCCTCTGTCTCTGTGTTTCCCTCCTCGATCTCTCTGTCTTTCTCCGCTCCTGCACGTGACTTATCTCATTTTCTCCTTTTTCCCCCCACCTCTCTCTCTCCGGCCCCGCTCCCGAGCGCATAGTCAGGTTTTCCGTTTTTCCCGCTGTCCTTTAGCTGTCAAGAAACACGAAACGCATTCTGAGGATCTCGTATACCTATATGTCGCCGCTGCCGCTGCTGCCCTTCTCTCTTTCTGTATGTATATTGTATGTGCAGGAGGGAAAGGAGATTCGAGTTTCACGAGAGAACGAGAGAGAGAGAGAGAAACTCGCGAGTCAAAGTCGGTAGTATCGAGGAAATCTCTCTTTCATCTCCCGTCGAGAAAATTGAATATTAAAAACGTGTTTTTTTACTGCTTCTTCTGCACGGTGTATTAATCGAAAAATGGAATACGGCCGCGTGCGAGTGCGGAGTGGCTGTGTTGAATGGGGCGAGGATTAACGCGCAATTCTATACTGGCTACTTTTAATCTACCGGATGGAATTGATGAATCGTGTTAAAGTTTAATTGTGTTTCCTTTCGAATCGCGATAGCTTCGCGCGAAAAGTAAAGTCGGCCTGTATTGTAACGTCGCGTTCAATCGCCGTAAAATAAATGACGCATTACTGTAAAAGAATTTCAATAATAATTAATGTTTACAAAAGCTTTCTAAAAGTGCACCAGCGATTCAAACGATAACAATGCGCACTAACGATTTCGAGGAATAAGTTAAATATTATTAATTTTGTATGCAAATTCCAATCAATAACAAACCTACACATCTCACAGAATTTTTCGAATTCTGTCAATTAAATTTTGTTATACATATAATAAAAGAACGTGACAATATTTATTTGGAAAACTGGGTCAGCTACATATTTTCAACTAACAGCGTGTATTCCGATGTAAAATAGATTTTTTCTTTTTTAGTTCGTACTAAAGTTAAACAAATACGTATCGGATCAGGTATTCTATCAATTGTACACAGAAGTATAAGCTATACTGCGTGCAAAATAGATTTTAGTAGCCAACCCTATTGTCAATAGAGAATGTAAATTAATCTAAAAATCAGAAATTAATTTGAGGAATATCTGTCCGAGTGCGAGATACCATGATATACCGTGTACCGTACAGTGCGAGTGTGAGAGACAGCGAGCGAGGGCGAGATAGAGAAAGACAACGGCGGCGAGTCCTTTGTCAGGACTCTCGCAGCGAGGAGGCGCTAATTACAGAGGGTCCACTTCCTGACCCCCAGCCGAGCTCCCTCTTTCTCTCTCTTCCCACCCACCGACACAGACCGAAACTAAGAGTACAGCTATAGCTCCAGCTAAAAGCCAAAGGGAGCGAGAGAGCGAGGGCCAGTGTCCAAAAAGAAGTGTCCGTGCGCGCAGAGCCAGACACACACACACACACACACACACACACGCGTACACACAGAGTAGAGAGCTGCAAGAGGATGCAGCGCGCGCGCGACAAGTACGAAGACACACTCCAGCGCAGCGCATAGTTGAAGGGATAGACGAGCTCTAGGCAAGCCAGCAGCGAGGGAGGCAAGAGAGAGACGGACAGAGAGCGAGGTAGTTTGTGGACAGGATCGTCAAGGACCGGACTCGAGTCTGCCGCAAAGCGGAGATCCCTCGCTGTCGACCGGATGTTATCCATGTGCTATACACACTCGTGACTCGGAGTTGCAGGGGCTACTCCGCTATATATACGCCGCTGGACAGCCGTCTCTATCTACTCGCCGAGCCGTAATGACGCGTATACGCGCCCTGCAGATTTTCCTCCAAATGTTTAGAAAGGAAACGCCGAGGCGGAAAAGGTCCTCCGGCCTTTTTCCGCGACTACGCGAGCTCCCTGCGCACGGTGCGTGCCCTTTGCGCTTGTACGGAAATCACGAGTGGCCTTCCCGCTACTTCTTCTTCTTCTTCCTCCTCCGAGTTCTTTTTTTTTTCAGTTTTATTTATTCGGTTTATTTTTACGGGTTCTTTGCTCCGCGCAGCCCGCCGGCGATATACTTTAGTTGGATTAGCCGCTGAGGGATTTCTTTTACGATGATGAAAATGGCCGACGCCGCCACCGCGGCTTTTGTGCTCGAAAAGCAGAGGAGGAATTTACCTATAGGATTGTGGATGGATGGACGGACGGATTGCGGAGGTAGTGCCGCTGATTCCTGCGGTGAGGAGGAGTAGGGTCTGTAATGCCGGATCAAGGCTCTCGGTTATATAGGCGATACGCTGAGCATTTTGTTTATCGAGCTGCGTGCGCTGAAGTGGTCGGCAGTTTTGAAGGAAATTTGGGAACTCGATGTATTGAGAGTGTCTAGAAGATGTCAAAAATCCGTTGACTGTACGCTTTGTATGTTTCAACTACTTGATTTAGAATATTTTGTTAGAAATTTTTTACTAACTTTTTTATGATAAAATAGTACAATAAGTAATTAAAATTTTAAAATATCAATGTACAACAAATCACATGAAATGTCAATGTATGTTAAATTAAAATAGTCCCTATTTCGATATTGATTTTGAGAATATTTCAGAAATTAATTTTTCCAACTGACATACTTGACCGAATTTTCATGAATTTATTTATATATCCCGTCCATATTATTGATCGAAGGTTTAAACTGAGATATAATTTATAATACTTATCAAGATTTGCATGAAAAATTCGTTTTGAAGATTAAAAGTCATAGAGAGCCGATAAAAATTATCAGGATTTTAATTAACATTTAATTTCCAACGTTTTAAACCATATAACTCCGTATAAACATTACTGATGGTTCCATCTTTTTTCGCTTTCGAGATAACGGGGAATAATCTCTCGCTTTAACAGAATTTTCATTGATAATCGATATATCTGCATTTCTGAGTGACAAGCGACATCTGCTAGTCGGCATAATTGAAAGAATTTCGAATCTGAAAATAGACACTCCTCTTTTGTGCCATCATAAGGTTTCTTTCAATCTTGCATCTTGAACGTTTCAAACGGCGGATAACAAGAAACCCCACGTCGATAGCAAGGCGATATATGATTCACACACAAAGCTTTTCTGAAAATGTTTGAGAGGTGAATATCTTGTGTCGCAAATGTAATTGAAACTTTGTGATATTTACGCCTTTAATGTATATATCGTAAATTATTAATATACATTAATTAACTACTATAAATTATGATGAATAATATTAACTTATGCTATTAAAGGAAGGAGATTATATTGTCAAGGTAAGGAGATTCTGAAAACTGGATTTACTAAATTTGGAATATAATTTTATGCGGTTTTGTAAAAATATAGATACATAGTTTTAGAGAAAATTGGAGCCCATTTGAGCAAAAAGAAAGGTGTAAAGAAAATGTAGTATGAGCTAAAAAGTCCTTGCACAACAAATACGTAATTTTTGTTGAATTTCTACGATAAACGTACTTGTTTATAACAATATTTAATACATTTTCACGTATATTTTGTTTATATTAACGGTTAAACTTTAATTATGACAGATTTTTATTTGTTAGAATTTTACCAATTTCTATAGTTAATTCGAATCTTAAGGGGAAAGGTATTTTTTTTAATTATTGAGGTTTTGCATGATGAAGATTTCCAATTATGAGTGTTTGTTATTTAAGAGCAATAAAATTTGAAAAATAAAAATGAATTATTTTTTATTTAATAATAATAATACGTAAATAGAGATTTTCGTTCATTGAATGTAACGTGTAAACGGGTATAACCAATATTTTTGAAATATTTTTCGAATTATGGAGATCTATAAGCTCCGAATGACTTAGAATTAATCTCCTAAATAAAATATTTTTGAATTATTGAAATTTATTCAATAGGAATGAGTATATGACTTTGAATTGTAGAAGTTTTCCATCAAAAGGCATCTTTATTAAGAATTTATAAAAATCGTAAATGAGACAAAATTTGATAAAAAATGCCTTATTTTTCAAAATTTGAACAGAAACACATATATGAGGAATTCCACAAGAAATATGCACTTAGACGATTCCAAAAATAATAAAACAGAAGTTGAGGCACATCTCTGCACCCTTTTCTTTCTCGTTATATAGGTCATATAATATATGTGAAAATGTCCAACACGCAAAACAGACAATCTCATTTTTTAAAAACGTATATCAATTTCTCTTATGGGAATTTAACATGGGAATTACGGACTAAAAACGATCATAATTGATATCAAATGGCGGACAAATATACTACGATATTGAGGTTCTGTCGTCTGTTAGAGCTCTTCCGGAACTCTACGCTTTTGCTTCCGCTGCGAGACTCGCACAGACTCGCGTACGCGCTGTAGTAGAGCGTTCTGCTGATTAGTCCGTATGGGTACGCGGCATTTGAACGTATAATGTACACCAGTGCGGTGATTTTATGTTCAAATCCAAACAATCTCACGCACAGCTTTTATTCAAAACAAAGGGAAAGTACTTAAATATAATTAACAAGCTACTTCTATTTAATGCAACATTGTTTAACTTATCAATACGAAATAGTTATACTGGTAGCCATTTATTTATATAAATATGTATAAACGTAAATTTTATTATTTTTTTAACCATCTAAATGCAGATTTCTTGTGGAACTCCTCATATAGGTATATCTTTCCCTTTAAAAAGCGCAACTCGCTCATATTAGCCGCGCCTTTTAATCTTCAACCGCTGCCGCGCACTTGACGAGAAGCTGACTGCCTCCGTCGGCATATACATTTTCGAAAGAATAACTCAACGCAAAATCAAAAGCAGCCGGCTACCCTACACTAAATGCCTGGCTCGGCAATTCAAAGTCGACGCTATGCGGACGGTATACAATCTATCCACAGAAACGTATATACTATATAACTATAGAGTAGTGGTAGTAGGAGACCGGGCTAAAAAGCTGTCGTATACACTAGCACAGCGCTCTCGCGTACAGCCCTCCAGCTAGCGCCTGCGCGCCTTAATTTAACCAAACATATACAATCACTGTCATTCGCAACTCGGTAACTCGATCAGAAATCTCAATCCGCTCGAATTCAGGCACCTTTTAATCAGGTTTCTGGCATATACGCGCTGTTGCCGCTACTGCTGCTGTGGCCTCGACTCTCTCTCACTATATATATATATATATATATATATATATATATATATATATATATATATATATATCTCCTTCTCTTCATCTCTCTCGAACGCAGCAATCCTATAGCGGGCGATAGGTGTCTATTTCCGTCACAAGGGGGTGAAAAAGAGAGTGTGTGTGGAGCGGGAGCAAGAGCAAGAGCAGCCCCCATGAAAATGCCGGCCGTTGCTGGCGCGCGCCCCTGTGCTTGAATCTGCGCGCATACTCAGGCTTATAATTGACTTGACGTGCGCTCGCTCGCCTAAAAAAGAACACGACCCTTTGAGAGAGAAGGCGAAAGAGGGATACAGAGAGAAGAGGAAGAGTGGCTGCTGCTGGACTTTCAGCCTGCACGTGTGTGTGTGTACGTGTGCGCGGAAAAGGGGGAACACACCGATGCCAAAGAGACGGTCAAATGGCAAAAAGTTCCCTCGGAAGTAACAGAAGCCTAGAGAGAGAGAGACAGAGACCTTCGGTAACGATGCAATAACATTACCATGCCCCGGCTTCAAAGCCCCCAAATGAATGGATGTATTCCGTGTGCGTGCAGCGCTCGCGATCCACGCCGCGAAAATAAAAGGGCGCGCAGCTCTCTCTCTCTCTCTCTCTCTCTCTCTGACTCTATACTCTTGTGTTCGTCTATAGTAGGTACTGTCTTACTCCCGCGGATCGCGAATGTGAAAGAGGAGGGAAGATGGCCCGATAAAGACGGCGCAGGAATGTAATAAGCGCGAGGACAGGCGGCGCGAGAAAGGCCGGGCCAGTAGCAGCCGGTATAGTGGAAAATGAAAGAATTGAAGAGGGTAGGTACGGAGAGCGGGAGAAAAAGGGGTTGGCGGAGCGGCAAAAAAATGCATTCGCGTAACAGCTCGTGTTACCCCCCCGGCGTCTATTGCCTCCGCGTGCGTGTTTGCATATGCTCTTTGCTCTTTCTTCTCTCTTTCTCTCTCTTTCTCTTCCGGATCTACCTCTCGCTCTTTTATCCGCGATGACACTTTCCGCGCGTTGAGAATCGAGCGTTAAACGTAAATTCCTGCACTCTCATCAGCATAGGAGGAGGAGCAAGTTTGCATACGCGAGGAGAGCTCTGTGCGCGCCGATAATGAAGATGCGCTGAGGCTAGTGGGGATGGCGATAAATATATTTGCGCGAGGGTAATGCATTCGAATGTATTATTTATGAAGTTATCGACGAGATTGCTTGTTAGGAGGCGTGGACGTTGCGAGGGCTATTAGAAAAGCCTTAATTTTGTTAAGGACTGGTTTTATGCGATTTGTGATGTGAGGATAGTGTGTCTGCGTTTAGTATGAGATACTCGTATATCCGGAAATGCATACATTTTTTAAGAGTTGCAACTAGAAATGCTTGCAGTGGATTTATAACGCCGAGTTAGTCCGGCCGGTGCGAAATTTTTTTCGCGAGTTCTTTTAATTGAAGGTACAGTAATTAGTCGCTTAATTGGAAAATATACAAAAAGACGTTCGACAATTGGACATTTCTATGAATTCTTTTACTCTCAGAAAAATTATGTGGCTAAAAATTATACCAGCAGAATTTTTTTTTCTATGTTTTACATGTTTGGATATTATTACGCGAATTTCTGTTTAAATTACTATATTTATTGAAAAATGATGCTTGAAAAGATCTCCACGAACTACCTATATACCATTTAAATTAACTATATTTTAAAGCCGACGTTTCGGAAGTTTTGTTTACTCCCCTCTTCATGACTACAATTTACAAAAATAATACAAAAAATTTGTTGAAATGGTGGGTGAGTGTGTGTGTGTGTGTGTGTGCGTGCGTGCGTGCGTGCGTGCGTGCGTGCGTGCGTGCGTGCGTGCGTGTGTGTGTGTGTGTGTTTGTGTGTGTGTACGCATGTGTGTGTACGTGTGTATATTTATGTATGTGTATGTATGTATGGATGTAAATCAACATTACTCTGAACGTACAGGGTGAAAATTAATGTTTCGGGGCTCATTTTTTGTTAATCTTTTTTTTTCGATTAAACCACGCAAATTTTATTTTTAATGTTGCAATTTTCTACGAAATTTAAATATTAATTTGTAAATAAAGGACAAAGATTGAGGTTACTGCACACTTGACGGATCGCTATGCTTTTGCTTTGTATTTTTTGCCAAAAGTCTGTAATCGTATATATATATATATATATATATATATATATATATATATATATATATATATATATATATATATATATATATATATATATATATATATATATATATATATATATATATATATATATATATATATATATATATATATATATAAATTATATACAATATTTTTTTTATTTTGAATCTTGGTTGAAGTTTCTTATTTGTTTGATTAAAGACAGTAAATTTTTTATTTTCAACCAAGATTCGAAATAAAAAAAGTTGTACACACATTTAAAATAATAAAATAATCTTTTACTTTTATTTACTGTTATTGTTTCTTAAAGATTACATTCTTTTAAATGCGTAATAATGTTTAGGACATAGATGCTTACGGACGTATACTTATTATACCCAGGGGTGGATAAATTCAGTATTTAATTCTTAAAATTAAATGGCGCGCCAGCGCCATGCGGAAAGTATACCCGGCGGGACAAATATACGACGATATTAAGGATCTGTTGTCTGCTAGCTAGAGCTCTTTCGGAACTCTATGCTTTAGCTTCCGGTGTGGTCTCTCTCGGAACTGTCTTGACGAGACTCGCGCAAACTCGCATATTCGCTGTAGTGGAGCGATGTACTGATATGTCCGCACAGGCGCACGATATTTGAACACATAAGGTAAGTTCACTAAAATGGCAATCACTGCGGGAATAATGGCGAACACTGCGGGAACAGCTGATTTCAGTGTTGTAGATGTATCAGTATTGCCAATATTACTGATGACGTCACAAGTGAACATACCTAATACTAGCGCGGTGATTTTGTGATTAAATCCAAAGAATCTCATGCACTACTTTTATTCAAAACAAAGAAAATGTACTTTAATATAAGTAACAAACTGTTTCTATTCAATGTAACATTGTTTAACTTATCAATACGAAATAATTTTACTTACAGCTATTTATTTATATACATATATACATACATACATATATATATATATATATATAAATGAAATTACAAGATAGCACTATGATTAGCATAATATAAGTATAAGTAATAGTGTTAATAATATTTCAACATGGCTGGCATCATTTCGCTTTTAAATGATGCAAAACTTGTAAAATTAGCAACGTTAATTTGCAAAGAGTTCCATAACCTGTGTAACCTAAACGCAGGACTATTAAATGTTGAGTCTAAATCATATTTGAATTTCTCAAGTTGACGAGGCTGCCTTAGAGAATAATGAATGGACCTTTATTTAAACATTGTATATAATAAGGGATGTTTATTATTCAATACTAATAGTTTATCATTTTTAATTTAATTTAATTTAATTATTTTATTCTTAAAATTTATTTTAATATACTTTTGATACTTTTTAAATAGCTTATTTAAACATACATATAAATTGCAATATTTCAAAATACTTAATTAGTATTTTAGAATACTGCATTTTAAAAAGAATTTAAATAAATGTATTTCCAATACTTTTTTCTAACAAATATTTTCAATACTATATTTTAGAAGAAGTATTTTTATTTCGTATTTTAATAATTAAATACTAAATTTGTCCGTCCTTAAGCGTAATAAGCATATTTATACAGCGAATTTTAAATTACATAATTTCTATGTTTATATTATTACGTTATTACGTTATTGCAGTTTGAAATAATGCATTAAAAGAAAGAATTTCGTATTGGATCTATTAAGTATTTCAACGAAGCTACGTGCCAGTAAATTAGCGGCGTTTTTTTTCTGTACAATTACTGTCTATGTACCACATTGTAAAATCAAATTACCAAATGCCTATCCGGGAATTTGTATCTGTAAATTATGGCTAATTTCCATATGTATCAGTTTGAGTAATATGAGGTTGGACGGTTATTTGCAGTAAAAATCGGTAACAACCACGTGGCATTAAATAGATATCCTGAGTAATTACACACAGCGTGCACAGGTCATGTTCCAAACCTGACAGTACAACTCGAATTCACACTATTCTGTAATTTTGCAAATACCATTTGATTCCCACGTCATCCGAACACATCGTCAATTTGTAAGAAGACACAAGCAAGCTCGATATTTTTCATTAACTCAAAGTGATTTTTCTGTTGACTCTGCCTCCACCATGAAAGTACATATCAAACACTCCTGTTTGTTCAGGATTCGGTTCGACAGTTATTTCAGGCATTTTTCAAAAAAATACTACTTCACTTTAATGGACATCCTCCTCCGCCCAACTACAATTCCACGCGAAATACTCTCAAAAATATTTGGACAGTTGCTCGTATTAATTACATAATATCGCCACAATAACCGGGCCGCTTTAATTACGAATTCGAAGAAGAATCCCTCGCAGCAGCTGTACCTAAATCAACTTCTCGGTCCCTCGCGCGCCACCGACTCGCTCTTTTCCCAACGCTCACTCTGCCCAAACCCACACACACACACACACACACACACACACGCACGCGCGCAATCCTCCCGACATCCTCTTTCTCCCCCACCACCCCGCTAGGTATATCCTACGCGCGTTCCAACAAGGACAACTGCGAGGCAGAGGCGAGCGACGTCGACGACGGGCGTCCGGTCGGAAACCCGCTGGACGCGCGATCGCGCGCTCGCATGCATATATACACACACGTCCGCACGCGGAGAGGGCGTAATTCTTCGCCGGTTAAATATTTACGCAGTGCACGCGTCCGCGCGCGTTGTATCATATATACACGTATACACTGGACACACGGACGTGCATGCGTGTATATATACATACATATATATATATACACGTCACACCCACGCGCGTAATCCCAGGGGGGCAGAGGCGACGGGGAAACCGGTTTCCTCTCTGGCGCGCTAGCTGGGCGGGCGCGAATTTCCGCGCCTGACACTTGAATGAGAGAGAGAGAGAGGACACATACGTATTATAAATGCAGAGTACTTGTATATATGTATATGAGCGTGCGCGCGTGTGCATACAGAGGCTGCATGCGCGAGGAGGCGTGCACAAGGTCAAGTTGACTGGACGTTCGAGCGCGCGCATGCATACATGGATTGTACACGCGTGTGCAGGAGGATTACGGGTATATATATAGGCGCGGCGCGGGAAAAAGGCGTCTGGAAAATGATGATGGGAGGTCCGGGGCTTTTGCGCGAGCGATACAGATGGAATTATAACGAGTTTCAAATATTGGCGCAGCCCGGAAAATCCGCGGCCCGCCGCTGGATAGCGCGCGAGAAGGGGCGCGCTGCCAGGCCGGTAACTTTTCATCCGTCAAATATTTGCGCGCGAGATACGCGGACTGACTGCAGTAGCTACTCTGACTGGCTGCGTGATGTGTGCGAGCGCGGGTGGCCCCGTTTTAATCGCGCTCGATGCATGGATCCGCGGATGAAATATATCTGTGTGTGTGTGTGTGTGTGCGTGCGTGTGTGTGTTGTGTGCGAACACTGACGACCGAAGTAAGCGTGGAGCAACTGATATTTCCGTGTGACGTGGTACTTAGAGAAATCGAAGGTTCTACGTATGTGTGCGTGTGCGTGTGTGTGTGTGGGTACGCGCGTTTCAATCTATCGTTCCACCAGACTTCATATTCATTTGCGAATGCTAAGCGCTTATATTGTGTACACAGAATATGCACTCTGCTGCTAGATGATGGGGGTGCGGTATACTGTAGTGGCATACACAGAGAGAATTCGGCTGTTTTGGAGGGAATTGCGCGCGTTGAGGGATTTGGGGAAAGGGGCGAATCTCTCTCTCTCTCTCTCACTCTGTGTTTGTTATGTGGGTGCATAGGTAGTTAGTGGAGTTATGAGGGGCTATTCTGTAATTAATGAGATTGTGATGATAAAAAGTGTTTATTCGATTGGGGGATAACGAGTGGAGAGAATTCGCGAGCTGCGCTGTTTGAGTGCGGGTATGGAAATCTGGATTTGCAAATGCCAAACTAAATTTTATTTAAATTACATTGCTTTCTCTTTAATTAAACTAGAATTATTTTGTTCGCGAGAAATTACAGGAACTCAATTTGCGTATAATTGTTCTTGTTAAATAAATATTTTATGAAATGATGTTATACTTATAAATAAATGTAGTTTCGTTCAGTTTAAGGGACAAACACAAATAATTGCAGTTAGGGGAGAGTAGCCCAGTATGATCAACCATACATATTTTAGCTGCAACTTTTGTGTACCAAGGTGGAAATGAAAATTTCAAATTGGAATTAGTTGTATGAATCGACCTTTCTGACGTAGTAAATTAGTTTTAGCTTTGACTTTTTTAAAAAGTGTCTCCCAGTATGACCACCTAAAGTTTATAGCACCGTATTTATGCTCTAAATACTTAAAAATTGTGCTTGAAAGATAAGTAAATATTATAAAATAGTCTGTTGTTTAAATCTACTTTAACTTAAATCATATCATATATGAAATAATTAGTATTTAATTAGCTTATATATTTGGCATGTATTTAACCCTCGGGAAATAACTTTTGACACGGAATTCAATAGCTTTTTCGTTATTCTCGTGAGAATCTTCGAAGTTGTGATTTAAAAACAAGAACCTCCGATAATATTTAATAGAATTATAACATGCATCTATTCTAGCATATAAAGTACTGCCAACTAGCAGTATGAGCCCAATAAATATGGGTGGTCATACTGGGGGACTCTCCCCTAATAAACACAACTTCGTATACATACGAAAAAAAAATTAATTTTCTTTTTTAAAATACAAGAATTTAAAATTTTTGTCAAATTTGACAGAAGATACAGTATTTAAGTGTACAAAATATTAAAAAATCAAGCTATAAAGTATCCACGTTAAGAACAATATTATACAATTTTATATTAAGTTAGAATGTCCAAAATACACTTTTTTTCAATATTTTCGAAAACTTCGAGTATGTACTTTATTTATATTTCCAGAATACTTTAATAATACATGTTTAAAATAAATTTAAAAATTTGACCGAAACCAGGTTAATGTAGGATAAACCAAAAGTTCACTTACTGAATTATTTATTATATGCTGGAGAAGTCATTTCAGCTGATAAAATATAGATAGTAGTTAATGTTACGAAGAAAGTATTAACGTTGCAAGAAGATCTGGAACTTTTGCTTTACAATATAAATTATACTAGCACACAATAAGAATTTGTTTTAGAGTAAAGGTGTTCTGGTTATGTTTAATAAATATTAGATGTTTAGTAAATAATAGATGTTTAGTAAATAATAATTTTTTAATTACATATTTTTTATGTATAGGCACATTCTCAGTAGTGCGTATCGTTCGGGTACCCATGTGAAAGCATCAAGAACACGGCCTTATAAGAGGTTTTTCAGATTCCATGAGACATTATTTTATTAACATTTAACAAAACATTGTTTCAGAAAAAGTTTAATATCACTTTAACTATTTTTATTATAAGTATTATATAGGCTTGCACGCGAGTACACGTGCAGTACGCGCTACTGAGAATGAATTCTAAGTCCCTCTAATAACATTTATGATATGTTAGGTGACAAAATTCTAAAAAATTTCGAAATCACAACAATTAATAAAAACCGCTGCCAAGTCATTGGCACTTAGCTTTCTCAAGCCTAGTAAAACGTTTCCATATCCAAGTAAGTCATCCATACCTATCTACAGGCGATAAATGACATTAACTATAAACTAAAATAAATAAAATTCCGGGACATTCTCAAAATACAAAAAAAGCAAATCAAAATTAAAAATCTCTGCCAATTCATTGGCACTTAACTTCTGCAAACTAAAGAAACTGTTCCAGTATGAAATCGTTTGTATTAAAAAATTATTTTAAAATGCTATATATTTTTGCTTCCTCATAGAGTATGTATAAAATGTATGTAAAATATAATAAAAGTAGGCGGGAAGAGCTTTAATTTGAAGCCTATAAAGTTAAAAAATATTAATCTGACCCAAAGTTATTAACAATTGAACATAGTGATTTAAAATGCATTAAAAGTCAACGAAATTAAAACAGTTAAATTTCTCTCGAATATGCATTTTCAGTCACAACTTTCATTATTAATAACTTAGTTCAGATTAATATTTCTTAACATTTCTGGTCTTGAATTAAAGCTCTTTTTGCCTACTTTTATTATCTTCTGGGACATTATTTCTAGTGCTTACTCATGCATAGTTATAATCACTTGAAGAAGTACCTTTTCTCACTAAAAGAACGTATATTTAGAGTAAAAAAGCTTATATCTCGAATATAAGAGCCCATTAGATTGATCTGCGAGTATTAGGCTTCATTTTAAGATATCAGAAAGCACCTCCCAAAGTTTCATCAAAATTTGTGTCCCGGAGGTATAACACTCTCCTTGTTAGGATCTCAAAACATGTTGCTAACATGTTTTTATCATAACTTTTTTTTACCATCACAAAGCTTCATCTATAAGGAAGCAAATATTGCTTACAATTAAATTCATGCAAGATTAAAGCTTTAAACGTGATTTCTTGGTAATTGCACTGTATAGCTTCAAATGGATTTTAGGCGTTCTTCCCCTTTTGATGGATCTTACTGAAACTTTGAGGAAATACTCTTCGAAGTATTCTTAGATAAAGTTGAAATGTTATTGTTATTTAGATAAACAATAACATTGAGATTAGTCTCTAGAAAATGACTTTAGAAAGGTAAAACTTTGGAAAGTATGCGTAAAATTTCATATTGGTAAGTATGAAATTTTATTTTAATAATTCCTATTTTATATTTATGTTAGTTAAGGGGGCAGGCCTATTTTTAACAAAAGTACGTAAAAAGACAGAGATTTTCACCGCTTAAAAACTTAAATATCTTGAATCTGTGGCTCGTACCAAGTGACTCCTTTCGATACTCTGTTTTTATATTTTCAACCACTTCTCGTAGACTCTTTCAGCATCCAGCCATCGATATAGTCTGCAAATTTTAGAAAATGTTTCTGATATATTTCCTCACAATATGAGCGCAGCAGATTATTAAAAAAGTCTATGTAGTAATAATTAAAAATATAAACCCTTAAATAATTAAATATATTAATTAATTTTGAGATTATATATTTATAATATTTGCTATATAGACTTTTTTTATAATCTGCTACATTCATATTGTGAAGAAATGTATCAGAAACATCCTCTACAATTTTTAGCTTATATCGATGGCTGTATGTTGAGATGTCTACGAAGCAGACCTAAAAATAATAAAAAATATTATTTTCAGATAATTACGTTTAAAGATTGAAAACACAATAAACACATACAAACAATACTCACATCAAGAAAAAAGTAGGAATGCTTTGTATTTTCTTGTTATATATTTCATTAATATATTTCACACTATTGCTTAAAAAAACATGTGTGATACGTCAACGATATGATCTCATGATAGCACTGAAACCAAAAAAAGAACGCTGAAAAATTTCCACAATAGCGTCTACCTCCATTTTTCCAGCATTGCCTTGATGATTTGACGTATACTGACTTTGATGCGATTCAATCCATTCTTTATAAGCTGGTGTGTCTTCTTTTCCTTCCCATAAAGAGCAACTCTCACAAAAACTATTTTTTATAGAAACATCAAGCACTTCTCCGGTAGAATTTCCTAATACACTAGAAACACCTTGGAGTGAGGAAAAACCTCTGTTTCTCCAAGAACCATCTCCGGACACAGGAAGTCCAGCACTATCTGAAGGCAAGATATTGATTTCTTCTATCGCACCATTATTCATAAAGCCTTCAGCAATCACTTCACGACATTGTCTGTGGTAAATCCATAATTCCACAAAATGTTGAAAGTCCAGCATGTCCATGACCAAGAGCACGCATAGCCAAAACAGATCTTCTATTAACTTGATATGCATTACTTTCTTTGCCAATGAATCTACTTGAATTAATTGATACAATTCTTGGATTTGTACAATTTGAACAAGAAATGTTAATTTTAAATCCAAGTCCTCGTATATCAGTTTCAGAGAAATTCAGTTTTTTATGATATATCTTGCAACATACAATTTTTTGCAGTTCAGGAAATAGAATGTCAATGTCGATAATTCTATTCATGATTTCACTGCCTTCATTTGTAATGTCCTGAACTTTTCTACTGGAAGTAGAATTTTCTTGGCTTCTTTGAAGGAGGACCATCTCCTTTTCTTTCATAAAAATCTACTTTCTTTTTGATCTTCCCTATGTAAGTTTACCAAGGCCACCCGGCACTCTACCTTGAACATCCCTTGGTCGGGCAATCGAAGACATTATACTGTATACTGATTTGACACAAAAAACATATTATAAAAAAAAACACTTATGCACATTAACACTTATACATACTTATATAATTATTCACTTACATACTTATACACTTATACAGTATTACACAATAATTATAAAGCCTTGAAGGCTGGTGAATATAGGTTTTAATTTAAAAATAATGTACAATATTTTTAAACAAAAATAGCACAGATATTTTGAGAAGATAATCTTAAAGTAAACAACATTAAAGAGCGTTCACAACGTTCATACAGAAGTTGCGGATAGAGCTTATCGGCGTTCTGGTCAGTGATTGGTCGATAGACAGTTTCAGAGGAACATTCCGCACTACCTTAGTGCATTGGCATCGAAACGATATCGAAGCGCCAAAAATCCTATGTAAATTTCACCTGGTGGCGAAATTTCAAAACAGCGAGAGAGTATATAGTTTTTCAGTCAATTTCGCTATATATAAAAAGACTTTGAATTTTTAATTATTTAAACTTATTTAAATAGCATTTTTTACATAAAATTCACTAAATTATAAAAAAAAGCTACTTTGAAATTTTAGCTATAATTCTATAATAAAACTGAATATCGTAAAATGGATTGCAGGAGCTTATTGTACAAAAAATTTTCTATCAAAATATTCAATAAAAAAATGATATTTTTGACTTTTTAACCCAAGCCTACCCCCTTAATTAATCTGTTTGTTAATTATATTAAAGTACTTTTTCTTTGTTTTGAATAAAAGTTGTACATGAGATTGTTTGGAATTAAACATAAAATCACCGCGCTAGTGTGTGTTTAAATGTCGCGCGCATGCGCGAACTTATCAGCACAGTGCTCTACTACCACGTCAACACAGTTTCGAGAGAGACCGCACCGGAAGCTAAAGCGTAGAGTTCCGAACGAGATCTAGTAGACGACAGAACCTCAATAACGTCGTTGACTTGAAAAATGTAAAACAAGCAAAAATTACACTATGGCTTCAAATCATGAACAATATAGTAGAGACTTCAGTCGTAGTTATCGTTGTCTCGGCAATAAAATTAAATGTTGAAAATATAAATAGACGATTGAGAATTGCGAGCTCAAGACTTCAGATGCAGCTGTCCTTGTCTTGCCCATAACTCACAATAATATTAATATATATATATGACACTGACTCGCAAATAAAAATATAATAAACGATATATAAACAAACAAGCAAACGAGTCTTTCTATCCAGTCTGCTGTATATGTCTGTTTTACCGCGAGTTCTTCGTTATTATCTATATATATATATATATATATATATATATATATATATATATATATATATATATATTATACAATCGTAAGCGTTATTAAGGCTCTCCACCCGTCCACCCTCCTCCAAACCCTTTCACCTTCCTCCGCCCCTTCCACATCCCCTTCACATAATAATGTTAAATTGTTTCAAAAACTACGTTATTTTTTTTTATTTATTTGTCTCCACCTCCCCTCCACACCCCTCCACATCACCTCCATATACCCCTCCACATCCCCTCCACAGCCCCTCCATATCCCCTCGACATAATAACGTTAAATTGTTTCAAAAACTACGTTTTTTTAATTATTTACCACTCCACATTCCCCACACTCCCTCCACATCCCATCTACATCCCCTCCACATTTTCTCCACTTTTAATGCATTACTTCCACATTGGCCTTTACATCCCCTCCACATCTCCTCCACATCCTATCCAAAAAATGATGATATATCTTAAGTGAAAATTATAGAGTTCTGGATCATGCACAATATAATTGTGCACAATTTAGATTTGGTCGAATATAGATATATTGATCAATGTTAAACTGTACACAATTAAAATACGCGATTCTTATATTAAATATTACAACAAATATTCAGTTCTTCAAGATTTATTAAACTTTAAAAACTTGAATGGGGGTTGGTGAGCGGAGCGAGCAGGGGTATCCCCCCCCCTAGTATATATATATATATATATATATAACCGGGAGAGATCGGAAGAGGAAACTAGAGCGTAGCGCTCCAAAAGAGCTCTAGCAGACGACAGCCATTGAATATCAAAGTATATATGTCCCAATGTACATACGTTCTGTATGGCGCTGGCGAGCATTTCATACCTTACTTAAAGATACTAATTTTGATATTTTATTGCTACTAAGAAATGGTACTTAATAGTATATTGTGGGGCTTTGCAGGTCTAGCCGACGCATTCCGAGCAGCCCGAGGCGAGCCGAGGCAAGGGCTGCAACCAGCATGAGCGTTAATCGCCTTCCGCCGGTGGTGCACAGGACACTATTTGTCCTACCTGGACCGAAAGGATGATTTTTCGTGCATACATGAATCGGGCGGAAAGTGAGTTACTTTGCGCCCTAGGACGGAACAATACTGCACTTTGCGCCCGAGAGTTTTATTATACGCCCGCTTTATATGCATGAAAAAGCATACTTTCGGTGCAGGTATAACCAAATAGTATATTTCGTACCATAAAGACTGAGAAGAAGGATTTTTCGCCCGTGCGTGAGGTAGTGCAGTACGAGTCAAAAGCAATTGAGCATAAGGAGAGTGAGCACGTACCGAAGGCAAGTGCATATAGCGAACCGTATACAAGTAATGAAAACATACTAGGGCTAAAATAAAACAGTTTGTAACGCATATTTAGATTGCGCGTTTTTAAGTCTTTAAAGTAAAACATAAGTCTGCCGTGTTTTGACCCGATACAAACAGGTGCTCACACTGAGAAAAAACCATGGAAGAAATTCCCAGTTTTTAATTGTAAGTTTGGAATATACGGTAAAATGATGCTATTTATTATACTACCTTTGAAATTCTACAATACTTGAAGTAATTATTACAAGAGTCTCTTGTAAAATAGTATATTCTGCAACTATTGCGAGAAGCAGGTGATTTACAACGACTGAGACTATTGTCGCCCAACCGTAGCGTGGGTGATAATCACAGGAGTTGAAAATCACCTGCTCGCACGTGTTGCACATACTATTTTTTTATATGAGCTGCAAGAAGTTTGATATAAGAAATAAAGCTGCGTGACTTTTTACACATTCGTATATAAATATATTTATAAGGAAAAAACATTTGAATTTTCATATACATTGGATCGTATGTCGTTGGGTGCAGGGAGAAGTAGAGACGCGGAGCGGGTCCAGGGGCATAGCCTAAACAGCATTTTTATCTAACAACATATTTGAATAGCTCGTGGTATATTTTGTTTGTAAACTTTTGAAATTTTATCTATATATCTTGAAAACTGAAAGAGATATGGCGCTCCATGTTCCGGCACCTTTGATGTCGTTATGATCGTGACGTCATAAAGAAACTTTAGAATGCTATAACTTTCTGAAATAAAGTTCGATTTCAAAAATTCAAAATGCATTATACATCGGCTTACGATTTCTACTAAATGAATTCATACCGGCAGAAAAGAAAATTTTTTCTATCACCAAATGCGGTAGAGGATTGTACAATTTGAGTCGTGCACAACACAATTGAAAATTTTTATTTTTTATTT
The DNA here is from genome assembly GCA_949152435.1 of Gastracanthus pulcherrimus. Lineage (NCBI taxonomy): Eukaryota > Metazoa > Arthropoda > Insecta > Hymenoptera > Pteromalidae > Gastracanthus > Gastracanthus pulcherrimus. The sequence continues at coordinate 4,714,383 of OX424574.1, read as the reverse complement.
TATAAACGTAAAAATAATTAATAAATAAACACAATTAAAATCAAAGTTTGGAAAGTATTCGACCGCAAAATATTTTGGAGATACATTTCCGTTTACAGTAAATATCTAGAAAAAACAATGAAATATCAATTTCTAAGCATGATTTTCAGGAAATTTTTTATTTCTTTTTATATTTTAAACAGTTCTACATGATGGTAAGTACTTAAAACATGTGTTATTGGGACACATTCAAATTCCTATTCACGTCATAGCTTATTTTCAAATGGAACCAAAGAGGAAAAGTACATAAGAAAGAAAGTGAGAAATGCGCAACTATCCAGACAAAAGGGGACTATGCCTAGGGTGAACATTAATTTTACATTATACGTTGCAAGCTCAAATGCTAATAATTAAAGATACATACTTCTTAAATTTTGGAAACGTTTTTAAAACAATTTATTTTAAAATAACGTAAATTCTTGTATTTGTTATTATTAATTTTTAAAATGCATTTTACTCAAAACTACAAAATTGAAACTTCAAAATAGTACTTGCGCATCAATTTTTAATGAATCGGTCTGAAAATTTTATACACGTCTATTTTGACACATTTTGAACAAAACTAGCTATAAATGGCGGTTAAGGTAGTTAATTATATTGGGTAGTGCTTAATACATCTTTCTTTTATGTATGTAATCATATAATCATAAAAAAGAAAAAAAATTCCTAGATTTAAGAAAATTAGCTATAAGCATATACTCTTCCCTTAAGTCGATATACGCGATTTAAAAAAGTATCCGTCGGATACTTTGGTCGGATATTGAGTATCCGAAAAAAGTGTCCGACGGATACTTTCGTTGAATATCGAGCATCCGTAAAAAGTATCCGACGGATACTTTCATCGGATACTTAGAGATTCATAAAAAGCATCCTACGGATACTTTCGTAGGACACTGAGTATCTGTAAATAGTATCCGTCGGATACTTTTTTCGGATACTTTACTAATTTTGAAATGTCTAAAAAAGGTCTAAAATTCTGCCATGCTCCTAAACATGGGGGGGTATCATCCGGATTATACCACATGTTTAGGGGCCCGGGCATATTTAAGACGTATTTTACGCATTTTGGTGGTATACAAAATTTGACTGACAAAAATAAAAAATATATTCGTTATCAAAATACGTATAATAGGTCTTAAATATACCTGGGCAACCCTAAATATGTGGTATCATCCGGATGGTACCCCATGTTTAGGAGTGCCTAGAAAAATTTTAGAGCTCTTCTAGACATTTGAAAATAAGAATAGTATTTGAAAAAAGTATCCGACGGATAGTATTTTCGGATACTCAGTATTTGACGAAAGTATCCTTCGGAAACTTTTTTCGGATACTCAATATTAGAAGAAAGTATCCGTCGGATACTTTCTTCGGATACTTCTCGAAATCGTGTATATCGGCTTAATACATGGTATACACTGCTTAGAAATTGATAATACGTTGTTTCTTCTTGATATTTACAGAAGACAGAAAAGTATCCGAAAATATTTTGCGGTCGAATACTTCCCGAACTCTGACATCCTCCCCGTCGGTTTTCATATTTCTCTTTTTTTCAGGGACAGGCCGGCGTTAAACCCAAAAAGATTTTTTTATGCTTTTAGAAAACTTTTTATATTTAAAATCAATTATATTGAAAATTTTTGTGCTATTAATACTTAATATTATCTTTAATTTTACCGATATAAACCCTTAAAATCTTGATCCTACACGTCACAATAAATCACTATTTTCAATCCCATATTTATTAAAGGAACTTTGTTCCTGACAGGATTCTAGATGACATAATGAATGAAAAATTTCTTTTCGGCGGTTATTCAACTCCTTTCGATATATATTACAAAATGAGCGGAGCACTTTTTCGTTAAAATCTTTTTTATTATTTTTTTCGTAAAAACAATACAAAAAATATTTTAAAATTTAAAAAAAAATCGATTTGGTCTCTATAAAAAAATAATAAAAAAAATTTTAACGAAAAAGTACTCCGTTTTTTTGTAACACATGTCAAAAGGAAACGAATATCCATCAAAAAATAATTTTTCGTGCATAATGTCACCTAAAATCAAGCGAGGAACAAAGTTCTTTTAATATTGAAAATAATGATTTATTGTTACGTGTAGGATCAAGATTTTGAGGTTTTACAACGGTAAAATGTAAGATAATATTGTGTATTGATAATATCATATTTTTCAGAATGATTACTTTTAAACATAAAAAGTTTTCTGGACTATTAAATAAAGTCTCTTCTTTGGGATTAACCCAGGCCTACCACCTTAAATGATCTAGAAACTAATTTTGTTGAATAAATAGAAGTTGAAATTTGCTCGTAAATGCAAAGAATGACTACATGCTCGTATTTGGTTTTAAAAAACTTTAAACCCAAGGGTTTAAAAAATCTGTAAAAATTCACGAACATTTTACTTACTAAATGGAATCTTTTTGCCGGAGTTCTAGAAAAAATATTTTTTTTTTGCTCTTGATTCCCAGAGAGTCACTCGTATATCTATTTCGACCCTTAATATCTAGAACAAGAAGGTCAGAATAATAAGCTAATATCTGTAGGTTATTAATTTTTTAGCAGAAGCCCACCTTACAATGAGTGCAAGTAAATGAAAATGAAAAATGTTGCTGATAATAAACGCAAATTCATATAGTTATGAAAATCCGCGTACTGAAAAATTTCTAACTAAAGCCATAAAAATCGCCCAGCGCTTATTACGTCATATCGAAAAATAAATTCCCTACAATCTTATCAAATAGTACTGAATAATAGAAAAGAAGGATCAAAAAGAGAAGAAAAAGAAAAGGAAAAGGAAAAGGAAAAGGAAAAAGAAGCATCTCGACACTATCAGCAACTTTTCATCCCTCAGTAGGGCAGTAGGGGGACGCTCTCTCGCCCGCGCAAAGCAGCTACTTTAGCCTCTAATTTACAATTCTCCGTGTCCCTTAATAGGCAACATTTGGATGCAGCGTGTGTTATCGCCAACGGCGAAGGCTCGAAGAGTCGTCTCGACATCGAGAGTAGAGAGCCCCAACCTCTCACACACACACACACACACACACACACACACACACACACACACACACACACACACACACACACACACACACACACACACACACACAACACAGATACACACATACACTCACACATACACGCATACACAACAGAGAGAAAAAAAGCAACGGGGCTATATGTACGAAGGAAAACGATCCCCGATGTCTCCCCCGTCGGGCGCGGGCGCGCGTGAGTTTTGCATACAATACGAATTTCAAGTGAAAACAAAGAAAATCGAGACCCACGAGGAAAGCGTATAAAAACAAAAGACGAGAGAGAGAGAAAGAGAAGGGGTGAGAGCGAGATAGGTAAAGAACAGGAGCAGCAGCAGCAGCACCACCAGTAGTAGAGAGGAAAAAAAACAAGAAGAAGAAGCAGCAGCAGCAGCAGACGAAGTAACACACACACACACACATACACACAGAGGAAAAGAGAGTGAGAGAGAGAGAGAGAGAAAGAGAGGAGGCGAGGGAGGGTAGGAAGGACAGAATGCGATGTGCGCGCGCGGCGCGCAAAGAGAGTAAGAGAGCGAGAGAGCGAGGGTGGACGGGGTCCCGCATGCACTATCACATTGCGGGCAGAGAAAAGGAACGAACTACCGCGGCGGCCAGGGGAGAGGAGGGGGGGGGGGGTGGAGGTGTGCAGGAGGGTGAAACGAGACTTGCCGAGTGGTTGAGAGTGCCTTTAGCTCGGCCATCTTCTCTCCTCTCATCTACCGTCCTGCGGTATTAAGATTAGCACAAAGCACTATCGACCAACCTCTATCTCCCTCTCCCTCTATCTCTTGCTCTTGCTCTGTACCCTCCCTTACCTCACGTACACCGTATATACACTTACGCTCTTTCTCTCTCCCACATGCATACACTTTTTCGCCCTCGCTCTCTCCCTCTTTCTCATCTTCTCCCCATAATCTTGCTTATGTCTTCCTCTTTGTGAATCTGCATCTCTCTCTCTATCGCACTTTTTGCACTCGTCTCTCCGTCTCTGTCTCTCCTCCTTCTTGGCCGCGTCTTCATCTTTTTCTCTCCCTCTATCTTCATTGCCATTCTTCGGAGGGCGGCTACGCGCCGGTGGTTAGCCTCGCTCTCTTCCTTAGGCCCGCGGTATAGTCGTCGTCGTCGCTCCGGTTATCTAGCGAAGCAAGAGAGAAGCCCCCCCCCCTCCCCCCCGAAGCTTCGCGTAATTTGTGACGTTTCCGCGCTCCCCTGGCAAGTTGGCTGCTGCTGCTGCTGCTGTGGCTGCTGCCCTACCGCTGAGAAGAACGTACGTGCGCCCTGCGAGCGAGGAGCGTTTAAGCGCTTACATCAAGTGCAATCTTCTCGCCGCTCTCGCCACTTCCTACTATACCACCCCCCTGTCTCTCTCTCTCTCTCTCTTCTTTGCTTCTCTCTTACTTAGCCTCCTCGATCGTTCTTAAATCCCGCGCTAATATATGCACTTTTGCAAAAAGCGATTTGCGCTTATTTACGGCATTAGAGAGGGCGCGCAACTTTGCGCCACGGCCCACCGAGATATAGAGTCTTAAAGTGGATAATCTCGCGAGCGCGACTTGGACCTGGGCCGCGAGATTTGTGGAATGCTCGCGCCTGTGGCTAAATCTTGGGCCAGTTAAGATAAGCATATTGTGTCTTGCAGCGAAATACCGAAATGTATGAACCTGCTGCAGCGTTTGCTTTTTCTGCGGTTTCGTGCTTAATTACCAGAGATAGATAACAGCGTGCTTTACTAAAAGTTTGCCTTCGATAAATGCAATAATGATTTTATTCCTGACTCTACCGTAATGGCTACTTTATGGACCTGAAAAGCAGGACAAAAGTAGAATATGATTTCCGCAAATCTATTTTTATCCCACAAATCCAAGAAAAATTCAAGTAAAAAAATTATTTCCTGGAAATGCATTTCTCTTATATCCCGCAAATGCTTTCTCTCTGTTTTTTTCAATTTTGAGCTATTTCTTTCTCTTTCCGTGGGTCCCACTCTTCAAATCAATAAGCGGCTACAGTTAAGTCGGAAATAATGTTCTATATGCAACACGGGAATATAATCGACTTTATTCCCTTGTTTCATAATGTACTATTTTCGATTATTATCCATGCATAATATATACTCGTATTTTATCCTTAAAGTAAGAATGTACAATTAAGAGTTATATATCATTTGAAAAATCGTAAAAAGAAGTATAGTGGTACAGAGGTATATATATATATATATATATATATATATATATATATATATATATATATATATATATATATATATATATATACACATATACCTCTTTACCACTATACTTCTTTTTACGACTTTTCAAATAATATATAACCAAATATATATATTTGGTTAACTTAAGATATGGGTAGGCATTAGCATTTTTCTTCGCTGATTAAGCAGTAATTTTCACTCAAGTACGAAAAGATTGCGAGATCAAGTTGCTTGGCTCTCACAAGGGAGCAAGCAGCCCGCGATGTAACCATAATCTTCCTGATGAGGTCCTTAACGATCCCTCCGTACGTACTAATGAATCTACACATGTAGACAGCTTTTAACTTAGTTGAACATTTCAGCATTGTACAAGGGTCATATTCGCGTTATATTCTCAATTTACATTGTAATATTATCATTAAATTCACTGGATAATATTACATGATTTATTTGAAATAACCAAGATAATTAGAGCACGGGAATAGATCTGCTCATGATAGTGTTTGGATGAAGCATCTCAAACGTGCATATCTTACGTAATAATATTTTTCTGCGTGATGCTTCAACTAACATTGAATAATATTACATAATGAGCCAGTGGATTTTAAACAGTTCTATGATATAGAGGCATATTATTTTCTATACTTTGATACTGAATAGGTAAGTGAAGGGTTTTTAAACAACATGAATGTTATTCAATGTCCAAATTATAATGAGACTCTATTAAAATAATTGCCCAAATGAACCATGCGACGCTCTATAGAAAAACGCTACCAACTGCTTTGGCACTATGCTTTCTCAAAAAGAATTTAATTAAAATTATTATATAAATAAGGAAAAGCTGCGCAGTACCGCCCATCATGGTTATTTTCTTGTCTAACTATTTTCATTATGAGATTTGTTCCCTACTATAAAATGAATATTTTTCAATACACATATTATCATATATGTCCTATATCAAGGTATCTTTCATCATCGATGTTGTTCTTCTTTCATTGTAAAATAAAATGCATAAGACACGAAAACGCATAATGTTTTAAAATCACTCATTTAAAAATTTTACTACTATTCAACGTATACTAGTTTACAAATTTCATCATCAAAATAGTATAAAAATCATAATTATTCTATGATCTATTATAGATATATACAGATTCAATATTGCAAAAATAAATTATGTCATTATTAACTCATTTTTAAAAAATCACTGAATAATATTTTTAATATAACATTATCTTTCCAGTTTTTGGATTTTTTCGTTCAATATAATGCATAAAGTTGGCTAGAAGTGTAGAATAGTAAATCTCATATATATAATAATACTTAATATCTACAAGAAAAAGCACAACGATAAAGTTTAAAAATGTCGTGATATACAGGGTGAAAGAGTAATGTTTAAATTGATTAATCTCTAATATCTCAGAAGATTGTGAACCAAATCGACTCAAAACTACTCATCCAATAACCTAAAACCTAACAAATATTCTCTGAAATTTTCATTTTTACATCAAGTATTACTCAAGTTATCGTTGTCCAAAAGATGCATTTTTTGACATTTTACTTTTTTTTTCTCAGAAAACAAACCGTTATTACATAAAAAATTATAGGAATATACTTGTATATAAAATTACTATTCAGTCAAAATTTCAATGACTTTTATCGTATAGTTTTTGAGTAATAAATGTTGAAAAAAAATTTGTCATACAGTATAACAACTGAAAACCCACTCATATAAAATCGTTCACGGTCCTAAAATTGAAGAATTTTTGCTGAAAATTTCAAGCGCACACCGGGTATTGATAGCAAACATCTGTGCATAGTTTGGGAAATTTATACCGCAGATAGAACGAATGTTGATATGCCACATACTTACACATACACACACTCGCACCCACGCACGCACGCATGTACGCATGCACACACACACATACATACTTATAAACATTTTCTAAGACTAGTGTATTCGGACTCCCCAAGGCATAAAACTCGTTTATACCTTATAAAAACATAAATGTTAAATGTAGTTTTATACTAAAACGTTATTATCATATAGCACATATTTGTACAGTGTAATATAAAAAAGTTAAAAAGCGTATTATTAATATCTTCTAATGCATTATATAACATGTTTACTTAACCTTTTTGCAAAAGTTTAAATTGACTTAGGTGATTTTCCTACAAAATGACTCATACATTGAGAGGAAGAATTTGTATTTAAAAATCTTCTTAACTATGAAATTTTTGGATTCAAGTACAGAGATGGGAATATTTCTTAATGATTAGAACCTTGTCTTAATATTAATAATTAATAACTGTAATCGCGTGTCATCGACTAACCATCTGACATTTAGATTAGATTAAGTTTGCTGGCTATTATGACCTTTATAAGACCGTTTTATGTTAGCAAAAGTGTTTTGTTGCAACAATGATGTATATGCTCAAGACCGTTTTATATTTCAGTTTATAAAATAATCTCCATAAGTCAAAAAATCGACAAAATTTGTATGTTTTTCTATTTGTAAATTTAATAACCTTTCTTACTCTATCTGTTTATTCTCTTACTCATGCCGACTTTACAAATGTATTACGAGTTCTTAACTGTTAATGAATGTATCATTTGTGTTAAGTGCATAAGACGCAATCGCATAAGTACACGATTAATTTGCCACAAGTAATTTTTTCGTTCAATGCATAATGAATATGCATAATATTTATATACATACAATACAATTAACATTGAATTCAATCACTTTGCACTACATAGTTCAGATGACAATGTTTGACTACGACAGGACCAGAAGCCTTTGTGCAGATGAAGTGAACTGGTTTGAGCAAGGAAACCATTGAAAATCAATCATAAAAGCATCAAACTCCTGTTCAATCATGTCATAGTTTCAAAAAATAACTTCCATTAATATTAACCATTTAATTTATAATTTTTAATTTTTATTTTATTTAATCTAAATTTCTAATATTCCATTATATTTATAATAAAAGAATTATAAAATTTTAAACCATTTTTTTCGTACAATACTATGTGTGAATGTGTGTTTATTCTACATACCAGAAATATATATTGCCCATGCTTTTTCATGATAGATTACAGAGTAAAAAGACCCAACGTATATAAATTTCAAATAAATAATTATGTTTAACAGTCATTGATTTGATAGAATAATAAACTTTTGTTAGCCTACTGAAATTCGGTCGATAAAGGAATGTAATTCGTTCAAGACGAACTCGTAGCGACATCTGTTTGCTAAACTGTGAATCGCCGAACTACGATATCGTGAGTGAATAAAGTAGAGTTCAGCAAGAAGCTTTGAAAATTGAGCAGTAAAAAGGATACTTACTACTTTAACGACACAGCATATTATAATCAATTTATATTAATTACAGTTATAATTGTAAATGACTAGAATGTTTAATCAATCATTTATAAAATGTTATTTTTAAAATTATAAATTATTTTTTTGATATGTACGATTAACTATAAGCAAATTTTACAATATTGTTTGCTCAGTAATACAAATGTTGTTATATACTCACTAACTTTCTAATAATATATCTATAAAGTAAGCAATCAACAAACTTTTGCTGCTTTAAAATACTTTGAAATGTTTGAAACCACGATGCATAGTACAAAATTGGCTCAGAAATCTAAATAACTGTATTTCATGTTGAGATAAAAATAGCCATAACATCTTATGCATTTTTCCACTTATTAAGCAATCATAGGATACAAGAAAATTCAAACATAACCAAAAAATATATGCTAATCAATTATAATAAATAATTATACCACAAAACTAATATTAATGATCCAAGTCTATTCAAGAAGCATTTGAAAAGTAACATAACGAATCGTTATCCTGGACACCATTAGCTAGAGCAAAAAACATTCAACAACCATTCAGATTGATATTAATGTTCAGTGACTGAACGAGCCTGACCCAAAATCGATAAGCCATTTCCTTGCATGAACCTTAACGCATGCGGCATATAGGCAGAGAAAGTGAAAGAGCGAACCACACAGCCCATATAAGCCCGTTTATGTGAAATAACTACGAGAATCGAGGTAAACAAACTGTGCGTGCGGATTCTCTTAGGCTCTATAGATCGTTATACTCGCTAAATAAACGTACGTCCGCACTTCGCATACATATGGACGTGCATTCATGACCTTCTCGGGCTGGCTTGGGTAAACCACATAGATATTAAAGTATAGCAGGGGGTTGGTAGGTGTAGTACTTATTCGAAGGCTAAAAATCCAGAACGGCGAAAGGAACAATCTTAAGTTGCGTTTATTGGTAATTGTTAGGATTGATCTTTTATTGCAACCAGGCTTGACGCTACCACTCGGACAATAAAAACAAGTAATCTTTGAATCTGATAATAAAAAATAATAACAAAATTACCTGATCACATGCGAAATTTTTATAAAAAGTTGTCTTGGAACCTACGAGTCGAATATTGTAAGCGCACAAACTCTCAAGTAATAAGCTTTTTATATCGCATCACGCGATAAATTTTACGTTTTGACATTTTATAGAGATACGAGTCCGTACACAAATAAATGTACGAGCGAGTATGACCGGGAGAAATTGCTTTCCGATCGAGTAAGCTCGAGGACTGGAAATTAATAAAAAAAAATAATAATAATAATAAAAATAAGTAAGCAACACAAAAAGCGCCAGGAGCGATCATTTAAATTCGATACACAATCTCGCAAACTTTTTCATATGTGTTCCGTCGAAATCAGAGTCCCAGCCTGAAAAAGAGCGAGTGCAAGAGAGACGAGAAAGGTCGATTTAGTAAAGCGTTGTTCGATGGCGCGCGTAAGCTATAAAGTGTAAAAAAGTGCTAGTAAAACATTTTACGTTCGAGCACGAAGATACGGCAATATTTCTGAAAAATAGGAGGACCCCGGAAAGATGGGCAATATGCCATACCGAGCTAGTAGTAGTAGCCTAGAGTAGAAGTTGCGCGCTTGGCGTGCCACAGGCAGGTATGATATTTTTATAGTTATATATTTGCTAATAAAACGACTATATCGCGAAAAGATAACCTTAAAAACTGCATTTAAATATACACCACTTGGGAAATGAGATAAGACCTAATTCTTTTAAGTATTCTCCATATTGCTTTTTTATGTTTGTTATAAATTGAAAAATAGCTATGATTTAAAAAAAATTAGCACCAGAGTAAATTCAGTACTATTTTTACTATTATGTTGATAAAAAAAGTTTTATCAAAACATTTTCGAAATATATTTTGAGACCCTAAAAATCTAAATACACTATTTTGTGTGTGTATGTATATATATATATATATATATATATATATATATATATATATATATATATATATATATATATATATATATATATATATATATATATATATATATATATATAGAGGAAGCCATGTGCCAATGAAGTGGCAGCGGTTTTTTTATTACAGTGCTCGCGCAAGAAGACATATATATATATATATATATATATATATATATATATATATATATATATATATATATATATATATATATATATATATATATATATATATATATATATATATATATATGTCTTCGTTAATCAAACTTAGTTAATCATTACTTTTGGAATTATTTGTTCTAATATATTACTGTCAACTGCTATTGCTTATTAATAATCCAATTATTATAGAAAAATAGTATCAGACAAATACAATTAAAATTTCCATCGTTAGTTTGCAAGTTATAACTTACCCTGATGGAAAATAATCGAGAACTATGTAGATCTATCTAGTTTTCCATGGGAAATAATCGAGGGCCTCGATAAAACTAGATTATTTTATACCAGGATATTTAAAAACAAATACTGTTTCCATGTATAACAAAATAACAGCAATAGCTAATAAAAAAATCGCTGCCAATTCATTGGCACTTAGCTTCATCAAATTAAATTAATTGTTCCAATATGAAATTCTTTGTTCTAATAAAATAATTTTAAATTTCTATATCTCTTTCTAAATAATAGCTAAAAATGGTGTGCTTTATTATCATTAATGGTTTGACAAAAGATAATTTTTTACTAAAATTACTGAACGATAGGTAATAATGCTTATCACAGCAATTTTTTCTCTGTACGTAATTTATTAAAACTATTTAAATATTTAAATTAACTGTAATCAGATGTTAGTACGTAGATTCACTGAATTCCTAATCATCTAAAATTTTGTGAACGATTTGCCATCACAGATTTCCTAGATATAACCGTTTAAACTAAATATGACTTTTTTCGTGTATAACAAAAGAAGGGAAAGAGCCTGTGTAGTACATAGCCTTGTTCACACAGTCACGCCATCTTTCTCAATTGTTTGCAAGTTACATCCAATCCTCCTCATAACATCCTATTTCTCGTCAGTCCATTTTAATATTGTCCTCCCACCTTCGTCTCGGTCTACCTGGGGTTCTTGCTCCTGTCGGCTACCCTACGAGCACTCTAAGTACTGCTCTTTCATTACCCATCCTAGAGAGGTGTGAATCTATCTAGCAGTACATTAGAGAGAATTTTGTAGCATGTACAGATAAGAAAAATGCTTCTATAGTTATTACAGTTTGTTACTACAGTCTTTGGGGATTGTTTCTTTCCTCCATATGATGCAAATAAAATTATGAATTATTTTCTTAAGAGGTTCCCCTCCGTGTGTAAATAGTTCTGCCCGTAAATAATCTATTCCAGGGGCTCTATTGTTTTTTAACTTGTTGATTGCCTTGCAGACCTCCTGTAGGCTAGGTTGCTCAATTTGTGGTTCAGCAGTGTGAATTTTGTTATAGTCTAAAGTGGTTTGTTGTTCGTGTACGTTTAGGAGCTCGTCGAAATAATTTCTCCACCTATTTAGTAGTCCATCTGTGTCCGTTATAAGGTTCGTATATTCGTCTCTTAGGAAGTTTATTTTCCTTTCCTTATTAAACTTATACATGTATACATTTCCCGAATATTATTTCTATTACTGTTTTCATATATTGTTGAGACTTTGCTATTTTCCCACTTTCGTTTTTTATTCCGAAAAATTCGTTTGACTTGTTCCCTTATATTACGGTAATGTACGGAGGTGATCTCATTCGCGTTGTTAAGGTTAAGCATTCTAGCTTTTTGCATTTTTCTATTCCACTCCTCTTATTCCTCGTCAAACCACGGTGTTTGCTTGTTCTTTTTTCGCTGACCTAACAACGTCCTAGCAGCTTGTTTTATAGAACTTTTGATATTTTCCCAAGTACTTTCGATATCACTCCCTACCTCTGGGTCGCCTAACCTACTGTTATCAGATTCATCTAGTTTATTGAAAGTTCCTCCCTATATCTAGTTTTAACCAGCGGGTCATTTAACTTTTCGAGATTAAATTCCTCTGTTTGGCATGTTTTATTCTTATATTTGTTTACTAATAAACGATCCCTTATCTTGGCTATAACAAGAAAATAATCCGAGTCGCAATCGGCTCCACATAAGTTCGAACGTCGAGAATGTCAACGTACCGTCTTTGGTCAATTAATACGTGATCGATTTGGTTAAGTGTGCGTCCACCGGGACCTCTCCAGGTTACTCTGTGCCTGTCTAAGTGAATGAAACATGTGCTTTTGACTATAAGATTCTTCGACGCGGCAAAATTAATTACTCTCACTCCATTATCGTTACTCACGTCATGAAAACTTTCTTTTCCAATGGTCGGTCTAAAATTGTTCTCCTTTCCAATTTTCGCGTTAAAGTCTTCTAGAAATATTTTTGCGTCATGGATTGAAAATCTATTAAACACCTGCTCTAGTTTTGTGTAAAAGGAGTCTTTGCCTGTATCATCCGTGTCCTCCGTTGGGCAATTCACGCTGATAAATACGTACTTATACTATTGGCTATTGACGGTTAGGAACCCTATGCGATCATCAATGAATTCAAAATTAATTCCCGTGCGCATTACTCTATTACTTATTAAGAAGCCCGTCTCTAGCTGCCCTGCCTTTTCCAATCCGCTATATAAAAGTGTGTATTTATTCATATACTTTAAGTCCGGGCCTCCTCGTCGCCTAACCTTCTGTAGCGCTACTATATGTAATTTATACCTATCAGCCTCCCTTGTTAGCACCTCTGATATCCAGTCTTCAGCTAAGCTACGCGTGTTCCATTTGCCCACCCTTATCTTTGTTGTGGTTCTTTTGCATGTTTCTTCCCCGATAGTCCCCTCCCGGACATCCGAATGGGGGGCATCTTTACGTCCAGGCATATATTTTCCCAGTGAAGAATTCATGACTTATGATTCTGAATGACTCACCACGTTGTATTAGGTGTTAAATCTGGAGCAGGTTTATCACGTCTACTATCCGTACTCCGTGTCGTGTGTAACATTTGTAGATGCTTCGCGTTGGATTGTGTTGGTGACCGATCCGGTGTAGGTTCATCGCTCCTACGACCTACTCTTTCTCTTTTTTTTTTGTTCTTAGGTTTGGGATTGTCCTGGAAGGAGCATTGGCCAGTGGTCTGAAAGAGGAATTGGCCTGGAAGGGGGTGCATTAGGAGGGGTAATAGTGGAAGGTATGGTCCGTTATCCTCCAATTCGATGCCTGCACAATATCTGTTCAATTGTTTGTCGCGCAACGTTTCTGTCCGGCAGCATTCCGCAGACTGGCATGTGGCTGCTGGGAAATAAGAAACCCGCTGGCTTTGAAAAAAAAATTAACGGGCTTTCGGATTTCGCTTTCGGCGTTGCTGCATGTGGCTCTCACGTGTTTATTCACTTTCTCGCAGTGATTTTTGGCTCACGTTGCCATTGTTCGTAAGGTTAAGCATTCGTAATCAATAATGATTGAAAAGTCTTTGTTAGTTTTCCAGAAAAAATAAAGTAACATAAATGCGCGGCTGCGTGAATTTCAAATAACATCTTTTTAAATTATCAGTAGCATATACAATAACTTAAAAATGGAATGTATATCTTTTTTTTTTTTAATGAAAGTCTCACATAGCTTTAAATGAGAAGTAAGATAAAAATTACAGTTATGAGAGGGATATAATCTTAACTAAAATTAGGATTAAAATGATATGGAATCAAGGTTTGAAACTTTCCAATACACTTCATCGATATATAAGGAACATTTTGTTCGCTGAAAGTTTTTACTACTTGAAATTTTGTATCACAACTTTTGTGATTTATTGTATCAATGGCAGATTTTGATAGTAATATTTTCAAAAATTTACTATATGACTAAAATACTTAAATTTTTTTTAAATATTCTAATACACGTATAATATGTTGAAGATTATTTTGTTAATGTTTGAATAAAATATATCACAACCAAGCGAAGTTACGTATTGAAAAAATTTTGTTTTAATATAAAAAAGGTGCCGAATAAAATTTCCTATATGTATCAATTGTTAAAATTTCAATTTGATCAATTTTCAAAATTCTTTCCTTGGACAACACTTTTACGCGTTTTTAAGCGCTAATCCCCTTATTGGATCCGGCCCTTCAATTACATACTAGAAAGCTTTTTGACGGTAATCTGGCAAGAAGTTATGCTCGATTGAAAACAAGAAAGAAAAATTAGGTGGTAAATAGGCAACAGCGAAACTGATACTTATATAGTTGGAACAATTTCTTGCACTTTCCTATTTACTACCTATATTTTTTTCTAATTTTCAATCGAGTATAACTTCTTACCAGACTATTTTCAAAAATTGGGCATTACAAGTGGTCCACTAGACCTAAGAAATTCAGGATCGGGGGGTAATAACAAGTTGGCAAAAAGCGAAAAAATCCTTCTTTGATTTGTTCAAAATAGCTAAAATGGAATATCTTTGGAATTTTTTGAAAATGCCTATTTTTTGGTACTGCGATACTGGAGTTTTTTTAATAAAAGCTCCAGTATAGATTTTGAAGTCATCCTTTTAACAAAAGCAGCTGAAGATATGAGCAGTCGTATTTAAAAAGTATACGACAAAAATTGAAAGAAGCAGTATGCAGATCGTCGATGTTTGAAAAAATACATGATAAGTGGTTTGATATCCACAAATGTCCCACTAACTGTATCGCATAGTTTATTAAAGGAAAAATAAGATGCAAATATGGGTTGGAGGTGGTCAGTAAAAATAAATATAAGTTATGTACGGGTAAACAGGGTTAATAGTGATTGAGCCAGTGGTATTTCAATTTCGGGACAATTGATCCTAATTTCCAGACACAATATTCAATTTATTTATATTTAGACAGTTATGTGTCAAAAATGATATTGTTAAAATATTTTAATAAAATGAACTGTTTCTAATTTTTCAGTGTTGACTATTTATATTTAAATATAGCGAGACTTATTAACTTGAATTTTTTATAAATAGCAATGTACTAAAAAGTATAAAATGATATATTTCTGTCTGTTCTGCATGTCCGCCTTAAAACTATAACATTCATAGCTACTAAACATAAATGCAAATAAGCAGAACGACACCTTGGGGTGTTCGTTTTTTTCATAAAATAGTACACGCGTTGCAAATACTTTTTTTTTGCTATATTTTGTTTTCTTCAAAAAGGTATCAGATCTGAGCTAGGTCCTTAATAAATATAATATACGAAAGAAGATTAAAATAAAGTTGTATGAGCATGACGGGGCGCAGGGACAGGACGCTGGGACGGGATCCAGCGAAGCACCCCCCCCCCCCCCCGTAATTTCGTAAATAATGTTCGAATTATGGTAAATTAGAAAAAAATACTTTTGTTTACCGCATGGCTGAAGCGAGATACCGCGCAGTTTAAACGAGCCATTGTCCCGCGAAATATCCTCTCAAGAGAGATATACAGGATTTTTGTCGGGACAAAAAGATTGTTTTCACCCACCGTACGCGGAACACAATGATCAGTGCACAGCGTCTGCGAAATACGGCGTACGCGAAATACGATGTTCGCACACGCGTCGGTAAAAATGCGAAAATCGGGCACTTCTCGTACGCTATCCAAGCATGAAAAACGAGCTTCTCACATGAAGTATCAAAAACTTCTTTTTTGACACAGCGTGCGTAAAGTTCTGATGTAAAGTGCAAATTTCGGTGCATAAAGTTAACATTTTCGGACACGTGTACGTAAAGTATTAAAATTTGTGTAAAGTGCAAATTTCGGTGCGTAAAGGGAACTTTTTCGGATACATGTACGTAAAGTATTAAACTGTGTGAAAAGTGCAAATTTCGGTGCGTAAAATGAACTTTTTCGCACACGTATACGTAAAGTATTAAAGTGTGTGTAAAGTGAAAACTGTGTGTAAGTTATTATTGTAAAATGATGAAATATTTGTATAATTATGACAAATTTAGAAAAGTATAAATAAACTCTTAAAAAATTTGAAAAATGTAGAAAATGTTTTAAAAATTGAAAACTTTTGGAAACATTGCAAAATTTCAAAAATTTCAAAAATATTTTTTTAATATTTTGAAAAAATCTAGAAGTGATAAATTTTTTTTAAATACAAATTTTTATATTATTTTTAATTGTTACAAATGATGATTAATAAGTATATTTTTTTTAATATTTGAATATTTTAAGAAATTCGAGAATTGGTACATTTTTTTTTTTTTTTTTAAACATGATGATTAATAAGTATATATTTTTCTTGGGGATGCTCCCCTTCCTCTATTTTTTCTACCATTTCGTCGAGAAATTCATAACACAACGTCTTCCGGTGAACTGATTTCAACGAAACGAATTAATTACGCACTAGTTGAATAAACTGCTATTTTTTTAAGTTAGAGCCTAAATGGAGTATGTAGGTAGAAAAAAGTTACAGGGATGCCAACTTAGCATATTTTGGAAAACGATTAAATCATTTTAAACAAATAAAAATAATAAGTTTTTTTAATGAACCAAATGTGACCTATTAAGTGGGCATGGATTAAACCCAAAAAGAGGCCTTTTTTGTACGAGTCCAGAAAACTTTTTATGTTTAAAAGCAATTATTCTGATAATTTTGTACACTATCGAAACACAATAATATATTAAATTTTACCGTTGTAAAACCTCAAAATCTTGATCCTACATGTCACAATAAATAATTATTTCAATACCATTATTTTCAAAGAACTTTGTTCCTCACACGATTCTAGGTGACATGATCAATGATAAATTTTTTTTCGCCGGTTACTCGACTCCTTTTGATATGTGTTACAGAAAAAGCGGAGGACTATTTCGCTGAATTTTTTTCTTCTTCTTTTCTGGACATCCAATAAATTTATTGAAAAAAAAATTTTAATATTATTTTTGATAAAAATTTTTGAGGTTTTTTAAAAATCGAAAAACTGCTAAAAAATGAAAACGTATCGAAAAACATAAAAAAATATTTTTGAGCCGTCTTTCATAAATAAAAACCAAAAATCAGCCCCGAAACATTAATTTTTACCATGTATATTCAAAGTAATGCTGATCCACATCCATACACACACACCCACACGCACACACACAGCCACACGCACACGCACACACCCACGCACACACACGCACAAACACACATGCAAGCACGCATGCACGCACGCACGCATGCATGCACGCATTCACGCACGCACACACACACACACACACATGCGGACATTTTCTAAAAATAGTGTATTTTTATTCCAAATTGCCTAAAATATATTTCTAACATGTTTTTAAGAAAACTTTTTTTATTATTACAAAGCTTCTACTGGGAGGAAAACTGCAGGTCAATCGATTGATAGCTATATTTTTATTAAGTACTGTACATACATTTTAAAAAAAAAATTTTTTTTCTTATTTATTTTAAATGATAAAAATTATCGCCAATAAGATCTGTAACGGTAGATCATTGAATTTTTCGTTGAACGTAAACAACCACAGAATTATTTTCCACGAAGCTTTTTTAACTTTGCCTTAATTGCAATGTACTTTCCAGGATTAAGGTGGGAAGTTCCCACACGTATGCGATGTCATAAGTACTATGCGTTCAGTTAACTTTGTAATTTTTCAATACAAACTTTTCAACATCATATGCAATTTTTAATGATAGATAAAAATCAGTATTTATTAAATTTGTATGATTCATAAGTTTAAAACAAAATTTAACACGCATCGCGTCACAGTTTACGAGCATCGATTTCGTACTTCGCTAAGCAAGATTTTCATTTTCTCACGCACGGCGGGTGTAAAGGCGCGCCGCTTGAAAATCGGGCTCTAAAGCGCTAGGTATAAAAATGGTTTAATGTTGCCGTAGCTTAAGTATGATCATGAAACTATGGGTTCACCAAGTTTGCGGCGGCGGTGGCGGTGGCGTCGGCGTCGGCGACAACGACGCGCTCGCGATCGATCAAGCGCAGAGGTGTCACCAGGGGTTCGGCGGCCTTGGACGAGTAAAATAAAACATTCCGAGAGCCATGCGCCATCGATCGCGCGCTTCTTGTACAATCAGAAAGACCGATCGTAATCCATGCGTTGAAAAAAAAAAGAGGAGGAATTGAAATTATAAGTTGATAGAGGGAGTATATGTACTGACGGCCGGCACGCCGCCGCCGCCACCACGACGAGGCGACGTTTTCGATTAACGAGCGCGGAACAAAGTAGAACATGTAATGCGCGGACTACACGTGTATATGCCAAGACTCATCCTGATATTATACATACAAGTTGGAAAGTTTTATTACGTATCTTTTTGCGAGCTTTGTAAAAGTTGTGTTTGATTGCTTCGTGTTCTATATATGTTGGCGCAACAAATATAATATGAAAAAACTTTATGATGCTAATAAAAAGTAAACTAATATCAGCAGCGTAATGAATACATTGTATTTACCTTAATTTAAACAATGTCGTGAGAAAGTAAGACTAATTATTTGTTAAGAACTTTTACTATTCTTCCTATTGTCTTATTTACTGTCCATTGTAAGTCAGGGTTGTTAATTATTGATAAGTAGATCTAAGTTCGTTTGTAAATAAACGAAATTTCTAATTCAAAGTAAAAACGCATTTAGATACGTTAGTGCTTTAGAAAATTTATGTTTGCAGATTAAATATTCTAGCTGCTCCTATGCCATGAAAACGTCACTCCGCAAAAATGAATCACGTTTACGATTGGGGAAAATATTATGCCTATACTGCAAAGATATCCGCACCCTTGAATTTTCCTGGTAAAGAAAAGAGAGCGTCAATCTTTATGAAAATGCGCTATGTTTACTCTCGCAACAAACATTCCGATGACATTGTTAAATTTGACGATCGTAGGTAACGGAAAGTTTTTTGCTTCCTCTTAAAGAAAGCTTTCTAATAGTAAAAATAAAAGTTTACTTAAAAATATGTTAGAAATATGTTTTGGGCCATTTCGAATCAAAATACACTATTTTTATAAAATGTCCGTATGGATGTGTGTGTGTGTGTGTGTGGGGGGGAATCTGTGTGTGTGTGTGTGTGTGTGTGTGTGTGAGTGTGTGTGTCACCATATTGCGAGTAATCCACGGTTAAATTTAATGTTTCAGGGCTAACTTATTTTTTTTTCATGAAGACGGCTCAAAAATAATTTTTTTGTTTTTCGGTTTTCTTTATACCTTAGAAATAATATCATCTATTTTGTGATAATGCATTTGAAATATCTTAAAATTACCTATCTTTTCCGACCCGACATTTTTAATAAGCTATTTCCCTTTTTCTGTTATACACAGAAACTTCATGTTTTTATTTAAACGGTTATATCTCGGGAATATATCATGGAAATATATTGAAAAACATTGAGATGATCAGTAACATCGAGTACAATATTCATTTTTGAGACATTTTATTTTTCTTTTGCCGAGAAAAATATTATTTTGTAAAAAAGAATAGATTTTCTATGTCAAACGATAACTTGAATAAAATACATTATTCTTTTTGAAAATCTCTTAGCTAAGTTCTTTGCCCAGATCATGAAGACTTTTATTTTTCAAGATATTTGAAGTTACGTTTTTCTTCAACCTTTCGATCGCTTATATCTCGAAAATGGCGCTCATTTCTTTTTATGTCTTAATGAGGATTCGGAATTAAAATAAATTTTAAGATCATCAACTCGTTTTATCAGGTAAATTAATTTAATATATAGAAATAATATGATCGCTTCAGTGTAAATGCATTTGAAATAGAATCAAATTATCTTCTCTGGCACGAAATTTTTTGTTATATACGAAAACGTCTTTTTTTAAACGTCCAAATTTCTTGGAAACATATGATGGAAAATCTTTATAAACATATTAAGATGGAAAAGGTTCCATCCACGATCTCTTGGCAGTCTTGGCTCAGCTCTTTGATCAGAATATGAAATCTTTTATTTTTCAAGATATTTGATGTTATATTTTTTTTATTAGTTTTTTATTGCCAATTTTTTGGATATTACATGGTAAGTTTTTACGAATTGCTCACTTTTTTGTGTTTATTGATTAAATTAAAGACCTTTATTTAGATTCATCAACTCGTTTTTGTTTTGTAATAATTATTTATGATTTATTTTTCAATTTGGTAGCTGATTTCTTGGGTATTAAGTGGTAATTATTGTCCATTCAAAGCTCTTTTTTTAGTTTTTTGATAAAGAATCAAAATTAAAAAGATTTCTTAAATTTCGTCAATTTGTTTTTGGTTTGTAACGATTTTTATAATCCATACTTTTTCTTGATACATATAATAAATTAACTCTCCATAAACTTAAAATCTTTACTAATTATAATAATTTGATGGTATCCGTTTATTATTTAGCACATAAAATAGTATTATTGTAATAGTTGTGGTTGTTGGTACAAAAATAAGTAATATGATCGCCTTACTGTAAATATATTTGAAAGAGCATTTTAAAATTACCTATTTTCTTCGACGCGAAATTTTCTATAAGCTATCTTTCTTCTTTTGTTGTACATGAAAACATCATTTTCTGTTTAAATGGCGATAATCAGCAACATTTTCGACGCCTCTTTATAAACTCGCGTAGGCAGTATAACCTAGCGCGTAAATCATCGTGTACCCGAAACCGCAGCATGCAATACAAAAGAGAGATAAGTAAGTCAAATTATAAGAACAAAGTATTTCATATTGGAACAATTAATTTAGTTTGAAGAAGCTAAGTGCCAATGATTGACATCGGGTATTACATCCGAGTACATTGAAATTTATACGGAATCATATGTCAGTGGTAAAATTTTATCGAAATTAATTGAATTAGTACAATTTTATCGATTTTTGTTATTACTAAACATAAAAGGGATTAACCGCGTTTAAATTTATAACAAGATGACGTCAAAATCCTTTGAATCAAACAACAATAGAGCAGAATGAAACTGTATTAAGCCACAAGTTTGTTGCCAACTCTAATAGCTTGCTAAACAAAATAAACTTTAATTGAATTTAAATATTATCTCAAACACGTCAACGTAACAGGCACATTTTTACAACATCCAATTAGCTCCCCATCAATAAACAACAAATACCATTGCAAAACAAACGCAGCGCTAACTTTACATAAAACTTTTACGCGCGCGGTAAATTAATCGCATACACTTTAAACAACACGCGACAATCTCTCCGCAGCGCGTATTGCCGATGAATAATTCAACGTGTCGCCGTGGGAATTCAGCGAGGATTGTACATTCATAGTTGACAAAACGATCGCATTTCTTGAACTAGCAACGATCTCTTATGTGATTTTACATTTAATCAATCTTTATAATATATATATATATATATATATATATATATATATATATATATATATATATATATATATATATATATATATATATATATATATATAATTAGTTAGAAAATAAAATTTCTTGTGTCTTCGAGTTCACAGAGAATCGTTCATATATATATATATATATATATATATATATATATATATATATATATATATATATATATATATATATATATATATATATATATATATATATATATATATATATATATATATATATATGAACGATTCTCTGTGAACTCGAAGACACAAGAAATTTTATTTTCTAACTAATTTTAGCAGGTATATTAGATTCTTGCAAGTGCCCGTGAATTTTTTCAGATTTTTTTAACCAAGTATGTTCGAGTTACAGTTGGTCAAGGACGGTAATTTTAGCATTTTTGCATTTTGGAGCTGCTTTGAATGATTTTTAACTTAAAAGGAGTGCATTTTACGCAAAAATTGAATCTGTACTTTTTTTATGAAAATTTTCTGAGTTTTTCATAAAAATTATTTTTACGGTTATATGACCCTTCATTATATAGATTTAGTCCATTTCAAAACTCAAAAGTTGAAAAAAAGAGAGTTCGATCACTCGATCGACTACTAAAAAATTCATGGAGATGCCTTTTTTAGTACAAAAATACCTGCATAACTCCCAGAATGATAGTCAAGATGTATTTCTTGCTAAATGTATAGAGAACAGTCAAATTAGGTTAAAATATGATTAAAATCCCTATTTAGCGCCTATAATAATGGGTTCGACTACATGGATCATCAATAAAAGAATTATGAAGGTAGTTTATATTAGTACAAAAGAAACTGATATAGTCAGTTAGACTATGAAGGTAGCTTATATTAGTGCAAAAGAAACTGATATAGTCAGTTATACTATGAAGGTAGCTTATATTAGTACAAAAGAAACTGAGAAAGTTGTTTTTAAGCCTATAGGTTTAAAAATGTAAAACATGACTACATGCTCATATTTAGCCTTGATGAACATTGAACTTAAGGGTTTCAAAAAATCTGAAAAAATTCACATACATTCTACATACCAAGAGAAAATTTTCTTTTTAAGTCGATTTTCCACAGAGGCATCCATATATTTATATGTAGAATGTATGTGAATTATTTCAAATTTTTTGAAACCCTAAAGTTCAATGTTGATCAAGGCTAAATATGAGCATGCAGTCATGCTTTACATTTTTTAAACCTATAGACTTAAAAACACTTTAAACCTATAGGCTTAAAAAAATCTGAAAAAATTTATATGCTTTCTACATA
Source organism: Gastracanthus pulcherrimus (assembly GCA_949152435.1). Classification (NCBI taxonomy): domain Eukaryota; kingdom Metazoa; phylum Arthropoda; class Insecta; order Hymenoptera; family Pteromalidae; genus Gastracanthus; species Gastracanthus pulcherrimus. The sequence continues at coordinate 4,691,104 of OX424574.1, read as the reverse complement.
CAAAATGAAAGATTGTTTCTGAAATTAAAAGAAAATTTTATATATATATAACTCCCTGATAAATCGAAAACAAAAAACATTTTCTTTTAATTTCAGAAACAATCTTTCAATTCAGTCAGTCAGCCAGTCAGCCAGTATATAGAAGGACATATCCGGCCTGACTGGCTGACTGACTGACTGATGAGCTGACTGACTCATCAACGTCGAGCCAAAGCCATTAAACCTAGCGACTATAAATTTGGATTGTATATTCACAGAACCATTTCAATACTCCAAGGCCCGATGCGATATCGGCTTTTTTATTGTTTCATAAGTTTTTTAATACTAATTTCTAGAAAGTAATTTCTGGCTTTTCCCTAATCGACCGCTAAGTGGATATATTTTTCAATTATCGAATCCTAAATTGGTAAAAAATAGCAAAATGTGATTTTACGGGATTTTAATTTTTTTTAAATCTTCAATGTCCGATGACATATCGGTCTTTTATCATTGATAGGTTTTTTAAAACTATTTTCTAGAAAGTAATTTCTGGGTTTTCCCTAATTGACCGCTAAGTTGATATATTTTTCAATTATCGAATCCTAAATTGGTAAAAAATAGCAAAATGTGATTTTACGGGAATGTAATTTTTTGTTTAAATCTCTAAGGCCAAATGAGATATCGGCTTTTATATCACTTTATAGGTTTTAGAATACTAATTTGTAGAAAGTAATTTCTGGATTTTTCCCTAATCGACCGCTATGTGGGAAAATTTTTCATATTTCGAAATCTAAATGGGTCAGAAATAGCAAAATGGGATTTTACGGATTCATTCAAAATTTTCAAGGCCAAATGAGATATCGACTTAGTTATCATTTAAAATGCTTACTAAATATAACTTCTAATAAGTTATTTCACAGTTTTTCCCTAATCAACAGCTAAGTGGATTAATTGTCCGAAATTCAACCCAAAATCCATCCATCCATCCATACCCATCTTCTATATATATATATAAAAGTCGTGTCCTGATTGACCGCTTGACTAACTGAGTAACTGACTGACTGACTGATTGAATGACTGACTGAATGACTGACTGATTGACTCATCAATGCCGAGCCAGAACTATGAACCCGATCGACTTGAAATTTGGATTATATATTGTTTTTATATTGTAGGCAACGAATAAGAATGGATTTTACAAGACTCTAACTCCAAGGGATAAATTCTACAAATTTTAATGTTTAGGGAGTTAAAAACGTTGTTTTGAGCATTTTATGAGATTTCCTTCACTCAAAAAGAATTTATCATAAAGAAAGTAATAAAGAAGTACGTTTAACCAGTTTTAAGCAAGATCCAAAATTATTATTAGCTTTTGTGCGTGTATGTTCCATGCGAGGATGTACTTAAGTTGTTATTCCGAGAACACCGTTGCTTCATTTTTGTAGTTTTAAAGAATTTTAAAACCCATTATGAACGATTTTAGAATGAACTTAAGTTGTTATTCCGGGCACAATTTGCACGAAGGTGCAGTTAAGTGGTAGTGCACTTGCCTGGCATTGGCATATATGTAAGTTTCGGTACTTTCTACGACTTTTAAACGAATAAGGACTACGAAAACATTAACATCGATGTAAACTCAATTTTAAAAAAAGTCAGTTAAGTGGTTATTCCTGCAAGCCACATATATATATATATGGGTCATTCTAATGCTTTTCGAACCAATTTTACGCACTAATGTCAGGGATTTTACCGGTAATTTCTTATATGAAAGTACTCATCAGAATAAGCTCGCAAAAAATTTTTTAGCTCCTAAGATCTGTGCGACCTAGTAGTGTTCAGAATTTTCGAAAATAGCCACAAAATGGTTATTTTCAAAAGTTTCGTGGAAGCTATCATTAATACCAATTCGAACGTATCAAAAAAAAAACTTTTCTTTTTTTACGAACTTTAAGAAAAAAATATTAGACCCCCTTGTCAGTTCAATGGGTCACCCCTATAGAGATAAATATAAACATAAAATTTTGCGTTCTTTAGATTATGTTTGGTTGCTTTCCATTTTACGATTTCGAAACGAATTCAGATCTTCCGCATTTTAAATTATTCGTCCTTAAAAGACCTTTAATTCCTTTTTTGAAACGTTCAAATTGGTTTCTTATTGTTAAAGATACACCCTCCTGAAAATAGGTACTTTTTTGAGAATCCTTAAGTTAGTATCCGTGTAATTTCTTTCTAGCTCTAACTTTCAGAAAACATAGTTAAAACATCCTAGAAAAGAATGCTTTTAGTTTAGTGTTGGGTATTGAACTTATTAACATAACTGTGAATTATTATCCAGCTGGCTTTTTTCACCTAAAGGAATCGTCATACTATTAAAGTCTGACGTAATTAACGTAACGTATTATACATTACGGACAATTATACGTACACTACAAAAAGAAAATCTGAAATTCGGTACTACTTCGTACTGAAATGGCAATGCAACAAAATTCAGTACTACCTGTTCTGAATTAGAAGCCGCCTCACAGCGATCTGAAATTCAGCGCTCTAAGTACTGAATTTCAGATCGAACGAACTGTAAAATCAGAGAGCAAAATTTAACCTAGAAGAAGGATCTCTGTAGAGGTTATGGTGAACGATGATGATGTCTAGGTTGTACGCTTCGTATTTAAGGCAACCAAATATTGTAAAACTTATAAAAATAATGTGCTGATATATTTGAGATTATAAATATTATTTTATCGGTTATGATATATTTATACATTACATCTATTAGTAATAACATTCAGACTAATATTATACGATATCCAGGTGAGCCATATCCCCGATAACGGTGTCTTGATGAACGACTTCGAGGCTTTTTACCTGAATATGTTTTTGACGACGTCCAGGTGCGGTACACCCGGTCCCCGAGAACGGTGCCTTGGTAATCCACTCCGAAACTTTTTACCTTCATATTATACCAATAAGGTCCAGATGTACCAGGTCGCTGATGACGGTGTCTCCATTTTATTATTTAGATGTTAAGAATAAATATTATAATTAATTAAATATTCATAACCTCAAAAATGTACAGGTACATTATTTAATAATTATAATATTTTATTTTTTTTACAGATTTAACCCAGGTTTGACTCCTTGATCAAATGCTTTTACCATTGAGATGGTTGGTTCCAGTTTATAGTTTTCTCAATAATGTATGCAAATGCACTCGTCATGTACAAACTATATTTCTCTACTTGTAATGATGTTTCCCTTTTTTGATAGAGTTTGTCTCTTATATCTTATCAAATAGTGCGATCATTGATCCCAAAGTAGTTCCTGAATGATTAATTTTATGAAACTACTTTAGCGTCAATGGTTTCAGTCTTTGATAAGATATAAAAGAGACAAAATCTATCAATAAATGAGAAACATTATTATGAATTAAAAAATATAGTTTATACATGACGACTGCATTTGCATACATCATTCAGAAAACTGTAACTGAAATAAACCACCTCAATGGTAAAAGCATATGATTAAGTTGGATTAAAACCTCAATAACAAGATTTTAATAATTAACAAGATTATTCAATAAAAATACTCGAATGATGCTTTTACCAGTGAGGTAATATATATACAAGTCTATCAGTAGACATCTGTGAATAACTTTCATGTATGTTTACAAAAAATGTTCAAGTTTACACGACACGAGTATATATGCTCTTGAGATTTGTCTCCTCATTAACGCCTAATAATTCTTAATTCATAATATTGTTTCTTATTTATTACTAGACTTTGTCTCTTAAATCTTATCAAAGAGTAAGATCATTGACGCCAAAGTAGTTTGATAAAATCATTGATCATCCACAAACTACTCTGGCGTCAATGATCTTAGGTAATATATAAGAAACAAAGTCTATCAATAAATAAGAAACATCATTATAAATTAAGAAATATAGTTTATACATGACGAGTGGAACAAACCACCTCAATGGAAAAAGTATTTGATTAAATTGATTTGAATTCTATAAAAGGGTATTATTTTTGCGACAAGTACTGAGGTAAGAAACTTCAAAAGCAATTGCCCTTATGTCATGGAAACTGTAACTTATCAATAAAAATACTTTTTAAAATAAAACTTAACGTACCGAAATATCAATCAAAAGCTTTTACCATTGTAATAGTATACTTGTTATAAAAATTTGCTTTTGCTTTTGAGTCTTTTACCTAACCGATACATACGCTATTCGTAGATGTGTGTCTTATTGATTCACATATTACTATGTACTTGTATCTAATCATAAATAAACATAAAATACAATAATCGCTTACCTTAAGAACTGACTCTCACTTTACCATGAAAAAACAAACACTTATTCGTGAAATCGTAATTATAGGTGCGTTTTCGATCTCGCGTGTAGAACGATAGGGATAGGCGCCGGGCGACAGAGTGCGACCTCTGTGCAGAAATGTCACGTGGTCTATCGATTTCAGATCAAGTATTACTGAAATTCAGTGTGCTGGCTACTTATTATTCTATTTTAGTTTGGATTTTACTGAATATCAGTAAACTTGTATCTTGATTACTGAAATTCAGTTCGGGAGGCATTTCAGTAGCAACAAAATTCAGTACTGGGGCACTGAATTTCAGATTTTCTTTTTGTAGTGTACGGTGAACCTTTAATTTGAGTAATCGAAGCATCATTAAGGATATTTGAATGAAAAGTTACGATGTATTCAAAATTATGAATAAATTTATGTGGCAAAATGGGAGCCCGCAAGATGTCAACGAATTGCGCCCCTACATGGCCGGCATCTTGCGGCCTCCGATTTTGCCACCTAAATGTTATCACAATTTTGAATCTATCGGACATTTTCATCCGAATATCCTTAATGACGCCCCGACCACTCAAATTAAAGATTTTAATGTCAGATTTCTTTTTATCGTACGTATAATTGTCACTTCAATAGTATGACGTTTACTTTAGGTGTACAAAGTAAGCTGGAAAATAATTCATAGTTATGCTAATAAGTTCAATACTCAACACTAAACCAAAAGGGGCAGAGAGAAAGAAGTTACAGAGGTACCAACTTAATGATATTCAAAAAAGTACCTACTATCAGGAGGCTGTATCTTTAACTATAAGAAACCAATTTGAACGTTTCAAAGAAGGAAATAAAGGTCTTTTAAAGACAAAGAATTTAAGATGCGTAAAACCTGAAGAACGCAAAATTTTAGGTTTATATTTAGCTCTATAGGGGTGACCTTTTGAACTTACAAGGGGGTCTAATATTTTTTTTCTTAAAGTTCGTAAAAAAGGAAAAGTTTTTTCTTTGATACGTTCAAATTGGTATTAATGAGAGCTCCCACGAAATTTTGAAAATAGCCCTTTTTTGGCTATTTTTGAAAGTTCAGAACACTCTACTAGGTCACACAGGGGACATTAGGTGCTAACAATTTTTTTGAGAGCTTAGTGTGATGTGTACTTTCATATAAGAAATCACCGGCAAAATCCCTGACATTAGTGCGCAAAATTTGTTCGAAAAGTATTAGAGTCGCCCATATAATATATATGTATATATATATATGTGTGTGTATATATATATACACGTACATACATCCATTCGCGAGTCCTGCATGCATAAAAAAGGAATAACGAGGCTATAACTTCTTCATTTATGAGCCATGAATATTCTACGCGCTCTGCGTGTGCGTGTGTGCGTGCGCTCGATCCCCATATGTCGCACTGGATTAAAATATTCCCTTAATTATACATATGAGATTTCCACGAGAAATAATGTCGCTTGCGTATTGTTTTCGTCGCCGTATCCTGCTCTCTCGAAATTTTAATTAGAGTGCCTACCGGAGTGCAGTCGGCCGTAGTCTTTGTTTTCCGAGCAGAAGCCGAGAGATGGTAAGCAGCCTAAGCTGTTCTGTCATTGCTACTGCCGCGCTGTTTGCGAAGGCTGGATTCATATGCATGTTCGCGTGGATGCGCGCATGTATGTGTGTGTGCACGGGTAATGTGTGACGTCACACGTGAAGGACGTAGCTTCCGGCAAACAAGCTGACGATGCCAAAACAACCCCCTTGACTTCGCTTCAGCATCGTAGCGCTGTACTTTAGTTTGCATTAATTCTTACCTGTGCAAGCGCCAGCGTTGTTGTGCGTGCGTCTTGTCCAAAAATAATGTTGATGATATACAGAACATATTGAGTTAAAGAGATTGGAGGAATTTGAGTTCTTTCGATGAATCGTAGAATGAATTGAAAATTGTGTCAATGTGATAGAATCATTTTTTAATGTAATGGATAGAATGCTTATGAAATATCGCTGTGCATTAGATGAAAGTTTAGAAAATGTGAGTGAAAGGATAATAAATGAGCTTGAATTCTTGTGAGTCATCGGCATTATTCTGTTTGCCCTTAACCTTTTGTACCCGCAGTCTTACAATTTTTCTAAACTGAAAGCTAATCAATATTTTACTAAAACTTATTAATCTATGTACATTTTTTACTAATTTTAAGATTATCATATTTTATTTGCATATTATGTACACCATTAGATAATATCAAAAATATACAGAAAAATACGTTTATTTAAAGATCATAGTATGTTTTTAGTATCAGTCGAAGAAGATAAGAGACAATAAATTATTTTTTTATCTCTATCAGTTGATAAATTAATATAATTCATATAGAACACAAAACGATAATTAAGAAAATCGACATAATGTCGGATATACAACGCCCTTACTACACCAGAGAAAAAGTTCTCTCTTAATTAAAATGCCGTTTCACAATGTTTCCTTTGTCAATCATAAAGCAACTCAATTAGCTCGAATGCCTCTCTGTACTTAAAAAGAAGAGAGAAAAAAATTACGACAGCCAGCACAACACAAGACACTCGGAAAATATCGTTTAGGGGTCAATTTGAGCGAGCGAGAAGGAAACGCGGAGAGAAAGAGAGCGTAGTACGAGAGTCGTTCCCTGCAGTGTTCCGGCGATAAATAACGCCGCCGACAGCGCCTCATTATACTCGAAAAAAAAACGCTCCTTTTCCGACGTTAATTCATCGAATACAAGCCGGCGCGGCTCCCTCGTATCACACGCAGAGACTAGCCCAGATCTCGCCTGGAACTTATCCATCCCTCTGACCAATTATTCTCGGAGCTATATCACTGAGTCGCTTGGGTTCCCCCCTTCCTTCGCTCTCTTTCTCCTGCCCCCCCCCCCCCCCACACATACTTTGCGCGCGGTATCTCCTTCGCCATTACTTCCTGCACCTGCGAATATGTCTCGCAGGCTTATTCGTTTACGAAACTATTCTTATCGTTGTTGGCCAACCTCCGAAATACCTCTTTGTGATAGTTTCTCGCGTCCCCCTCTACAACCGCGCTGGGTAGATTTGGAACTAAAATTAATTTGGCTCTTAGGCAGAGAAGAGAGGGAATCATTTTTTACCTTTAAAGTCTAGATATATATTTTGATAATCCAACTCCCCCATCAGTGATGCCCACATTTCTATTGAAATTAATTAAATGACATGGAAAGAACATCTGCGTACATTAAGTATAATTCATTAGGGCTACTTTTACATTCGTCGTGCATTGCCCTCTGTTATTTCATAAAAATAAACTGTGGTATATATCTTGATAGAGAAACATTTTTCTGAAAGTGTATGATAAAGTTTCAGGGTTTTAAAAAAGCTATCAGATTGGCTAATCAGATTTTGAGCTCGTCTGATAAAGTTTTTTATAATCCTGAAACTTCTCCATTTCATGCTTTCAGTGAAAAAGCCTCCATTCCGAGATATATATCAATTTATTGACGAGAATTAATGTAATTATAACAACCGATTTTTTACGATCTCATTACCGATCTCAATCGATTCAAGCTACGGGTACTTATACCTACTATCAGAAAATCTCCTGAAATTCTCCAGGTGTTGGAATAAAAAACCAACCACCTAATAGCTTTCTTATCGCGCTTTTATCGGGCTCCCCTCCACGTATAATATAACATCGAACATGCGCCCCTTTTTCTACGGACTACCAGTGTAAAGGCACTCCTACACCACAAAATTTAGAATTAACTATACTAATTTCTTACACATCAATTCCATAATTCACTCTCCTATTATATCCTCAAAAATGACACTATAATTTCAACGATACCTCCGTAATACCATAAATCAAGCGTTCCATCGGACTTTCCAAACCGATCTCACAACCGCCCATTTATACTCCCAGCTACTTAACTCCGTCTCTAATTATTCTTCACAACCAAAGTAGATAAAGAAAGAACCATCCTAATCCCGCATTCATCGCTCTTACCCGCGTGCATAACGACATCGATCACGCGCGCTTCTAGCTCTTTGTCCGCAGGCCGCAACTCGCCCCACCTCGCTGCAGTCAACGTCAACCGAGCGCGCGAAAGCTCGGAGTAATTTCGCCAGTCTCGTGTTTTCCCAAAATCCCTCTTAGCTCTCTCTCCTGTTCGTCCTCCCACCCCTCAGGAGCCAACAGCTGCAGCCGGCTCGATCCCTCTGCATCAAGTGCAATATAAGCAGAGCGCGGCCGAGCGCGCCGCGGCATCGACCCTCTCTCCTCGTCTTTGGCCTACTATCAGCAACAGCGGCAGCGCCTGGCGAACTGCAGACAGAGACAGACAGACCGAGAGCTAGAGAGAGAGAGAGAGAGCAGCAGCTCGCCATGGACTGGGGCTGGCGGTTTTAAGGTTGGTAGGTCGCGGCGCCAGGTGTGGTCCTCCTCCTCGCGGCGTCGTCGTCGTCGCCGTCGACGTAGTTATATCCATGCGCGCGCGCCCCCGTATGAAACACACGGGCGCGCGCGAGTTTGCCTGATTCGGCGCGCGCGCTCGCGCTGCCCCTGCGCAGCAGCAGCAGCGGAACAGACGTCGCGTGGCAGCACAGCCCGCCTGGCCGGACAGAGAGCAGCGCCGCAGACTGACTCCGACTACTCGGCCGCGCGCGCGCTACGGCCGACCAGCTCGACCCTATTCCACTTGCAGTGTGGCACACGGACGCGCGGCCGCGCGCTACCGCCGCTCTACTCGGCCTTTCTTCTTTTTTTGTTTCGTGCGTGCGTGCGCGTGTGTGTATCGTACAAGCTGTGCGCGACTGTGTGTACATCCATGTGATTGGGGGTCAATGAGAGAGAGAGAGGGCGCCCGGGACGAGCACATCGCGCGATTAATGAACCCGGGCAGAGAGAGAGAGAGCCGACCACGCGCGCGTACGATATTTTAGAGCCAGCGCTGCTGGATCGTTATCGCGCCTCCGAGCGCGCGCGTGCGACCAAACTCTCGGTATAGTGTGTCCCGTACGTACGCGCAGGAGACATCGAGCTTGACGCGAGGAGAGGAGAGTGCCACAACACGTGCGCCCGGATTAACGTGTTGCGCGCGTTCGGCTATAGCGGCGACACGATCGACACCGACGACGACGAGGACGACGACGAGGAGGCTGGTAGCGCGTACACACACACACGGTACACGGAGCTGGAACAGAGGGATAGAGGAAGCGAGCGAGCGTGGGAAGGCGGCCGGGGGTGCGATATTTCGCGAAGCAACAGCAGCTGAAGAGGAGCAGCAGCGGATAGAGGAAACAAAGGAATGAGTGTCAAGGCCGCGGAGGCGTTGAGGCTCGATGAAGTTCGTTGCGGGAGTATCGTCGACGTGCAAGTGCGTGCAAAAGTAGGAGTCTAGCCGAGTTGTTGTTTCGCTCTGTTATTTTGTTTGGCGTGTAACGGGCCCGAAACGGAGTCCGCCGACGCTGCCACGAGGGCCACTTCTTCGAAGCTGCGCTGCGCCGATAGGTGCGCGCGACCCACGAGCCTTTTTTTCCCCGACGAGAGAGAGACCGGTGGCAATTCGGGAAATGGACCTCGCGTAGAGGTGAGAGGAATCTTCCGTCTTTTTTCTTTTTACTCTCTCGCTCGTTTCTTTGTTTTCTTCGTGGTATTCTTTTTAGCACTCGGTCGCGCGCGAGAGAGTAGCAAATTAGTCGCCGACGCGCTGGCTTTTTATGCCGCCGAGTACGCCTTTCTTTGACGAGTTTATAAGTACAGTTGCTGCGAGGGAATTCTCTCGCTTTTTTTCTTTCTTTCGTTCTTTTTTTCACCTTCTTTTTTTGTTTGAGGAGTCGAGAGGATAATGACGACTCGGATGAATTTTAATGTTCGTAATGTAATGCGAAAGTAGTAGGCTATGTCGTAATATTTCGTCGTTTAGTCGCGATTTTTTTCTTACAAAAGGCTCTGCCTATTCGACGTTGAACTTTGTAACCTTAAAAGATATTTTAGTAATGTATTTAATGTTAATAATTATCCATTAACGTTAATTGACCAATTCTTTTAGTTCTGCTTTATATGTGGAACGATAAGTCTGAATAGTTAGAATCCTTTAATCGTCGTGCATTACGAAAAATAATACGTTTCATTACTGAATAAAACCTACTGTATTTAATAAATCGAAAAAAGAATAGTAAATAGAAATTTTTTATAAATTAAATAAATCAACGAAAGATATAAATGGATTAAATATATTTCCATTATTTTGTTGTTTTTAAGCGCAATATTTTACTCAAAAATAAAAGCCAAAGTAATGATTTATATGACAAATTTGAAACTCAATAGTTTAATTAATGTGTGTCGAAATAAGAAACTTTATTTACATTCTAGCACATATGATTGCACATAGCTTTAAATGCAGAACGATTTAGAAATTATATTACAATTATATTGTTATTCTACCCTTAAAATAATGTGTTACTTCTCTATGGTTATAATAGAGATTGGTTATATTACTTATATATTTTATTGAGTTATAAATATTCTTCATCTTCTGGGCATCCATCTTTGTGTGTTTATAAATACTTTATCCGTATAAAAATATAGAATTATTCGCTATAAAATTATACTTGCGTCATTATTTTCAGTGAAAATCTCTTTGAGTCACCATCGATCGTGAAGAAAAGGTTTTTTTTAACCTACCAAGTAATGCATTTTTAACGTAATTTGAAATTTTAATTTAGATAAAGTGGCATAACGTTATTAGTAAAATCTTTGAAAGTTTATATACGCGTAGTCGTTTGATCTTTGAAATATATAAGACTTTGTCGCTTTTCGCATCGTGGTGTGAATCAGGAAAAAAGGCGTTAATGTAGGGTGCGATGCAAATACGGCATGAAATCCACGCTGATGGGAGATTGAGCAGCTTACATGGTAAAAGGATACTTTTTTGACAAAATCGAAAGTAGGTCATTTATAATCTATGTGACGCGACTGCTAGCACGATAAATCTAAATGTGCATGATACACATATATGTGTTTATACTGGGGGATGTCTGGAACCCCTTTAATCGATTCAAATTACGCTGGTAAAGAAACCGAAATCACGATTTACCGAAAATATACGTACTACAATTTGCATAGAATATTACTATCCTGTTCGATTTTTAACCCAGATTCTCTAATTGCTTTTCTACAATGCAGATTATTTATTTCACATTTAAAATAGATAGAAACGCTTCTGTTATTCTGATACAAATACTGGATTATAAAACCAAAATAATAAAATGGAATGTTTTACCAATAGAGGCCATAAGAAGACTAAACTTTAATTTAACGATAAATATTTTAAACTCTATTTCAAGTATATCGATTATAAAAAGGAAGGATAAGAGCTGAGGCGAAATAATTAGGCCTTATTTCCTCCTTCAAAGTCATTACGTCAGAAATTCGTCGTCTTCATCGTAAATTAGAAACGCTGTAATTACAAGACCGCGAGTACTGTACCAAACAATTTTGTAGAAAGCTTTTATTAACACGTAATAGTAGCATTTTTAATAATGCTACATGAAAATTCACAGATTTTAATTAAAATATTATACTGAAATAAATACGTTAAAACATTTTTTTATACTACAATAGTAATTAATTAATAAATTATCGTAAAGAATGCAAAAATTTATTTCGATCTTAATATATGTCATTTCTTCGAACAAATATAAATTAAGTTGATTTCCATCAACGCGTTTACGAACATAGTCTTTGGTTATTTATTGATACGAACGATACCGCTAAATGAAGATGACATTGCCGGCTAACTTTCTTACATCACTAGGAGCAGAAAATACTCCTCAACTCCGATACTCTATTTCCGCTGAACATATAGCGACTGCAAAAAAACGTTTCCATTCTATTTCGGTATGATCTGTTCAAATTCAATATTTCTCCTATTTAAGTGAAAATGTCACGCCCCAGTTACGTAGCAGTACGCCTTCATCACAGTCACATGCTCAAAGAAAATTTATTTTAAGAATATAACGATAACCTCTATGATAAAGTGATGAATTAATTAATTAATTAATTAACACTGTGAAAAAGCATCATATTGACCCATTATATTAACGCCTTTTTGAGCTAGTTTTTCTTAGTACGCATTTTTTATTCTAGTAATCTTCAAATTTTTAAATCCATTAAAAAATTTGTTAAAGGTAACGATATTAAATGACCTAAAAAAACAATTATTTTGAGAAATAATTATTAGGTTCTTGGTAACTTAAGTGCAGATACTTTATTTACACAAGCCTGGTTAATGTAGAGCAAGACAACTGTAAAGTTGGCAAAGTAAGATGACAAATATAACTTATTTCGGGCGTTAACAGAAAGACTTACATTGAATGAGACATTGCAGTGTCATTTGGCTAATTGCTCATCTAAAATCTTTTTCATATCTTCTAAACAAAAATATATAATATGTTATTCAAAAGTGAAACTTAATTTAATGCATCTGTTTGTAATATCTTTTATCAAATGTTTTAATAATACCAACATAAAAGTAAATCACATTATGTTCCGCATAAATTTTAATAATTACAAGATGCGTATTGTTTAATAAAACTTTTCTTAATCTACAAAAAGTATTAAAAGTTTTCAAAACTAATGCTTAAATATAACCTATTTCTTTTCTAAAGTTTAACTATAGTTCAGGGTTGACTTGCTTCATGAACAGCTGAGCCTATAAATTATTAAATTTTTCACTGCCTGTTTCACAAGATAAAAACCACGTAATCGTTTGTATTACGTATAGTAAAGTGACTAATAATATTTTCTCAAAAATTATATAAATGATTTTATTATACGGCATTATTATTAGGCGTAAAAAATACGTCTTTAATATGAACATTTTTTAGTCATTAGAATTAATGTTGAGACCTGATTTAGATTAATATAATGGAATGAAATTATCTTTTTTCGTGCAACATAATTAATTACACAGAGGTATAATAAAATATAAGTCACGCATATTTGCCTAATGCTCTGCAACTTTACTTTTTTCTGCGGAGTTACAGAGTGTCAAAGTCAGGAAATCCCGTTTTTTGAATCCGATTATCTTGGTTCAATGGTCTGTGACCCTGCGGGATATGCCGAACGATTTTAAGTACTCTACACGCATGTACGGATTCTATTTTGTGACGCTGGACAAATTAAGGGCTGATTCGGAGTGCGCCTAAAACGAAAAAAACGTCGGAGAAACTCCGGATGTAATTTACGATTATTCTTTTATTTATTTAAATGTTTCAATGTCCAAAAAGGGTAGAACTTTTGTGTCATGCATATAAGATATAGTGGCTTCATCAAATTATAAAAAAAACTTTTCACAAATATCATAATTGATTATTATAATAAAAATAATTGAGCCGTTAAAGGGGAACGTATAAAGTTAATACCATTGTTTAGAGTTGGTAAAAACATGAATTTTAGAAAAAGATAATTGACCCCCTTAAGTGATGGTGGAAAAGTAAAGGAAAACGCGGATAAAATTCGTAAAAAAGTAGTAATTCCCGAATATGGCTAGACTTTTTACTTTGCTTTAAATGGGACAAATCCATAAATATTATTTTATTCGACTTTCCCCGCACTTAAGAGTATTAATTTTTTGTATTAAATTCATTTCTAAACAAGCTTTAAACGATGGTGTTGGTCTCATACGTTCCGTCGGTGAGGCCGCTATGGGCATCCTCCTTTACTTTTAATTCTTTTCCATCCATTTTTTCAACTAATTAATGTAAAAGAAATTATATAGTACAAGATTTTTATTTTGCAATAATAATGATGATTGATGCTACAAAAACGTAGAAACATTCTTATGAGCAGTTACAAACTTCATCCTTTATTTATGTTTACGTATTGTTTCTATGTATGTTAATGTTTTGCCAGATTTGTAATATGTTTCAATATAACTTAACATTCAGCGAAGAATCAAAATTAATTAAATATATCATAACTTACGTTAATTCTTGAAAAATTTCTTAAAAATTATTAAGAACAATAATTTTTCAAATGCTATGAGCTTAGAAGGTACAATCTTGTTTCGTAAGTTTTTGAAGATGAAATGAGTTTGTTCCGATAAGCAAAATAACATCATGTTCATTGTTCTACAGTAATGCTGAAAAGTTTAAAGCACCCCTATTCAAAACAACCACATGCTCATATTATTAGAAAGACTTGTTATAATAAATTTCTGATATTGAAGCCTTAAAAAGGAATTAGAAATAAACATTTTAAGCTCAGTTAGACTCTCTAAAGTGATTATTATTTTTAGCAAACTTGCGAATTTTAGTACTACTATCACTCTAAACATAAAGATATGGTGTCGGCTAATACTTTATTAGAATAAAACACCATCTTTGAGTTTTAAAAATTGTTAATATTTCATTAAATCACGTTATTTTCCATTAAAAACTAAAATACATTATTATTCTCTTACAAATTCCACTAATTCTTACTCTATTTATAAGTTTAAGGTTCGTAAAAAGATGATAACGTAAAAATAAACATAAAACAATTTTTTTTTTTTTTTAAACTGGTGTTTTATTTTATAAAAGTAACATTAGAAGAATTATTATCAGCTTCGCCCACACAATTTTTTTTTATATTAGAGTAATAGTATTACTGATAATTACACATTTACTAAACACTTATAAAACTTTAAAAAAATACTTTAGCGAGTTTCACTGAACTTAAAATTTATATTTTTGATTGCTTTTTTAGGCCTCAATATCAGAATTTTATTATAACAAGTCTTTCTAAAAATATAAGCATGTGGTGGTTACTTAAGTAATTGTGTACTTTTATATTATTTGTATATACTTCAGAATACAAGTTTATACTTATTAAATTTGTTTAGTTAGAATAATTATCAAAAAGATATAGAATCACTATTTATTTTGAATTTGGCATTAAATAAGAACAAAGCTATTTATTACAATGTTATTTTCTATAAAAAAAGCTGCTTTATGTTTATTTTGACGTTATCATATTTTTACGAACCTTAAATTTGTGAATAGAATAAGAAATAGTGGAAAAGTTCTTAAGTACTTCTTTAAGTACTTCAAATACTTGAAACATACTTAAGTACTTTTTAAGTATTTGAAGTACTTGAAAAAGTACTTAAGTATTTTTTTAAGTACTTCAAATACTTGTAAACAGTACTTATATACTTGTAAAGGTAAAAAGGTACTTACGTACTTGAAGAAAAAGTACTTTTGTACTTTTTTAAGTACTCGGTATTTGTCCGATAATACGTAAGTACTCTTGTACTTCATTTTTTTTAAGTATTATACTTGTACATTCTTTTTAGTCATAAGTACCAATTTGCCCAACACTGCCTATTAATGAGATTACTCAAGCATTTACTCTGAAACAAAGAGTTCAATTTGTCAGTGCTGAAAAGCTTGAAATATCTGTAAACTGAAAGTCAATAGCACCAGAAAAGTTTCTAAACTCAAGTTTATCTTTTTCGTCCTAAGTATTTTATATGAATTATCATTTTAATTTATTTTGTTCAGATATCTTAAAACGTCCACGTTTTTAAGAAAAACTCGAAGCTTTCCAGCGCTAATGAATTTTTAAAAAGAATACGGGAAAATCTCACCCTACACAAAGATCGAGGGCTTGGCGTACAAAGATAACGCAACAAGCTTTAATGCACTCGAGAGAGCCGCACCAATCTAGTCGTCTCGCACTCGACAGGCGCTCGTCGATTAACGACGTTATATTCGCGCTCGCTTC
This sequence comes from Gastracanthus pulcherrimus, assembly GCA_949152435.1. NCBI lineage: Eukaryota > Metazoa > Arthropoda > Insecta > Hymenoptera > Pteromalidae > Gastracanthus > Gastracanthus pulcherrimus. The sequence continues at coordinate 4,675,043 of OX424574.1, read as the reverse complement.
GTGACTGTATAGATTCTACCACATTCGGGTATCGCTCCACATCAGTAGCACACACGTACATACACACACACACGCACACACACGCACACACACTAATACGCATACAAGCACACACGCACTCACACACGCACGCACACGGGTACGCACACACACACACACACACACACATACACACATCCATACGGGCACTATAACAGCGTATGTATACAAGAGACATAAGAGGTCTACCCTTTCAAGTGGTCATAGACACGTTATATGGCCCGATAGCGCTATCTCGATGAGGTGTGGTTGTGTGCTGTCTGCTTACGTACAGAGAGAAAGCGTGTCTATGTGTTCGTATATAAGTGTTCGTGCCTGTGCGTGTATATAACCGAGCGTGTGTGTGAGTCAATGCGCGAGGAGAGAGAATAAGAGAGTCGAGTTGTAAAACGGGGCTACCTTGTGTGTCTCTCTCGCTGAACTTCCACAGGTTGCAAAGGCTCAGCCGCTGGCTTATCGGAGCTCCGAGATCTCGTCGCGCGGGACATGGTCGTAGTAGGTGGGACGGCCAGGCGATGACGACGTTCCAGCTCCGTCGCACGCTATCTCCACGAGTCCTCGAGGACTTGTCAACGTCGTCGTCGTCGTCGTCGTCGTCGTCGTCGTTGCCCGCAGCGGGCAGCGCAGCGAGCAGAAGCAAGAGGAGGCACAGGACAGCAGCAGCAGCAGCAGCGGCCGAGACGCGCGATCACCAGTCGCACCTAGGGCGAAATCCTGAGCTGCCGCGAGTGCGAAGGAAAAGGGCCGCAGCAGCAGCAGCTGTCGGGCGGCGGCCGCGGTGTACGCGGCGCCCCGGCCCAACGCCGGGCCGGCATGAGAGATCGCCCGAGGCAGTATCACAACACCCATTCCCATCATCATCGAGATCACTTTCACCTGCAAGCTATGCCCCTGGAAGAGGTCCAAGGACTCCTGCCGCCATCTTCCAAAACAGGTCGGTTCTCCGTCCTGCACTCTCTGCTCTCGACTACTTTTTCATTCTGATTTTTGATTGTGCCTTCTGCCGTAAAAATGTAAAAATAAGTACGGAGAAATTACCACTTTCGACGAAGACTCTTATGGTGAAGCTATTGGAATTTATGACCAAAACCAAATGAGAGTCCACGAATTCTTTATGAAACAACTAGGAGATTGTAGCTCTTTAGTTACAGATTTCGATTATTTAACTAAAACACCCAGTCATCGACGAAATATAAATACAATTGAGTAAGAACCTAAAATGAGTATTTTTGTATGTATATATCGACGGTTGAGTGGAAGAAGGGGCTATCGCAGAAAATGCTTGAAGAAGAGGCTAACTCGGTTTCCACTTGAAGTAGAGGCTAACTCGGCGTTCGCTTGAAGAAGGGCTACTTTAATTAATTAGTTCTCGTATTTAATGTTGTACAGAGCAACAGTAAAATATATAAACGCTTCTTTGCAAAAAAATTCCTCATTATTGCTATATTTACAAAATTAAATGCGAGAAATAATTAGTTTAAGCAGCCCTTCCTGACGCGATTTCCGAGTTAGCCTCTGCTTCAAGCGAATGCCGAGTTAGTCTCTTCTTCTGCATTTTCTTCTTCTTCTGCATCAAGCATTTTTTGAGATAGCCTCCTGTTCCACTAAATCGTCGATATAATATACACGTGTAATTCTAACCAAAGTTTAGAAAACGGGAGTCGGCCAATCCTGCCGCCGTTTTTTTATATGAAAGTACGTATCAGAAAAGCTCCCAAAAAATTCTATTTAGAAAACCGCTAGATTGGAACCACTGTCACCAAATTATTCATTCACCACAATTAACGCAGCGCATCTCAAAAGTTACCTGAAACATAGTAGAAAAATACTCCAAACTTTTGTCCTTTCCTTCGGTTTTATTTCTTCACCATAAACACGTTTGTTACCTGCTTTTTCTAAGTATAATGATCGTAACAGTATATAGGTAAGTTACATGACAGATCCTAACTATATTTTTACGTGAAAGCTGAGATCAAGATCTCTTATTTGAGAGGTCGTAGAGTTTTGGAAGACAATAGAGTCAATATTTATAGTCATATCAAAATTAGAAAAAACTAAAAGAAAATTACCTTTAATCTATCAAAATGCATGAGATAGGTGGGGAATTGAAAATGCTTGCGTGACTATGAAAAAATTTTAATTTAGTGCATTCATTTTTACCTAATTTTTAGATAAAGCAGACTAGAAACATGTTTCTAGCGAATAACTAATCCGAGGGACAGAACGAAACTTTAGAGTATTTTTCTATGTTTCAGTAAACTGTTGAGACGTGTTACAATAATTTTGGTACACGTAGAATTGGGTGACAGTGGTGCCAACTTAGCGGTTTTCGAAATAGAGATCTAAAGTAGTGGCCAAAAGTTTAGAGCCCCAAAGATTTTTACATTTAAATACATATACTTTATTTTGTGTTTCTAATAACTTTGAAAGAAAAAATCGTAAAATAATTAAAAAAAAACAAATGAAATTAACTTTAACAAAAATTACGTACTACTGAAACAGAGTTTGAAAATTGAGCTATTTAAATCTTTAAATCTTAAAATTGGTTCATTCCCTCGTAATTTCTGTAATGGATCAAGAATCCGCGACGACGACGCTAATAGCAGTACTAGCTATGAGACAAGTCAGCGATAAGAGATACAGATAGCGAGGTGCACCGGTTTGCATAGTGGACGGTAGCTCAGTGATCGAACACGCGCTACACACTCTTGAGGTCCCCAGATCGAATCCCGTCATTTACATATTTTTTCGCTGCCCACTTCGTCTCTCTATTTCGTACGTTACACTTTTTTAAAGTTAAGTTTAAAAAAATGTTTTGGTGGCTTTTTAAATAGAATCAAATGGCGTGAGAGCGCCATGAGGAAAGTGTGGTTTCTGCATGGTTAGCACCCGAGCATTTATATGAGTTTTCAAAGTTATAAATAGGTTTTAAAACACAAAATGAAATATATGTATTTAAATGTAAAAATAATTGAGAGCTCTAAATTTTTGGCCACTACTGTAGCTTTAAAGGACTGTAACTCTAGTTCTAACTCACTAATTCAAATGCTGAAAATAGGAATTAAAAGTCTTTTTAACCCGTTAAGGACGAGACCCACAAAAATTGAAACATTTTTGGGAAATTATTTAGAAATGTGTTTTAGCTCTTAACTAGATCATTTTTGCAAGAAAATTGTTTTTTAATTTTTTTAGTTATCTCGGCTTCTATGCGACCAAAAAGGACTTGGACCATCATTACGCATTTAAAAATAGTCCATTTTGATCTGATCCATAAATTACGTTTGCAAAATTTCGAATATATCACGCAAAAATGTTAGAAAAATACTAAGATCTTATGGTACAAAAATAGACCTTACGCCCTTAACGGGTTAAAACGAAAAATTTGGGATGCGGCAAACCAAAAATCATGCAAAGCTGTTTAATTGGCAAGCTATTATGCATAACCTAAAGAACACAGCATTTTGGGTTTACATTAAGCTTCACAAGCCCATTGAACTGTTATGGTTCCTAATGAATTTTCTCTTGAAATAGCAGTTTATTTACTCATTTTATGAAATTCATTACACTCCTACAGGGACCGCATATTATATGAGGGGCTGAGACATTTTTGGGGTCTTCTTTTGATAGGTAGTTTCATATAGAGAATCGACAAACAAGATTTTTAAAACTTGGCTGGATTGCCCTTATGCACATATGCGTATTGTTATTATTTCGTATATATTATAACATATAATTATTTTAATCTACGTACTAATTGATATTGAATTTTTATTAGATTTTCGTGAGTTATTAAAAAACAATTTTTGTGTGCTCGATAGGTCCCGAGTAGATAAGGAACTACGCGACGAACTCCCGTTAACAGTGTATTAGGCAATAATCCTCATAGAAAGTTGTAAACGGTTCAGGTTTATGCACGATGAATAAACAAAAAATATAGTACCCAAAATCACTGAATATAGGTTTTACAAAAGAATGTAAAGTAATGTAACAATACAGAGTTCCATGCAATTTTCAGGGCTAGATTATCAAATTTACATGACTAATAAGCATATAATAGTTTTAGTGCCTAACTTAAATATTATAATTTTAATTGAAATCTAAAAATTATGAGAACTATGAAAATGAAGCTAGATAACTTCTTGCTTAAGCTGTTTAAACTGTATGTTAAAGAATTAGACGAAATCTGTTTAACTTCTTGTAAACCCGGTTCTATAAATTGCAACTGCGACACTTGCAGACTATATACTGCGCATGTAATATTTAGCGATTAAGGAGGATCGAGATTGCTGCGGGATTATCAGCAATCGATATTCCTTGTTGAGGAAACTGTAATCGAACTCATTTTCAGACGATTATTTTTACAATTGTCTCAAATTTTCTTACTTAAGCGAACAAAAATTTGTTTAATATTTTCTTCTCTTTGCATATCTTTCCTTTAGTATAATACAGTAATTATATTTTGTAATAGTATGACTATAAAAGTAAACTGTATTTCTTATGTACAAAAAATATAATTTATACAAATGATATTTTTTAAACGAAATTAATTTATTTATGGAAAGAAGAACTTTGCATGATCATATTCCATTGAATAAAGTTTACTTTAAGTCCTATAAGCCAGATTGTGAAAAACGTTTATATATATATATATATAAATAATAAAAATATAATTATAAAAATACTTTCAGACTATGTACCTGGAAATTACTTTTTAAATATAAACAGAAATATACATACTGGTTCTATAGGCAGAAATATAAAAATAGCAAAAAACAAAACTTTTTTCTCAGCATTGTTTGTAAAGAATCAAATGAAAAGTACAGAAAGTATAAAAGTACATTATAAGTTGGCGTGAACTCAAATATCAGTATAAATTATTGTAATCATATAGAAAATTTAGAGATGAAAATGTTATTACTTTTTAAATATAAACAAAAATATACATACTGTTGCTATAGGAATAAAATATAAAAATTGCAAAAAAATAAAACTTTATTTCAGCGTTGTTCGTAAAGAATCAAATGAAAAAGTACAGAACGTATAAAAGTACATTATAAGTTAGTATGAACTCAAATATGAATATAAATGATTATAATCATACATGAAATTTAGTAAAAAGAAGTCATATTTCATCATTAAGTATATTTTTCATTATACACAAAAACTTTACGTACTAATCAAGTAGCTTCAAATTATAGAAACGAGCTTCCATTTAATACGCTATAGTTATTTTCCAAGAGTTGGATTCAATTAAATAAATTGTTTCTCTACTCGCGAGAATCACCGTTTCCAAGAATAAACGTGTTTCCTTAATTAAAAAATAAAAGCAGCCTAGCAAAATTACAGCTCCTCCCGGCCATTCGCGCAAATCACGCAGATCCATGCGCGAAATTCAACTTGTAAACAAAAATTATCCCTCGTAAAGCAAGCAACAGTACCAGTGGCAGGTTGTAATCCCACAGCTAGCGAGCACAGTAGCCTATATCGATCTACTTTTAAAACCCGGTGAAAAATTGTTATCGGTTTTAAAAATAACCCGACAAAGGTCATTATTAACGACCTAGTTTGCCATGCGCTAGTACCAGCGAGCGCAGAGCAGCAAGTAGCACCAGTCAGAAGGAACATCGAGAATACGCGCGAACGAAAAAAAAGAGAGCTCCTTCGCAAGAAACACCGTATAATCGATGTGTGATCCGCAGCGACGAGGAGTGGCACCCGAGCTTCCGAAGCGCGCGCGCGCGAGGGGCAAAGAAAACTATGAAAAATTGCCACTGCTCGGGCTGTGCCGATCGATTTCCCCCGCGCGCTTTTTTTTTCCTCCCCCGTCTCATTCAAACGATTCACCGACAATGCCGCGCACACATGTCCCGTAACTCGGGGAAAAAATCGTCATTCATCCGTTCTCTTTCTTCCCGTCCAGGTAACCGCGGCTCGCTCAACGTAACGATAACCCAGGTCGGCGTCGGTCCCAGCGGCAATGCGGCCCCGAAGAGCGACCTGTTTCACCTGGAGCCGGCGGTCGACGTCAGGCCGACCCCCTCGCCGCTCTCGGACACGACCACGCTGCAGTCGGACAACGTCGACGGCTTCACCGGTCGGTCTCAATGTCATTGCCAAGGCGTGCCGCGTAGAGGGTGGCTTTTTAGAGAAAGACCGAGGGCACAGAGTTGTCATTTGCCGCGGGAGCGCGAACGCGGAAATGGGAGAAACGCGCCGAGTCAACTTTTATTTATTTTTTTACAACGGGAAATACAGTGCGCGCCGACGTGTGTATCGAGCGAGCGCGTCACAGAAGGAAACTTGCGAACGCGTTCATTGAGTATAGCGTGTTCCATTTGAATGTAGCGAAAACCGAAAGGGGATTGTAGCTTGAACTGGGTAATCCACGTGAACGGTATAAAGTTGGTCGTAAAAAATTACCGTGACAACGAGATATAAATTCAGATGATTGATTGACAAAAATTGCCACGCTGTCACAGTAATTATAACGGACTATTATAGATGTCCTATTCAGATAACTTTGAACGGTATGAGGTAGGGGAATCGGGGGAATTCCCTGTAAAATTTATTCCACGAATTAACTCAAGCAAAGCTCTTTAAAAATGGGTTACAAATCATGATGAATACGAAAATTCAATCTCGTCATTCTATCTTTTACATTTTAATGTTTCTTCTATTACAATTCTTATTATGAGTCCTGGATTTGCATCGAAATCGTTAGCGGATAAACAAGCCCGTCGAATAACAAGATATCCGAGTTAATGTAATGTGAAAGAGAAGCACGCCAGTGCTGGTTCCGCGCTACATAGGCTCGTTTCGAATATTACACCACTCGTTTATTCTTCACTTTGATCGAGTCATGTTCTCCCTCTCTATATCTTTCTCTTTCAACGGCCCTGTACGTGACGACGGCTGATTAGTCTCGCAGCCCCCGCAGCAATCGATTTAGCCCCATTGTACGATTTTCTTCTTCCATTTTTATAGGAATCGATCCGAGACTGCAGCTGGGAAGTCTAAGTGGCGACCGAAATACATGGGAAGGCCGGTATCGCGTGAAAGAACATCGACGCGCTGGAAAGGCAACTTTCCAGGGCCAAGTCTATAACTTCCTGGAACGTCCCACGGGATGGAAATGCTTCCTCTACCACTTCTCGGTGTCAGTACTTTATCTTAACGCCGCACGGCAGGCTTACACGATTGACACTCCGATGAATAACGAAACACACCGTTTTCAATGGCGTTAATTTTCAATACCGGTCGCGATGAACATTAAAACAGTTAATATTAGTACAGCGAATTATTAAATTAAAAATTATTTAGAATGCTAACATTTTCTTTTTTCAAATGTAAATTCTACTTTCAATGAATTATATAAAGTATAAGCATAATGTATATATCTATTGAATACATTTGGGTCATTCACTCACTCGGGAAAAAAAACATTATTCTCTGTCTTGAAAAAAAGAGGGAAAAAGTATCCTTTGATAAATATTCACTACAAAGAGTTCATAGTATTGTCAACGGAGCTTTATAAAATGCCCAAGTCATTTAATAATTGATGAAGCTTGATAGAATGTAAAATTTTCCATTACAGGTTCATGGTGGTATTGGTGTGCCTTATATTTAGTGTATTATCAACGATAGACGAGTACAGTGATTTTGCGAATGAAACTTTGTTTTGGATGGTAAGTAAGAATCTTAAAATTTAAATGAATATTGTCGTGGTTGAGGGATTTAGTATTGCTACGCGTCAATTGTTCTATACCCGAAGGCAATGAGCCTGCAAAGGTTAAATTACCCTGACTATTTTCTTATAGTTACTATACTTAAATGCTGTGTTTGCTTATTTTACATTGTATTTAAACCATTGAATCTGTTTGAAGTTTCAGGATGTTAAATGCCAGCTTGGTTATTTAGCTAAAATGATTATTCTTATTTTCAGGAAATATGTTTGGTTGTGTTTTTTGGTGTCGAGTATCTGGTGCGATTATGGAGTGCGGGATGTAGGTCTAAATATATGGGATGTTGCGGTCGAATGCGATTTATTCGAAAACCAATATGTATAATAGGTTAATATTTTACTATTTAACAAATACTCGTTATAAACATTATTAATTATTAATGTATAATTTATGTCAAATGCGTGTTTCCTACAGATTTAATTGTCGTGGTGGCATCAATGGTAGTTCTGTCCGTGGGCAGTAATGGACAGGTGTTCGCCACTTCCGCCATTCGTGGCATTAGATTTCTGCAAATTTTACGAATGCTCCATGTAGATCGCCAAGGAGGAACCTGGAGACTTCTTGGATCTGTAGTTTTTATTCATCGCCAGGTATTTTGAACCACTGCAAATATTATTTTTTTAAATATGAACTATATTTAAGCTCATTAATTTAATTAATGTGATTAAATATAAGAATAATGTATGAACTATGAAAATTCGCATTCGCATATATAGGTGGTTTTATTCTAATAGATATTTATTATGCACTTTTATTGCCTCGACATTTTCTTTGATACTATACATATATAGTAAGTTATTACATCATATTGTAATCACTGAAACATTTTTTTATACTGTAATTTCCAAAGTGATTTTGTCCATGCGGTGTATAACTCTTCGTATAATGGCTCAAAATTGCATAATAGTTTTCATAAAAAATAATCCTAAAATACTCACATTTTTTAAGGACAAAAATGAAAATTAAAAAAATTCTATTAATTATACATAAACGCGATGATAATAAACTTTAAAATTAAACAAACATACTTTGATGAAAGAACCATTAATCAATTATTCAAGTAATGCATTTTAAATGTATTACGTATCTAATTAAGTATTTTTAAATTATAAACGTCATAAAGGAACTAACAGCGAGCACGCTAAATTACGTTAGCAGCTAATAAATGTGCGCTTGATAACCGAGCGGGGCAAATAATTCCCGTTTTTCAATGCCACGGAGATAAGATTGAAAACACGGTGGAGCCCGGCGGCACGGTACAATGGATAGAGAGAAACAGAGAGAGATGTGCGCGACGATCAGATACATGGGCGCTCGTCGCGTGACACAACCCCGACGACCCCCTTGATTGCGCGCTACTTTTCCGGATGTAATTGTCGAATCGATCAATGTAAAATGGCAAAAGCTATATTTGATGATAATACACAAAACACGCGATAACAATATAAATATATTGACGCGCGCGAGACCTTGATGAGAACGCGCTCATAATGTGAAAAAAAAAAAGAACTGTGAAACGCGGTGTGTGCGTATACTTCAGTGCCGCATCCCCGCAAGGGTACAGCGCAATAAAAATTACCATGCGCCGCATGCGAACACGTGTGCATGCACGAGAATGAGAGTGGATAAAAATAGCTGGAGCTGCAATTTATTATACCTCCTGCAACGACATTTGTTCTGTTCTTTGGTTTCAGGAATTAATAACTACACTGTACATAGGATTTCTCGGTCTCATATTTAGTAGTTACTTTGTATATTTGGCTGAAAAGGACGTGGTCGGACCGCAAGGAAGGACCGACTTCGCCAGTTACGCCGACGCTTTGTGGTGGGGCGTGGTATGTGTGCCACCTTTTAAAGCGCTTGCATTTTTAGCAGGACTGCGGAGCCGAATAAAATTTAGCTAAAAATACACCGGGGAGGTCGTTATTCGTTATCTAGCTGTAAAAGTTATTCTTTCTTTGGCTTCTGACCTTTTTTGTGGGTTTTAACAGCTTTGCGGTCTATAATGTTTTAAATTTTAAATCTAAAGATTCATTGATTCAATTAAGCTTTCTTAAGTACTTTAAAGTTTGTAATATCTTTGGGATATTCTGCTCCGTTCTCTTGTCCTCATTTATCGTTTCATGAACTTGAGTGAATCCTATAATGGCATTGAACATTTCACTTCACTTTCAGATAACTGTCACAACGATAGGATACGGCGACGCAGTCCCCCAGACGTGGATGGGAAAGATTGTCGCCTCCTGCTTCAGTGTCTTTGCCATATCCTTTTTCGCACTTCCAGCTGTACGATCATAAAAATAAATATTTACTTGTAGATTATTTTAAGGTGGCTCTCTGGTTAAGAAAGAATTTACTATATTAATTAAAATAAACTGATACTTTGATAGCATAATTGGAGTGACAATACATTTCAAACTATATATTTTAAATTATTCAGAATAAATTGTTTTTTTTTAACTAAATTGAGGTTTGGTGAAACGTATCATGTTGCATACCAAATTGATGTTGATAAAAGTTATGCATTTTATTCTAGTCATAATTTATCATAAATTAAAAATTAATTACTTTTGTAAATCAATTATTCTATAATATACAAAAAATAAAATCATTCTTTTTGTAAATATTTTGAACAATATTCCATGAAAATTTAAATTAAATCTATCAATCTGGAATGCATCAGAATGAGGTCAAAGATAAAAGAAAATCAATTCGTGACAAACAAGTGATAAGAAAAGTTATTTAATTGGATAAAGTCATTTGATTTTAAGAAAATGATTGATTATTAATATATACTACATTTATCTAATACCAGACAATAAATGAATTTAGAAAAGTACAAGTAATTGAGACAGGAAATTAAATAAAATTACGTTACGTTAGAAAAAGTTGTGATATCAAATTTCGCTTTATTGCAACTTTTTCGTAATCGAGCAAAGAGTTTTAAACTAACTTTTTATGTAATAAAAAATCGTTGAGTTCCCCTATCGAAAATAAACAAAGAGCTACCTTAATTCAAAGTAATCGATACTTTCCCTTTGAGATACGTTTCATTGTATCCGAATTCTCAAAACCTCTGTCGACAACAGGGAATACTCGGTTCCGGCTTCGCGCTGAAGGTGCAGCAGAAGCAGCGCCAGAAACACTTCAATCGTCAGATACCCGCCGCGGCGATGCTGATCCAGTGCCTGTGGAGGTGTCACGCCGCGGAAAAGTCGACCAACAGCGTGGCCACCTGGAACATCTACGTGAAGGACACGGCGCCCACGGGACAGCCCGCCACGCCGCTCGGAAAGGTAGGATCGCCCGCACCACAACTGCCTCTCCGTATCCCCATCTCTATACATATATATACATATACATATCTGTCTCGCTGGGACCTTTGAGCGGAGAATTTGCATGTATCCGTTTAAGTGTTGGATGTAAATGTTTCGAATTAGTCGCTTCGACTCTTCCCCCCCTCGAGAGAGAACGCGCGCGGGCACAGGGGACGTTCCCTCGACTTATTGTTAGTCGCCGTGTATTTGCCGTCCTAATTGTACATACCGTTTTGACTATTACTAAACTGTACAGTGTACCTTGAAGTTGCTGGTAGTTTATTTGTAAGTAGTTTACGTAAATGTCGTGTCATCCATTATTGGTGTTTGCAAAATGGAACTTTGCGAGTTCCGAGGAGATATTTAATTTTCCTTTTTGATACTATATTCAGATCGTCGTCTGCATGTGTTATTCATCAACATTACAGTTTCAGTAAATAATTAGCCCGGCGAAGTGAAAATCATAAATTTTCAGGAACATTTATTGAACGTCGGTGCGTTTAATTTTTGCCCAACGGTTTTCATGTACATAACTTTATAGCATAGTTAGTAAGTTATGGGAAGAGGATGTCTCACGATTTAATGCTGCAACTTTGAGTATGAAAATCTGGATCGATAATTACTGTAAAGTGCGTTTTAACGACGTCACTATAAACTTACAATGGTAGTAGTCGTAAAAGGACAAATATTTTTATTCTATTTTATTAGTATATTTTTTTCTTATTTGCACATTTCGCTCTTTTATGCAACTTAATTAGAAGAACGTATTCACTAAGTAGTGCATTTCTAAGACTTAACTTTTTTAACACTTTTTATTACTACATATCCAAATTATTGGCACGTAAAATATTTATATTATAAGTACTACTTTTAAAGATCTGCTACTTTAAAGCGAAATAAACATTTTTATTACAAAACTAGAAAAAAAGATGTCGATGTTAATTTGCTATTTAGATATTCCCTTTTCATATAAATCAAATGAAGAATAATAATTTAAAGGAAATATAAAACTGAAAGCGTAGTACTATTTAATATATTCTCTTCTATCTATATTTGTCTCTTGAAACTTACTATTAAAGTTCAAAATTTTAGAGTATATACTCTAATTTACTTAATTATTGACTCGAATTTCTAAGAAGCTCTTCAAAGTCTTCTTAACTTTATGTTCTAATTGCAACAGCTATTTATTATTTAGAAGAACAAAAGCTTTCATTTTAAAGATAATTAAGGTAAAGCTCTAACCAAAAGTCAATATTTCTTCTTGAAAAACTTCTCCAAATCGTATTCAATATTTATTATAACTATTATTATAAACGATTTTAAATCTGTTGTACGTTTCATCCAACGATAAGAAGCTAATAGAGATCTCTGAAAAGCTCAAAATTTCCTGCACAGCTTTAATATCGAGCCTAGGCTTTACCTTAAACCCTCTCAAGCGATGTCGCATATCGCTCGCACACATTGTTTTCGCCTGGCGTGCGAGCACTCGCGAGCTCGCATGATGTGCACAGCATGCAGGCGGAGAATAAGCGCGGCCGCTCACGAGAAAAGGAGAGGAAGAGAGCACAGCCGGCATTGTGCCTTTTACCTGCCCCGCGATCGCTCGCTCGATCAAATGGTCGTTTGCCGCGAGCTTCGTCGCTCGTAACGCTGCTCTCATCGCCGTGTGTTTGTGTTTGGAGTGTGTAGCGCGACGCGCGAGAGAGAGAAAGAGAGAGAAGGCACCCTTCTACCTATCTCTACATAAATAATGCAAAAAGAATGCGCGATGTAGCTGTCTCGCTCGCTCGCGATGTACATAAAGTCTCCGAGTAGTGTTTTCTGGGTCGTTTCATTTTGACGCGGACGTGTATAGCAAGTTCTCTGTCTTCATTGATGTGTACTTTAGAACTTAGACCTTATAAGCTCGTCTTTCTCTTTATTCTCCGTTCTTGTACGCACGCCAGTAGTTTCTCCGAATTTTTTCGCGCGTACAGTCTCCTGTCTTCGCTTTCAGTTTTTTTAAGCAGTATTAGGAAGTGTAACTGAAAAGAACGGCTACGGCTTGCATATATTATTTTAGCGCATCCGATAATGAAGGTCTTGTCGCGCGCGGCCTTTTTACCTTGTCACTTAGTAGAGCATTAGAGCTTTATTTATAGCCAGCGAGGCTTAATAATAGCGCTTGGATTCTTGATAAAAGCTAACTTTATTTTATTATAACCTTTGTTAATATTATTATCATTATTATTATGATTATTTGCATTAATAGTATCATTATTATTATTATTGAGAAAAGTATTGTAATAAATCAATCTGCCACGCTTTTTTAAAGCTTTTAAGAGAAATTGATAGATTTTCTTTTTTGACACAAGCAATGTAGATATTTTTCGTACTTTAAAAAAGAGTTGATAGAATTCTTTTCTCCATCGGCATTGTGCACGCGTTTCATTTGCGGCTGTGCTGGCCGAGCTTGTGGTCATCTTTTCAAGCGTCAAGCGCAGAGCTACTACATATATGTAAAGTGGAGGCTTAGAACATCAATGCGTACTATCGGATTTAAAGTTTGAGATGTGTCATTTTATGCTTATTATCAATTGGTTCATTCAGACGTAACTTTACATTGGACAGACCTTAGAATTGTTATTGGGAAAGTATTGTGGTCATAATAAATGCAATTATTTTTCTAGATTTTTAAATTATTCAATAGGTCAACATTTCATTATTTACTTAATTTCATATAATACTATGTATAATAATATAAAATATGTTTCTTTGACCTAAAAACATTATTCATTTTCTTTCTCCGATAGTGGAATTATTAAAGTTGTTTATCAAATGAAAATAGTATATATTAAGAGCTTTAATACTCCGAATGACCGACTTAGTTCATTTCTACTTGATTTGGCTACGCTCGAATAATTAATTTTCTATCAGAGCACTGATCCGGAATCAAGCCGATACTGAGCTGTTGAGACATAGCCTGCTTGTCGTCATCGTATCCTGCAGTAGCGCCCTAATATTGACCCGTTTATAATTCCATTGCTGCAAAAGTGATTGAAAAATAGATTGCCATTGCGGCTATAGTCTGATTCGAAATGCCATTAAGCTTTAATAATTTTTTCAACCTTATCAAGCACACGTCTTCGATTTACGTAAGTCCAAATCGTATTATCGTAGTGGGCAGTGTGTACGACTTAACGGTTCCAGAAATATTGACCTATCTTTTCATTCTCGATTGAGAAAACTACCTCTCCGTACAGCATTGTCGAGCAAAAGCCATCAATTTCCATCGGCCTTTGCTCGCAACGAACAGACCGACGAATATTTTCCCAGCGATTAGACACTCCGAGAATCCAAACAAACATTGCTCGCGAATTCAATGCTGCGCTAAAGTAATGCAAGCTCGTAGGAAAAATTGACATTGAACGCTAAAAAAAGAAATTGCAAAAACTCGCAACTGTCACTTCCTCGCTACATGCTCGCTCCATTAAGTAAACGCTGAATCAAAGTTTGCCAAAGCCATGTACAACTCGCCTGTACAGTCGACACATTCGCAAACCTTCTCGGTCCGTCAAAGAAAAACAAAAGAAAAACCAAGGCGCAGCGGAGCTCCGCCGACAAAGGCTCTTGACAACAGCTCGAGCTCGCGACTGCAAGTGAAGAATCGAGTCGCGCGCGAGCAGGGCAAAAAGAAACTGATCTTTATAGGGTAGTGCATGCTGTGTGTGTTGGCTTTTACGTAACGGGCATCGGGGGTTCAGTCTCTGATCATCCAGGTGGCTAAAAAGGCGAGCGTCTTGAAGCGGCGAAAGTCGCGCAACCGCATGGACGTCCAGCAGCTCGACCAGCAGCAGCAGCAGCAGCAGCAGCAGTCCCAGCAGCCGCAACAGCAGCAGACGGCCCAGCCGGGGATCAATCCGACGACGGGCATGGCCACCGGGACCCAGGGCTCGCAGACGGACTCTCGGCTGGACAACGAGGGCGACATCATCTTCTACATGGAGGAGCCCAAGGCCTGCACGCCCAACCGGGTCAGGAGGGAAAATCGGTGAGTTGTGGTATATATATATATATACATATATATATAATGTACGTATATACGGCGGCGCCTGTTTCGATTATTATTTCGTCGAGTACACGCGCGGTAGCGTGTAAGTGTCGTGTGTGTCGTTTATCACCTGCGATCGATTTTCTCCCACCTGCTCTACCCCTGTATACTTACTACTTTGCCTCTGCTCTGTGTATACCGAGTGATGTACGTGGATTTCGTAGTGGGCCGTCGTGGCGTGCGTCAAATTTCGTTATAGATTGCGTTGAGTGCCGTATTTCGAGGAGGGGTGGGAGGGAGTAGAAATCGGAGATCGTTGCAATGCGACGGAGTCTTGCAACTGAATGATGTATAGCAAATTGGGTTGACCAAGCTGGATTAATGATGGTCGGTAAATAAATTTGAACGAGATTTCTTTTTAGTTTGTTCAACGGTTGGGAAGGACATGTAATGTGACATTGATGAACGGTAAAACGAAGATCATTCGCGTAGTCTGAATAAAAAAGGCATACCTAGCGAAGTATCGATGAAAGAAAGCTCACGGGGAAAATGCAATAAAGGAAAAGCGTATTTCAAAGCCAAAATTATGAAAGGAAGAAAAATCGATCGACAGCGGTGTATTTTTATATCCCTCTCCCCCGCATCCTTCGTACTTTATTGAATGAAACAAATCTCCAATAACAGTATCGGTGACACGTAAAATATACGACTTCAAATCAGAGATTGAATATCCACTAATTCCCAGCGGTACTTTCGCCTTTGCCGCGCGGTATTTTTCCGTGATCGTGCGCCCGCACACAAAGAATAACACGCGGCGCGCGTCGCGCGGCCCCCCCACCGCAATAAAATCCGTAAAAGGAGCCACCAGCACCGCCGCGACCCTAAAACGACTGGCGAACCTCCTCCACCCCCCTTGGAATTTCGGGGCTATAACAACCCCGCGTGTCGTGTGTGCGTGCGTTACACAAAGCGTATTTTTAGCCCCGGTGGTTATATACGCGCACGGGGCGCATCCGAGCGAGCATCCGAGGAACTGTCCGTGATGTGTGTGCGCGACCCCTCGAGAAAGAAAGTAAAAAAAATAGCGATACGAGGCGAAGGTAAGAATTTCGGATGGCCGCGGCGTATCCCTTGTATGCTTTGCCACACGAGCGCGGGGCATCGAATCAGTTTACCGTTTATACAGAAGGCCGACAAGTCGGGGGGGACGAAGCGGGGAATTTCGCCTGCCGCCTCATCCCCCCCGTCTGCCGAAGGAATCGAGTGAGCGCGGGTTTTTTCTATCTACCTCCCCCCCTCCCATAGAATGCACGGCGCGCAACACCCGCACCCAAGCATCTGATATTTATTAAATTCGATTTCATTCATAGATTACGAGGCCTCGAGCTTGCTCTCTCGGCGCGCGCGTCGGGGCGCACATATGCATGAAATTAAAAAATTCATAATACACGGGCTCGACGGCTGTGCGCGAGCGGAAAAAGATAATCAGCGGATCTTTCTAGATGTAGGTACATTCGCTTTGGCCCTTTTTTTACGGAGAAATATTTAATGCCGCTATCCGTCGGAATGACATGATTTTTTCAACCGTTGCCTTCCTTTTTTATTAACGCGCCCCGCTGGCGCTTTTTCTGTAGCACATGCAGCGATTCGTTTTGATGAATTTTGAATGACCGCGGCCCGCCTTTCGGGATCGCGATACGTACTTAACGCCTCGCTTGGATAATTTAGTCTCTCAATAATTCAGACCGCCGCTGTTTTATGTACTATCAAAGGAGTACAGTATTGAATCGCTCTATGTTTTTATTGAACAGCACTCGGACGAATAACGGGTATT
Source organism: Gastracanthus pulcherrimus (assembly GCA_949152435.1). NCBI lineage: Eukaryota > Metazoa > Arthropoda > Insecta > Hymenoptera > Pteromalidae > Gastracanthus > Gastracanthus pulcherrimus. The sequence continues at coordinate 4,658,081 of OX424574.1, read as the reverse complement.
AAAATGTTTAAATCTCAGATGTTTATCTATTAAATTGACGACGCTGCATCCTTGAACTCCTTTCGCATAGAATTTTCATATCATTACGGACTATTGTTTCTTTTTCATTCGCCCAAGCAAATGCTCGCGATCTTATCGAGGAATCTATTTTCATCAACTGTGCTTTTAAAATTTATGGATTTACGTATAATGCGGTATCGTAGGTATTTGCGCGAAATTGCCCATTGATGAAGCGACTGCATTATTGCCAATTATTTATCGTCTTTCTAATTATCTCATTGATCAAGCAGCGCGCGCAAGGCTTACGTGTTGCGGAGTATTAAAGCTCTGCGCCGCTGATCGTGTATTTGAATAATCGCACGCCGAAATCGGCTTATATAAACTGCTGGAATTAGGGCTGGTCAGGGATATGAAAGCAAATCAAGAAATTCACGAAAGATATAATCGTTAGTCGTTTCACCGATGATTAATATACGTATAAGATTGGAGATTCTGTCGCAGCGTCGAGACGTTAAAAGGCTAGGTGAAAGAGATTTTGATGCATCGATAAAGTGTATTTAATTGTATGAATTTCTGCACAGTTTAACGAGTATGTAAAGTAATTTTTTAGAAAACTTGAACGTTATCAGAGAAACTTTGAGGTCAGTCGGTTCAGTAATATTTTGCCACTAGCGAAAAAAGGTTTAAAATGAACCAATTTTTTACATTTACGTACAGTATCGAATTCTTGTATTATTTCAGCAGTATTAAACGAGATATTTCTCGTTAATATTACGTTCTATGAATATTTATAAATTTATAACGAAATAAAATAGGGTTTTTCGTAAAACTTAAGTTGCATAGCTATTTTTAAATTTATGCATCACTTTAATTTAAATAATAAAAAAGACACACAGCTAAATAGAACACTTTCATCTTAGCTTTAAAAATGTTGGTCAAATAAAATTCACGCTTCTTTTATTCTGAACGGAAAATGCACAAAATGTGGTTTCGCACTTTTTATATACTTTTATTCGGTAAAAAGTTATATGTTGCAAATGCACTTTGCTGGAAAAATAGCTAAACTTGCGGTAAATTGAAATGCCGAAAATCCAATTGAGTAGCTTCTCGCCAAATGCACATGCTAAATACTATAAATTTAATAACTAATACAAAAACTCGCTTGTTCTCATTCTAAATCATGTGATCAGTAGCTATTTTAAATAAGCCGAATTGAAGAGTTTAGAAAAAAAAGTAGGACTGTTTGCATTTGTCACTCTAATGAGCATCTGCGTCAACTAAAGCCCGATTCTTACAGTGGGTCAAACAATGTCAAGTGTTGGGTCGTATTATATAATTTTTGACTTTCTCAAAACGCTTTCTCTCGGAGCGAAAAAGCCTGGAAAAAGACAGACAAATAGAGTCTGTCCCTTTATTCGCCAGGCGGATAACACAAGCCGAGAGCATATAGCGGCGGCTGAATGTGTGTGTTGCGCATTTCCAATTTTGCAGGGGAAGCCTGTTCACTTCGCAGACTAGTTCCGTGACGGAAGCGGCCAGCGATGAGATCGACATCGACATCGACGAGCCCCAGCGAGTGACGACGTGAGTAGAGACAAATGCGTTATTTCTCGTCAGTCTGCGTCTGTCTGTCTGTCTGTATTTTCCCTGTGATTGCTGCAGCGTGTGCAGTGTGCAAAAATAGAAAAACACGCATCGTCGCCGTGTGTACCGATGTGTGCGCGCGTGAGTTTGTACTGCATGCAGTGAGCAAGTGAAAAATAGTAATGTCGGTATACGCGTTGTATTATACACGGGAGGCGCAAGGGAAAACGGACAAAAAAAACGTATTATTGCGCTGGAATGGGAAACTCGGAGAAGCGTTTTCCGATGCGCTCTCTACGTATGTTCCTCCTTTGTTGTATATATACTCGGGGATATGTGTGAGTGTGTACAAGTGCAGGGCTGTATATGTGTGTACAACGTAGTCGGCCGACCCACGCAAAAATGATATAACAATGAGGAAGCGTTTGCTTGAAATTTCCAATTTTTATATACATACTCGAAGACATGTACATATTGTATTGCGCGTACACTGTACACTCGTTTTGAGCAACGTATGATCGCATGAGGGCTCATCTTGTCGGTGCAAACTCTTAATGCATGATTCTTTGGTGACTTAATATGCCATTTGTTTACAAAGTTCAATTAAATCTTCTTATCAGCACTGTTTTTCTTATAAAAGGCGGTTTCAAATTAATAGGATAGGGAAAGTCGTAATTTGGTTCTCAGCTCATTTCATTATAGAAATTTAAATTTAAAAATTCAATTAAAAATATATTGAGTCACCAACATAAATGCTTTGTAAATACAATATTTAAAAATAGTTTCAGTTAAAATAACAATTTGTATTTTTTATTTCTATTATTTGAAAGTTAATAGTTTGATAGCAAATATGTTATTGTTTGTGTTGTTAACATGGTTTTAGACGGAACACTTTTAGTGTATTCTCATTCATGTATCATACTGTAGAATTTTTTCTTAAGCAAATCGTGTTTATCTCACAATTGCAAAGACTTTAGATAACTACAACTTCAAGAAAACTATGGCAATCTCTGAATTGTTGAAATGTTCGTTATTTAAGTTTTTCACTTTTATCATTCAATTTTAATAAGTTAACTATACAATTTATTTTTATAGTAGAATAACGCAGTTTTGAATTGTATTTACGTGTATCCAATATCAACACAACATATTTTTAAAGTAGAAAAAGTAGATTTAGAATTCCTTCGTTCATTATAGTTTGCTGTTATTACACTTTATATTCTTTCAATCAACGTACTTTTATAGAATAGTTGAATGCATTATCAATAGTGTATCATCAAAAAAGTATTATACAAATGTAGTAGTAGAAAACACCTAGGTATAACAGTAGTAATACATACTGCCTTCACAAAAACTTTAAATGTACGATACTGTAGAATGCTGCTTGTATATTTATGTTTGAACTAAAAACTGCATTAAATTTAAGCAAATGAAAACGAAATTACTTTTTATTGGTGTGCGGTAAAGCTACAACTAAATATTTGTTTAAGAATGAAATTTCTAAAGAAAATGCAAAGTTATCACTTTATAGCTATGTACATAGCATAATCATTTGAAGATATCGTGTGCAACACGAATATATAATTAAATATAAAAACTTTAGATTGACGGAGGCACACCGGAACGCGATAAGAGCCATTCGCAAGATCAAGTACTTCGTTGCTCGTCGCAAGTTTCAACAGGCACGCAAACCCTATGATGTACGGGATGTCATTGAACAGTACAGCCAAGGTCATCTCAATATGATGGTGCGAATTAAGGTAAGGGTAGTTCAAGTAAAATATTCGTCTACATTCTTCAGTTTTATCGTGAATCTCAAGTAAATAAATACTGTTTTCGCCTCGTAAGAACTTGAAAAGAAAAATGTAATCAGCATTATGAAAACAGAACAATTTATTTTGTATCTTGATTTTTTCAAACTTCTTTAACAAGTTATGGCAAAAAATGCGATATTATATAGAAAATTAAATTTAACGATGAAGTAATTTTTATTTTAGTTAAAAGAAAAAAAATAATTTCTAGCGGAACATTGTAGTTCAGTTAAAATACTCTTCTACGTTCTTCTCTTTTATCATAAATCTCAAGTATTTAAATGCTGTTTTCACCTCGGAGAATGTGTAAATAAAAATGTAATCATCATTATGAAAACTTTAATTTTAGTTTGAAAAACTAACTTCTAGTAGAGCATTTTATTTTGTATCTTGATTTTGTCAAACTTATTTGACAAGTAAACAAGTAAACAATGCAATATTATAAAAAAATGTATTTCTCACGATACAATACGTTATCTATTCTCACTCCGCTGATATTATCGAAAATCTGGCAGTAGATCGGTACAATCACGCGGGATATCTGAGAAACCGTGCAGAGGTCGCATGTCGACTCTTGATAGGCACGAAAGATGAAATTGCAAAAAGATGCATCGCGAATCGCACCACATAAATTCGTCGGCCGCCACACAATTACACGTACCCCCCACACCAACACCCACACGAGAACTCAAATATAGATGAAGTTCGCGATGTACAATGAGGTCAGCGAGCGTGAAAATGCAAAATGCAAATTTATGCATGGATTTCGAGTCGATATGATAGCCCAAGGTATTTGCTAATATAGGGCCACCTCCGCCGCCGAGCGGGAGTAAGTGAGAGAGAGAGAGAGAGAGGGAGAGAGCCGTTATAAAAATCGATTTTGTCGACAGGAGCTGCAGAGGCGACTTGACCAAACTTTGGGTAAGCCGGGTAGCTACCTTGCAGGAATCGATCGGTCAGGTAACATCAAGCCAATGACAATAGGCGCACGCCTCTATAGAGTGGAGCAGCAGGTGAATGGTCACTTTTTTTCACGAGTTTTCGCATGCACGTTTGTCATCTTGAATTCTGCGCTTTCACATGGGCTCGTCGTCGGGCATTTAAATTTGCACCTTTTGTCCTCTATTTTTCAAAAGCCTTGCCAGGCAGAAGTAACGTAAAATAGCAATATGTAAAGTTTATTAAAAAAACATAGTAAAATAATTTAAACAATTCACATAATAATATACAAGTGTTCTGTAAAAAAACTTTAAATATGCTTTGGAAATAACAACTTTGTGCAAGACTACTGTTAAAAGTTTTATAACTGCGAGAAGACTGCTATTATCCTGTCAATAAAATAAAATTTTTAGCTTTTCTAATTCAAATAAGAATATTACTAATTGAAATATGAAGAAATCTTGTAGGCCGGCCATATTTCGGCCCCACCAAACGTAAATACGTTCTGCGGGTTTGATGATGCCCCCTACTGTGCGCCACCCTTAGTAAACGGAGGGGTTAATGTTTATCTAATATCAAGCATACGCCTAGAATTTCAATGTTCAAATAACGAAGAATTTTAATGTGTTCTATGAATCATAGAATGAATTAATAAATAATATGTAATGTAAATTAATGTACATGTAATGTAAATTAATAGGAATGTAATGTAAATTAATGTACATGTAATGTAAATTAATAGGAATGTAATGTAAATTAATGTAAATGTAATGTAAATTTAGAACTTGCATATAATTATATTAAATTTCTTTAAAGTAAGTAAGGTGACTGTAACTAATATGGCACCTATACCTTATTTGACCCTTATGCCTAATATGGCCCACCATGGCTATTTACCTATTACGCGATTTAGCTGATAAACAGCTGATGCATTATGTATATGATGTTAGTAGAAGTATTTCATCGGAAAATTTTCTCAGGGAAAATTTTCTCGCAAAAGGGGACCAACCTACAGTGTATTTTGTCTTACAACCGCTTAAGTGAATTCGTCACTATAATTTTCAACAATTCATTATATTTACTCTGCTTCTAAATAAAGAAGTTGGTTCAAGTCGACACTGTCCTCGATATTACTACGTAACATCAGCTTTTCAGTAGCATCCCGTATGGAAAGAACTCTAAAGTTGAGTGTTATTTCGTACCCTCAACTGAATTCTTATATTGTACAAGTAATAATCACCCACCAAATTTTAGTTGAGTGAAAAAAAGTAATTTAAAAGGTTTTATATATAATAGTGAAAGAATAAAAAGGTGACAAAGTTATTAACTCTATTTGAACTGACTCTAGTATTGTTAAATCAAACGTATTTTTAAATAATTTTTAATTTATTTATAAGTTGTCATAATCTTTTTTCTTTTACCGATTCTGAAACTGTAAAACATGCATAATTTCTTCTCGTAATTAGATTTTAAATTCATCAATTCTATATGCTTTTTAACAAAGAAGAAAGTGTCGTTACTGCTTTGCTTCAGCCATGACACTTTAAATCCCAATACATCAACTACAATGGTAAATGCTCAAAGCTTAGGTGAGCCATATTAGGTACCCTTACCTTATATTATAATCTATCGCGTATGTACGTGTTGTTAGATGCAACGCATCTTCAAACAAACTCGTATCTTATACAGCCTATTTAATGAAAAAGACAATAAAAATAAATGCTTTTGCCTGGCAAACGGACAAAGGGGCAATTAAAGCACGATACACGTAGATCGAGAAGATGCTAATGGTTTGCGTAATTTCTATTCTATTGTTTCAGTTGTCGATAATGGACAAGAAATTAGACCAGCTTATGTACGTACTGAATGCAGTTGCAACAAAGCAGCAAATTCCCCTGCGCAGCATAGAAGACGAAGTTTAACACGGAGTGACGCTTACGAAATTCTAACGATCGCAAAAATCAACTAGGTATTATAGATTGCTGCTGCGTTACGCTAGATGCTATAGACCAGCGCATGTGACGCAATTCGTATGATAAAGAGAAAAGTAAACAACCATCATCCCTTTTATATACGGCGGTACGTCGCGGATATCGCAAAATGTGCCAGTACACTTTTGAGTGATTTCAAGAGTCAAATGCTCAACAGTTCAAATAAAAAATAGAAATGCCGTGCGTTCAAATTGAAGATATTCGACACTTTTTCCATTTTAGTATTTTTTGTTTAAAATGTTATTGAAATTGCATATACAGTTCATTTAGTTGAAAGTTTTATATGATCATATAAAACAGAATACAAGAACTATCGGAATAAAGTAAAAATGATAAAGAGAGAAACGCGAAATGTATTATTCCTATACTTCTTATTTTGAAATTTGATTGCAATACCTAAACAACGTAACGCAGTATCAATGGAAAAACAAGCCTCCAGAGTTGAATCTTGCATCGAAAGAATGCCGTGAAAAAGGAACTTAATTACACAAGCGCACAGCAGAATAAATGATCTCACAAACTGTCGATCTATATCGAACAGCATATACGTGTAGTTTTACAATACAAAAAAAATATAACGAACCGCTCTCACTCCGTATGTTATATGCATAAAGGAATGGTGCATAAATCTAGTGACATGTGCGCATACGTATACATTACATGCACGCAGAAAATTTATTCTTACTTTACTCGAGTATATAAACTTTTGTACATACTGTAATATATTAAGAATTCCATTCGAAATAATAGAATATAAGATAAAAAAAATTCTATATCGTTGCAACGATTTTCCGTATTGAGCACTAATATAATATCGCCATGATATTGTAAATTATTTTATACCACTCTAACCTCAAAATCACAACTTTGATATGATTTTTCGGCGCTCGTGGTATAAAATACGGTTCGAAACTACTGCGTAAGTAGATTATATACCTCATGTGACTTTTCAAGATGTGAAAACCGTAACATCAGGCAAATAATCTACTTCCGCACCGGTGTCGAAATCTACTATTAGATTTATTATCGAATTTAGATATTTTACATTTAAAATGTACATTTATATTTAAGCTTGTTATACTTCGTTATATAAGTTTTTATTTTTAGGCAATTTAAAAGGTGGAGAGTTGCATTACGATATAGATGTATGAATACAAAATCTAAAGTACAATCTAATTTTTTGTAAGTATACTGTATAGTATGTAAAAATTACATTAAGTATTGCCTACTCTATGCCATTGATTATGTTGGTAAAATTTGTTGTATTAATTCGATGTTAACATTTCATAGAAAATTCAGATATGATTCGCATTATACACTTATGATACATAATATAATGAAAACGCTTAAAGTAGTTAGGGCACAATCGATTTATGTACATAGTCTAAAATCTACTTTTCTGTGATTTACATAATTACGCAATTATCTGTAGATAAGGATAATAATGATATTGAAAATATAATAGCTTTTAATTTAGAAAAATATAACTTTGGAAATAAATATATTGATGCATTAATAAAATGCAAATCGAAAAGGATAATTCCAATTATAAATATATACATTATATGCATGATATTCAAAATAATTACAACAAAAATATACAAAAAGTATAGATGGTGTAAATATCAGTGATTTAAAAATTATAAAATTTTGCAAACCTAACATTACACTTATAGCTATCTTATTTTCTTTAAAATAATAAAGATATCCGAGACATATTATTATAGATATTTTGAATTTAATCATATTGTAATCGTGATTAAATAAATATATTGGGTTATTATCACAATTATATATTTTAACACTGCAAAGGTACACTGAGACATTCTTAGTCATATAGATGCTACAATTGCAATTAAAAATGTGAAAACTAAAAACCTATAAAAACTAATAAGTATTTATTGGAACAGAAAGTTAAAAAAAATGAATTGAATAATAAAATGTAAGCATATTTTGTATAGATTCCTAACAAAATTTACTATTTAGCGTAAATAAGATAAAGCTTTGACGATATAATGTAAGTTAGCCAATTACTGTACGCTGTACCCTGCACCAATTACTGTACCCTTCGATATTCTTATTTAAGAAAATTCTGAAATCCTAAAGTAACTTGGTGAAAATGTAGTTTATATTAATAAGTGTTATTTCATTGAGATACCATATGATTTTATTATTTTTTTAAAAGTATTGAAGGAGACAGTTATTAGTGCAAGATACAGTAATTGGCTCACTTACCCTACCTATTATATTTTTGAAACCTCTTCATATTTAAATAACTTCAAAAATCTTCTATACAAATTCTATAAAAATTAAAAATATTCAACTTTCTAAATACAGAATTGTACACTTGCATTGATATAATAACATTTACGTAATATTTAAGAGTGATTAGAAACGTACTGCTAATGGCATTGCAAACTCTCAATATTTTACTGTTAATTAGCAATATTAAAATCCTGATGGATTTCTATAACGAAATTATTTTGGATTGCATAATGATTTGAAATATCAAGTTGCCAATACAGTGTACAGTTACAGTATTAAAATACAACATAGATGGCTATCATTAAATTTTTGTACTATAATGTGAAATTCGGAACAATAATTTAAAAAAAAACAATATTTATTTCCAACATCGTAAAAAGTAATTGTAAATCTGAATGAATTATTACATACACTGCAAAAGAGTGACTTAACACTATAATTGTTACTCTTGTTTTTACAAATTATTCCATTGAGTTTATTAAGCCTTTGAAGGTTGGACGGAAATCAATTGTTGTTATATAAATATAGTTCAATATCGATCTCAATAGGACAAATGTAATTTTTGTACTAAATTCAGAAAAAAATATATTCATCCATTTAAAGTCCATCAAAACTTTTGGTTTCTTTACTTACAATTAGATTAAATTTTAGATAGGCAAAATAAAAACATATATATTTTTTGAGTGAACGGTTAAAAATATCATACATATAAATATGTAGTTATGCATGAGTTTATTAATAAATATTTTAAGCATTTATATATATTCGTAAGCATTTAACTTTAGTTCCAACAAGTAAAAACTGAGTCACTCTTTTCGCAAAAAGTATGAAGAATATAGATTGTAGAAAAGTAAAGTGCCTAAGCGTTACGGAATCGACGCCACCAAGTTCGAGTTGTTGATGCGCGGTTATTCCTATTATAATTTTTATTTGAATAAAATTTTTAATTTACTATTGCATGTCCAGGCGAATATTTCTACTTACAATGATTATGATATAATTATTATTGTGTAAAAATTATTCTAAAATTGTGACAAGATAGTATATTGTTATATGCCATTATGTGAGTTACAGTAATATATTATATAAAATTGTTCTATCGATCGTTTCTGATATTCTTTAATGTAGGTAGGTATTCTTTATCGATCAATTTCTAATAAAGTAAATACATTTTTTGTAAAAAATTATTTAATATTAAGAAAAAAACTTCTAAATATGATACTCATAAAACTATAATAATAGTTTTCAAAAGTTCCTAGGTAAGCTTTGTGTTGTGGCAATACAAATTTAAACGAGAAGTAAATTTTAATCATTAATGTTTTTTTATATTAATAAAATTAACTTGGAACAAAAGAAATATGAGAGTGAAAATGATTCCGTTAAATTATAATGTATAAAAAGTAATAAATTTGAATCCTTGGCAACAGTTCGAAGCGCTTATATCTGCGTATAGATATGTTGCCGATTAAAAATAATAACTTTACAAAAACGTTTGGGAACAAAGCGAAAACTAAAACCTAGCGCTTGACTCTTTTTCGCACTTCTACATATAAATATTGCATGTTATAAAAGGTGCCTTTAGTCTAGACCAAAATCTCGTAACGAATACAATCATCTTTTCTTCTTTTCTATCGTTGTTAATTTTATAATAATTGTAAGTTTTTTTTTATTGAAACTAGTCAATGTATTGTATAAGAAATATTCTTATATGTAGTTTAATCGCGCGAAAAACATTATATAACTAAGCTAACTATGCGCTCCGATAACATATCTTTACTGCTTTGAAACGAAAGAATAATAAAAGATACAATTAATTAAAAATATAATTGTTATTACCTTTTATACCCTTACAAAATTCTTTATAAAAACTTATAGATCAAGATATTCGTCCAAGTATACAAATATTTATGGATACTTCTTTTAATGCTTTATTATACTTTTTTACTATCCAAATAAAAAATTGTATTTTAGTTAGTTAATTAATAAATAGTAACACAAATTAATAAAAACATTTTTATTATAACAGAAAATGATTTATTTTAGGAATGACATTAGGTATACTTATATCAAATCAATTTTTCAGAAGTATAGCGCCATCTGTAAAATTTATGAAACTTTTAAGGAACCTGCTGCAGGCTGCTTGCTTGACCGACCGAGAGTCGGGATCGACTCGGTCAATAATACTTCATAGTGCTTCGTAGTTCGTCTCATCAGTCGGCGAAATATATAATTTGTAGAACATCAAAGTGTTTTTACTTCTGTTGAATATGTGTTGTTTAGGCTGTGAAGTGATTTAATTAAGGATTAATGATCTTTTAGACGAAGAATTTATATTTCTTAGGTAATTATTATATTTCATATTCAATTATAATTTCAGAACTTAGTTTTTATCCACAGTAGTGCAACTAAAGTTGCCCAGAAATAAGCTAACCTAGAAATTTGTGTTAAACTTTTAAATTTTACCTTCAACAGTAAATTATTTATTGATACTCAACTTTATTGATTTATGATTATTTTTATCTACTGTTATGTTAATAAATTATAAATAAATTTAAGTAAATTTTAAACTTGAAATAATTTCTAACTTTAGACTTCTACTATGTATTTCAAATTTTTACTCAAAAAACACTGGTTACGTATCATATAAATTATTGTTTTTACGTATTATATCTTTGAAGCTATACTTATCTTAAATATAAATTTTTAAAACATTTCTATTTTAGATTACAAGTTTGATCAATTGAGAAAGATGAGTTATCATCGAGGTAACAATGGCAAAAAGCAAAAGGGATTTGGTTTTGCTGGCTTTCAAGTGTCGAGCAATAAACGCACAGGAGCAGCTATACCTCCTCCACCACCAAACTCAGGTTTTAGTAAACAAGGATATCATACAATGAATTCCATTACCGAAAATGCTTTATCAGCTTGTTGGGGTGTTCCAAAAAAACGCAGTAAAACAGAAGAAGAGTGAGTATAATTATTTAAAAAAAAAATCTGTAATGGTTTTATATTAAAACTTAAATTATTAATTTTAGATATTTTGACGATGATGAAGAAACTGCAACATCATCTACACTAGAGTATATTCCAGCTCCTGGTTCACCTTCATATGAAGAACATATAAAAAAGACTCAAAAACAGGATAGTGACAGTGAAGAAGATCCTCTCGATGCATTTATGGCTGGTATAGATGCAGAAATCCAGAAAAGTAAAGACCCGAATCCAGAAGATCGCAAAGAAGAAAAACAAAAAGGAATTAGAGCCGATATTGATGGAGAAGATGATGAAGAGAGTTATTACAGGTAAATATTTTGTTATTTACAAATGAAAATTATTTGTAGAACCTTTTAATGTCTACTTACTTACTTGTCATTACTTATCATCTAAATAGATATATGGAAGAAAATCCAAATGCAGGTCTACACTTAGACGACTCTGATCAAGAAATCGAATATGACGAAGATGGAAATCCTATAGCACCTCTTAAAAAGAAAGACATAGATCCTTTACCTCCGATTGATCATAGTGTTATACCATATGAACCATTTGAAAAAAACTTTTACAATGTTCATGAAGAAATAGCAAATCTTAATAAGCTACAGATTGATGAGTTGCGTAAAACATTGGGTATTAAAGTAACAGGACCATCTCCTCCTAATCCTGTTACAAGCTTTGCACACTTTGGATTTGATGATTCTTTAATCAAAGCTATTCGAAAACATGAATACACTCAACCAACTCCTATTCAAGCACAAGCTATCCCAGCAGGGTTGAATGGACGAGATTTGATTGGTATTGCTAAAACAGGAAGTGGAAAAACAGCTGCATTTGTTTGGCCCATGCTTGTACATATAATGGATCAAAAAGAATTAGGTCCTGGAGACGGGCCAATTGGACTTATATTAGCACCTACTAGAGAATTATCACAGCAGGTGAATTGAGAGATGTTCTCTAAAAACTTTTAAATTTCCATATAACTCTGTCTATAGCAATCTTTGTTTTACACTTACTATTTAAATATACTATGTATTCTAAAAAATTTTAAATTCTTGCAGATTTATCATGAAGCAAAAAAGTTTGGAAAAGTTTATAATATACAAGTTTGCTGCTGTTACGGTGGTGGCAGTAAATGGGAACAGAGTAAAGCTTTAGAAAGTGGAGCAGAAATAGTAGTTGCGACTCCTGGTAGAATAATAGATTTAGTTAAAATGAAAGCAACTAATTTATCTAGAGTAACGTTTTTGGTACTCGATGAAGCTGACAGAATGTTTGACATGGGCTTTGGTATGTACTATTTATTAATATCACTTACTTTGATCATTCCTTACATCTTTTTATAATTACTCTTTAATTGTAAATTATAGAGCCTCAAGTTAGATCAATTTGTAATCACGTCAGACCAGATAGACAGACGTTATTATTCAGTGCAACATTTAAAAAGAGAATTGAGAAACTTGCAAGGGATGCATTGACTGATCCAATTAGAATTGTTCAAGGAGATGTAGGTGAAGCAAACACAGATGTAACTCAACACGTTATTGTATTTTATAACAATCCTACGGGTAAATGGGCTTGGCTAAATCAAAATATAGTTGAATATTTGAGTGCTGGTAGTTTGTTAATATTTGTAACTAAAAAGGTAAGAAAACTGTTGTTATAGTAATCAGCTTTTAAATAATCAATTTAATTATTAAGCTTATAAGTTATGCCTGTATCATTACAGTTAAATGCTGAGGAATTGGCGAACAATTTGAAGCTAAAAGAATATGAAGTACTACTACTACATGGTGATATGGATCAAACTGAAAGAAATAAAGTAATTACAGCATTTAAGAAAAAAACTGTTAGCATTTTAGTTGCTACAGATGTAGCAGGTATGACCAAATGCCAAATATTGTATGCGTTTTATTACACATATTTTGATTAAAAAAAAATACAATATTAAACATTTACTACAGCTCGAGGTTTGGACATACCGCACATCAGAACTGTTATTAATTACGACGTAGCTCGTGATATAGATACTCATACGCACAGAATCGGTAGAACTGGTCGAGCTGGCGAAAAAGGTACAGCTTTCACGCTTGTAACGGAGAGAGATAAAGAATTCGCTGGACATCTAGTACGGAATCTCGAAGGAGCAAATCAGGAAGTACCAAAAAGTTTGTTGGACTTAGCCCTCCAGAGTAATTGGTTCAGAAAATCAAGATTCAAAGGTGGAAAAGGTAAACAAGTCAATGTCGGAGGTGCCGGTTTTGGTTTTCGATCGAAAAGTACCCCGTCTAATCAGGTAAATTCAAAATCTGTGAGCTATAGATATGATAAAGATATGTAAGGACATAGTACTATAAACATAATTTTAATATGCTATTTCAGAGTGATCAAACGGACACACCAGCGCCATCATCGTCACAACTACCAAATAATCTTAGCGAAGTAGTAAAAAAATTGGAAAGATCAGGACCGGGCAGCGATCGACTGTCAGCAATGAAAGCCGCTTTTCGAAGTCAATATAATACACAGGTAATTTAACTAAATGTTAAGTATCTTGCGACAAATTGTACAAAATAATTAAATCAAATGTCATTTTAGTTCCGAGCATCATCGGATCATACGTGGGAACAAACCATCACGCCGCCTTCATTGGTTATGCCACCACCACCGCCTCCACCGCCTGATGGCTTACCAAATGCTCCGCCGTCAATGCCACCGCCCCCGCCACCACCAGGAAGCGAATCGGTTGACGATAAGTCAGACGCAGCGGAAGCAGCGAGACAGGAAAGGAAGAGAGTGAGGAAGAGTCGATGGGAGTGATAATTATATAATTTTATAATTTGTTAATAATTTGTCGTATCATATCCGATGAACTGATAAGGGTAGAAATTGATCACTGATTGACCTGTCTTTTTTAAACAGAGAGAAATATAGGTTTGATAAGTGCTATAATTAAACGTATCATACACTTCAAATAAAATCATAGACAATTTTTGTCTTTCCTGGTTTAAACACCTCTTTTTTATTAGACAACTTTTAATGACGAATAGCATTTGATAGATTTCATTTGCTTTATTAAAAATCCCAAGGTATGTGTGTTAGAACTAAAAATATGTTTTCCATCATTGTTATCAATTAAGTAACACAACGGAGATATCTATTGCATACTAATGAAAGTCTGTATGTATATATTTAACGTAAATATTTACTTTTTATATGTTGAATTTTCAATTGGTGATGAATAAGAAACTTATAGCAGACTCTCACAGGACATTTTAATATGTATATTTATATTCTTATTTGAATTGTACATCCAGTGACTTATAATACGTATCCTTTTTTTTATTGTAGACAATAAAAATTATTCAAAAATTTATTTGCTATTTTATAACATTTCATATTTCAAGAAAAAAACACCTATACTTGAATAGGTTTTAAGAAAAGATTATCTAAGTACTTCTTTTAATAATCGGAAAATGTACCACTTGTCAATATCTGTATGAAAATAGATGCTTTTTGAATAATAAATCATGCATTAAGGTTTTAAAAGAAACTTTATTTTGTATGTATACATTCTTAAACAAATATATCTCAAATAATGTATAATCAATACATCCTTTTTAATTACAGATAATAAAAAAAAACATTCAAAAACATATTTTTACAAGGCAGGATGATACCTCAAAAGCAGCATCCAGTAAATGGACGCCCAAGCATATGCGTTTAGTGATTATTTATGAAATTTAACGAACTTTTATTATTATTTTTTTTCGACTTGTTTCCGTTGCTACTATAATCTGAAACTACGAGATTTAGTTTGATGTTCCATGAAAATTATTGGCGAAACCGGGGCTACTTCATACATTTTTTTTAACTTCTAGATATCACTATATTGTGAAAAATGGCACTCGTGCAATTAGTGTATAGTCAGCACTTTATTTATTCATTTAATATATTTGTTTTAAATTATAAAAATAAGTATTAGTGTACGAAATAAGAAATAACCCCGGTCTCTCCTATATACATGGACTTCAAGTACGACGCTAAAATGAATACGCACGTAACTATCATCACTATAAGAATACGGGAAAATAAATCGTCATTTTTTGTATTTTACATGCGGTATTATAAAAACATGAGTAATGTGTTTAAACTTAAACTATATGCGTGTACCGGCTAGGAATCTAAAGAAAATGGTAAAAACCTGTTGGCAATTGTACTAAATTACGTAGATATACATGGTTATGAGTTAATCTGCGAATCCTTGGACAGCCATTTAGGGCACCGCTGCAATCGAGTATTGCCTTGTTGCAAAGGTGCGCGCGCGCTGCTCGCCGCATGAACGACGAATTCGTTGTCCGACATTCATCGTCGCGCGGCAATAAGACTAATTTATTTTTTCTCATCGTCGATCAGCCTGATTGCTCGACGCACTCTTAAACCTTCGTTAAAGTGTCGATACTTTGTCGATATTTCAATGTATCGAATCTTGGATGGGATACAATTTTATCCAATCGAATAACGCTCACTTACATTAATGATTGCATACAAAATTATTATTTCACTACTGCGTAGATACGTAATATGTGTACCTAACTTAATTGCTAGATTGTTGTAGCATAATAGAAAAATTACTTTGCTGGTTTTTTTTTATCTGAGAAGTAAAATGGTTAAAGGAGCTAAAATTCTCTTTTCTGCAATTTTAGTATTGTTAAACGGAACAATACATGGAATTATCACAAGAAAGTTAGTGCATTTAGTTATATTTTCCAAAGTTATTTTTAAGTACAACAACCTTTACGTAATTAGATCAAAATAATAAAAGTTTATCTCTGTCAATCCACAGTTAAAGTTGCAATCAAACTGTTTTCAAACTGTTCAAAGATAAAATTTGTAACGTTATAAACTATATCATTTTATATAAAAAGTCAGTTATTTAACATTATAACACGCCTGCTCCATACTTATCTGAAAAATATGAAGCTCTGAAATACAATCAAAATCGCTAACCCGCCCTACGTTCACAAATAATCAACTTTTTCGTTCCAACATTTGAAGCGTACTAAATCTATGAAAAAAAGTATAACAAAGCTTCTATTACTATTTTTGAAAATCGCACGAAAAAGCGATATTAATTGAAAACCAGCAAACAGAGCGAGAGAAAGATCAACTTGCAAAAATGTCAATTTCCGCGAAAGAAATACTTCCTGGAGCTCGGTGCGCTACAAATTATATACATCCCTGAAAAGAAAAAGAGCTCTGCTCGCGCTTCGTCGCACGCAATTTCTTTAAAGAAAAAGATAATAATACGCGCTCGCGCGCAATTAGGCGACGCCGCACGCGCGCGCACGAATCACTCGCTGCTCTTGACTCTAATGACAGGCGGTCGCGATCGAGAAAAAAAAAAGACACTGGGAGCCGCATAGACGCGCACACGTGCGGCCCGTTTTTAGGGCCTCGCTACCATGCGGAGGCGCGCGCGCGCGCGGCTGATTCACATCGCACAGCGACGCACAGCACGTATTATACCCAGCATCGCGTGTGAATCACCGCGCGGCGAGACGCTTATAAGGTGAGCACACTACTGGCCCTGATAACGCGCCGACGCTACACACACGCTCTCTTGTATACCTCGTGCGGACTCACACTTCTCGTTCCACCTTTGCTTCGCTTCTTTTTTTTTCGGAGTTCACGGGTTTAAATATAGCCGGGGAAAAAATTACGAGTGCATTCCCCGCGATCGTCGGCCGAATGTGTAATGATCGCCGGCGCGTAAAATTATATCGAAAGTCTGGATGAATGAATCGACGTGTAGGTTTTTGTTGCTCCAATTGCGTCTCAAAACACGCGGGCTTGCAGTTTTTTGCGCAAGCGTTTTCAGCGTCGCGAGATGCGAGCGCACGGTCTATTTTTACGCCGACACAGAAAAGGATATTTAATTCGCGCTGGTTTTTGTCCCCGTTAATAGCCGCGCTTCTTAGAAACTTTAATTAAAAAGAATGATTATTATGCTCTCTTCATCGAAATAAAACTCGTGCGTACATGTGAACAAATTTTCATGGAAGGTACATCATCATTATCTCATACCCAACGCACAGGAGCACAAGAAAAAGGGAAAGCCCTGCTTCAAAAATATATTTATTTTCTAATTCCTTTGGTAGAGAGTCGCGAAAGAAGTGGCTTACAATTTTCTCCACTTTTTCCGAGGATCGCGCAGGAAGTGTGCGCGCGTAATTTTTCTCTCTTTCCGCGTCATTAACTGCGCGCGACGCCACGCGTTTATAGAGCTGCCTCTGCCCGTAGACGCGCTCGGAGCAGCCCGAGTATGTACTCTCGCCTCCTCCTCCTCCTCCAGCTCGTTGACGATGACAATGGGAGGATCGTTAGACAAGCTTGAAATGCACCGCTACGTGGGTGCCGCGTAGTCATTTTCCCCCCCTGACAGTCGAGACGTCTTATTGCGCGAGACCTTACTCAAGGCCTCTTGCCTGTGATATTACTCTGCCATGTTTGCCGAGTTCCGATTTTAAACTGCCTGCATATATTCTCGCCGCTCGCGCTTATTTCGACGATCTTGAAACGCTCCTTTCAAATCTCATTTGACATTTAAATAGTGAAACCTCGGAAATTTCACTGTAAAGCAGTGAACTAATTCATGTAGTGGCTGAGTTTTCACTGCGAAACAGTTAATTTTCACTATTTCAAATTAAGAAGGTACGAGTTAAAGGGCATTATTCTGTTTATCATCGCGAGCTTCGAATTAAACGAAGTGGAACAAAATATGAAATTTAAACGTCAAAAAAGACGCCTCGACCCTCGGACCGGATGCGATGTCCTTATAGACGCGAAGCGCAAAGATCGGAATCTCCGTTGTACGCTGTATAAATTTCCGTCTCTGTAAACGCGTGCAGAGAACAAGCGACGCTGCAGCGGCTCGAAAGAACACACGCGCCGCCGTGCGCCTCTTCAACCGTAGGCTCGGCTCCCCCTCGTTTAAAATAAAAAAGAAGAAAAGGCGCTCCTTCCTTCCCTTTGTCCCGCGCGCGTCTCTACGAGTCGAGGATCTGCTGGTGGGTCGTCGCGCTGGTCTTCCTCGACCTCGGCTGCTGCTTGTCGGGGCCGCTGGACTTGCCGGTGAACTTCTCCATGGCGCGTCCGTACGAGCCCGTGCAGACCTTCTCCTTGGCGGCGATGCGCGACTTGGCCTCCGGGCGGCTCGGGCTCTTGCCGCTCTTGGACGGCCGCTTCTCCGCCGCGAACACCGAGATCTTCGAGGCGAGATTGCTGCCGCTGTCGCCGGAGACGATCTTGGCCAAGGAGGTGCGCTCGCGATTCTCCTTGGGCCCGGCCTCGACCGCCTCGGCCTTCTGCAGGATGTCGCGCAGGTTCACGCCGCTGTCCATCGAGGAGGGAGACAGAGGCGGCGTCGGCGCTACGCTCGTCTGCGGCTCGATTTTCTTCCTGGCTTCGAGGCTGTCGTTGGCGCCGCTGCTCACCTTGGCGATTTCGACGCACTGCTTGTAATTCTCGTCGATCCTCGTATCGTGCCGCTGCTCGCTGGACTCGGACTCCTCGGGCGCCTTCGGGTCGATCTCGTCGTCGTTCGGGTTGAGCTCGGCGTCCTCCTCGTTGCCGGAGTCGTTGAAGAAGTCCTTCTTGAGCACGCCCTCGTTCTTCTCGTTCTGCTTGCGCAGCTCCTCCCAGTTCTTCCGGGGCTTGTAGCTGGTCTTCCTGCGGACGAGGGGCTTGCGCTCGCTTATGTCGATGTCCGGGATGAAGAGGCGCAGGGCCTTGGGCCCTATCGGGAAGTTGCTCGAGTCGTCGGCCACGCGCTTCTCCGTCATGATGGACTCGAGGCTGCCGCGCGACGCCACCTCCTGGTGCTTGTTGAAGGCCGAGACCAGTTGAGCTACGGTGTACTTGGGCTCGTCGGTCTCCGAGTCGGTCTCGCGACCGTGGCACTCGGAGCCGGTTGAGGATTGCTTGTTGGTGAGGCTGCGCGAGGCGTTGGTTTCTTCCGAGTCGTCGGTCAGGGTGTCCGACTCGAGGGACTGAAGCGAGTCGAAGTTCGTCTCGGAGACGGTGAGGGACGAGGGGCCGGTGCTCTTCGCTTCGTGCGATGATTCTGCGCCTTTGGACAGATTCCTTTATTTAAGCTTCTAATTCATGAATTTAAACACCAAAGCATATAATAGGCATAATAACGAGTTTTATGAAGATGTGAAAAAAATTACAACAAATTTCATTACAAATTAAGACTGTATCCTTCTATAATAAATAGCTTATTTTTGCAATAGATATATACACATCACTCTTAAAAGTTTATATCCTTCAGAAAGGGTCGTAACTGAAAGAATAAAGCTTATTAATTTTAAATGATGATTGTTTACGACTTTCACGGGAATTTAAAAAGCATTTATTATACTTGGAACCCTCTTATTTTTCTTATTCAATAGTTGAATAATAATACCGAAAAATTTTAAGAACAGGAACAGGCTAAACTTCTCTGAGAGTAAGACAAATAAAGAACCTAATGGAAATTGTCGTACTCAAATATTTTTCCTTCATAAAAAAGGTATAAAATCTTCGTGAATCCCCCTTGAAATGCGTCTTCGTTCTCCCCTACCTAATCCATCTTCCGGGAAAAAACAAAAAAGACACATGGCTAGCCAAACAGCAATCGGCCAAAGTGTACACACACGTGCGTTCCCCCTCGTAAACTTCGCGCACACGCCATTGAACACGGCCATACACTTATGTAGACGCTCTCACTCACCATTATTGTGAGGCCGATCGCTTCCGTCGTCAATAGCTTCGCAATCCATCGACTGCTGCTGTTTTATTCCCTCATCCTCCACCTGAGCATGTATCGTTGTTGTCCTCGTTTTCGTTGCTGGCTTCCTGATAGTCTGATTTTAATATATAAAATTATTATTATTAAATTATTATTAAATTTTGGAAAAGTTAATAAGGTCTGAAAGATTAAGTAAAGCAAATTGAGGAAATGTTTAGAAACAAAACCTAATTCTACAAATAATGCTATACTAACTATAAAATAACTAGATTATTTGGTTATTCGGTGTTTCTGCGGAATTTTATAATTTTTTGGTACCATTGTTAAACTATGTTATACTTTAATTAATTTTGCATATTTTCACAAAATTAAATGACTTTAGCATATACTTTGCATAAATTTGCGTAACTTCATGCGTCTTTGCGTAACTTTACGTAACTTTGATAAATTTTATTGGACTATGGCCGAATTTACTTTAATATAGTTTACCAAATGTTGCCAAAGTTTGCGTAACATTGCTGAATATTTAATATATACATTGCCGAATTTTACCAAGAAAAACTGTATAAAACAAGACGTGGTAAAATGACAATTTTCGCTCATCGTACAACTAGTAAAATTCAAGTAGATTATTGATCTTGGTACTTTACGGAATGCCAAATAATCTTTTTTGGTTTCACAACAAATGGTTGCTTGAAAAGTTTTCAATTTTAAGGTGATGCTAAACCCTCCTATTGTCGTCAAATACGGGGAACCACTATTTTCTTTCAATTTTCAATTTTGATAAAATATCTCTCTGAAGAGTTGTTGTTTTCTATTGGGACAATAACGTTTCATAGAGATATTTACTCGAAATTGAAAATAAAATGAGAAAAGTGGTTCCTCATATTTAGCGGTGACCGGTGGCTTTAGCATCACCTTAAGATTAGAATGGCGTATCAGCAGTTTTCTGATATTTAAATCACTTAACTGACTTAATTCTCATCACGTTCTAATTTGTTGTTAAGGGAAGAAGCTACAGGAAAATCGAAATCTGTGAAGCTTTGACAAATATATTTTCTCTTTTTTTTGTACATAATAATACGTAAAAAGAACATATTTGCACATGTTAAAATCCTCCTAAACCGTTCTTAAAATATTAGTGCAGCCAGAAAACCTTCAAAAAAGGACATTAATTTGATTATCGTTTTGCGCAACAGGCATCGGTAAATTTTGATCAGTTTGAATTTATGCATTCTTTTAAGTAAAACTTAGAAATTTATGTTGCAATATTACTTTCCTTTGGTTTATACAAAAATTCTATAGCCAAATTAAGTTTTAAATTTTTTATTTCCAGAAAAATCATGTATTTTATCATAATTATTGCCGAGCCAAATTTTGTACTTAAACTTTTATCAATAGGTCTCAACATAGATTTATAAAAAATGTATTTAAAAAGTAGATTACCATACATTTGAAACATAAAAAAAAATCTGGTGCGCAAACGCAACTAAAAGTTATGAAAATATAGAATTGAGAAAAATGACTTTAAAGTATCTTTAAAATAGTAGTAATAATTAAATAAAAGTTAATTCGTAATTATTTATGATTCCGTTTTTGTTTTATGGAATACATTTTTTTTAGTCCATCACTGACATAAGGTTTTGGCTTTTACCGATGTTTAACCTTGCTTAAAGTGTACTTATTTAAATTTCTTTGTCACGCAAATGTTAAAACACATTAAATTTTAGATAAAAACGAAAAAATTAAAAAAAATTAAAACAGCTTAAAGAAGTCAATTTTTCTCTTGAAACCTCTTCTATTATGAAGAAAGAGGGTTAAGAATTAGTATAAAAAATCGAGGTTCTGACCAAAACCCTGTATTTTCTTCCCTTAAATCCAAAAAAAAATGTTTCGATTCTGTACGGTAAGTACCGACTAACTCATTTTACCGCACCTCCTTTGCATAATTTGGACATCTTTATAAAATGTCCAAAATTGACTAAATTAGTAAAACTTGGCAAATTTTAAAAGTTTAGCATAACCTAAGCATAATTTGGCAAAGACTAGCAAAGTTCGGCAATAACAACTGATTTCCTCTAGAGCATTCATAAAACCCCATTGGATAAATCCCTTTGATATTCTCCATCGAGAACTCAAAAAAGCCAAGAGTACCTCCTTAGCCACCTCGTAATCGATGTGCTCCGTCGTCCTGGCCATTTGCGCATCCTCGAAGTCGCGAGCCACCGCCGCGGAGCGGGACGACGAGGCCGAGCCCAGGGAGCCGCTGCTCGAGCCGTGACTCATGTGCCTGAAGATGGGCAGCACGTCCTCGGTCTTGGAACGCTCCTTCTGCCTGAGCAGGTCGCGCTTGTGCCTCTGCAGGCTCTCGAGGCTGCGATAGATGTCGAGCATGCCCTGGGACTTCGACAGCGATTTGAGCCCGTAGAGCTTCTCCCGGGAGCCGTCGAAGTAGCAGCAGTCGAGGGGAGTGCCGTTCAGGGCCTGATAGCGAAGGTCCCGGTCTTTGCGGTGATGGTGGTGGTGGAGGTGGTGATCGTCGTCCTCGGTCGAGCCGTTGAGAAGGGGCAGACAGGCCTGGGATCTCGACTGCACCAGACTGAGGCTCCTGGGTTTAATATTTTTAAGTGAAAGTGTATATTTTGGGGTCTTATCTTCATAGCTTTTTTTTCTTGCCTTCTCCAAGAGAAAGCTTTGTAATCATGAACATTTTGATAAATGAGTTTTTAATTAGAATATATAGATTTTCAAAAAAGGTTTCATATAGCTACAATATAAATGCTTGTATATTTTGTTGATACACGTAACTTAATTCCATTTGATTTATATATTTCATGAATATGTTGATGAACTTTTGGAGAAATAAATAGGATTCTGAATGTCGCATACGCATCCCGTATAAAAAAATTAGCCTGGCACTAGTCTGGGATTAATCTGGCTTAACAAGTCTGGCGAAAGTCTTGCAAAAGTCTGGTAGAAGTCCACTATGCCAGACTTTTTTTGGAATTATGTCAAGAAAACTCATTTTTCACAAGTAAATAATTATAGTAGTACATTAATTATTAGTATCGACTAGAATAGTGAAAATACGTACTTTTAGATAAAATAGGAGAAAAGTTTTTTAACATATTGCAATCTTGTTTAAAATATGAATATTTGTAAAAAAGAGAGAAAAATTTAGGTTACTGGCAATTTGACATGACGCGATGCTTTTGTTTTGCACATTTTGTCTAAAGTCTGGCATAGTGGCCAAAGCCAGACTTCTGCCGGTCTTCTGCAAGAGTTTCACCAGACTTATTGAGCCAGACTAATTTTTTTACACGGGATGTCCTGTAATAATTGGCTTTATCAACAAATTGACTGCTTGTAAACACCGTCTTTATGTGCAAGTATTGAATAAAAAGATTTGTAACGATGTCTCCTTCGAGAAAGCATTCCGCCAAAGCAATTAGCAAAGAATTTCTACCATCTCCATCCAACTGACCTGATCCTGGACAGAAGACTGATGCGATTCAGTCCCTGGGCCATGCTCGCCCTGAGCGACCTCCTGTCCTGCGCCTGGTTGAGCAGTCCCTCCGTCTGCTCCTTGTTCAGCAAGCAGCTCTGGCTCATGGCCAAGCTGCTCTTGGACGAGGAGACCGAGTCCGCCAGGCTGGTCCTCGAGGAGCTCGTGTCCTGGGCGCCGCTCTCGTAATCCTCGCTCCCGCTGCCGGGCAAACTCAGGCTTCCCCTGCTCCCCGTCAGTCCCCTGTTCAGGCACATTTCGCTCTGGCTGAGACCGCAGCCGGGCCAGTGATGCTGACCCGAGTCCAGCGTCTGCTGCTGTTGCTGTTGCTGCTGCTGCTGCAGCTGCTGCAGCTGACCGTTGGCCGTCTGGCTGAGCAGGGCGGCGCGGCGCAAGTTCTCCCGGCTGACGACGCGCTCCAGCAGGACCTCGCGCGACTTGGACAGGTACTTGCGCAGGTGGGCCGAGGCCTGCGTGGGCGCGCCCCGTAGCCACTCGTGGCGCAGGCACTGCTTCGCCGACATGCGCGCACTGTTCGGGGGGAGGTTTTGGTTAAGGTTTTAGATCGTGGGCTCGGGATTTTTTGCGCTCTTCGGATGGGCGATTCTTAATTGAATTTTGCAATGTTCGCGCTGATTTTTTCATTAAGTTTCGTGCTAGCAATTTTGGCAGAAGGCTCCCATGTAAGAATTGCCATTACTGACAATACGGGCCACTACTGGCTCTTTACTCCTAAACAATTAATCCGACGCCAGCATCGCTCCGGCACTTTTTTTTTACTGGAATGATAACAACGGGCCAGTAATGAATCTTTTATTATAAATGTCTGGTTTTACTTTAATGCCAGTACTCAGCCGAACTTGAAAAACAAAAGTATCGCGGATTTGTCATAACCTACTTATTAACTTCTAATTTTTGTAAAATGTTATTTTAAAATATATTTGCCAATTATATAAAACAAATGCTATTGTTTATCAGAATCATGCGATTAAGATCTATGCATAGTAATTTTAGTGAACCGGTAAATCTCTGCCGTAAATGATATATTTTCTGTTATATTTTGCACTAAAATTGCGAATATCGGCAGTTCTTGTAATTCCTGCATTGCCCCAGTACTGACTTGCTAACCTCGGCCCATTGTTATCATTTCAGTATCGCCCCAGCATTAGAACAGTAACATCTGATAGTACTGAATATCTGGCAAAAAGTACTCGGCCAATATTGGGCCATTAGAATCTTCTTGCATGGGCTTTTGATGATTTATAAGTATAATTTTAAAAGCTTTTATCGTAGCGCTGGTTTATTAACTTTATTGTTCGAATAAATTTTAATGATTTGTGTACTCGTTTGAATGCTTCTATAAATAAATTAAGATTCGCGACGAATTAAAGAGAAGTAAATAATGACTATTTAATTATTTTTGTTAAGAAACATTTTTCAATTTTGAGACTCTCTGCAGTCGATAACGAGCGCAATAAATTCACTTTCTCCCCAATGATGACAGGTAGGGTGTCGTAATAACGTAATAACCGCTAAATACTTCTCGGCGAATCATCGGGCCAAGCGCTTAACAGATGTGACACCGCAAAAAAAATCCATGGCAAAATCGGCAATAAAAAATGCAATTGCAAACCGTACCCCCGATGATTGACATACCCGTGACCCGTATTAATTGACTTTTTATACGCAGAGAAGCCAAGCGCACCCACGCTCGCTCTCCGATCGTTCGTCGAAAAATCAAGATGATTCCGCGCGATGTCCGTGGATTATAAAATGCAATTAAATCTCATAATGCTGGATGACGTCAAAATTCGAAGGTACACGCGCGCGCGCGCCTCCGCACCATGTGTGAAATTCGCCGCGCATCTCATTTGCGACGCTCGGCCGTTACGTAACGACGGGTGTACGCGTGCGATATATACCTTGCGTTATTATTGTTATACGGTTACCTTGGCTCGAGTACGAGGAGCTTGGCGACGAAGTCCTTAGCCTGGGCGGACACGTCCTCGAACAGCTCTTCCGGGAAATCGACCTGGCCGAGTATGATGTTTTTGAAAGTCTCCTGATCGGTTTCGCCGCCGAAAGGCGAGAAACCCGTTAGCAAGACGTATGTCGTTACGCCCAGAGACCTATTTCGCATACGCGTGAGAGCGAGTGAGACGGGACGATAAGTTTATTGGTGTTTTCGAGGGAAACAATGTTTTCTATGCGTGTACACAGTTGAAATTTGGGGATTGGTTACATTTTTCTATTTTATTTTCACAAAGGATAGTCTGGAAAATGGGTCAATTTTCGTTCACCAAAGCGGACAATTGTTTAACGAGGACAAAGCGTTGCAAAAATGAAATGCATGAAATATATGCACAAAAAATATGGTGATATAGTACATTGTGCAACAAGTGCGCGAAACAGGTGATTTTCGAACGAGTGGGAAGTTTCACTCGGGCGACAATCACACGCGTAGACAGTCATCTGAGCGCACGCGTTGCACACACTATTCTTTTAAACGAGTGTGAGAAGATCGGAAACGAAAGTCACGTGAATTGTAATACATTATTAGCTCGAATAGGTATCTGATACGGGCTACGCCCTTGATAAGTATTGATATATGAAAGAAGAGCAAAATAAAATTGTATGAGTATGGCAGGATGCAGGGTGGGGCACTGGGTGGGAGGCAGGAGTGGCGGACGGGGTCCAGGGGCGGAGCCCCTGGTGGGCACACAGGGGGCGAAGTCCCCGCCGGGGGTTGGCGCAGCCCCCCTCCCAGCAAAAGAAAATTACTTATGAATCATTAAAGAAATTTAAATTATATAAAAATTATGATATCATAATATCTTAATTAATTTTGTCAAATTTTTACAAAATTTTTCTGAAATTTCCATATTTTCAAAATTTTTTAATTGTTCAAAACTTTTCAATTTTTTCAAAGGTTTCCAATTTTGTCTAATGTTCCAATTTTTAAAATATTTCAATTATTTTAAAATTATTCTATTTTTTCAAAAAATTTCATGTTTTTGTAATTGTTCAATTTTTATAAATAGATACCTACAGTTTTTTCGCGACTAAATGATTGTTTTCACCGTTGTGCGCGAAACAAAATGTTTCGCAAGAGTAACCGAGTTTCTCACACGAAGTTTAAAAAAAATGTTAATGCATTTTGCAAAGTATATTTATATAATAATCAGTAGTGACAATCGGCGTAGTTGCGGCCAATTGGGTAAGGTTTATATCGAATTTAAAAGAATGTATATGTTATTCTAGAATATAACGCTATTGAAAAGTGTACATACTTGTCTGTTACTACTGATTATACAATTTATCAATATAATTGAATTACATTTGATATTTTATTGTATTCCTCCCAGTAAACCAAAATTGACCTAGTTTTCAAACTGTGTTTTTCCAATTTACTATTATAGGTGGGTATCAAACTGTAAAGTAGAATTCCATGAAAAAATTCAATAGCAAACGTAAATAATATATACACTGTGTAGGCGTATTCACGAATAAAATTAAATTTCGACATATTTTACCACATATCAGCAGCTAACGTGATCGGTTCGTAATGAAGGATTTCGGGAGCTGAAACACAAAAATCATTTCAAAATACATCATTGTCAGTCGAAACATATTAAAAACCCATAACAAAAGCCAATAAAATGGCACAGCCTCCGATTATAATTTAGCGTGCGTACATGTAAATAACGAGCGCGCGAGATATCTCGCCAACAATCGATCAAGCTTAAACAAGCGATCTAACGCATTTTTTCTTGCGATGTCTCGAATCTTCTTCGACGGAATTCGATATATTATTTACGCGCCTCTTCGCGAATAACTTAGCATATTGTTAATGCTGCGATGCCACGATGTCGTTACGATTCCGTGGACGTCTTTTTAAGGACATTCACGGCTGGAGCGTCGTAATAAACGCAAAAGTTCGTCGAACCTCGTGCACAGTCGAGCAACGGAAAATGGGATATATAATTGTCGCGCGCCGTTGTTTCGGCGGAGACATTTATCACGACTTACCTACGTAATCGGGAGTGCCGAGAATCTCCCGGACTTCCGTACCCTCGAGGACGACCCGCGAGATCTCGAAGTCGCACAGCTTGACGTTGCAGTCCGGGAAGCTTCCCATCATCACGAGATTCTGGGGCTGTGAAAGATAGTAGATCATTTTATACGGTGATGTCATTTTTTATCTAAATAATTGAGAAATGAGATTATTAACTATTTTATCATTCATTTACCGGCCTTATAATACTTGTTTAGTGAGAATCCTCATTAAAACAATAAACCATTGGTAGGGGGATTTTGTAAAGAAACTATTAAACGAATCTGTTTGAAACTATTATGACATTTTATTAAACATTACAAAAATATCTAGAAATTTTCTTTATCTCACCATTTTACATATTAGCACTGTTTCTTGTTAAAATATTTTTGGTTTTTGTTTTAGACATTAATTAAGGGCTCTATATTCTCCGAAAATTTACTACATTATCGACAAAGCGCTACGTACCAGCGTCTAAATCTCTACTCCTACAACAATCAGACTTATTTTAACTTTAAAATTTTCTTGACGTCTTTGAAATGTATAACAAAATGTCCTATAATTCTCTAATATGCAATTACAGGAAATATTACATGGTTGTGCATTTATAAAATGAAAACATCAATATCAATAAAACCGTCACTCAAATTTGCAATATTCGCACTGCATATAATACATCCAGCTTTGAATCAAGGTTGTAAATATATATAAAATAAACCAATAACGTATTAATTTATTGTTGTATGATGACATTTAAATACACATAATGTTTGACCTTATATATACATACTTCTTTGAAGTGTTAAACTAATGTCAGTTTGTGTTTCAAAAGTTTATTGCATGCAGTTAAAAATCATATTCTTATAATGGTATCGTGTATTAAGAAATGTTTAACAAAAGTTCGGTGCTCGTATGAGAATAAAGCTGAAATTTGGTCATAAAAGTTGAAATGATATATTATTACTTTAAGTTTTTTATCCTTGGTGTATGTGAAATCGATTAATGGAATGTGAAAGTTTACGGAAATGAATTTTATCAACCCTTGATCTTTTCTCGATTAAAAGCTTTTTTTCTTCTACTTTTAAGCAAATTATTTCAGAAACTTGAAAGTTCGTTATCCCCTCTTATTATACATATTATACAATATTGCACCTTTTCATTCTGAAAGGTTTATTGTACGTTCAAGTAAAGTATATGGAAAAAACAAGCTTCTGAAGGAATAATTGGTATAATTGGTAACTGGTTGTAAATGGTGTAAATGCTTAATTGCAGTATGCGGATCTCAAATAACGTGTCGCAAGAACAGATAAAGGGCTTTGTCGGCAAAGTAACCTTTTATCGCATCTTTCAAAGACAAAATAAATATTTTATGTACTTATAAATTATAAATATATATTATTTTATTATAAATGAAGAATTTAATAGTGACGATAAAAAATATTCCTTTAAATTGTCCTAAAACTTGATTTATTTTGAAATTTTTTAAATTGTTTAAAAGTACGTTAAAACCGTGATAATAAATAAAACATTTTCCTCACCTACTGTTCAAACATCTTTACATATTCTTGGCTTAAACCATATTTCATAATAAAATTTTAAAAAATCGAAGAAATTTCGCGTAAATACACTATAACTTTAACGACCTTTAAAAAAGTTGAAAAAAAAATATTTCAGTTATATTTTGAAAAAATGTGCAGATTTACTGAAAAATATCAGGTGATACATGATGAGTGACCTATTTTTACCTTAAAATGTATTATCAATTAATTTAAAATTTAAAGTTGTATCTGTCCCCTTAAGGGATTTCAAGTGATTTTTTTCAAGTTTATATAGTTACATAATGCGATTACGCGCAAACGCAATATTATAATGTTGTGTTTTCTTTATAAAATAATGATGTAAGAAGTGTAACTGAAAGAAGAACCTTTTATTCTCACAACTTTTATTTTTGTAAGTAAAAACAAGAATACAACCAATTCCTACATTTTCACTCATCACTTGATCATTCGAAGTTAGAACCCAACGAAACAAAACCCTTCCCTCCCGAAAATAACTCATAAAAACAACAACGAAAACGGGCAGTAAAAGGAACAGAAAAAAAAATCCCATCCGAGGCGAAAGTTTAACAGCTCTCGCAGCGACGCGTGAGAAAACATCATAACGACATTTCAGCAGGCTCCACTGCGAGCTCCACGCGACAAGCTCATACTCCGTTGCTTGGGGGGCCTTGACGCGCGCAGAGCACTTCCATCCATATGTATAGCGCGAGCGAGCGCGTGGGTGATCTTGAATATTCAAAAAAAAAGAATTCATCCGAGACGGGAGGATCGCCGCGCCGCGTTGCCGCGACAATCGGACAATGAGTAATGGCCGAGCGGCTCGAAAATAAATCTCCTCTTTGCGCGCGGCGCACGCGTTTCGATGAAAATGCACTTAACGCGCGCATTGTTCGAGATCGCGTTTATCTCTCTTTGGGTTATTGGGAGCGAAATTCCCGGTAATTTCGTCATGCGTGATGCGATTTCCTCGTGGTGCGCGTTGCAGCGAGATTTTTGACTTCGCTGCTTTATTGCGATGAGCTATTCCGAGATGCTAATTCGGCTTATCTCTGCTTGGAGCGACTATAATAATTAATCTCGTTAGCATGCGCGGTGATATTATACAGTGGATGGGATATGTCATTGCTAGATTTAGTAGAGCACGTTTACAGGCTAATAAATATTGGATATTTTTCCATGCAATAAGCTAGAAACACGTTTAATTACTATTTTTTAAATTCAATTAAAACGTAGGCTGAATTAATATACTTGGTTGTGAATAAAGTTAAATATTATAGTTTTTAGTAGTTTATTTGATTTATAAGCTGTCAATAAAAGTTGTATTATATAAATAATTAATAAATAAAAGTGGGTGTATGTATTATGATATCACGTCTCTTCCTTATTAGTGACTTTATTTTAAAAAATCAAACTGGCTTCCTCATAGATGATAAATGTATTCATTCAAAATAAAAACAATGACAAGGATCACATAACATTAAAAGTTGTGTATAAATTTAAATCGTACACGTATTATGCCTCTTGAATCACGCAATACTTCTTGAAGGAAAAAAGTCTCTTTCTATTGTGTGGTAACGTATATAGATTTCATTCGTCTCCTCAAAATTACGGGATTTCATTTTCTCGGAATAAGTGATTATTCCAACGCACAAGCACAATAATCAAATGCATCCAATGTAACCCTATTAGTCTTTTGTCGCTCGAATATAGGAGCGCAAGAGGCATGTAATGATCTGTGCGAGCGCGCTTGCTTGCTTGCTTGCTTGCGTTGCGCGGCTATATACAACCGATTGACACACGTGCGTTGCGCATGAGCTGGATCAAGATTTACAGCTGCGCGAACTGATTTCTCGAATGTTGCCACACTAATACTGATATATCTCGCGTAATTCAAATGCGACGAAAGCGCTCCGTATAGAGATACCGTTTCTCTCAGAGATGAGATTTGTTTATTAAAAGTGTTGAACGTGCGCATTATTATAAATAGCGCGATGCGAGACTTTGGATTTTGATACGAGCGGCATAAATTAAATTTACGCTACAGTGTCGTAAACAACTAAATGCGTTTAATAAATGGATTTATGAATAATATTGCATTTTGAAATATCCGAGTTTTATATAAACTACTATTTTTATAGATGAATTTGAATAGCTATAAATCTTAAAATTAAATATGTATCAAGAGATGCATATAATATAAAGTGAATAGTAAGTATATTAATGCCACTTCTTGCTTGAAAGAGCAATTTTTTTAAAGAAAGTACTTTGTTGTTTTCGTAGAAGGATAAGTATACCCATAAGAAATTTTTTACCGCTTGTTTTTTATCTTATGACAAAATTCTTAATTAATTTAACAAATAATCTTATATAAATCAGTATATGAAAACAGCAAAGTATTTTGTAAATATTACTAACAAAATTGTTGATCTAAGTTTACCATTTTACATTAATAAATCATATTTTTGTTCGAACAAAGAATCAAAACATTTATTATTATTATTATTATTATTATTGTTATTATTATTATTATTATTATTATTATTGTTATTATTATTATTATTATTATTATTATTATTATTATTATTATTATTATTATTATTATTATTATTATTGTTGTTATTATTATTGTTATTATTATTATTAAATTAAAAAATTTATTAAAATTAAAAGGTTGGTCGGTCGTTGGCTCAAGTGGTAAATACACACCTCTTGACAACGGCCGTTCAAGGGGCACGGGTTCAAATCCCCGTCAGTCCGAATTTTTCGGAGACATTTTAAGAGAATGTGTTTCCGGATTTTTCGGTTACAGAGATGTGGTCTACAACCCGCTACCTGTTAAGGTCAATAATGCCCGTATACATAATTACATAAAAAAAACGCTGCCAATTAATTGGCACTGAGCTTCCTCAAACCTTATTAATTGTTCCAATGTGAAATTATTTGCTCTATTTATTCCGTGGTAAAAAATCAAAATATAAATTTTTAAATTAACATTTAAACGAGTGCAAAAGTATAGCACAGATTCTGAGAAAAAAATGTAAATTGTATAAAAACTTATATAGTTGTAGTATATCAAGTTACATTTTTTCAATTGACAATAAATTTTGCAACGCTATAATTTTTGATTAAATTTTATTTATTAACATAATTAATGCATACTACGAGTACTTTTAACCAACGGATGTATTCATTTATTACAAAAATATCATAAAAATGAAACAAAAACGAATCGATGAACTATTTCTGTCTCTTTCCGTGGGTCCCACTCTTGGTGCACAATTCACGGAATGTGTACAGATATTAAGTAAAACTACAATAAGTATTACAGAAATATGTTTTGACGCACAAACATGCTATTAAAACATTACTTTATTACTTAATTAGATCATAGGTAGTTAGTTTATTAATGTTTGCGACTCACG
Organism: Gastracanthus pulcherrimus; assembly: GCA_949152435.1. Lineage (NCBI taxonomy): Eukaryota > Metazoa > Arthropoda > Insecta > Hymenoptera > Pteromalidae > Gastracanthus > Gastracanthus pulcherrimus. The sequence continues at coordinate 4,625,163 of OX424574.1, read as the reverse complement.
CAAAAATTAAAAAAGGTCCAGGAACCCAGTTCCCAACTTCAGCTACATCAGGGTACTCATAAAAAAACGGCATAACGCGTTTCTTACACATAAGAATTATACACGTAATTATTGTACAATTCTTATGTGTAAGAAACGCTCTATGCTAAAAAAACCAGTCAAAAATTATTTGAAAAAGAGAAAGAATATAAAACTGAAAACACTTTATAAAACGAAAACAAAACAATAAATCTTAATAATTCTTTTTGATTTTTAATCTTTATCAAAAAACGTAAAAAATGAGCTTTGATTCATAAAAAATTAACGGGTTTACCACACTATAATAATAAATTAGAAAAATAAAATGGATTAAAAAATTTACTGGATATTGTTATCCATGTTACCGATCAACTCAAATGTTTTCAATAAATTTTCATCATATATTTTCGATATATAATAGTTGCTTTTAACAAATGAAGGAAATTATTTATCTTATCAAAAATTTTGGGTCAATAAAGTTAGGTAATTTCATGTTCTTTCAAATGCATTTTCACTGGATCGAAGATATTATTTCTAACGTTTCAAAAAACGTGAAAAACTAAAATCAAAAAATATGTATAATAAAACAAAGAAAATGAGCCCTAAACACATATACACACACTCACATACACAGTCACGCACACAAATACACACACACACACATTCACACGCTCACGCTCACATACACACACACACACACACGCACAGACGCACGCACGCACGCGCACACTAATAATTTACATTAAAGAACGTCAAAACGAAACGAAAACGTGTTTTTCTCGAAACTAATTTTTCTTATTTTAAAAAGTGGCGTGCGCATGAGATTTTAATGTTCTTTTTTGTAAATTTTGGATATATACCTTAGTATTTATATAACATAAACTGTTGATTACATTACAATTATTTTCTCGTTATCTTATTCCATGCATCAATCATTATCAACAAACGCAATTTTTCAAGCATTCTCATAAGTTAAATGAAAAGTAGTTAGTTTAATGGAAGTTTAAGAAGCATTATAAAATCTAATCAACAGTTTATTTTCTTTTCCAAACAAGAAAGAAGCTCAATTCTGTCAGAGCATTATTTAAAAATACCGGCAAAAGCGTCGAAAATTCTTAGAACAATGAACTTGAGCCAAGGACAAAGGCATTCCGCGTCTAATCAAGTGAAGCTAAGCTTCTCTCGCCAGGCGTGCGCGCGGCCTATTCCCTCCGCGCGTTCGCTCTGCCGCTGCTTCCTTGACTACAAGGTCGTTGACGCTCTTTAGACTCTCTCGGCTCATCCGTCCAATAAAACGACTCCAGCTGCACGCAACGTGCCCTCTATCTTTTTCTCTCCCTTCTGCGATCAGCGGATCTAGGAAGTTGCAGTTAAGTGGCCCGCGCGCGCGCGCAACACGCCGCTCTTAGCCTCCGCCGGCACACGAACAGGTTGATCCTTGGAGCGAGGATGCAGCGAACGGTCGATTCCTTACGGGCGCGTTGACCCGCGGCCCTCAAGGATATAAAGGCCGCGCGTATATAATACCTTCGCGATATACGTTCGTGCACCCGTGCGCTATATATACGCTTATACACGTAGCAGCGGAGAGAGGCGAATGAGCGACCTCGACCCTTCCCACAGCGAGCCAGTATAAGAGAGAGAGAGAGAAGGAGGCATGCCTGCGCGAGGCCAAAGTCGCTGAAAGATCCCATATCGACTCCTGACCTCGCCAATCGAAGAAAGAGAAAATCGAGAGTGCGACGGAGACAAAAACAGAGAGAGTGACTGCACCGAGTTATGTCGTTGTTTACGAGCGTGGCGACTTGCCGAAATGGAGAGGGAAAGTTATATATACGCGTCGCGGGAGACGATATTGCCGTGCGTGTGTGTATACGTCCCGCGGGAGGCAGGAAGAAAACACGAGGTGTCGCAGCGGGCTTTGTGGAGTGCACGCGAGCAACGGTAGTGCGCACACTCTCCGCGCGAATTTTCGGTGTGTGCGCGAGAGACGCGGCTTATCTCGGTCGGCGATCCGACACAACATTGAAAACGAAACGACTCGAACAAAAGTTCGGCTTATTCGCGACTCGATTCCCTCCGCGGAGCGCGATTCCTTATTCAGCGAAATTTATATCGCGGACGCATTCCGCGGGGGCTTTTTTATGGTCCGGGTTTTGCGGAAAGAATGGTCTTAATACGTCACGGGCTTAAGCGTTCTAATAAAGTGCCGCTTATGGATTTTTATCGTGAATCACTGTTAAACGCTCTTGGCAAAAATTGGAAATTTATGCGTTGCGGTAAAGTTGGGCGAATTTATCTCTTCGAGCGCGGAAATCGCGACGTTAATATTTAGCGCTATTATCCGTTTTTATCGTTGTTATTATATTTTATTGTAATTCGAGCGCTGGGAAGAGAATTACGGGTTTAAATATACATTTAACGTGTACTTTATATTATTTCATTTTGTACATAGTAATTTGTTATTGAATAAGATAAGTAGAAAAATCAAAATTCAGTCTGAGCGGAATATCCCCTTGGCTATTATTAAAACTAGAACGAAAGCAGTGAATTTCTCCCAAAAATGCAGCTCGATCCCATAACTTTTCCACGAAATTGGACGACGAGTGCTCTCAAGGGTACACCGTGCGCCGGTGCACTGTACGTAAACAAGCCTCAAACAAAAGAACCCGGTAGCGTCGCGAGCATATCTCACCGAAAGTACCCATCATTTATTTAAACGAACAAAAAGAAACAACGCAGAAGGGAAAATCCGCAGCTTTATCCACGCGATTCGGTAAACAAAAATGTTTGCGCCACGCGCACCGCGAAAGGAAAGGTACAGTCAGTAGCAGCAGCGCAGCCTCATCGCGTCGTTATTATTCCCCGTATATTCTCGCTTGGCTTTTTGTTCTTCCGCGTACACAGGCAACAGCTGCGGCAGCAGCGGTACACGCGGGGCTTTTTACGTTTTTTTCGTTATAGGTATACATTATAAAGGACGCTTTGCGTAAGAAGCGCCGCGCCGTCGTCCGTCGTCTTGACTTGATTTTCCCGCGGCCTTGGCTCCGATAATTACTCGGGCAAGCTCCGCGATGCTCGGAGTCTTCTTTTTCTGCTTCCTAGGCTTACGGTGTCGCGCGACGCCGCTCCTCAATTAGATCGAGGAACGCGCAGAACTAGTAGCATCGGAAAAAGAAGAAGAAGAAGAAGAAGAAGAAGAGGACGAGGGTATGGTACGCTATTTGCGAGCTCGTTCTCGCGGCATCGCTCGAGTTTGCAGTGCAGCGACGGCAGTAGCGGCAGCGGCAACAGCTTCGAGAAACTGCGGGACCTTATATGGGATCTCGAACTTACCTTGATGTCCAAATGGGCGATATTTCTCTCGTGGAGGTAGGCAAGTCCTTCCACTAGCTGTCTGACGAAGTGGACCACGTCACCTTCGAGGGGCACCAAATCGCCGTCTATCAGAGTCTGCATGTCCCCGCCAGGTGCACTAAGCACACAAAATGCGTTGTGACTATCGCTCCTCTATAGTTATAGATAGGCTGCGCAATCTTAGGTATATTAGTTCAAAAATGTTTAGGGAGTATTGTACCCGACTTCGATCAAAAATTAAAAAACTAAACTAAATGTAATATTTGTTTATTTTAGTCTTAATAATTATGAAATTTTGTTTCAGAATTCTCAAATGAAACTAAATGCATTCAGAAAATATATACCATTGTTAATATATTTCAGGTTTTTTAATGAAAATTGCCCAAAATTAGTAAACATATTAGTTTTATAGTTATAGTAATCATTCGATATATTTTCAGAATGCTGAAGGTATAAGTAAAAAATTTTAATTTGAAGTACTGTTCCTCCTTAAATAAATTTAAAAACAATAAGATAGGCTTAATTTATGATTAAGAGTTCCACATTATTAAGAATTTGTCCGAAACATGCAATAAATAGATTTGATGCTTTTCGGTTTTCGATCGCGCATGTTTTATATTTATGTCTCGTAAACTACGACGTTGAAATTCTTTACATCAACTAAAATTACTTGTTAAGATACAAGCAGTAAATTGCTACTCATTTTCACTTAAAAAATTTCAGGTTAAAGAAGTCAAAATGTAAAAAGAACGTCGATTGGCGGCCTCACATTTCCTTTGATTTATTTCTCAAGGTTATTAACATTTAACGCTTCAAAGTTTAATGCCTCCTGCATTTTGATGCTAATTGTATTTTGTAAGAAACACTTGAATGGTGAAAGGTTCAAATTAGTGTTCGTAATATCAACCAGTAGAATTTTATTTCCTTGTGATTTATTTATTTAATTAATTCACGACAATATAAAAGTTCTTTAAAAGAAACAAAGAAAAAGCTTTATGATATCTTGTAGGTTTTTATTATTTAAGTTCTTGTTTGGTCTTACAAATTGATAATACAATAAACAGATTTTTATTTCTTCGCAAAATTTATAAAACGATTTTGATCACATTACAAAATTCTAAAGTGCTCGCTGCAAAAAGCCATGAAATATTCAACAAGAGAGTTCAAAACTCTTTTCACGACTGAGTGCCAACTTCCTCTGTAATTTCCTAGAATACCGAATCTCGCGTCGAACCCAATCAATTCAAAGTTATTCGCTAGTCGCGGCACGTTTTCCACCAGTCAAATGCGCTGTTCTTAAAAATCGATTATACAAAGGTACGATGGCACCGCCAACGCCGCGCAAATTACCATCTGCATACGGCAAAAACTATATACTCCGCGCCAACCACAGCCACAGAGCTTTTACGAATACGCGCGCGTTTCCCCTCTCGTCAAACGATACTGTTTATTTCCCCTCAATGTTTTTAACGGCATTTAGCATTTTGGGTGTAGCAATGACTCAAGTTTCTGCATAAAACGTCGGACGCTGAAAGTTCGTGAATTATTCATTGTTTTGTGCAGCAGCATTGATAGAGAGAAAGACAGAGATAGAGAGAGAGAGCTTTAATTATTTTGTTACGTGTTTATTACTTAGCATTTCAATGATGTAATATAGCGCGTAATCGGAGTAGCTCGGAAAATAATCGCTGATTAATTCAAGGGTGGAAACCCCAAACTCGTCGTAATTGTCTGTATACCCTAATTAAGCTCCGATTTCCTGGTAGATGCCAGTACGTCTAATTATCTCTTATAAATTGAAATTTTCTCTTACAAATAATTATCTTGTTTATATAATCTATTATATTAATATTTCATTTAATAATTATAATTTAATATTCTATGCAATAGACTATTATTCTCGTACTGTAAATAATGAACACAAATGCTTTTAATAGAAAGACACACTTTTAAGTAGAAAAAGACAGTTTCCATAAATGTATATAACAAAAGAAAAACACTCATGGATGAGTGGGGGAGCCCGGGCCACCTAAACTTTAATGTAAATAAGTAGTTGGATATTAATTAATTTAATGGGATCTGCCGGTCAAACATTTTCAAAAAATAAATTTTTTTTCTTGCATATTATTATTGTATTAATATTGTACATATTATTATTGTACAACATCTCAACTAACCAGCGACATTTTCAATACAATTTTCAGTCGAATTTTTACAATTTCTTTGGTTTTTTAATTTCGAATCACCCTGTCTGAAGTTCTGACGCTAGTCTAGCAACTTGATTTTGATAGCGAATCCATGTATCATATATATCTATATATAAGAAACAAATGCATAAAAAGTTAAATAATTTTTTTTACTCTTTAATAGTACTACCTACGTTGTCTTATGAAAGAATCGTAAAATTTGACTCAATTTAGCATAATTTGACCGACAAGTCTCCTCAAAGTAATATATAATGTAAAAGGTTAAACCCCGTGCAATTGTAAAGATAAACTTAATTAATAAGAAATTTAAAAGATAAATTCATTGGTAGGAATAACAAAATTTGTTTGATAAGTCATTTTAGATTATCCAATGAGAAGTGTCGGGTAATCCAGGCCATCTGAATACACCAAATTTTTCAATCATTTAAACTTTACAAATGAGCGTATTATATTTTCAGATGTAATAAATTAAATTATAGAACGAATTACTCTATGATTCTTTTGCATAAAATACCGAATCAGTGTCTAACTTGGTTTTCAAAATATTGAATATCAGTGTCAGTTGGAATGTTTCGTAAATACAAAATAATTAAAATTGATTTGTTCTTACACAACTGAAAAAGATAACTTTATACTTCTAGACTTATACTTTAAGATAATTCTACATTACAAAAATAGAGAATTATACAGGGTTACCCGTTGAACCTGGCTACGCGACTCTCCCCCTACTGAAATATTTTGCAATCTGAGACTTGGGTACTTTAGTCTTGTTCTTTGTCTAAGAGGAATGCTAGCCATGTACTCACTACTCCATGACCATGATGATCTCTTTGGGGGTTTCGTAGACATCGTGTAGCCTGACGACGCGCGGCGATTGCGAGCATAGCGACAGTAGGGCGATTTCGTGGCGCAGCTCGGCACTGCAGTCGGCGTTGAAGCGGTTTCTGGACGAGTACTTGGCCGCGTAGACGGTGCCAGTCGAGCGAGATCTGCACTTGTAGACCCGTGCCCACTGACCACTGCAACAGGAGAATGCACAAATGAATTATTGGACACTGTAATCAGTATTAGGTTAATTTATTGTTTGACGGAATTGAGTGTTATGTATTTTGCTGTCTCTAAGGGAAAGCATTGCGAAGATAATGATATTTTTTGGGTTTCTTTTTCAACGTATAAACATGTTTTGTGTCTTGGAGAGTCCAAATATAGTTTTAAAATATGTCTATATCGACGGGCATTGCGAAGACTAGAACATTTCCGCATTTATCACGAAGAGTAGCAGATTTGGAAATCCCCCACGAAAACTAGCACTTTTCACGAGTTGCCCACGAAGACTAAGGGTTCATTCATAATGAAATCCCAGAGAACCGACTAGACTCAACTCGCCGCGGTGCTACCCGACTCGCCGCGGCACGACTTGGCTCGCTGTGTTGCGACTTGGCTTGGGTTTTGCTGACATCATAAACTTTGATGTGTATTTACTTATTTATTTAATAAATCAACATTCGAAGCTGTTATACACTTTAATATTTATTTAAAGTTAAATATTTAATTATTGAATGGAAAATGGCTTCAAACTGAACTTTTTTGGATTTTATATTATTTTTATTTTATTTATTAAACCAGAAAGATTCACATACATAAAGTTACAGTATGATGTAAATCCCTACAGAGATAAAAACTAAGTTACCTGTGCGCAGGTCCGGTACATAAAGTAAAGAAAAGTGATAAAAAAACTTAAAGCATAACTAACTTACTTAAAACTAACTTAAAAACTAAACTAAACTAGTATCTTATACATCTCATAGTAGACTAGAAACATTATAAAATTTAGAAACTATTAACATTATAAAAATATTGTTTGTACATAGATATATTTAATATAATTGCACCTCATATATTATAGTTATCTTTTATCCACATTTTCAGTTTATATTTTTGTGACTTTTTATCTAATTCTAATGTTTTTAGATCATTTGGTAGTTTATTGAAAACTTGTATAGCTTTTGTGTAACTATTTTTATTGCTGACCTTTTTCTTGTTGCTGGGAATCATTAAGTTTTTTTCCTGGTAATACTATTAGACTTAAGAAATTGACTTTTTAGATTAGGGTAATGATATATCAGTGATTCAAAAGCAAAAAGTTGTTCCAAGTTCAGTAGATTATCAAATTTTTTTTATTAACAATTTTCAGTTTTCTTTTCTGCAGATTTTGCAAGAAATCAAGATTGTTCTTATAAGCACCACCCCAAGTTTATGAACTTCAACATTAAAACTTGATATTCGCCATACACTTGACTTCCTTTATTTATCTCGTAAAATGGGAATACACATATATTATCTAATAAATAATTAAGTTTTAATGTTGGAGTTCCTACAATAACAAAAGTCCAGTTTGGAAGCCATTATCCACTAAAAATTTAATATTTAACTTTAAATAAATCTTATTGTGCAAAACAGCTTCGGTTGTTAATTTATTAAATAAATAATTAAACACACACATTAAAGTGTATGACGTCAACAAAACCCGAGCCGTGCGGCACCGCGGCGAATCGAGTTGAGACTAGTCGGGTCTCTGGGATATCACTATGAATGGACCCTATAACACTTTTCGAAAATTTCCCACGAAGGTCAGCACTTTTAGCATAGAATATATAAATTTGTGCTGTACCAATAAACTATCGAAGAGTCGGATCGATTCTTCTTTTATTGGATTTGGGTCAGGTACTATACGTACTCAAAAAATTACCGGTTTACCCGAGAAAATCAGACTCTCCGAATATCTTCGTGGGAGAACTCTGAAAAGTGATAATATTCTAGGTAAAAATCTGAATGTGTTTCTCTTCGTGGAAAACACAATAAACGTGCTAGTATCCGTAAAGACCATCGAGATGTACATGAGTAGTCTACTCATCTCTGGCGAGAGATAGAATTACTCGAGTTATCGTTGTACAAACAAAAATTGATTTTTTGACTTTCTTTTCTTCCTTTTTTTTAAAAAAAGCTGATAATTTTATTACTTTAATTTTTCTTTAAGATATACAACAACAGCTGTATATGTAAATAATATTTAGTGAAAAATTGATTGAATTATAGTATATAATTTTCGAGTTATAGAACTATAGAAAGTCTCTTAACAAAACAGTAAAACAAATAAATAAATGAAAACTATTGAAAAAAATGTGTTATCTCAAATAAAGAATTGGAGAAAAATAAGTATGTAATTGAGTAATCATGTTTTGACATTAAAAATCATAGGATTTCTAATTGAAATTATCTGTAGTATTATATATATAGTAACTTTCGTAGATTTTTTTTTAGACAGTATTAATATGACACACTTCGTTTATATACATGATTTTAAGTAGGTAAACGAATTTTATGTTAATTTATTAAAAATACATCAGATAAGAAATCAAGTAAGAAAATGTTTTAAATTTTCAGGCATTTTTCGCCTCATTTAGTAGTTAAAGGCACCTGAATTTTTCTGTAATGACCCTTTCATTTATGCATCCGATTATCCTCATATTGTCATAAAACCATCGTTTAATTATTTATATGCAAGCATATGATTTAGTTAAAACTTTTACTTTACGTAAAACTTTATGATATCGTTAACGATCATCTTTTTCATATTATAAATAATGCATATTATACATGATTTCACGTACTAAAATCATATTAATATCCACTTAATGCAATTCCTATGTTGCTGATGCTAATGGTTGTAACATTGCTGATGTTTGACAGTGTAGCGCGCATGGCTTAAAAATCTTCATAATTTGCGAAAATTTTAATTTTAATGAATTCTCATTACATAGACTTGGAGTATATTCGAATATTGGAATTCTACACCTATACTAACCTCGAAATAAGCATGAAAACCAAAACTCAATTTACTGAGAAAATACCGACTTTTAAGCTTTAAGCTTTAAGTTTTAAAATGAAGCATTAATATCGATAAATTATCATTTTTCTTATGTTTACTCATTTTTTCAGATTCTTAAGTTGTGTTTGTCATATATTAACTAATAAAAAACGGAAATATCTGAGTCTGGTATTTTTGTTATATTCATATGATAAATACATTATTAGTGGCACTCTAACATTTTTTTTAACATTCTTCGCATGTAATTACTTAATTATCCACTGTTACTTTACCGAAAAGTACTTTACACGTCGTAATAAATTTATTTTAAGTTTGTTTACATTTTAAAAAGGCAATGTTTTCCTCCATCGATCGGCCATTTCGGCGACAACTTCGCACGTGAAAATGCCTAATATTTGACTACTTTAAACCGGATCATTTACAACCGTAAGGGTTTAGTAGAAGTCAACATTTCATTCATATAAACATACAATACATACACTCAACGTGGTAAATTTCTGGTCGAATGCGTTTCAATTTTTCTGAAATACAGCAAATTCATTGGGTCTCATTGGATCGAACGCACGTTTTCGCTAAGTGTATTGGAGGATTTCAAACGCATTCGACCAGAAATATCCCACATTGAGTGTACATAAGGAAGACCGGGGGCTACTTAAGGCTGTTCAGAAGATACAAAACGACCAATTTATTTTCATTTTTCTTACTATTTTTTTAAAACTTATTAGTATCAATCATTATATATCTTATACTAGTATACCTTATGTGTACATACAAAAAATTAATTTACAATTGCGATGTTGCAAACACGATTATTGTTAATCGAAAAAAATCATAATAATGCAGAAACTTTTTCGTTTTCCATCCAATTTTAATGATCGAGGTGTCATTTAATTCTTTGAATGTTGTTTGACAGTTTGACCGAAATAAGATTTTAAAATAATTCGTGAGTTCTATAGAAAAGCTTATTGTTTAAAACTAAACACGTTATCTAGTTAAACAATTAGCTTTTCCGTAGCACCTATACATTATTTTGACATTCTTTTTCGGTAGATCTATCAAACAACATTTAAAGAACAAAATAAGACCCCGATCATTAAAATTGGATTGAAAACAAAAACCGTTCTGTATTTTTAATGATTTTCTTTCAATTGACAATAATCGTTTTGCAAACATCACAACTGTTGATTCAAAAAATTTTGTATGTACATGAGGTATCCTAGTATAAGATTAGTATATTATGCACCTAGGAAATAAAGTGAGCCAGTAAACGCCTTCGTATGGTTCGGCGCCCGAGCGGAGCGAGGGCCTCATATCGCTGGCAATCGCTGGCTCACTTTATTCACACGTGCAATATACGATTTTTTAACATATCTACCAAAAAGCTCGTACTCGTTCACCGCCGAAGAGGGAAATTAGTGCTACATATTAACTTCCCAACATCACTCTAGTCACTAGAGTGGGGGTAGGGAATTAATGTAGCATTTTTTACCCGATTCGGCGGGGAAATAGTACGCACTTCATGGCGGGATGTGTTAAAAATATAATGATTGAGACTAACAAGTTTTAACAAAATAGAAAGAAAAATGAAAACAAATTGGTCGTTTTGTAACCTAAAAATTATGCATTTTTATATACAAACATTAATTTTCACCGTGTATATTCAGAGTAAATAGTAATGCTGATGTACATCCATACACACATACACACACACAGACACACACACATACATTTTCATAAATAGTGTATTATGATTCCTAATGTTTCAAAATATGTTTCCATAATGATTTTATCTATGAGGAAGTAAAAAGAATAACACTAATAGAAAGATAAATCATTAGAAATTATAAAAAAATTACCAGAGTTCACCTTAGATACTCATCGATTCGCAGAACAATGTCTTATCATGCCTGGATCGCTTCTACTAAAATCTATAAAATATGTTTTATTAATCATGTTTAGACAATGGCAAAAAATATAACACTGTTTTTAACTATTAAAGCCTTCTTAAAATGAACAATGATTTCTGACCTATAATTTGCATTTTATATACTCTGCAGTCATTTGATGAATTTTAAAATGCTATTTCAAGTTAATTTGTTCCGCATGTCATTATTACAATTTATTACAATGTATAGCTGGTTGATAATATATGAGACGGATTTAATAATAATACTCCTGTTTTAATGTAGTACAAGTTATACCACGTAAAACATGATTCACAATATAATGATGTATAATTTTACACACGTATTAGTGTACAAAGTATTTTCATTCTTGCGTCAAAAGAGCATTAAAGTAAAATTCCGAGTCCGTTAAGTTGATAAACATTATCAAGACTTGTAAATAAAAAAAAAACTCGTTCCTTTTATTCCACTTCATTCTACTGCAAAAACGGAACAAAATATCCCGGTTCACAAGGAAGCGATAAATTTCCTTTTTACATAGGCAAAAAAGTGCAAAACCCGCGCGATATAAAATCAATGCTACCCGCGATAAAGATAATATATCATGTTCATAATTTTCCCGCGCACAGCAGCGTTCCAGCCAAGTTTCATATAAAATTAATTATTCGAAGGAAATACATCCCGAAAAGGCACTGCGATATTAATCGAGTCGTTCACTCGCTCGCGCGAGTGCATGCACTCGTAAAAAAACGAAGAAAAAAATAAGTAAGATTCCAGAGGAAAAAAACCGCGAGTTTAACGAAGAGAGACAATGAACCGAGAAGGAAACAGCAGTCGAAAAATGTATTTCTCGTATTATCGCAATCAGCCGCAGAACTGCATATGCAGTACTTGCGCGCGGGACTCTTAAAATCGCCACTTACAGATTTTAATGCCCCTCGTTTTATTCCCTTCCTCCTTCTTTCTTTTTTTTTCTTTTTTAATTACGATCGTCTCGCGCGCAGGTACGCTTGCGGTTTACGGAAATGCTCCGACCGCTAACGACGCGTCGCACGAGGCAGACGCTGCTGCTACCGCTCCCGCGTCCTCCAGCGCAAATAAACAAGCTGCCGCTAAACGAGTGAGAGGGAGTGCGACGGATAAAAGGAAAGGTAGAAGAGAGGATTCCGGATTCGCAGCGACGACGACGACGACGGCGACGTCGGCACTCGGAAGTGTCTGCTGCTCAGCGTCGGGATAAAAGGAACGAGACAAAGAGGAGGAGGAGGGACGGGATGTCGCGCGAGCGAAGGCCAAAAAAAGAACAGAGAAGCCAAAGGACGCGAAGATGAGGAACAGCGAGAGAGCGGAGAAGGGCGGCGTCGAGTGCGTAAGGACTCTGGGATACTTTGGCTTACATTGTGTTTAGTTTTAATTGGGAATGTCAAACAGATTTGTAAGGAATATATACACTGAGAACAATGAAAACCAAATCACTACGTCTAAACTTTGCTTGTAATTGTAAGTTAAACCAAGAATTTTCTTAACTAAGAGTTTTGAAATGAAAATTATTTTCTACTTTCTTACTTAAACATAAAAGTTAAAAATTATAAGTTTAAGATTAAAATTGTGAAAAGTTTTATTCACTTTAATATATTTCCACTTTAACATTAGCAAGTTATAAAAAAATAGTTTTTTCTCACTAAAAGGGAAAAGTAAATTTTACTTTAAAAAATTGTACTTTAAATAAATTGTGTTTTGCATGTGTTACATACTCGCATATAATTCTTGATTTGAGCATGTTACCGCTTATTTTATCATGGCTGAAGCAGAATAATTATAGACAATATTATATTAATCGGTTTAAAAATCTACATTGAAAGTTGTACTGAAATCTTTGCGTAATATATTAATAAACATAAAGCGCAGACAGTAATTTCTTAGGCGTAAATATTATTCAGAAACTGCCAATACTCAAAACACACAAAAGCTTATTTATGCGCAGCTATCATAACTTATCTTCGCTAAAACGAAACGAAAACAAGTATATTCTGAAGATTCAGCGTCGGATACGCGCAGCCCTCATCCTTAAATTACATTATGAAAATAAAAGCATCCAGTGGAGCGATTTAACATCCGATTTTTTCGAAAGCTCAATCTCGATGCAGCAGTACTTTGAACTTTACACTCCCTGCCTGGCCGGCAGCATCCTCGCAATAAATAAACTCTCCATCACGACTCATGCGCAATCTCGCGATCTCGCATCGCGCTGCTGCAGGTCGGGCGAGCTCGATCACGCTCCGGCAGTCCGTCTTTCGGACGGGGGATCTCGATGTATCCGCGGGCTGGCGCGATATGATTCCGCATGGGAAGAGAGGCGGCGTGTGGCGCAAGGCCGGCGCCGGCCGCTGCTGGCGCCTCGCAAGGCCGCGCGCATCTCGCGTCGTGCACTCGTGTTATACGTTTTTTCCCTCTCGCTTCCTCGTGTGCGCGCGTGTGTGTGTGTGTGTGTCTGCGCAGCTGGAAACTTTTGAGCGCGAGTGCCTCGCGTGTGCACTTAATGCCAATTCCCCGCCTTCCTTTATACCTGCGTCCTACCCGTACGTACAAAGCTCTTCTTCCGAGGAGAAAGAAATTCTGCGAGGAGGAGGAAGTTTGCCAGGTTGGCCGACCCCTGACCCGCGACGAATGGCGTCTGTTACGAACGTGCACGTCCGTATAATACGCTTGATTAACGCGGACGCGTATATGAGATCCGCTTATTGCGTTGTCTCTGTCTTTTAGCATGTCTCACTAAATGCTTTATAAAGCAGTTGTCATGGGACAGCCTCCGTACCTTGCGGTCCTTTTTGAACAAAATCAGTCTAGAACCTCAGGTTGGAATCCCAAGGAAATAAAAATTCCAGGGTCGCGTACTGATGTTGGCCTGTACTCCTTCGGAGCCCAAGGTGCTCGCCTCTGGAATTCCCTCCCCCGCGCTATTAGGCATATTCCGTATCTAAATAAATTTAAAACGGCAATACGTAGGCATATTATTGAAACCTGCGACGAACGAAATGTGTTCTGTGATAAAAATTAACTGTGTTATACTGCTAAGTAATTATTTAATTAAGGTTCTATATTGTTACGTGATAGTTAAGACTACTGACATAAACTGTGCATTTATAATAAGCCTATGTGATGAAATCTAACGATGAATCTGTGATATGGATACAAATTTAATTTAATGTATCGAAACTATGTATATATGATGTATATTTTTGACTTGTGCAAAACAAATCTTAATCTATCTATAATCTATCTTTTAGGATCGTTTTTTTTTACTCTTATAACGATCGCGATAAAATGCGGTTAACGAGCGGAGGGAAGTAATTAAGCGTGAAAAATTTCGTCGCCGCTTGTTTATACTTCACGCGCGTAAATTATGCGCCGCCGTCGCGGTGCTGTTATATTGATTTAAAAGCGTCTACGAGTACTCGCGTGTACTTTTCTCCATTATACCACGCTACGCCGGTGCAAAGTACAGCGTTGATTTTAATGAAATTGCGAGAGCGGCAAAGGTGAGCGGAAAAAAAAACTGCGCACGCCCGCAGTTCAAGATGATTGAACGCGACACACGCCGCGCGCTCGATAAAACCAGAAGCGATGCGCGATAGACTGCACCGACGGCGACGGCGCGCGGCGTTATGCAATTAGCCGTGCTTTATCCCCCTGCAGCGCGGAGCCGCGAGAGGAGCCGCGAGGCGCCTGCAGCTTGCGGCCGCTGCGCAGTGCCGCGAGTCTATAAAACTGACAGCTCTGAATATACGCGGTCCATTTACATAAAATGACGTTTAAGGTGATTGGCAAGTAAATTATAAAATACGGCACACTTTCGATGCGACAAAGGAGAGGCAGGAAAAAGAGCAGGCGCGTGACGATGTACTCCTTAATTTATCGGATTTGTATAACGGCGAGATTTATATAGCCGTATTAAGTTTTTCGATGTGACACGTTTGCTGAAAGTCAGGAGCTTTATGTTTCGTGAGTTTGTGTGTAAAAGAGCGGTTCTTTGTGGCTGACAATCTTTGCTGATGCAGAAAAAGATGATGGACGGTTTTAAGGGTCCATTAGGAGGGAGTAAATGGCTTCCCTTAGACTGACGTTTCTAGGTCCTATTATATTCTTCTGAACCGTTATCTCGAGCGAGCGGTCGGTGGATTAAAAAACAAACAGGAGAAAAATAAATAGCGTACGAAATTTAATACGAGGTTGTTACCAATGTTCATAGTTTCAAGAAAATCATCTAATTAGATTAATAATTAACCTTTAGAGGGCTGGGATATGAGATGTCAAAACGTTCTTTGAAATAGCTCAAACTTGTGTCTTCTGTCTTATATCGTGTATTAACTATATATAATTTTCCAATCATGGCTTGAGCTTATATATAGGCTTACCTACGCTCTAAAGATTAACTTTAGCGTTTTCTAAAAGTGCACAATTTATCATGATAAACTCGTATTTCTTAATTTACGAGATGTCTGACCACACTCACCCTATATCTACTGTTCGAGAGCAATATTACTTTTTAGTCAGATTGTAATGCTATTGTACATTTTATTTAGCGCATTTGCATAATTTATCATATACAATGAAACTATTCTGAGACTACAATAAGCTTCATGCATAATATTATAAGAAAAACAACTTCATTTCACAAAATAAAACCTATTAATAATTAAATTGTTAGAATCAAGCACGATCGTGTTATTCGGCTTCGCTCCTAATTTGCATCTCCTTTCTTCCTACACTCATAAAAAGTGATGTCAACTTTTTACGATCTACCAGATCAAAACATATTTTCCTCCCAAAAGAAATTGCGGACACCAAAAGCAACAAAACCCAGCCCGCGATATATCTAAACGCGAAACATATCCAGAAACGTCATTAAAAAAGAAAACAAGCTCAAGCACCGCTAAGCAAAAACAGCAATACTCCACACGAGCGATAGGATCTAACGCATTGGGCGGAGCTGGCTCGTTCGGCGCAACACGGGTACACACTTCCGAAGGAAAAAAAAGGACGCGGGCAGGCGACCGGCGGGCGCCGTCGAACGTCTCGCCAACTTTGGATCGCCGAAAGCGCCGATAGGCCCGCGAGATTGCGAGCGCGCGCACGAGCCGAGCTCGAGTCTTTTGAATATCGCGTGCGCGCATTTGTGCGTGTATGTACACGCTGTGTGTACGCCCACGACGAAGCCAGAAGTGAGAGCGCCGCGCGTCGTGGTCGTTCCTTTTTTTTTTTGCTGCCCGCGAAAGAAGCGAAACGCGAGTGTGTCGCGCCGCGGCCCACGTGTCCAACGGTGGTTTCTCGTTTTCTGCGGAAATGTTTGTACGCGTTTTTGTACGCAAGTCGATGCCCGTGGGTATTTTATTATTTAATTTGTTGTTTGATTTTGTTTTTCAATATTTGTTTTTTTTCGATAAATAATAATTATATTTTACAATCTAATGCTATTATTCTTTCGGCATTTATATACTATGGATATATTTAAATGTTATGAAAATTATCACATATTTATAAGTTGGAGTTGCTAAATGATCATTGAATTTTATTATACCTATAAATACGGTTTTTATAGAGTTTGCCCGCAATGTATTAACAGGAAATAATTTAACTACACAATTTCTTTTAACATATAATTATTCTCAATGTACAATATAAATATACGTTATAAAAAATTAATCAGAAAAATAACTGTATTAAAAGAGTCGATCTAATTGCACTCTTAAGTATGAAAATAAATTATGTCACTAATTAAAAAAAACTTCTTTGAATAATAAATTGTCTTAATTCATTTGATTTTTATTACACCTGGCTTAGTTTGCGTTCTCTGCAACGACTACTAAAACTTATTTCTTCAGATTGAGGCGCGCGATATGCAGCAGCTTATATACCTACGTATAGTGCGCCTTAGTATTTATATAGATAAGCCCGAAACGACGTCGCAAATCCTGTGTACATAATTGCGTATACATACAGATGGACTGCTTTCTGCTTCTGTTGATTCCAGCTGCGAAATTTATTTTACGCTCTGTGTATATTTTCGTCCCGTTGAAAAGAATCGGGCTCAAGTGCATTAACGGAGAAAAACGCGAGGCTGCCAGGATTCGAATCGCGAATATTAGAAAACCGAGCGGTGTTTACCCACGGCTCGCGAAGGCGCGCATTAAGATTTTATTGCGGTGATCGTTTGCGGCGCAATATAGCGATTTTTCCCACTTGTGTATACATTTATGGTTTACGATTATTGTAATGAACGATCGTTTTCGTTAACGGCGTCGCAATAACAATATTGCTATTTATGAAAAGGACGCACACAGTGCTGCGAAAAAACTGGTTTCTAGAAAATACAACGTGTTTTCCATGTAGATTTGATAGAAATTTAATGTTAACTAGGTTTATAGAATTTCAGTGTTTCGCGATAAATAATTAAATGAATTTATTGACTGAGAAATAGCGGAATAAATTGCGATGTTTACTGGTCTTATGTGTGCAGCTATTTTTCAAAGGCAAAATGAGATTTTAGAAATTGCAATGACTTCATTCAATATTAATCATGACTTCTGTTATTTGTGCAAATTAATTAGATATGAACTAAATAAAATGTAGATTAAGCCATATTACTTTGTCTGTATGTTTAATGTTTATAGTGTCATGAAAAGTAGCAGCCCGCTCAAATTAGGATAATTTCAATTTCCATAAACATAGTTTTCGTTTTACCTAAAAATGTATTTACAAAGACCTGATGCAAAAGAGGTCACAATCCGAGTCTGCTGTTTCACTCTCATTGATTCACCTTACTTTAATCGTGAATTTCAATTTATTATGCCTGAAATTGGGAAGATTCTGTGGCGATTTGGAATATGCTAAACAATGACATCATTATCATAATGCCATATTGTAGTAAACAGTGATGCCAAAAGGGATTTTCCAAATGTTCTATAGATTCATAAATCCCAAAACTTAAAGACGTTGAAAAAATAAAACATCGTAATAAGATATTAAGCGGTGGGTGCTAATACAATTTAACCCGAATTATTTTTGCTAAAATCTACATAATTCTAGAACTTATACAATCTTTTATATTCATATAGCCTAAATATTTTATGTTAATTTAAATATTTTTTATTTGACTATAGGTAACAGGAGTTTTATAACAAATATAAATAAATCTAGTATAACAATTACTTAAACAGGTGACGATTTACGTTCGAAAAAAATGGATTCAAATTAATTAACGGTAATAATTTAAAGAATTAAACAGTTGGAAATTAAGTTATTCTGAAAGTATGAAAGCATACCTACATAAAAAGGATAATAAAATAATTTACAAGAATGATTATTTATTAAAAAAATACATTAAATGCATAAAATTAAAATTGTCGTTCCATTATTCTGTTATAGGGGAAAGTCCCCCAGTATGACCACCCATGGCTATTGGGCTCATATATACCGCTATTTGGCAGTACTTTATATGCCGGATTAGATGCATGTTAAAGTTAAATATTATCGGACATTCTTGTTTTTAAATCACAACCCCGAAAATCCTCTCGAGAATAACAAAAAAGCTGTTAATTTCATAAGGGTTTTATTTTTCCGATGATTATATAAAATACAGTTAAATAACATATTATTTTATAACCTATCTTTGAAGCACAGTTTTTAAGCATTTATAGCGAAAATACTCTTCTGTAAACGTTAGGTGGCCATACTGAAAGACTCTTGTTTAAAAACTCAAAACCTTCATTTTTTATATTACTTAATACTTAATTCAGGTTATTAACTTTGGTCAAAACTAATTTACTACGTCAAAAAAGTCCATTGATGCAACTAATTTCATTTTTAAATTTTCATTTTCACCTTGGTTCACAAAAGTTACAGCTAAATAAAATAGCTATAGGTGGTCATACTGGGGTACTCTCCCCATATAAAAAAAAACACCTGCTTTACGTAAAACTAACTTAACTTGACTCTACTATTTCTTATTATTTAATTAAAACTTAAAATAATAAAAATATAAATTTATTAAAATTAAATAAAATCCTAATGGTTCTACAGGCACAATTATAATATCTTATTATAAAGCCACCCGTCACCGATAATTAGATAGGAGGATCCACTTTTCTCATGTAATTTTCAATTTTGAGTAAATATCTTTCTGGAGCTTTGTTGTCCAAATAAAAAACAAATAAGTTTCAGAGAAATATTTTCTGAAAATTGAAAACTATATGACAAAAGTGATTTCCCGGTAACAGGGCGTTTAACATCACCTCAAAATAAAAAGAAAATTTCCCTTAAATTACACCCTCATCAACAGAGCCCAAAACTCCTGTCTCCCCCAAAACTCCACCCATACTTTTCAATGCATACATTACCTGGCGAAGGGTTTGGCGTCGATCTCGTAGTGCTCGCCGATGGGCCCGGTCTTGACGACCCTGGCGAGCTGCGCCTCCTGCACGAGCACCAGGCCCTCCTTGACGTGCTGCTCGCTCCACTGCACGCGGCACCTGCCCCGGCACCTGTTGCTCCCGTCCGTCGCCGTCGAGTTTCGCGCGGCAACCTCGCGCTGCTGCTTGCCCGATTTGCCGCTCGTCGTGGACTTCGTCGCGCTCTGCTGCAGGGATTTGTGTCGCGGTCGCGGCGACGTCTTGCTCGACGAGGACATCGTCGGCGCCTGGTGGCTCAGCTGGCTCGAGCAGCTGTAGATCATCTTGGCTCGCTCGTTACGGATCCTCTTTCGCCAAGGCGAATTATCACTGATCGCGATTTAGAAGCGGCGATTCACCGCGTACTACTTCTGCGCTGCTCGAAAAGTAAGAGCACAGGGTGGAGAGGGATCTCCATAAAAATACAAGGCTGTGCTCCTTGTGTACTCCCGATTTATATCGTACTTGTATATACTTTTCCCGAATGATTGTAAACGAAGAAATTACGCCTCTTCGCGTTATTACTTCGATCGGCAATCGATTGTGTCGAATATCCCTGCTCAGCGTTTTCGATCGTTCGGAAGCTTCACATTGTCGCGCCGCGGCGTAATGCTGCACCGCGCACAGACTCGCATGTATGGCTATTTGATACGCACACACGTGTTACACGGGCCAGCGCGAATCTCGAACTGTGCCCGACAACAGAGACCAGAGCAGCGGCAGCAGCTCGTCGATCGAAGTCAGCCGCCGCGTGTCCTTCTCGAGATCCTTCTGTCTTTCTCTCTCTCACACTCGCGCGCGCGCGCGCTCGGTAAGTTGGGGGACGAGCGCTCTTGCTTTTTCGATCGCGATCGTTTTTTCCGCGACGCGGCGGGCCCCCTCCCCTTCTTGCTGCTGCTGCTGCTGCTGGTGCTGCTCTCCTCTCTCTAGCTCCCAGGGCTATATGGACAGATCCATGAAACTTGTACATTTTCGCGTTCAACTTTATAAAAGTTTAATTGATACCTTTGTTATGGATTTTACAGGTGACTTTCGACTTAAATATCGTTTTAATTTGATAATTTTAAGCAATTTTTTTCATTCGTTATACACTTTACTGAAGTATATTTTTAATATTTCTACTTCAACAAAGTATTAAAAATGCAATAAATGCTATATTTCTTTTCTAACTCTGATTTATTTTGAAATAATATATATCTTAATATTCTTTAAATCTCTCTTGTAATAATTTCGTAAAAATACCCTAGTTAACAGAGAAAAAGCAAGAGGTTGGAGAGGTACCTCAAAATGTGCTCAAATATCCTTCATACATGCAGGACTAGAAACGTTACTGATTGAAACTAATGTATTTTAAAAAATTCAATTTTTACTATTGCACGCCGATAAAATCATTTTATAGATTGCTTGTACCTGATTGTATGTGTTTGTTTTTATGATACACGTAAAAATTTGAGAAGAATTAGAACGGATTCTTACCGATTTTCATCTAATATATCAAGTGTAATAATATAAAATGCAATGCTATTCTTAAATATGAAAGATGAGTTACACTAACAGAATTTTACTTCTGAAAGGCATATACAAGAACACGTACAAAAAGATATCATCACGCTCACAATTACTTTTTTTCTCCTTTTTTTATGCAAAGCTATAATTCCGCGGATTTGCCCATATACACGTATACACAGACGCAGCCTGTCACTCTCCGTCTCTCATTTTTCGTGACTACACACACGCGCTGCGCGTCTCGCGGATACGTACGCTCGAGTACTACGTGTATTTTTGACGTAGGTGGACGTCCAGCTGAGAGAATGTATACCTCGAGCGCGTGGGGCTCGCAACGCGGCGCGCAAACGTAGGGCTCCGGAGTGCGCAAGCGGTATCCTTATGCGCAAGGCTGATGCGAGTTGCGCCGCGGCGACTCGGTGTGCGCGCGCGCGATGATCTAATGCGCCTTTGTACAGTCCTCGGAGACGCGGCTTTTTCTCTTTTCTCGGGGGACTTTGATTCGCTGCGATGCAGTTGACGAGCCTGCGCGCCCGATGCAGCGCGTGTTCGTATGTTCGAATGAGTTTAGGTGTATTTTTTGATCGACTAATTGCGAGTCATTCTTGGGGATAGACTGTGGGGAACGACTCGCACAATCGTTAATTAAACTGGGACGTTGGTAGGGGTTGAACTGTAGTCGATCTCGATGAAGTTATGTTTTGAAAGCTTTTCAGAATTACCTTTAGAGTTACATGTCTTTGTGTACAGTAAGTATGTGCAAGTTTATAAGAATTGCGCGAAATTTAACAAACAGATTAGTTTTAGAGACTATAGAAGGGTTCAGTAGTAAAGTTCCGAGATTGGTGAGACATTACATTTATAGTCAGCGTCCCTAAAATTTATTAGTTAACTCTAAGAAATGTTAATGCTGCAAAATCCAAACTCACTGGCCCTTCATTACGTAGTATTACACATGCGTACGAAGTTACAACAATATTTCATTCCAATAATTTTGTAGGGTGACGTTGCTTTTGAGGTCTAAAACTTCGTACATAGGTGTATTACTACGTAATGGAGGGCCAGTCAGTGTGAGTTTTGTCTAAATGTAAGTATTCATATAATTATAAAACTCAAGGCGGGAAATTTAAATTCTTAATTGACACTCGGACCCCCTTAAGAGCATCTAATAATATCTACAACATTCACAATACCGCGAACTTCAAAATTATCTTGTAATATATGAACATCATAATTCTAAGATTTCTTAGTTGTTTTTTTCTGATTAATTAAATATTCAATATGTAAACTGCATTTTGGATAGGTTCATTACGTCTAATACATTTTACTTCCCAATGTAGAAAGTTATTTATACGATACTGAATAAGACTTTTATTTCATCAATGAGCAACGCGAAACCACCAGGTGTATTCAATTATCGTAAACCATAGCCGTTTTCCTCGGAAACAAAAACATTCATCATTTCCCTTATTCACAATATTATTCAAAGAAACACTATTAATTCAGGAAATCCGTCACCGCAAAATGTCAATTTCGACGTTCATTGAAAAATACACAAGAGAAACCTTGGAGACAGACATACACACGCGCTACGAGCCGATGATCTAATATCCCACGAGCGAATCTCCTTTTTTCCTTCATATTTACCGTAATTCCTTTCCATTGGTCTCTCTGTCTCTCTCTCTCTCTCTCTCTCTCTCTCTCTCTCTCTCTCTTCTCCTCTCCATTCCCATCATCTCTGCTCTCTCAATCATACACTTAACTCGCGGCTTATTTGTTTTTGGCGTCGGCTCGCCGCGAAGGATATACGCGCGCACAAGTGCGCGGTGTTCCCTGCGCGCGGCGCACGGAAAAGAAGGCGAGATCGAATTATATGTCCATTCGTGAAATCGATTTTCAGCAATTAAGCCCCGCTCTCGAAATAACTGCTGCCGGCTGCACGGCGCGCTCGATCGTCGAATCGTACGAGAGGGAAGGAGAGAAATAAAAAGTGTACGTGCGTGAGAATAACGCGGTCGTGGCGGGTTTTGCAATGCCGAATATTCGACCTGTAATTCGAGCAATTAAATCGTTCAACTGTAATTATTCCTTTTAATTATATTAAGCGTATATCAAAATATTCATGAGGGTTTGAGTAATAAATCATACGAGAAGTAGCTAATTATGTTTTCTTGATAAACTTCTTGGTAGCTTTATTGCTTTATTAATGTCGAACTACACTGCTTCTTGTAGTGTACTGTTTGCATTACGAGAAATAAAAATAATAATAATAATTAAAAAACAGATGCTGTTCCTTTTTTTACTTTATACATCACTCTCAATGATTTTTCTCTTATTACTCATTGTACATTAATATTTGATAGAAAAACATGACTCAATCGCTCAAATGATTTTAAAAAATTGTAATGATACTATAAAGTAGCTATATGCTGTAGTATACAAAATTTTAATAAAATTTGGATGGACATGAATTTTTTTAAATAATCATTGCAAACGCAATACAAAATTGGAAATAGAAAGGTGGAAATTATAATTGGAAAGGATCGATGAAAGACAAGACTGGTATTTTTCAAATAATTATGTTATTTATTGTATATTGTTATTAAAATTATTATAATAATCTAATCAAATATTTACACAGGTCTTCTCGAATATATTCCTATATGCACTTGGCTTCTTCGATAATTGACGCTAGTGTAATTAGTTGGTAAATAACCGATAGATGGACGATGCAATGTATGCGTGGATGACAATGATTATGATAAATGGCAATGATAAGTATATTAAATTCGCCTCGTATGAATCCGTTGATGACGATGAAAGCAGTCCAAACTCGAAAGGAAACGGAGGGAAAAAAAATGACAGTGGGAAGCGGCGGCTGCGGCGCATCGTCGCGAATGCAGAAGTTGACGAGCAACCGGTCGACGGACGCAATCGCAAATCGGACGGAGGCCTGCGCGCGCACGGACGAGAAAAAAAGCGGAAGAAGATACAAATAAAAAGAAGAAGACGAAAGTATACATGTGTAGAGGGCTGTTCTTTGGCCTTTGCTTTCTTGCGCGCGCGCTGGCTCGCTGAGCCGCTAGTCTTTAAAGATTCAACGCTGCGCATCCTCGATCACTTCGGAAGATATACGTCCTTACGGTCGTTTATTTTGCGTTTGTTTGATTTGTAAGTCTAGAGATTTTGCTTTGTTTGATTATCAAATACTATTGCATTTGATTAAACTTCTTAATGCAAAATTAAATATTAAGATTTTTCAAGTCGTGAGAGTGCATCTTGTGCAAGTTCCGTACACGTGTGACGCACATTTACGAAATTCGTAATTTGTGGGTACTCACGAATATGAATCTACGTGAATGTATAGAACAACTGTCTAGCACGCAGATGCACACTAACGATTTGTATTTTAATAAAACAATAATCATGCCAATAAATATTGAGAATACTAATTATTTTACAACCCTGCAGCCAAGCAATTTTTGACATAACAAAAAAGCAATATCTATATTACGTCAATACGTAGCACTTGATCGTAAAATAATTATTATCGGCAGTATTTTAATCATAACTCTTTAAAAAAGTATAAATATAAAAACTAAAGACTTTATAAACGCATTAAGCAATATAATTATAAAAAAATAATTATCGAAAAATAACACTATTCATAATAATAAATTTAATCACAAAATGTTTCTTTTCCCAATTTATACTTTTTCAAAAAATCACTATTTTTGTAGAAAACTCATTGTATGGTGAGCCACATATATCCACCGCATACCAATATTTTATATAATATATTAAATATATTTTTAAAAAAGGAAGAATTTATATCATATGAAATTAAAAGGTGTTTAACAACTCTATTTTACAAATGTACAATATTTTACAAAATAATTATCACACATAATAATTAAACATTCAAGCATGCTAATATAATTACTTCCTATAAAATTGTCGACATAAGCAAAGGATGTTTCTTCCGAAGTAATTAAGTATGCCCAACCCTGGTCTAATGTAACGAGCTCCCACTCACGGTAAGAGTCCGCAATCATGACTTTGACTCTCTATCGAGTAAATCGTTTACTATGTATCCACACAAACAACTTGGCGGCGGCGGCAGTAACAAGATGGCTGGATGTTTATTGGTCGGAACGTGACATCAGCTTTCTTCAGGGCGGCTTTGCATATCTCTTTTTATGAGTTTTTTTTTATTTTGTTTCCCTATAGATTTGCTTTTTCTTTCAACATAATAATTCATCGATATAGATCGAATGTGTCGGGTTTAAACAAAGAATTCTGTGATAAATATGTTTTTACAAAAAAATTTACTCATTACTATAGTACAAAATAATTCTTATTAAATAATTTGTAATAAATACAAATAATTTCGTAGTTAAAGATAATAAAAATAAGTATACATTTTACAGGATGTGATTTATAAATATACTTTTATATTTAAATTAATTACTAAATATTTTAATATAATATATTTAAAATACTTTCGTCGAAAGTATTCGAAACAGAATCACAAATTCTTTGTTTAAGTTGCACGCAATTTCTGCAATTGGCGAGTATCAACAAAACACCTACTGAAAAACGCAATGTAACATTCTGACGCTATCCCGCGAGAGGATAGGAAATGACATTCGAGGAAAAAAATGAAAAGAAAAGAAAAAAAAAGAAGTATGAAGCATTTACAAAATTCGAGCTGCAACTACGATTCGCAAAGGCGTCACAACGTCGCTCGTTGGCAGCTGGGCCAATGAGTGCGTGCACTCGCGTCCGCGAGAAAAAGTAAACGGTAGTTAGATTGAACACGGAGAAAAATAATATCTCGGATGCACTCGTCATAAGTAAGAACGTACGAGGATCGAAAGAAGCGAAAGAGATATACAAAGCTTTGCAGTAATCCGGCAATTATGACTAGCAAGTATAGCTTTTATAGTACAGACGCTTCTTTTTAAGATAACAAAGTCGTCGAGAGACTCGCGTCTGACTGTCGCTCGATTTACGCGGCTTCCTACGCGAAAAAAGATCCCGAGTAAGAATCCGTTAACAATCTTAGCTAAATTTTACTATATTTGATTTAAGTAAATTTACTTAACTTGTAAGCAAATTTAACTCAAATTATTTGTATAATTGGCGAAATTGTATATAGAAAATTCTGATCAGCATACGTTATTTAATTTTAAGTAATTTTTATTCGGGACGTTCTTCCGCGCTTACAAAGGAATTGCCCGCCAATCGGAGCAAAGTCGTTCAGACGGGAGAAAAAAATAATAAATATCTCAAGATATAAATGTCGACGAATGAGAAGTCTCTTTCTGTTTTCGCCATATTTATAAATATATATAATTGCGCCACCAAGTCGCGCACGTCTCATACGCATTAGCGACACAGCACTGGCGCGATAGAAAAAACAATGAACGAAGAGCTGCAAGGCACTTTCGAAGAGACCGCGAGAAAGTTACGTAAAGTATGCTCGAAGAATGTTGCTCCTATTAATTGATCGGTCGACATCGAAGACTGTTTTCCTTTTTCTCGATTTTCACTCTGTATATATATTCAAGGCACGACACGTGTTAAGATCTCGAACTGTAAACCAGATCAAGATCGCATACACGACAAATCGAGGCACGATATATGATTTAGGTTCAGGATATTTATACAGACAATGTACAGCTTTATGAACTACGTATAAAAAAATTGAAGTAGAATAGTCCCTGAATGTCAAAACAATGTCGTGCTTCGTTTGCGTATGAACAAGCGGGTTTTGAACGTACGTGTATGTGAGAGTGTAGACACTGGAAAATCCTGTGCGTCTTGGCGTGTTTGATCTTGCTCAACGCGCCGGATTGTGCATTTGAAATATAAAATAACTTTTGCTTTTGATTTTCTAATGTCTGCAAGGCACTGTTTTCATTTGTTTGCATTTTCATTTCTATTACAAATCGATTGTAAGTATTAGCAGGAGACAGTTTAATGTTAGCCGAACGGGGGGAAGTAAATCAGTCTCTAAGTCTCTATCGAGGAATCGGCAAACTTCTCGGATTAACCTTGATTGTCCGTCCGCAGATTTTCTTTAAGCACGCACACACAAAATTTGAACACATGAAATTTACATTCGCTCGTAAACGCACGCACTCGCTCTCAATAAATTTTCTATCTTCGCGTTATGTACACACTCAGAACATCCGAGTTCGCGTAAGGCGCAAGCGTTCCCGTCTTACAGAAAAAGTAGATGCATGCCACTGTAGCACGTAAAACTACTTTTATTTTAATAGAGATAAAAGTCGCGTTGACCGCCATTAAAATACAAATAGTTTCATTATTATGTCAATTAATATTAAAATACTTTAATCGAGTAGCAAGACTGTTCGAGCGTGCCGACAAAATCGACAAAGCAATTCGGCCTCGAGGATTTCACGCGCATCGAACAGTCCAGTTGCAACTCTCATAACAACGTAATTTTTTCGGTAAGATCTCGCTTGCGCGCTAAGCGAATATGCACAAAATGAACAAACAAACGGAGCTCGCGATTCATTTAAATTAGTTAAGCTTATAGCAGCCATCGACGTGTTTCTTCTTCACGGGCGTCGACTGACCTGTCGACGCTTTGATTAATATTTACAGGTGTCGCCGCCGCGCAGCGACACAAAGTGTGTATAATTTACAAAATACAATTTTCTCTCCGTCGCGGAGTTTTTTCTTCATCGATGGGCGCTCTACGACGAGCCGTGGACCTGGAATCTTCGGATTCTCGCCTGGACAGACTCACACTGCACCTCGCTGTATCGCATGTACCTGCCGGCTCTCACCGGCTCCCGTATCACCACCAAATTCTCGCCTCTGCTGCGCAGTGCCTCGAGTCCAGTAATACTACGAGTCGTGCTCGCTGCAAAAGAAAAATACAAAATTTCCGTCAGAATTGATTTTAACATTACCAATAATAATGAGAACTCGATATCGCATTATAAATGTAAACAAATTTTTAATACGTTCAATAGTTTCGCAATGAAATATATAATACTTTTTTCAGTTAAACTTTTCCTCACTCTTCCCGACGTTAAATAAGCCATTGGATAAGTCATTAGGTCACATTTGTCGGGGCGCAAGGCTTTTACTCTCACCTCGGTAGAAACTACCAAGTGACAAATGGACCTCTCTAGGATGATTAATGCCCGAGATGCGATGTCGAAAGGAGCGAGACAGAGAGCGCGAGAAAATGAAGAAACGAGGCGACACTTACTCCTGGTCGCCGAGCTCGAAGTGAGGGTCATGCTGCTACTGGTGCTCGAGCTCGCGCTGACGATCGGCGTCTTGCAACTGCTCACGCAGCTGCTGCTGCTGCTGGTGACGCTGCTGGCGAGGAGACCGCCGCCGCCGCTGATGCTGCTGCTGCTGCTCGACATGTGATGGTGATAGTGATGGTGATCGGTGGTGGTGAAGCGGCTGAGGGCCTTGCTGACGACGCCGCTGCACTCGCGGGGCCAGACTCGCGGCCCGTGGCGCAGACTGCCGCTGCTGCTGCTGGTACTGCTGCTGGTGCTGCTGCTGCTGCTGTTGCCGAGGCCGCCCAGGCCGTTGCGCTGCTTCCAGCTGTGCGACTCGCTGGCGCTGAAGGGGAAGCTCACGCGGCCCTGGCTCGTCTTGCCGTAGAGGATGAAGTCGAGCGAGTCGTCCGAGTAGATGCTGCTGCGGTCCGACGAGCTGTCGGTCGAGATCTCCGAGACCGTGTCGGAGCCGCTGTCGCTGCACTGCTGCTCCTCGCCCAGGATGAAGACGGGCGTGCACTTGAACACCTCGCCTACCGATGTCGCTGTGTTCACTGGAAGAAGAGCTTTACTTTTAATCATCCATCGTATTATAAATATTTCTTAAAGTCAATGGGTGTGCAAATAGTTATATCCTCATCGGGATTTAAGAGTTTTTATATTAGACGTACGAGTTTCAGTGATATATATACGATGATTACCTGATAATCTCCTGGACGCAGTTTCCATATCGAGCACGCCATCGTCGAAGACCTCGAGAAGATCGGCACTGGCGGAGAACTTCCTCGCCAGGTGATCCATGCTCCTCTTGAAGTTGCTCCGGCGCTCGGACGACAGGCCGCCAAACTGGTGCCTCGTCGAGGACGAGGTCCTCGGCACGGTCGAGCTCAGTCTCCTCAGATACACGTACTCCGAGCTGCTGGTACTAAGATGACTACCGCCGTTCGCGTGACTGCTGCTGGTGCCGCTACCGATGTCGTTATTACTACAGGGCGAGGGCATCGTTTCCTCCTCGAGTGGCTCGCTGGAGGCGTCGGGTTCCACGATCTCCTCCGCGGTCTGGATATCGAGCGCCACCGTCGTCGTCGTGTTCGCTTCTTCGGATGCATCGGCGCTGGGATTCGTCGCCGGCGACGTCGCTGAGGTATTCGCGTGGCTGTCCTTCTCGCTGATCTCGTCGCGCCAGGTCTGTTCGCAGTCCGGCAGCTCGGTCGCGGTCGACTCGTCCTCCGGCTCCTCCAAATTCGAGACCGTCGTTGGCTCTACGTAGGTGGACATCGTGACCGTCTCGTCGATCGAGGATTCCTCGACGAGCAGACACGGCGAGGGGGACTCCTCGGCGGGCAGCGGCGACGCGGACGACGAGCACGTGGAGGAGGAAATGGTATTATCACAGGGGGCGGTCTCTGCTTCGAGATTCTCGCTGGATTCCGAGACGAAGAGGGACAACGAGCAGGCCACGTCCTCGAACTTGCTCAGCCACGAGTGCTGCAGGCACTCCGACGCTGACAGTCGCTCGCTGTAATTGAAAAAGTCATACGTTTTATTTAGGTATAAATCTATCTTATTTTTATATTTGTAATATAAAAATACCCAAAGAAAATTTTTTTTCCGATAAAAAGAAAACTAGAAATAGTCAGTTTACCTTGGAGTCTTGACTACGAGCCGGCGTATGAGGTCTTGAGCCTCGTCGGAGACCTCCTCGAAGAGATCGTCGGGAAAGTCGAGCCTGCAGCGGCTGATGTTACAGAAGGTCTCCTGCTTGGTGTCGCCGCCGAACGGCGAGCAGCCCGTCAGTAGGACGTAAAGCAGGACACCCACCGACCACATGTCCGTCGCCAGGCTTATCGGCTCGTAGTTCAGTACTTCCGGAGCTGTAAAAAGCAGGACACGCCGCCTCGTTAATAATGCATGACTTAGCGTCGGTGCGCGCAAGCGCGTGTGTGTATATGTGTGTATATGCCTCTGTATCTATATGCGATAGAAAGAAAAGAGAGAGAGAGACAGGCGGATTATACTATTTTCGTTTTATAATAACCGACAGCAGGCCACATCTATCCGTCTCTCTTGAACCCTCGCATGACGCGCAAGGGGGGGAATACAATCGCTCGTCTCTTCTGCTTCTACTTCTTCCCAAATGAAATGAAATGAAAAAAGAAGCACCTCCGGGCCTTTCGAAATTATACGTGCGCCGCCGGCAGCGACTGCACGAGAATGAATAATATAACGGCCCGATCGGAAATTTATACAACGAAATTTTCCGTTGCTTTTTTGTATGCTGCCTTCGGGCGAGCGACCTCGTGTGCAGGGACGTGTTTTTCCTTTTATTTTCATTGTTTTACTTGAGTTTACTTACCGATATAGTCGGGCGTTCCCAAAATTTCACGAATATCGGCTCCATGGCTTATGTACCGGGAGATGCCAAAGTCGCAGAGTTTTACATCACAGTCTGGGAACTCGCCGGTGAGGACGAGATTTTGCGGCTGCAAAAAGAGAACAAATTTACATTATTAAGAAATTATATGCATAAATTAATAATTATGAAAGTCTGTATTTATATGTATGAAAAAATGATTGTACTTGAAAATTATTTTATTTTATTACCTATTTAAGAAACAACTATTCAATTAAAATTCTCAACCGTTTATAAGTAAATAAATATAATAAATATTTATAATATTTATTAAAGTTATATTTTTCTTGTTATCTTAACAACGATAATAGATTTAAAAAACGCACGATTGTAAAAAGACGCGATGATCTCATGATATGCATTTTAACAATGTGACATCATGTTATAAATGTGTACCTGTTATATCTTCTTCAACAGTCACAAGATAATCAATAATAAAGGAAAAAGATTGCAACACAAGTAAGCTACAAAAAAATACCGATTATCATCGGCTAAAAACCACCTCTTATTATATTGATATATATGAATATTTCGTCAATTTGTCGTCTATTCGACTTTGAAAGATAACGAAAAAATTAATTACTCGATTATCTATATAGATTCTTAAAAAGATGATAATAAAAAGAATTAAACACTCGTAAATCCTTTGATCCGCATCATCCCGCCACAAAAAAAGAAACACGACAAAGTATCATAAATCTCTTTGGAAGTAATCCTTGACCGGCATAAACAGTTCGATCTTCGAAAACTGCCAGTCACCGACATCCACAATCTCCCGCAATAATTCGACAACATTTCGAGCATTCCAAAGGTCCTCCACGCGAGTCATTAACCAAGACAAGATAATGCAACTTCTGCAGCCGCCCCCTTATCGCCGAAAACAGCCGCGCGCGCGTCTTATCCTCAAGAGTCCGCACGACAAATACAGCCGGCCTCGGTGTATATACTCAACACCGAACAGCAGCAGCAGCTGGCATACCACCGAAAAGTGTCGCGCGCGCGCCAAGCCCCCCGGAGGGCGCTTCTCTCTCTACTCTCCTATTTTCGAAGCCAGGCGGGCGCATTCTGCAACTAGAAATATCTCCGCGGGCGCCGCTCGGGCCGTTGCACTTATGCGCGCGTGCGTCTCGCTGCAGGAAACGACAATGCGAAAGCTTCCCTCGTGCTCTGCACGTGTGTGTGTGCGCGCCGCGATGTTCCCTCTGTGTATATCTTTTTCGCGCGGGTACTTGTGTAATATATATGTATGCCAACGGATTTCGAGTTTCGCTCCGCGAGAAAGAGCGGCTCTATCGCTCCGCGGCTGTATAATGCGCGCGTTGTACGCGAGGAGTCTTCTGCGGTAGAGAATTATAGTTTCCCCTCTGGTCGTTGCCAGGCTTGATAAAAGTTGCGAGTGCGTTGCGCATGAACGTATAATACGATTGTTCATCGATGGGCTTTTATATAATATATATATGTATCGAGTGTGCGTTTCACGCGTTGTATAATTTTATTCTAGTAGGAAGTACTAGTTCGCGATTCTTTTAACGTTCTATTTATTTATTTTACACGGGTATTGCCGTAAAAATGGAAGATTAGATAATTCAGCGGTGAAAATGGATGTGGAGTCGGTAGGCTGTAGAAAGTTTAAAGAACCTGGATTGGGTATAAGACAAATAGTAAATTCTACTTTGTATAGAATAGACACATATTAGAGTTAAATCCAGTTAAAAATAGTTTGTTTCGAATATTAATTTGTTTAAATTATTAAGATTTCAATCTAATTAAGACCTTTCGTTGGTTTTGTATTCTCGAAAGAGATTTTTTAATGTCACGGGCGTATAACTGTTAATCGGCACTGAATTTTCAAAGCCGCAGGAAGCGTATAAAAAGCTGAAATTTGTAGGCAACGAAAGTATGTTACGGAGATTATTTTCGAATTAAGGCGCGTGTTATACATACGTGCGCGCAGGCGCAGGCGCGCTTGAGCTTGGAGGACGGTAATTGGATCGCCGAGGTGAAAAGAATGTCTCGATTTATTAAATTAATTCGACGTAGCGGCGCGCTTGGCCAATCCGTTTATAACGATACACTCTCCTTATCCGAAATCCGTTTAGCGGGCAAAGGAAAGAGAGACCAGTTGTAAAATCTCATTTATCGAAATGAATCCGAGGCGTCATCGTCGCTTATTGTCAATGCAACGAGCGCGCGCCCTCATTATTCCACGTAAAACCGCCGAGAAATCTTGCATAACAAATGAAGATTTTCCTTTCTTTTTTAAAGGGCATCAGCCACTCTTGTCGATTTCCAGGCTTTTTTATATTTTTTATTCAAAATGCTGGTAGGTATACCAATGATTAATTTTACATACTTTCAAAATTTTAAACGAAATTTCTTAATTTTCTGAATACTAATAACTTTAAGGACATTTGACACGATTTCTTATTCAAACACTTTATTACTCTGCATTATTCAGAAATTATTCATGTCCTTAAAATAAAAGTAATAATTAACACCAGGAAAACAACACTGTTCGTCAATGACGATTGCATTCACACAAATGATCGCGTAATCTCTTCTCTATCTCTCTAAAAAAAAAGAATCCGCAACAAACCGTTTGAATCATTCGCGACGACCTTCCGCAAATACAAAGAATAACAAAAAATTGATTGAGAATATGCTGCACGATGTGCATATTATTTTTAGTATGTAGCGCGATCCGGAGAGCCCGAAGACCATAAAGACGAACTCCCCAAGGCGAGGTATTCAAGGAGCATTTTGTTTTTCACGCTTCCCACGCTCGCGATTGTTCGAATCGCGGTGTCTCGTCTCGTCTCGTCTCCTCCGTCTCTTCCGCGCAGCTGCCAAAAGGTCAGTCTCGCGTCTGCCAGTCGTGTAATTTTATATGAAAATTCGCCGAACAGATCGAGACTGCGCCCGATGCCAATATATAATCGGCGCGCGTAATGACACCCGCACCGGGTAATCGACGAGGTAAATCCTGTTAAATAATCGGTTCGATCGTCGCTGTTGTTGTTACTGTTGTTATTATTATAATAGCGCGAGCCCTCCTGCGGTGTGTTGTTTATCGCTCATTGCATGCCGATACAAATGTGGAACGATAAATATTGGATTTAATTAAAGCGATTTCTTCGAGCCTTCCGTTGAGGCATAGCGCAAAGTAGGATCATTTGTTGGCGTTTTTTACACAACGGGGAATTTATTTGATTTAATTTTCATCTCTGATTATCAGTTGTAAATTATAAACATTTATCAGATTTTCTCGAAGGCAACTGTATTGAGTAATAATGCAAAAAATTACATCAATTTTTCTATCTCATAAATGTAGTAGTTTCCAGCCAGACGTCTACGCATAGCATGATTCACTCCTGAAATATTTCAAATCAAATCTCGAGCGCTTATTAAACATTTGTTTACGCGCGGAACAACACGCATGTGAGAAAATTTCACTAAAATCTATTGTAAAAACGTGCGAGATAGGACGCAGCGCGTTATCGGCTGCGCATACTCTCCCGCCAACCGCGCGATAAAGATCCGCGATATCGCGCAGCGTGATTGCCGCTGGCAAAAGTTTTCGATCATAACGAGAAATCAGGATTTGAATATACGCGAGCGCGCTGCAAGTGGCTCAACTGATAGTACGCGTATATACAAGCGTTGCGCGATAAAAATCCTCGACAACACGGGGGGATTTTTCTGGCGGTCGCAGTCGCGCGTCCACACAACAATGCACTGCACCGCCGCCGCACATAATACCCTTATTATCCAAAACAATTGAAAACGGAATTTTTCTCGCTCGCTCCTTTATCGGCGAGCGTATCGGGGCTCTAAAACAAAGCTTTATTAATTTTGCAACCGCGGCGCGGTGTTCTTGCGGAATGATCTGCAGAATTACGCGCGCGCTTGTACTGTGACCGCTATCAACCTCCTCTCTCCCTCCCTCCCGTGTCCCTTTATCTTATCTTATCCACGGGCAAAGCGAGGGTTTTGCTTTTTACGAGCGTACGTGTGTGTGCATGTGTACGCGCGGGCATTTTTATAGCTCTCGATCCCCGATAGCGCGAGGTGCGCAAATAGTTGCAGGTATTTACTTAATTTGATAACTACTAACCGCGCCGCGAACGATTCGAGCCGATATACACACTTAGACGCAGAGGCGGACGCAGGTAGTATACGTGTGTGGGTGTGTGAAGGTATGCGCGAGCGCGGGCCTCCAGAAAGCGGAACAAGGTCATGACCCGTGCCGTGGCGTATAGCGAGTCGTCCCTTTTGCTCTTCTGTCCTTTTTTTCTTTGTACGCTCTGCAGGGGCTTTAATAGATCGGTGGCAGCGGCGTTGGCAACCTCGCGAATTCGCGATGGCAATTCTAATAAGCGCTGGCGGAGATTCTGCACAGAGGTTCGCGCGACGAATAAAGAATTGTCGTATAGGGAGTTAGGGTTGTCACGCTGATGATCAAAATAAGTTGTGAAGAGTGAGGGTATTTTTATGGAGCGACGATATTGACACTCGCTAAATATTTTTATTTTAATTCCAAATCTAAAGTAGACATCATCAATAAATAATACTTTTTGTTCAAAGTATTATTCGTTGAAAATTCTTTCGGCAAAATCTTTCTCAATGAAGTCACAGGTGTAAAACCTTATTAACCTTCATGAATAATTTACTTTTACTATATCGTATTATCACTATTTCTTTAAAGTATATAATTTAAATTTTATTTAATTAATCACTTATAATTGGACAATTATTAGCGTCTATCGATGAGTGGCAGCATCGATGCATAAAGTTTAAAGACGGATGTATCTGACTTTAAAAAAAAAGTAAACCAGTAGTCTCAGCTTAAAATGGTGTAGCAGAATTATGAAAATATGATAAATGCAACTTTTAACGAATTTATTCCAATCCGGAAATCGATTTTTTCGAGAAGCCGGACTCTGGCGCGCCGTTGATCGATGCTAGCGCTCGCAAATTAAGAAAGAAATTTCTTACTTATCCCGGCGGGATCGCGAGTCGAACGTTAAATCAAATTACAAAGAGCAAGCCGCGATCGAGCATCCGCATCAACAAACGCAATACTAATTTATTAAATTCCATGTTGTCTTAATTGATTTCCATTAACCCGGCGCAATTGAAAAATTATTGTTCATACGCGCCTCCGACTTGCGTCCCTCCGCGCCTTGTCGAGGAAAAAAACGGGAGGGGGGGAAGAAAAGTACCTCGCATGAAAAATCGAATCCAATGCAGAGGATACATTCGACGGCGTACACTACACATTTCGTTAATACATCGAAAGGCGCGGCGCGACGATTAATCACGCGTCAAAAAATCGAAAGAGAGCCGCGTGCGCGCACGCAAAGTAACAACAGTTAATATACCTGTATAATACGAACTCTCTCGGCGCGCCGAAGTGAATTTACGAAAAAAAGAAGAAAAAAAAACACAGAAGCGCAGCGCGCTCGCGCGAGAGCAAAAGAGAAAGAGAGCACAGGGAGAGCAATTAATCAGCGCGTTTTTACCTCGTAACGAAAGCAAACATAGAGGCAGGCAGACGCGAGCGCGAGCCGCTGGACGTAAAATATTAATTAAGTTAACGTTAAAGTTCATAACGTTCAATGTCGTCTTCGCGAGAAAGGCCTTCGCGCGTACGTGTACGCAGGTACACAGATGTGTGTACGGCTCGCGCCGCGCAAGGCAGTAATTGGATTGCGGCACAGACGAGCGCGTACCGCACGCGTTATATGTATATGCGCACATGTACATACGTGTATATCGTAATCCACGAGAGCGGAAGGTATAAGTGCGGCTAGACGCTGTTGGGGAGAAAGAGAGAGCAATAGACTGGATATAAGTGCTTCGCGCAGCCGGCAACTTGTGCGTTCGGCAATTTAAAGTAGACGACTGTATTTGCTTAATTTGTATCGTATATACTTTTTTTAATGAGAGCAATTGTACTATATAATTGTCGCTTTATTATGCGCGTAACTGTTATGATTATGTGACGCTCTTTATTAAAAATTGGAAAAATTATAAGAAATTCTATTACTTAAATAACAAAAATGCAATCGTTATAATTAACAATTCTTTTACGATTTGAGCTGTACAGGAAAAGTCGACAGAATAAATTTTGATAATTATTAAGATTATAATTCACGATCATGCCACACGTTAGTTATTACGCAAATTAATATTTTTGAACTGTTATAAATAATTACGAGCACTTGCAAATATTCCAAAATGACGGTTATACAAGTAGTGATTTAATAAGTATCAGTCAGTTATAGAAAAAAAGAACTTGAATGTTAATTGAAACTAAAATCAGAATTATTTTAAACGCTGCACGTTCAATGGAATAATCCGTACCCTTGAAGGTTTTACAAACTAAACTCATTAGCAAACAGCGCGACCCAACTTTCCTGCTCGCGTGCATACAGCGTAGTTTTCCACGAGTATGCGAATCAACAAAAGCGAGAGAGAGAGAGAGAGAGAGAGAGAAAAGCAGGCAGCCAGCAGCCGCAATAGAGAAACTGCACACAAGAGGCTGCACAGCGCACAGGGACAAACGGACTCGCTCGCTTGCAACCGCTTGCGCGAATATGCGTAGGTATTATTTAAAATAGGAAAGCGGATCGCCTTGGCTCTTGGCTCACCTACAGCCTATGCAGCACGCGATGGCGGCGGCGGCGGCCGCTGGCTGCTGATCGCCTCGATATGTAATCGATAAGCCGGTATACACATTGTACGGGTGCGTAAAAGTCTGCAGGCGCGTCTACCGCTCTCCGAAATGGCGCGCGAGAGAGAGCCAAACCAGTCGCCCGAGCGTTTTCGATTCGAGAAAAGAGACGAGAATCTGTGCCTCTCCCGCGCGGCTAGAGAGTGTGTGTGCTCCAATTTTTCCCTATCTATATACGTAGCGGCTGGAGCCTTTCGTGATTGAGCGCCACCGCGGCGTATCGCCTCATTGCTTGCGTATCACCTCGCTCCGACTAGACTCGATTCGCCGGTGTACGCGCGAGGCGAGCTAATGCACCGAGCGAGAACAATGACTCACGGACGAGGGTTCGATTTATCAAAATTTTATCGCCCCGGACGATCTACGCGTTGTCCCTCTTTCGTACGGGCGCTTTTTTTCTTAGGCTCGACAGGCGGATCTATAAGTGCAGCGATTCGAAGTGAGCGTGTGCAACGTAATTGTAGCACGTGGATCGGACGCGTGATGTATCGAAACGTGCGCGCTCGCATTTTTCTACGTTATCTCGATATCGAGTGGTTTGCGCGTTTCTTTCTCTTCTTTTTGGCATTGTTTTATGTAGAGCGGAAAAAACACGGTGTCGACTTTTTCGTGTACCGTTACAATTGCGGAAACATCGGCCGCTGATTAAATATTTGCATTGGGAATTCTTTTCGCTTTAATTGAGCCGGTCGTGTGATAGCAGCCGCGGCAGCAGCGCCGCCATTGCAAAATTCAACGGTAACGTTGACAATGAAAAAGAAAAGAACATTGTAAATTCCTTTAGTGATAATTTTCAGTACAATCATTTATAACATACGACAAGGCAGGAATGTCAAAAGTACATGCATGTATACTTTTGTTCAAATATTGACATTGAAAATTCTTGCGAGCCCAATTATTAGCTCGGACGTCAACGTCAGCCTCGTGTAATAACACGAAAAAGCCAGCGCGTTGATAACGAAAAACGTAAAACACACACGCGATGGAATTCGGCTGGTGCCTTACCTTAATGTCGAGGTGCGCGACGTTGAGCGAGTGCAGAAAAGCGACTCCATCCAGTATCTGCTTGAGGAGCTTGGCTACTTCTCGCTCCTCCGGGATTTCGTCTTTGTCGAGCACCATTTGCAGCTCGCCGCCAGGAGCTCTGCGAAGAAAAAAGAAACAAAACAAACCATTCAGTTAAGACAATACCCAGAAAGAAACATATAATTTATGAATTTATTGTTGTGGGTGCAGTATCTCCGTTCTTTCCCTCGAATTTTTCGTATCATTATACGCGGTGTACGTAAAAGCAGGCGTTGTAACAGAACGCAAGGTCCCGCGCGCGTTTCCCCGTATCTTCGGCGAAACGACAACGAGATTAGATAACGTTTTTCCGTGTATGCAGTAAGAAGCGCCTGCGTACGCGAGTGTGTATGTGTATGTGTGTATACCTGTACGTGTATGTAACGCGTCTCCGAGATCATTTGTTTCGCGCGTCAAAACGAGGCGTTTCACCCGCGATTTCTAAAATCGCTACTCTTAAACGCGCCGCGCGACCGACTGTTATGAAGCTCGGGGAATTACTGCGCTGCAGCGCCGGTGGTGTGTATTCATTGCTCTGGAAGAGATGCACGCAAGAAACACGAGAGTGGAACGAACGCGACGCTCGAGGGGGAGCTCTTTTGTCGGTGGACTATTAATTTTAACGGAAAGGAGGAATCGATTTGTCAAAATTATTCACTTGCGGCGTGCAACAGTATTTTCACCGCTTGTCACGCGATTTGTATTTAGAAGGAACTTAGATTCATAATAAAAGAACGATTAACTATTTGGAAAATATGTTACCATGTTTTGTAAATTAAATATACTATGATTAATAGATAGTTTTGCTGTATAAAATATGTTTAAAATAAATAAAATAGTTTTTAAGATTAGAAAACACAAGTATATATCTAAATCCAGAAATACTACTGCATTAATAAATCTCCACTTCTATTCATTGAAAAAGAATGACAGATTAACGATCTAAAGAAAAATCCTACAGCGGTGTCCGGCACTAAGTATAAAAGCCCAAATAAATACATCAAATTAATTCGACATCACAGCAACAATCATTCACGACGGCCAAGGTGATGAATTTCGAGGAACCTCGCGCGCAGCTAATTACGATAAATCATCTTATTCCGTAACGAAACGAGACAATCGCCCCGACGAAATCTTCTTTAACGGTATAAAGTCCGACCCCGCAACAGCTCGGAGGCGCACGGAAAAAAAGCGAAATCACAAAAGGAAGAAAACGGAACCCATGGCTGGCGCATATAAACGCCGCACAAACACACATACACAGATATACTATATGCGCGCGCGCGGGTTATATTAACTTCCTTGTGTTCGAGTTTCTCTATTTGGCGGCGTTGCGTATAATAATGCGCAGGCACAGCGATTAAGGTAGTCCTTGCGTGAAATGAATAATTAGATAATCAAAGTAAATTTGCCGTACGTTGTATGTCAGGTATTAAAAAATTAAATAAAATTCTATTTTGGTTTACCGGAAGACGAGTAAGTATAAATAAGTATAGTAAATATAGTAAATATAGTAAATAAATTCAATCTTCTGCATGACATTGAAAAATTAAACAAATTAAAAGATTAAACTAATTTAAAAAATTAAACAAACCCATAAACTATGAATAAAATTCATTTAAGAAATAACTGGAACATAATTTATTAAATACTACATAATATACTACAAATTTCCAACTCTGTATTTTTCTATTTATTTATTTTTTTATATTACAGTACTTTCTACATATGCATACAAGTATATTGTTTTTCTTATCTAATTTTCGAGAATAAATTTAAGTAATTGCTTAAATAGACCATTATTTATTTACCAAACATTATAAATCAGCACACATTTTTTGAGCTCCTAATTAAAAATAGGTATAGCAATTTAAAATTAATTTATTAGAACAAAAAATGTTATATTAGAACAATTTATTTTAAGAAAAATAAGTGACAATGAATTGGCAGCGGTTTTTGCTAAACAATAAAAATTACCATATATTTAAAATTTAAAAAAATTATAAATTATTCAGAGTGGAATTTTTTCAGTAAAAATAAATAAAACAATATTTTTGACGCATCAGAAAAAAATACTATGCAGTCTCAGAATGATTCTATAAAAACGTAATTATGTTATGCGCGCGAAGCATCGCGAATACCGACTAAGTATTATTCACTTGTGAGTAAAAGTTACAGTTATAAAATAAAAATTGCCCCTGTATTTGTTAGTTTAATGTAATACTTGAACAAATAATCATTTGTCTCCGCGATTTGTTATACGAGTACATAAAAATGAAACAAAAGATGAATATTAAAATAACGAAGCAAGACACTCACAGTTCGAGTACGAGGACCATTTCCGTGCTGGTCTCGAAGACCTGATGCAGCGAGACGAGCCGGGGACAGTGGGCGGCGGCGTCCAGCACCGCGACCTCGTGTAGCGCCTCGGCCCTCAGCTCCTGGGCGCGGCGGCGCTTCCTCAGGAACTTGGCGGCCCACTGACGGCCGCTCGAGCGCTCGCGGCATCTGCGCACCGTCGCGTACTTGCCTCTGCAAAAACACAACAAAAATACCATTCATTTAGTACACATGCACATCGCACATTGCAAATATATAAGCGAGAAGACAGTTTGCGCGCGGTATAAGTGCGGATGCATTATGCATCGCGCGTCGCACGTATCGTGTGATATCGCGCGACCCAGCGCCTATTAGAGACTCTTTAAGGATGCCTTATGTACAGGTTCGCTAGAAAACTATTGTCGTTTCCGCGAGGTCTATTTTTGGACCATGGAGTAGCTTATTTCATTGAATTGGACGTCATTTTATAGCGTCGAACTATTTCGAAGAAATATCAATCGATCTTTCGGCTCGGGGGTATATGCGTGAATGGTACTCGAAGCATGATGTATAAAATGTAAACGAAACTTAAATTTATATTTAAAATTAGCATACTTATATCGTTAGCAATTAAAAAGAATGTTGTACGGTCTTTATCGTGGAATATTATCTCAAGTATTATGATTTAAAGAGCAATAATTCAAAGGTTCAAATAATTGTAATTAAGTCATGCAGTCGGCTATTATAAGATAGCCCGAGAGCTCTCTCGTATTTACCGTACTATTAGCAAATAAAATATGAAGCCCGCGCCCTTCGAGCGCGCAGAAAATAACGACTCCTCCTTGATCATTTTTGCTCGGGACTGTATACGCGCGAGCCCAGACTATACGCATTCTTGAGTCGGCGTCGGCGGCGGCGGCGCTGCTTGATTATCATCGAATGCGCGAGCTCGACGCCAAAGTATTAATGACTCTGACAAATTAATATTCGATTCTCGCGTAGCGCCGCTAAACGCCCCGCTATTACAGATTGCTCTTGCGCATATACTATTTTGCCGAGCGAGCGAGCGCGCAACTCGACTCCTTCCTTTTTCTCTCTCTCTCTCTCTCTCTCTCTCTCTCTATCCTCTCTTTCTCGCGAGCGCCGGCGCGCCGTTCTTGCAGCGATCGAAATCTTAATAATATAGCGCCTGTGCACGGCTTTAGTTTTATTGCATCTGCAGCAGCGGCAGCGGCAACAGCTTCGTGGCTGCTTAATGGACGAGTTGTGCAAGCTTTTCGCGCGCAAAAAAGTCGCGAAAGAGCGCGTTTGTTGATTCGCGCTCTTGTGCGCCAGATATATTATATACAACGTACAAGTGCGTGAGCAGTCTAGACGTGGCGGAATATTTTTACGGACTTTTGGATATTGAATCAGATCGGTGATATACTCGCGGCTTATTAATCGCTGAATTAGCTCGGTCTGGGTTTCTTTTTTTCTTCTCGCAATAATCATAAATTTCGAATCGTCGATGGAGTTTTTTCGAAAGCAGCTAATGGCATAATAATGCCAAGGTGTTAAGTGATTCACGGGTTACTGCGGCGGTTGTAAAATGCAATTGCATTCTCAAATTGACTGATTAGAATAGTCAATTTGAAAATGAAATTGGTTTTTTTAAGGCTCAATAATCGCAGAATCACTTTACAAGCTCATTTGCAACCTATAGCTTTGACTTAATTAACTTCTAAATATACGCTTTAATTTAAATCAAACGTTTCTGTTTTCAATTTGCAGACGCGAAATATTATTCACTTTCCTTCATCAACAGCATTAAGTTTTCCAAACAGTGCGAGAAAAATGACAAGTCGCAATAGATTCGTTTGTCGCTCGCGTTTTTAATACAAAATCAATCATCAGTTGCTACTTGCTTGGCTCGAAAGTGGATTTCCCCTTTTCCCAACAGCGAAATACATGCATTTATCTTGTTTCAACTGCAAATGCGCACGCGCGCTCTCTCGTCTAATCTATAAAAACAAATCGCACCGAGAAGACGAAAGATAGAAGAAAAACTGCTCAGAGCTCGCAGACAGATTGAAATAAGTTTTATCCCTTAACGTACGAACCTCCTTCGCATACGTACCCACACACACGGGCGAAATCCCGAGCAGCGGAAGATTTTCCGCGCGTATAAGAAGTGCACGTATATAAAGACCATTAGTATCCGCGCAGCAGCCAGCAGCATCGGATAAGTATCAGCTCCCGCAGGTAAATCATCGGTTAAACGCTAAACAGACCGTTAAAACAGTCAAATAGCCTGTCTAATAAGCGAGTTCTATTTCCGATAAGAGATCTAATGCCTATTTCATATAAACACACCGCTCGCGGAGAGCTCGGAGATCTACTGCGCTTATGGAATGATAATTCGCATCGATAATAATTCCGGATTACCGGGGCGAAATATAAACCACGCGCTCACGCGGGAAAATAATA
The DNA here is from genome assembly GCA_949152435.1 of Gastracanthus pulcherrimus. Classification (NCBI taxonomy): domain Eukaryota; kingdom Metazoa; phylum Arthropoda; class Insecta; order Hymenoptera; family Pteromalidae; genus Gastracanthus; species Gastracanthus pulcherrimus. The sequence continues at coordinate 4,581,556 of OX424574.1, read as the reverse complement.
CGAAGAGAACAGGGCCGAAGGTTGCCGCCGCGCCGCTCAGAATGCAAAGCAAAGCTTAAGGCGAGGCTAGAGCAGCGCGGAGCGCAGAAACAAGAATAGAGTGCAGCGAGCCAAAGTCGTCGTCGTCGTCGTCGTCGTCGCGTCGGCAGATCGTATCAAAGGATTCGCGACGCCTTCGCGCGGCCGGCGCAAAGCGAACGCGCGAGTCAAGAGCAGCCCACTGGTATATAGCGCTGCAAATATATATAACGCCGGCTGTGTAGTGGTGCACGGCTCTCTAGGCCCGGCCAATGTTCCGGTTTACACGGCTTTACGAGCCGTTTGCGGTACACCTCTGCACGGCGTAAATATGCATGGACGCGGCTCTCGCTTGTATATATACCGAACAACAACGGAGAACACGTTCCGCGAGTGCGGACGCGCGAGCTTTTATTTTTCTCGCCACCGCCGACGCCGGAGCTGCTCTGGCTCGGCTCTTGGATTGCAGGCCGTTTCGGCTTATATCGTGCGGTAAAAATAATTCCGTTTCTCTGCGGGGCCAAGCTGCGCGTAGTTACGAGGGCAGCTAGCGGCCCGCGCACCGAATCTATTATATTTTATTATTTTTCTTCCGTTCTACGTTCGCGGAGGAGGTTGAGGTGTAATTCCTTTGCAGACCGAGAGTCTTCTGGCTTCTGTGCTCGAATTGTTTTGATAATTCAACGAGGCGATGCTCGTAGAGTTTAAAAATTGCAATGCGATGAGTCAAGGTGACGTCGAGTCTTTATTTTAATAATAATCGAGTTATTTGAATAACTGCAACTATATAAGTGCAATTCGGAGAAACATTTTTGTTGCAGTCTACTTGTCGTATTGTAAATATTGGCATTTTTTCGCGTCTAAATAAGAATTCTTTTGACAGTGTTTCGAGCTGATAAACATAACAATATATCTCAACGAGCATTTGAGCAAACATTTGTCAAAACTGTCTCTTTGAATAACAAGAATTCTGGTGTGCAAACTCGCCGCAACATTGTTGTAAAGTAAAACATTTTCGTTAATACCTCCTGCGCGGCGCGCGAATTAAAATTAAACGGAGCGCCGCGGCAATAGATTCAGCGATTAACATCAAATAAATCCTTGGAAACACCTAATAACCAGGCGTGTAATCATTTCCGCCCACGTACTTTTTTCCTCGCGCGGCTGTTGCTACCCCCTCCGTACAAGCCGCCTTGCACTCAAAACAACTCCAATTGACCATTCGCGTAGCACCTAAATTACGTTATCAACGAAACTGCCTCTGCCGCTAACCGCAGCAGCGCTTCGTACACCATAAACGACCGCGAGAGCTGCTGAAAAAAGGCCTAAAAAATTTCTCTCATATGCACGCCGTGTGCATTAAACACGGCGTCTAGGCCTCAAACCAAACGTTGGCGCGCGCCTGCATTCACGAGAGGAGAGAGAGAGGGAGAGAGAGAAGGCGCGGGTGAAAGCAGTCTCAAGTACAGGCAGCAGCACCCCGTGCATCTCGTCGCTGCCGAGAGTCTCGATCAGCTCGCGCGCGAGCGCGTTACGTAAATTTCGCGCACGAAGATACGAGAGACGGGGAGCCCCGGGAATATGCACGAACAACGAGTGGAATGAATTCCGCTGGTAAGCGAGGAGGGGAGAGGAGAGAAAGAGAGAAGCCGGTGCGCTTCCTCCTCGGCCGGGAATCCTTTATGGGGTTTTGCGCGCTGCACCGCTGTAGCGGATAGAGTTGATCCCTCGCGCGAGCGCGCCTGTATATTCAATCTCGATCACGATCGAATATCTAACGACGCGAACAAGTTCATGATTTTCCCACGAAAACTCGGCGAAGGCTTTTAAACTATGTCTAAGGCTGGGTGTGTGTGTGTGTGTGTATGGCTTTGAGGATTGGAATATGTATACGTGTGTAGGTGGCTCTTGCTCGAGGAGACGCTTTAATAATTGTAGAGAGCCTGCGGTCGCGGCGCGACATTGATATTTATCGATAGCGGGCTGCAATTATAATTTTAATTGTGACATTGTGTCGTTCGGACGCGCGCGAGCAAGCAAGCGCTTTCGCATATCAGATGTGTATAATGCGATCTGCCGGGGGATCGGCATTTATGAGCGAGCGAGAGCATGACTTCGCGCACACGAGCACACGGGAAGATAATAATTTATTAAGTGATTTCCGTAATAATGAAATATTGCAATCGTATGAGCTGTGTCGTGTCTATATTATACGTTTGTGGATGTTAAACGGGTTCGGTTTATGGTTTAACAACGTATACAACTTGATCAATCCGATTATGTAGAAACAATGAAATAAAAGACTTTGTTGAATTAAGATAATCTTTGTAAGTAGTTTGTGTACATTGAGATATTAAAAATCATATTCTTTATGGCTTTACTATAAGGATATTGCGGTTATTTTAAAATTTTACAGATCTTCGGATAAAATTTAGGTCACCGACTCATTTGCAAAAAATGTATACTAAAAATAAATATTTCTTCTTCAAGTTCCTACTCACGCGCCCAGCCGATAATTTTTTATCTTCAAACATCACAAGCGAGGTCTGAAGATTAGATAATTATCATTAATAGGTACAAAGTTGAAAAACATAATTAATGTTTCATATTTACAGGCCAATATTAGGAAGGTCGACGAGTGCCTGATAAAGGCATCCGCCGTTATTAAAAGTGACGAAAAAACCGAGAGACAAAAAAAAACTATCATTATTCGTAAGTAGGTCAAAGTCAAATAAAAATACTTTCAAATTAAATCGAAACAAAAATAATATCATCCATAACTCAGCGAGGAAGCATAATTCCGTAATTGCATTGACGAAGCGGTTCCGTAACAATTAACAAATGCAACACTACGACACAACCAATAAGATACCAAAAAACGTAGTAAAAGACGATGTCTCAATCAAAACAAAGCCACGGAAAGAATCCTTTTGAAAGCGATCAACAACAGCGATCGCGACATGTCCGTATATAAATAAACGCGGCAATCGGAATCCCGCGATGCGTTTCTCCCGCTGCATACTGCACGTAGACGCGTGCATATAATGCAGCGACAAGCGAAATTCCATCGAATCAGCACTGTCTGCGGCAATCGGCTCGTCGCCTGCACGAGAGCTGATAAATCACAGCTAACGCGACTCTCTCGCGTGCATCTGCGCATGTCAAAATTCGCCCGTGGAATGCCATCGACACCTCTTTCCCTCTCTCAACGTCGCACGTATGCCTATATATATATACAACTCGTCGGCCAGCGATTCTCTCTGTACATTATTATACGCTCGCGCGTGCGTGCAGCATCGATAAAGAGAGCGCGAGTGCAGCAGCAGCAGCAGCTTGCGCCCGAGAAAAGGAAAATAGTAGATCGGCTTTCGCACTCGAGCTAAGGACACGGACACACGTACGACGCGCCATTGCAGTCGCTCTATTCCGGGAAGCAGCTCGCGCGGACGAGAAAGAGAGAGAGAGAGAGAGAGACTATGCGATATAGGCCCGTTAGTCGCGAAACAGGAATGCCTTTCCATCGGCTGCAACTATATACACTCTGATTGTGTACACGTGTGTGTGTGTGTGTGTGTGTGCGTTTAAATGCTGCACACATGCCTTTGTCGAGAGAAGTCGAGCGAAATGCGCTCTCGACGAGGTGCAGTGTCGCGCGAATGACGTGGGCTCTTTCATAAGAGGCTCTCGCGGGCTACGGCCGCGATCGTTTATACTTTTATGTCCCCTGCGCGGTGTGGTATATATATGCGCTCTCCGAATTCGCGGACACGGCTGTGGAAGTGAACGCACTATATGTGGGTGTGGATCAAGTGTTTGGAGAAATGCGAACTTCCGAAGAATTGCGCGTGCAGCGGTGATCGAGTTGCTGGTTCGCGGCTTGATTTCTGTTTAGACGATGGATGAGAGTATCCGGAAAATTACCCTTTTGTGCAAAAACATGCTCGTTCGAAGAATCTATGGCAATTAGGAAATTGCATGATTCTTTCTATTTCATATTTTGGTAGATAGCTTATGAAAAAAAATAGCTGATATTTTTTCTTTTTTTATAATCAAACTAATTTAAGGTAGATCAAGAACAGCATTTAGAAATTTACGTAACATGCAAAGTAACGTAAGTCATGCAACATTGTAGTATATCTGTATATTTGAACATTCAGAAGCGCTGAGCAGCTATAACTTTTGAATTTATTAGATTTATGAAAAAACAAAAAATATGACCTAATTTTACGATATTCTACCTTATACACTTAAGGATATAATTTTTTTTTATACAACATCCAAATTGCGGTTGTGTTAAATAATTTTCTAATAACTCGTTTAACTGCGTATAAACAAGTTCTGCAATTTCAGTTATGCCAGTCAATAACTATAAAATCGCGACCACGACTCTCTTGAATGATAGTAACAAGTACCTATAACTTATTACAAAGGAATTCATTCTCGTGTAGACAAACTCTATAAAACTATTTTACACAGGAATTTCCGACAAAAAATTATCAACTGTCTGTCAAAGGAAACACAATGTCTATATAATACACTTTTCTTTACAGCCCAGATTAAAAAATAATACACGTCGAAAGCAATAATGCAAATATTTTTGAAAACAAAATTTTCCCGTCCAAGTTTGTACTTATTATTCCGAAAACAAAGATCACAACGTCCATTATAAGAATTTAAATAAGAACAAAGAAATCGATCGACGACGCATTCGTGTGTCTCGCAATGCGCGTACACAGAGAGAAATTTCTAATAAAAATTATAACGAAATTCAGGGTAAAAATTACCGTAAATAACTATAAAGCTGGGACACTCCTACTTTCTGGCACTTTTTACTGATATTTTACTATAAAAATGACCTCATTGACTACAAATTTTACCGCACAGACTATAAATTTGACCGCACTGAATGGTAAAATTTGCCTGATTTGAGAAAAAGAAGACAGCTGATAAAGAAAACAACTGAGCGTGTACACATTTTAGGTTAACTCAAACATAAATGTGTATAATGTACTTATTTAAGTATTAATGATACTGCTACAACAATTGGAAGAAAATCCAGATTTTTAAAAAATATTTCATACAAATTTTACCACAAATTTTGGTTTTCTCTAAGATTTATACATGGAACTCTTACTCTACGGCAGGCAAATTTTACCCTTCAGGACGGTAAAATTTATCGTAAATATCAATAAAAACTGCCGGAAAGTTAGAGTGTCCCAGCTTTATAGTCATTCACGGTAATTTTTACTGCGAATTTCGTCATAATTTTTATTAGAAAATTCTCTCCGTGTAGAATCTTAATTCTTCATCAAACCTCAGCGCTTTCTGTCTATTTGTTCGGATACATACTTTCATCTCTTCTTCCAAAGAAATATGATTCACTCCAGAGTCCAGACGCTGCATACAGACTCGTATGCCGCGTGAATTTGTATGGTATACCACAGAGTCAGGGGAGGGAATAAAGGCCCCTTCACGAATCATACCGACTCGTGAAGAATATCAAAATTACGAAAATCAATCTCGACGGAAGATAAAGTTCTCTGCGGTGATGCAAGAAACTGAACAAAACTTGGCCTGAAGCTCTTTCGGAATAATATATGAAGCACGTACTTAAGTAATGACCAACAATAAAATAATGCAAGCGCAAGTAACGTACAAAAAATTTGCTTGCAAATCGTTTAACTGATTTAAACAAACATTCCATTTCGATTGTCAGAACGGCAATAAGATCATGACATGCTTACAAATTATTTTGTGCACTACTACGCCTCTTATGCGACGCGTATATATCAAACCTGCATCAAGTGCATTATTTCACTGACACTGACGTACGAATGGCACTGCCCAGCAGGAATAAATCCTCCGATATTGTTTACACACATCCGCTTTTTCCCCCAGCACAGGATACCAAAAACAATCAAAGAGTGCACCGTTTGAAAGGAAAAAACGAAGAAGAAAAAAGTCTCTCCTATCTCACAGCGCATATCGAAGATTAAGTCACTTCCTTTGTTCGCGCTTTCGCGCGGCGCGACTGTTAAGAAAGATAAGGAGGTGAAATACGAGATCGTGTCACTCAACCTTGAACGGCACTTTTTGCGCCGTTTCGCACGCGATATATTTCCTAACAGCTTTTCCTTGCTCGTGTCTCGTCGCGCAACGTGCGCACTCCACAATGCTATACCTACAACACAGTAACAAACCATTTTGTCACCACGCGCGCGAGTGCGCGCGAATTTCGAATTCACGACGAGTACAACACGCGGCTCGCCGCTCCGAGTTTAACGCACCTTCGCCTCGACTCGTTCCAAGGTCGGACGCCACAAAACGAAGCGGCAGAAGAGAAAAAAAATTCCGGAGAAACAGAAGACGACGACGAAGGAGGAGGAGGAGGAGGAGGAGGAGGAGGAGGAGGAGGAGGAAGAAGAAGAAGAAGAAGTGGAAGAAGGCACGGCGACGGCGAGCTGTAATGCGGCATAATTGCCACATCACCCCCTTCGAAGAGCGAGGTTAGAGAGAGCCTTGCACATCCGGCGACTCGCGCACCTGTGCTGCGCCGCGTATACACGTGAGAACAGAGCAAAGGCGCGGGCGTATTCCCGCGTAGCATGCCAGTGCCTGCGCACACAGAGAGACGAAGAGGAACAAAAAAAAAGGAGTACGCGCGCCGCTGCGTACACAGAGGAAGGAGTGACACGTCGGAGAGGAGGAGAGTAGAGGAGAGGAGAGGCAAATGCCTGGCATTCAAGTGCAAATAGTATCAGTGTTTGCATTGTGCTCCTTGGCCCCGAGCTTCTAATTGCAAAGGCTTCTTTCTCTTCTTCTCCTCTTGGCTGGGCTATGTAGCAGCAGCGGTGTGTCTCGGCCGGCTCGTCGGTTGCAGTTGCAGTTGCCGAGCGGGGCTCATTCCGCCGACTGCAGTCCGCGCGAGGAGATAAGAGAGACAGAGGGAGAGAGCGGAAGAGCGCCTCTCGCTAATAAAGTCCGAGGGTCGTCGCTGCTTCTGCAGCGGCAGCGACCGAGGAAGCTAAAGAAATGCATAAAACTGCAGCGGAGAAAGAAACGAAGCACTCGAGAAGCACGAGCCCGAGCGCCCAGCACCCAGGCAATTATTATTACTTTTATGATTACAGGCTTCAGACGACTCGATTCTTTTACGCTCTATTGTTGTTGATTTTTGCGCTCTTGTGTATTTGCGCGGCTCTTGTAGACTTTGTTGCCAGAGCTCGTTCGATCGGCCGGTCATTGCGCTTTTCTGTACGCTGTATCAATTTGCACTGCCGATATGCCTAGATAAGAAGCTAGAGTGTGGTATCACATCGGTTTACTTGGGCTTAATTCTATTTGTTGGGTAAAAGGATCCTGAGTGTTTATGAACTTCGCGCAACAGGATGCGCGCGTATCTTACTGGAGCGCTGTTGATAAAGATATGTCTATCGCATGAAAATAATGTTATCAATAAAAGGCAGCGTGTAATATAAATCAGAAGGGTAATTGGGAGCAAGCGAGATTATACAAATAAAAAAATACATTACAATAGAATGTTTGAGAAACAAAAAAACGACGACAATATACGAGTGTAAATAACTGACACAAGCCACTCGCTGATACTAATGAAAAGCTTCCTTCATCATTTCCGACTACCGAGTACTCCCTCCCGCAAACGCATTCCTCGCGATTCTCCTAACCACTTCGTGCGGCCGCTTCCCTTCGTTCATTCTCCCCCTCCTCCAGCCCTACATCTGTCCTTTCTTTGTTCCCGACTCCTACACACTGCATACTCCACACACATGCATTCGACATTAATAAGACAGTATAACTTCTCGCGCGAGCACACGGCGCATCTCGCCATGCAAATACGCATACACACACATGGGTGCAGAACTCCGCTCGCGCGTCAAGTGGCTCTAAATACGAGGAAAGCAAGAACGAATTCTCGCGGCTCTTTCGGCCACGCTTCCCACGTGAATCACCGCGGTGGTTCTCGTTCTCCCGCGACACGTAACCCACGAAACGCGGCTCCGCGCAGCTGCGGCTGCATAGCTGCGTGTGCGACCTGGCCGCCAATGCAGCTCTCTGACCCGCGCGCACCGTTAAAACCGAGCCGCCCCCACCTCGCTGCATATAGGCATAGGATAGGCGTGTATGCATGTTGTATGTGCAAGGCCCGAGGAGAGGCACGAGCGAGGGAATAGAACGTGCGCGCGAGTCGGTCAGGTCGGATTTTCTCCAGCCGATGTTCCGAGTCTTTCTCTTGTGCCTGGCAGCCGGAGCTTCGCTCTCTGACATCATGCGATGCTCGTAGCTGGGAGGAAATTCCGCTGCGCCGGTATGTACACGGGACGGGATGTGTCTCGCGTGTGTGCGCGCGCTTGTCTCGCGGACGTTGCGGACGTTTGGCGTTTGACTTTGTTTGACGATGGGCTTCTACTTGCGTTGTAGTCAATGAATTCTATTGGATATGGGGTAAAAGAATGAAATAAACTCAGAGTTTTTATTTTACTTTAGACTTTATTCTGAGGAGCACAAGCAAAGATGCACGTCTGATCTCTAGCAAACGGTCGGAGACTGACTGCCAGAGCGGCCAGCGAGTTGTAGAAAACGCATAGAAACACAGCATACGTAAACATAAAACAATGGTTCCTTTTTTACATGCATGTACACTATGATTGCCCTAAGTGTCGAGGCCCTTCACAAGAATCTAAGGCGACCAGGCGATGTGTCGCAACCTCGGTCACAGTGCGCAACCCGATACAGCCATAATAGAGTTTATTTATCTTATGCGGAATGCTTAAGTATTCCGCGTATATTAGATTTGGTTTTGTTGCATAGGAAATATATAGAATTTCAACAAATTTCTTGTTAATTTTATGATCTTCTTCTGAAAAAAGTGGGAAATTACACATCGTTATGGTTTATCGTCAAAGTACGCTTGAAACACCGAGCCCGTGTCTCGGCACTTTTATGGTCAGCTGATAATGTTTTATCATCCGGCGCGAGCGACTCGGCCGTTATACACGGGTTATCCTGCTACACGGTGCGATACACATTCGACGCGTCATCGCACGTTCTCGCCACGAGGAAATTCCCCTGTCTCTCCGAGTGACGGTACATACGGTTCTGTCCATCGCCGTTGTCGAGGATTTTTCACGCCGGATCGGCGCGTGCGCGCGTGCGAGGGTGTGTATAACAGTCGTGCGCGGACGAGGCGATCGCGTCGATCGGTACAATAACGGTAGAGGCAATTAGAAAATTTTTTTCACGTATCGCACGCCGCGCGCGCACGCTCTCGGCCTCTGGATAGTTTTTCCGTCCTCTCTTGCTCTCTCTGCCGCTGGATCCTTTTTTTTTTTAATTGCACGCGATTGAGTAAGAGTGATGTCACGGAATTACGCTTTGCGCGATCGGTTACAATAGTGAGTCACGCCGCGCCACGCGAACGGTAGTTCATTTTTTAATTACCTCCTATACGGTGTAACGCGTCTTATCGACTGGTATTTACACTTATGAGCGTGTGTGTGCGTGTATGTGTGTGTGCGCTTATTTTTTGCGTTCAAGGACTTGCAAAGTGAACGCGATATGAACTTCTTCGTATACAATTTGAAAGGCTTTTTTTTCTGTTTCTCGCTTGTTTTCATAACAATTTCTCGGATTGCAAAACAAGAAGCTACGTAAGTTTGCGAGTATGAAGTGGAAGTGAGAAACAAGTTTTGACGTTTTACGAATTAAGTATGCAGGATTATAACAATTGACGTATCACGTTGCATATTGCGATTTTTATCAAGAAATCTGCACGAATATGATGGATTACTTGACACTTACAAACATTGAAACCAAATATTTAAATTGATTTTTGATATCGATCAGTATAATGTTATATATTAACAATCGGATAAAGAATTGCAAAAGCGATTGATACACATTCCACACACGTCACAACACTTACATTTTTTTCTACAAAGATCTACGTTGCTGAAAGAGCAAATCCGTAACGAATTCTAAAATGGAGCACCGATTACGTCCCCGACGTACATACGCAAGAAATCGCGTCCCGAAAAAAGAAGCAAGAATTTCGCCGTAATCATGGGAACTCTAGAGAAAGAATACAAGGAAGCACGCCGCGAACAAAGGGGCCAAAATGTCTGCAATCGAGTTAAGCCTTGAAGAAAGCGAAAACATAAATTTAGAAATTTTCGGCGCTCTCGCGTCATCAACATCACACCGACGTCACCGGATTTTCGGTAAACGCATCAAAAGGACATTTACATAGCGTGTATTCTCACGTTAACGCCGCGCCGCCCGCGGGAACGAGAAAAAGGAACCAGACGCCGAAGAATTTTTCCCCGAGAAATATAGATGTTTATCCTCGCGGCGCCCCCTTCGAAAAATCCAGATATAAGCGAGGAGAAGGCCCCGAGAGACGGAGACCCAAATGTATAATCCCGCGAGCAGAAAAAAGAAGCCTGCAGGCTCTTTGTGCGAGCTGCTGCGCGAAGAAAGAAGGATCGAGCGCGCGCGCGCGCGTTCGAGAGCGAGAGGAGAAAGAAAGAGAGCTCGGCCGAGCAGCAGAGGCGGCTAGCGGACCCACTTTTCCGCGTGGCCTACATTAATAACCACGTGAGCGAGTGGAGCATGAGTGCAGCGCGCGGAGAGCCTCGAGACGATGCCGATGGACGGACCAACGGCTTTACGAGCTTGATTGTAACTCGCGAGAGGCATCAGCTTCGATGTTATATTGTGGGATATGGATGACCGATCGGTCCGGATTTGCAGGCTTTTGGGATGGCACGACGAACTTTGATCACTTCTAGCAATTCTTTTTAACGCGAATTCGATAGCGCTGTTAAGGACGGCTAAAGGGTACAGCGGAAATTAGGGTATTTAATAAATAAAGAACATCATTTTTAAGTGTATTTGGTAGAATAATTTTTAAAACTTGGGTCGTATGTTTTGCTCTTTTCTTCATAAAATAATTAATACCTAATTTATAAATTGTAGCTATTCGAAGTTTCTAAATTTTCGATATATACAGATATACTTCAATGTTCCGTGACGTCACAGAGGTACAATATCGTGACAACATGCACATTCCAAACTGTTGTATCTACTTTAATGTTGATTTAATTCAGAAAAGAAAAAATATGACCTAATTTTTTCCATAATCTATACAAAAATGTGAAATAAAAATTATCTTACAATACTCTAATTGTTGTATAATTTCTCAAACATATTTATACAAATTTTTTATCAAGTTATGAAGTTTTTTACTTTATTAAAAATGTTCATGTTTTGATGTTAGTGCAGGTAATTTAGATTTACTGTAGAATATACTTTGTACAAATATAATATTTGTATAGAATAGATATTCGATGAAACAATTTGCTTGTAAAAATGTTAAAAATAAACAAAAGGAAATGTACAGTTAGGCGTATCAATAGCCCCCTAATGAGGCTATTTTAAGAAAAATATTTGTACTTTATACGGCATATATATCGAAAGGAGCTCACGTCCGATTCGACATGCGCGCACACAGCTCTTGCAAACACACTGGCTCGCGCGAAAGGATGTATGTAACACACGCGCGCGTTTGTGTTCCTTCGAAGCCCCTGCACACACACACACACACGGAGCACAGGGCAGTGCGGTATTCTCGATTCTATTTCTTGAATGGCAAGCGGCTCGCGCGTGGCCCGCGCTTCTGGTATTTACGTCTAAATCGTTTGTTTAGACTGGCTCGCGAGCTGCCTGCGCCATGAGAAAGAGGCTGCGCGACACGGCAGCCACAGCACGCGGAGACAGAAGAAAATGGAGAAAAGAGAGAGGCATGCGCGCGCGCGCGCAGCTCTCGGAGACTTGAATGCCGGGACATGTAGCCTGCTGCTGCTGCATATACGTATGTATGTATGTACGTATGTGTATATATACACGCGCGTACACACACGTGGAACACGTGAAATTTCTCGCCTGGCGATGCGCGCGCGTGAGCGCCATTTTGCGCATACGCGCATACGCTCGTCTTCGGAAGCTATTGATGCTGCTGCTGCCGCCGAGGATGCCTAGTATGACTGCTACACGGTAGTGGTGTATATAGGTAGGGAGAGAAGAATTCGTAGCGCGCCGGTGTCTGCGTTCTCGCATTTCGAATATTTTTCCGGACGTGAAAGGTCAAGCGCGCTTAATAGCTCGCGCAGTCGCATAGCTCGACCGAGCTGCTCTGTGTGTACAGGTATATGTGTGAGCCGTGGGTACACGCGCTGGATTACCGCGGATGAGATGGATCCAGGAAATTATGCAGGGGAGTACATTGTTGGTTTTTTACTCTTCGAGCGATCGAGAAATCGGAGCACGGCCTTTATAATGTCAAGCCTACTTTTGAGAGGAATTTAATACAAAATTCTTGTATATATATATACTTTGTTTCGGTTTCAAAGAAGCAAGCACCAAATGAAAAAGAAGAAACAACTTTCTATATTAAAGCGTTTACCCTACTTCTTTTTAACAAAACGAGTAAACACTGTCCATCAAGCGATTATCAGTTTAATCGATAATATTATCGCCCATAGGCAGAAGGCAAAGCAAACGGAGAAAAAAAGGAAAAGGCGAAAAATCCGAGCCATAAGAGCAAAGTGAAATTTGAAATCCGAGCCAAGAAACTTGATCATCGCTCGCTCGAGCCTTATATTATTCATCGCATCTTTCACCATTTCACGTTATATAGCTGCTACTTGCTGCCGCCTGTTGCTGCGCCGCGCCACCGCTGTTTCTCTCTCTCTCTCTCGCTCTCTCGCAAGGTCGATTTTTGTGCAACACGCATTAGTCACGGCCGATCGTCGTGATTCACACATACACACGTTCATATGCGCAGTCGAGAAAAAAGAATCTCGCGAATCCTCCAGCAAAATAGTCAGACACGCATGTACCTATATGCAAAGTCGAGTGGTAATCGCAGTCACGCAAAATAAAGCTCCGCGCGCCAGCATTTAAAAGGCGAGAGACGTAACTCCTATGCGCGCGTTACGTGCTGCATTCGTTACGTTTTTCGGAGCGATAATCATCGCAGGCGTAATCTAACGGCGTGACTGGCGGAATGCAGTAACGTGCACACGCGCTGTGTTTATGTGCTGCTGGGTACAAAGAGAGCGAGGCGATGTGCCGCCGCCTCCTCCTCCTCGGCTGCGGTGAGAACGAAAGTTTTGGAATTCCACGGGCACGCCGAAATTCGAAGAGCGCGCCTTGGCTTTTTCAAAAGGCTTTCCCTCGATTTACAAGCTTCGACGTCCTAGCCTCGTTTTTCCAGCGGGCTTTGCGCGCGGCTCTTTTGTGCGCGGTTTTGTTTTGATTATCGCGCGGATGATTTTTATGGCCCGGAGAAATTTATGCCTTAAATGTCTTTAAGTGAACTGGAGTGAGCCGAACGCGCGAGAACGAAAGAATTTTCACCTTAAAAATTTAGAGAGTATCTTCGCACCGTAATAAAAATGCTACGGACGATTCACTTCGAATTTCATCTCCCCATTTTAATGTGCATTCTTTGAATATTTTTGTTTTATTTTAAATGTCTAAAATGAAGAAATAGCTCTTCGTACGTTTGATTGAAGTAATAGTATTTTGGATGGTTTGTGCTTGGTTCTCTTTGTCTATCACAATTAACTCCTTCGGTCCACGAGATCGAGTATGGCGCATTAAAGTGGAATAAGGATATGGACAGACGGACGAAATAATTTTGCAAGAACCTCATTGAAGCCAAAGTGCCAACACAACAAAGACCTCTTTTTCACGGATTTCCATACAAAAACCGCGAGAACAATGCCACGTCCAAAGTCGTCGTCCCTCATCTCCTCTCCCCCAATACACTTGAGAGGTCGTGGCGCAATTAAAATAAAATTCTCTCGATCTCTCATTCGATCCTGCATTCGCTCGTGTACGCACTTCTAAGTAAACTTGCCATCCATCAAAGTATACGGCCACTACTGATCCATCGCTCGTATATATATATATGTATGAAAGTACATACACTCCACGCGACGCTGCGCAAAAGCTAAAAGAAAAGACGACGACGACGAGGAAGGTGCGCGGTGCGGAAAAAAAGGAAGCGAAACACCTTGAGAAAGAGAAGAGACATCTTTCTCCGCAGTCTCGGGCTCGCCGAGGGATTCCTGCGAAAAAGGAGCGAGCGAGCGAGCGAGAGAGAGAAAGAGAGACAAGAATGAGGAGCTCGGCGCGGCTCGCCTCGTTTGCAGAAAATATGGGATGAGGACCCAGAGACCTGGATAGTGCTGTGTCTCTCGGCTCTCAGGCTCTCTCGCGACGAAGACGTCGTGCGGTGGAGGAGAGCGACTCGAGGCGACGAGCCGCGCGCGGGCCAGAGTAACGGTTCACGGATGAAGCTTGCCGCCGCCGCCGCGGCTCTCTCAGACAAGAAGAAGCCTTTAGGCGCGTATCTCACGCTCTCCGCGTCTGCATGTGTGTGTCTGTGTGTGTGTATAGTCAGTGTGTGCGCGGTTTATAATCCGTTCTCCCGCGCGCGCGCAGATAAAAGAGCCGAGAAACTAGCCGCCAGAGGGGAAAAAAAAGGCCTACACGGGATACTTTATTAGGAGCGAATTTCAATTTGCAATTCTCTTCCACACCTTCGACGTCCGATCTGTGGGCACTGTGTGTATATATATGCGCAAGTGTATGTGTGCCAACGGACTTTTCGATAGACACGGCGAGCGGGCATTTAAAAGCCGCGCGAGGAGACTCGATTCCTGTGGTGGCGGGGGGGCTTATGGGAAGATACCGTGACGCTGCGCTTCGAGACTCCACAAGCTTCTTTTTAAATGCCTCATCACTCGCCGTTGTCGTTTTTTAATTGGCCGCTGGCTTTTTTTTTCATTCGCGAACGATACGTTATGAGTTAGTTATTTTGTGTAGAGTCTTTCGAATTAATTGTTTTCTTTTGTAGGAACTTTTTTGAAAAAAATGTTTATTGCTTTGTTTTGCGTTGAATTGTGCAGGAAACTAGCTTCTGTACGTTATTTATGTAATGCATTGAAACGATATAAATCTCATCACTGAGAACAATTTAAACACCTCGTAAAAGTTTTTATTAAGCGCTGTTTATTTATATTTCGAAGATCGAAAACATCTTCGGAGCCAGAAAGTTTGGCAAAGTCGCATACAACAATTTAATTAACAAATGTTAAATTGGGCTGATTAAATTGTTTGCTCGAGAAGTGCGAGAGGCAGTGGCAAGAAATATTTCCTTGGTGCACAGGATGCCCGCAAAGTGCTCCGCGCACGCCAACATAATTTACCATAATTTAGGATACTCGGCGGCGGGGAGATGGCCCAAACACATCCCATTCACGAGGCCGTGGAAAAAACGGCCGAAAAAGGAAGGCGCGTCGTGTCGAAAACGATTTTATTTCCAGCTGCCGCGAGTTATATTCGCGGATCGCCGAGGAGCCGAGCGCGCATGACTCAGAGCTTTATAATGCTTAAAATATTATTATTACAGCCGCGAAAATTATTTCGAGCGAGGAATTTCTCGGCGACTCGTCGTCTTCGTCGCTCCTCGCCGCGCCTTAACCTCGCACAAGTTTCTCGAAAGGTTACTCGGCATCCGGCCAAGATATGCGAGACACTCGCGGAGGGAGCTTCAAAAGCCAGCGAAAAGAAGCAAAAAAGAAGTCGAGAGGAAGAGAGATGAACGCGTCTCGATATTTATCAATGAACGACTGGAATAGCGGGCATGACTAATTCGTCGCCTTTTTACGAAGGCGGCGCGCGCGCCTAAAATAGCGCAGCTGCAGTGCACATGCAACTGGGATGAAGAAAAAAAGAAAAAGAGCAAATAACGCGCTGGCGCAAGGCTCTTTAAAAGCGTCTCTCCCGCCGTGTTCCCAGGTGCAAATGGAACGAGTCGTTAATGCGATTAACATGCGTGGTGTCTCTCGCGTGCGGTGCATGTGTGTCCAGCTGCACCCGGAGTACGAGCTTGCCAACAAAAGGAATTAACGAGAATCGAACAAAACTAATAGCTCAGGAATGCGTACAAAAACGACAATTAGCGATTTATTTATAGACACCGGGTGGCGAATCAAAGTTGCGAGAGACGCTCCATGTGCAGGCCAATAATAAAATGCTGCTTTGAAGAAAATTCCGGTATACGTAACGAAATTCGTCAAAACAGTTTCCTTTTTTGGCTGAAAAAGAGGAGAATAAGCTTATTTTAAAACCGTTGCTTTGAATTAATTGACGCGCGTGCGCGCGCGCGGCAAACCTTATGCTCAATTCCCTTGCTCGAGCGAGTCGGCGTCTAAAAATAAGTTTAAGTTTAAGGAACTCCGTGCAAGCCGGTGATATAAACCGATTGGAATGAGACTTTCAGGAAATCCTCTCTCAGAAACTATACTGACAAGTGGTATTTTATTACTTAAGTCCGGCCGAGGAGAGCAGAGCAAAAATGCACATTCTATTTATTTATCATAAAGTTTGCGCGAGTTTATTATTCCACAGAAGTGAGTAAGAAAAACATCGGCGAGTTATTTATGTAACCGCGCTTTATTACTCGTAAAATATAATGTATTAAAATGCCTTTATTGCGATAGCTCACTATCTCTCTATAATCTACCGATAAAAGCCATTTTTCCTCTATAAACCGTGGATATTTGAATATATATATACGCCCCGCGCGCAACCGAGCTCCGCTGCGCTAAGCGCCTATTATTTCGCAAAAATAACAATCTTTCGCAAAACCATAAAATACCTGGCATTAAACAACGCGCATATACGAATTTAGCAATGTATATCCATCGAAATCCGTGCTTCAAAAGGGAAGAAATTTCATCGACAGCCGGCCAGCGGCACGCACTTCTATAGATATCCCTCTAGCAGCTGTCAAAGAGAGCGAGAGAGAGAGAGAGAAGGATATAATACAGGAAAAAAGGTCGAACTCAGCGACCGTTGGGCAGTCAGGTAAAGAGAGGCCTGTGCCCGCGCGCCTTCAAAGTGTAGCGCGCTCGCCCCCAGCCAGGCTAACGCTTTTTGAGCGCGAAATTCCAGAGGGCTTACTCACTCACTCTCTTTCTCTCTCTCTTTCTCTCGCGCTCTCAGAGCTCGGGGACAGGTTGGCCGTTGGTGGCTGCCAGCGTGGAGCAGCAGAATTCCGTCTGCGAGAGTGCAAGGAACGCGCGTAGTTGCATACGCGACTAAAATAGACACCTTGCCCCCGCGCGCGAGCCCAGGATGCATATATATATACATCTAATGTGCACAAGCCGTGGGCATTTAATATTGCCGCTGCCGGTTGGCTTACGGCTTGAATGGCGAGAGCCGATCGATTTCTCGGCTCCGTTGATTATTGCCGATCTCACGAGAGCGAGACGCGGTAACGGAAGATTCAGTTGTTCCGCTGCGTGCCGGCGAGCGATCGATCGGTCGATCGTTCGGTGCGTCGATCGGGTTTCATAATTTTATGGTGGATTTGTTTGCCGATCGGTATGCGATCGGTATGAAGTTGGTGTCGTTGACTTGTAGATAGAAATCGTTAAGGTTGAGAGATAAGGTGCCGATCGTCGGGCAAGGAATGGAAATTACTTCGATAGTCAGATTTCAAAAGCATGTGCAAAAGTATCACAATGAACTATAAAATACTACAATATAGCAGCCACATTTCAATGTTTTCCATATTGGAACGCTATTTATAGCGGATATTAATTGTACCCTATTATTGTATGTACAATGTAAAACAGTTCTTCGCAGTATAAGAACATGATTCAACATAAATCAAAGGCTGTTCTCAGACTTACGTGACACCTTCACTGTCTCGGAAAGTGATTGTTACTGTAACTCACCTGAAACAAAAAGAAAATAATTGCAATTAGACAAATATTCCTATGTACAATAAAATTAGAAACTCGATAACTTAAATTTTTACACATTCTATTCTAATCTAAACTCGCAACATAGAGATAACTTTGAGCATTCTAGTTCTCCGGCTTTACTTAATTGGGGTCATACGCTGCGGTAATCGACCTAAATATTTATATGAAAATCATCCAATAAAATAAGTTAATTATCGATAGTATCCTTATCGTCCGATGACAAATCAGTAATGGTCCCGAAAAAAAGCGGCGGGCGCAGTACCGGAAACATCGTCATTCACGGTATCGGCAGTCCGTGCTGAAGCGTAAAAATTCTTTCTACATGGGTTGCTCGCTTCGAAAAAGGGGGCCACACCGTCGTCGCGCCGTCTCTGTAAACGGTCAAATCGACACAGAGAGGGAAAACCAACGGCGCTGCAAAATTGTGGCTTTTTTTCCTTATTTTGTTTAAACAAAGTGAAACAAAGATAATCAGGAAAGACGCCTTGCACGGCCAGCGCTGTCTTGTATAACAGGAATTCGCGAGCTCGGGCCATTTCTCTATAACTGTTATAGCTCACGCGATGAAGAGCCTCCCGGAGAAAGAGCTATTAACAGCTGCGAAATTTCGCACATTTTGTAGCTAATGAAGCTCCGCTGACTTCACACCACTCGTCGGCATTTTGGACAATACAAACTGAACTCGAGTTACATTAGAATATACACAAGCGAGCGACAACGCTGGTATGCGAAATTTCTAGAAAGTGGTCTGGCACAGTTTTCTTGATTTATTTCGTAAAGCTGCACACAGGCGCGCGCGCGCTCGTTCGCTCGCAGAAGTACACGCGCATAACGAGGGCTTACATAAGATAATTAAGACACGATAAACGCACGAGCAGGGGTTTTAATTAATTTTTATTTCCCTTTCCATTTTACAAAACGCGCGAGACAGGAAAGAGCCGAGTGTACGGCGATAACGCGTATCGCCTCGAGCTTTTCCTTTTTCCTCGCTGTCTATTGAGACTTCACGATTTTCTGGTCTCTGAGTCACTAATTAATTTACAGCAACACATGACTTATTTGTCAAGTCCCAAAAAAGACTCGTTAGCTTTTTGTCACGATTCCTTATAAAAAGACTTTTTCGCTGACTCTACTTATCAAAGATCTTCTCCAAATTTGTGTTTAATAATCTGCCTCTACTCAAAAGTAAATTCCAGTTTCTTGTATTACTCCACCCAACGCGGCAAAAAAGTTTATTTAATATTCCTCGCACTTCCGTTCCCTGGCTATCAATCTAACACCTGCACGCAGCAAGCGCCTCTACGAATTGCGCAAAAAAGTCCCAGTTCTCTCTCGCCTCTGACCGTGTCATTGAAAAATCACCGAACCGCCTTATTTTGCACGCGTCCCAACAACGGTCGAGCACCGAAGTCAAACAGCTTTTGTATCCCGCGCCCCGAGTGTCGGGGCGTAAATAATTTTTTACACTCGGCTAGATACGGACGCGCGAGCGCCGAGGAAAAGAAAAAAAACTTGCTCGTCGCTGCTCCTCCTGACGTAACACTTATATACCGGAGAGCCGGTGTGCGAAGGCAAGGTGCCGCCTGAAAATAAAAGACCTCGCGACGATGACAATCTAAGCCCACGGCGCGGCGGGCGCGGATTCGTGTCCTCGCTCTTTCTCCTTTCCTCTCTCCGTTCGCACTCTATCTGGCATATTAGTCATCTATAAAGCGCGGAGCGAGCTGGCGCAAAACGCTCGCTCGGTCGCTCGCGCACGCATTTACGGTAGGTGACTAAGCCCCGAGGAATTCCTCTCGCGAAGCTCTCGTGTGAGAGACTCGCGCAAAGGCCGTTGCGGGGCAGCGCCTCTCTCAAGCCTTTGGCTCGAAAAAGCCAACGGACTTTTGCACGAGTGTGCGCGCGCGTGTGTGTATGTGCAAAGTGCAGGGGAGCAAGCGACTCCTCCTTCGTCCTTTGCGTCTGCTGCTTCTTCTTCTTGCATAGTCTTCTTATCGCGCGGAAGGATTGACGACTGTCTGGCGAACGCGCGCGGCGGAAGAAAATTTATTGGTAAAAGTTTCGCGCGCCGCGCGTGCGTTAGAAATTTTCTTACGTGCCTTCGCTAAAGACGCGCTGCTCCTGCTGCTTTTCCTTTTTGAATTCTACACCTGCGCGCGTGAGAGTTACTTTTTACGAGTTTTTGTGCTTTTAAAGATAATATTTTATTACCTGTTTGGAATGCGAGGCGTAATTTTAATCAGGTTACTGTATCATTTCGCAACGCTGCACTTACATGCTGTATCTTTATTTCAGTCTTGAATCACAATAAAAAGCGATTAGTAAAAATGACGGCCTGACGTAATATTACAAAAAAACTATATCTTTCCTGGTGGAAAGTTATCGAGAATTATCTAGATATCCCCTTATCCCCTAATTAAAACTAGATAACTGTTTATCAAAGTATTGTTGATTGATTTCGAACGTTATTTCCATTTAATAATTATTTATTTATTCATTTAATTGATATTCAAAACGGGCTAAAAAGACTAAATACAAAAATCCCTCTAACAGAATTAAATATAGATACACCCGACCCTGAAAACCACTTTTCGAATGTGCCGTGGAGGAAGCTGGTGACACCTTGCTCTGACTAACCTATCGAGGTTCACGTTTCGAAGGGAGTTGCATTTCTGAACCCACTGAACCATAGCGCCGTAGTCTATGACATTCTCGGCGTTGATATGCTATTAATGGGTTGACCAATGTTATTCCCTTCGAAACGTAAACCTCGTTAGTTTAGCCAGCGCCAGGTGTCACTAGCTTCCTTCACGGCACATTCAAAAAGTTGTTTTCAGGGTCGGGTGTGCGTATTAGAGTTTTGACGCTGAAATAAATAGATATAGATACGTAAAAATGATGTGTATAATAGACATTATTGTTCTGCTTAATTAGATGATGTAAGTTTAAAACATAACATTTCTAAATTAAGAATTAGAGTTAGAAATAGGAACGCCCAGAAATATAGATTCCTCGTCGATATTCTGAATAATAATAAGGAACTATTGACATTTTTAGCTTCGTTAATAGTTGAATCATTCCATAAATGTATACATTCATTTATCAATAATAAAAATTAGCTTATAATAATCAATTAATATTAATCGTTAATATAACTAAAAATAGACTTCCTGCAAGTAAAAATTTAGCACACCAAACAATGTTATCTACAACCGGGTGGATTAATTAAGCCAACAATAAGTTAGAAATTCCGTTGAATGGAGCGCAACTACATTGTATATACATGCAATTTTTTTCAACAATAATATTTTTCTCACTGCATAAAAGAAACTCGCTTATTTTTCCCCCCTTTTCAAAGGCCAACGCGTGAAAAAAGAAGTTCCCGCGATCACTTTCTCGACGATGCTCGCGGAAATCAGAGATGGGAACGCGGCGATTAGTATATATAGCCGCCCCGTTAATTGAGATAAGATGCGCGCGCGCGCGCGTGTGCTAATATCGTTTGCTCGCGCGGGGAACTCCTCTTCAACGCTAATTTTTCCATCGCTACCGTCGCTGCTACTGATTAGTCGCCGCGAGCACCTGATTTCTCTATTACGCATCGTTTCCGCCATTCAGCCGAAGTGCGTCGTCTTTTTTCGGGAAGCAGATAAGTTTCTCGAAATAGAGCTTGATGCACCGGATTAATCATATCACAGCGGGGAATCTTTGCTACCGCGTCATTATCGAACTCGTTCATTACCAAGTGCACGTAATATTTGTGTATACACTCGTATACGCGCTCGTCATTATATGCCGGCTGTGTGTTTGACGTTTCACGTGTATATAATTGCTTAGAAATCGGTTTTTCCCCGGCGACGCATTCTCTTTTATAGTCTACTCGGCTAAGCCTAATTGTTCGACGAAATTATCGCGTACGAAAATCTCATACGCGTAGGCTATAATTTCTCCGGTCGTGTACGATGCGCTACAGAAAGATAGAGAAGCATTATCGTATTGCACTGCTACTTTTTATTGGTACGAGAACGAATTAATCGTAACTATACACTTGTTTGCTAAACGTTCGCTTTAAACATAATTGCACACTTTGCCAACGCTGTTTGTACATAGCCGGTAAAA
This sequence comes from Gastracanthus pulcherrimus, assembly GCA_949152435.1. Lineage (NCBI taxonomy): Eukaryota > Metazoa > Arthropoda > Insecta > Hymenoptera > Pteromalidae > Gastracanthus > Gastracanthus pulcherrimus. Next base: position 4,559,552 of record OX424574.1, on the reverse strand, counting down.
AGATCAAGACGGACTCATCGCGGTGTCACGTGTTAAATTTATGCGTGCATCATGAATAGCAAAGAAATTGTTGTTCGTCGAAAAATGCATACAATTTTTTTCCTTCTTTCAATTTTCTAAATGCGTAGTTACGAATGAAATATATTAATAAAAATGAACGAACTCATCGCTCACTACCTGCGTAGTCTCCGAAAGAAAAAAAACAATGAATAAACAAGGAGGTTATTCAAATGAAAAATTTATAGGCTTTTTTCCGTCGCAGAATCTTGTCTACGGCCCAGACGAAACATTTAGTTCCTGAATCCCCGGGACAAAGCGAAATAAAGAAACGCGTCGGTTCGGCATCGGGAATCATCAGCGCACGGCAACGCATCGAAAAGCAACAAACAAGGGAATCGCAGGCGCCACGTCGTATATCCGTATACAAAGCCACGCTGCTGCACAAGAGCAGCAAACAAAGCGGGCGCGCATCTCGTACCCCCCGACAGTTTTACAAGCAGTGAAATTCCGATCGCATGATGATGAAGATGCCTCTCACGAGGAGAGGATGCTCGCGATCGAGGAACCCGAAAAACCGGGTTTATTTTCGTTTGAAAGGCGAAAAAGCCAAAAGTAGGCGGAAGCTCGCTCGCGCCTCGCCGCGCTCACGGACAAAAGTGGGTTACGAAAATCAGATATAGGTATATCATCGTGTACCGCGAGATCGTATGTACACACGTACACGCGCGCGCCAGAGACGTGCAACGTGGTAAACGCGAAAGGCTCTCGCGTAACGCCGCTGCCCCGCGAGTGAAACCCACTGACACTCTCTCGCGCTTTCCTGCACACTCGCAAAAGTTACAAAACGCGCGATGCGAGGCTCCGCTGCAGTCTGTGTATTCACTGTATACAGTATGCACACACACGTGTAGGGAATACGCGCTCGAGCAAAGTTAGCCTCGTGCCTCGTGCACTACTCGCGAAGCCTCGTAAATGTCGTTTTGCATTGCGAGCTATGCGGCGCGAACGCAGACGGCGACGATTCCGCGCCACAGCTGTCTCGTAAACATTTTCAATAACGATTTCGCGAAAATTATACGCAAACCCGCGTCGAGCCTCCCCGTGTGCACGCGCGTCGGGGTGTGGCGTGGCTTCGCAGAGTTTTTCGTAGCGGGAGGAAGGTTATGTATGCGTCTCCCTTCCCTCTTTTTTTTTGCCGTTCGTTTCCGAAACGATTTTCGATGCCCGCGGAGAAAGAAAGAAAGAATGCGCGCAGGGAGAAAAGAGACATTAAAGATTAACGGCTGCGAGCGCCTCCTTTTTCTTTGCTTTTACTCGGCGGATATGCGGGATAACTGGTTTGCCGCTGCAGTTGCTACATGATTTTTGGTGGTTTCTACACGAAATTAGCGCTGACCGACAAGCGCTTTTATGCACCACGCCATTTTCGTATCCCCGAACTTGACGACTTTCTCCACCCGACGCAGCGAGTAAGAAAGTATATCGTTTCTTCGGAAACTCGAGAAGCGAAAAGTCGAAAATTTGGAGACGATAATAACTTTATTCACTTAGCAGCGAAATATATATGTTTCTTTTCGTTTTACAGTTATCGTTGCGGTTCCCTCTGCTTCACCTTGTGCTTTTAAAAAATTAAAGATCACGGAGAGCTCGCGGCTGAAAAATCACGATACGAAAGTTTCACAACGCGCTCCTCGACAATATGATGTCACAGCGTATTAACATTGAACCTCGGCTCACAATCTCTTTCTCCATTTTCGGCCTCTCAACGATAATAAGAAGAAGTTCATTTAATAAATCATAGAATAGAATACGAAGTCGTTAAAGCATCCCTTCCCGAGAATTTCCCTCTAGAAAATCTATACACCGAGGAGCCTAAAATCCAATCATTACCCAGACTACGCTCCTGCACTTTCTCACACTGCGGGCAGCGAAGAGCCGTACGCGAGCGTGCAAGAAAAGTCGCATTATACACGCCTATAGAAAGAAGTCAGCTCCTCTCCTGACAAAGGCCGCTCCGTGCATACAGCAGATACAGAAAAGAGGAACTCGCATTAGAGAGAACGTCGAGAGCAAAGCCCAGCGCGCTCGCAGGGCCATAGAACTCTCGCAGCGTGTACACGCTCCCGTGAGCATAGGCGTAAAGGCCCTTGAACAAGAGAAGAAAATAAGTCCCCGCTCTCCTTTTTGTCTCTCCCTCTCTCTCTCTCTCTCTCTCTCTCTCTTTCCTCGCACTGTACGGTGTATAGAGCAGCTCTCCTGTATAGATACAAGCCATAGTATCTACCATCGCTCGCGCGCTCTCCTCTCACCTTGACACGTCTCATTGTCCGCGTTTGCCCACAAAATCATAATCATAATTGTAATGCGCGCGGCGGCGGCCGCCGCTTCATCGCGCTCCCGCACGCACACGCGCGGCTAAAGTGTATTACGCGCGCGTGTCGCGCGGGACGCACAAGTGTTCGCGCGCTCGTGCATTCACTCGCGCGAGGCACCGTGCAGAAGCCGCAGAGCGGAACGAGCCGTATTAGATCGAGAGGCGCTGGCTGCTGCATCGGCGCCACGTCTGCGGCTTACACTTCGCTCTTTCTTTCTGTCTTTATTTTTCTAGCTGCGAGCGAGCTCTCTGTGTCTCTTGCTCTTGCTCGCACTGCAGTATTGCGTTTGTATAACCGACGAGTGGAAAATATTGCTAAATCGAGTTTGCTAAATAGTTTTATTTGAATTTTGGAAATTATGAACTTTGTTTGGATATAAGAGCGTGTCGTTGTTACTTATTTAGTTCCTTGTAAGCTCCAGTCTATTAAGTATTATTATAGCTCGTATTATAGCGTCGAGTCAAGGAATACATCTTATGCATTTCCGCATTCTGTAAATAATTTATGTATTTAACAACAACTTATGGATTTAATGACAATTCTTTTCATAATTTATTTATGCTTCTATAATTTTATTAAGTAGATATTGCATTCCAGAGAATCAAATGAAAGAAAACATTATCTAAGGAACTATTACAATGGACAGACTCATCATAACAGCGTATTATATTTGCACGCAACGGAATTTCTGATGACCATACCTATAATAGTTCTGTGTTAATTATTTTATCACGAAATGCAATCATTCTTTTTCATTATATAAAGCTTTATATACTTTTGTTTTTATACTTATACAATAATCATTGTATTTAATAATTTTTTGGAAATTTTATACATGATTCAATTATTACTACATTGAAGTATAATTTTTGTATACAAAAGTTATAATATTGTCATATCCTCGAACAACATCTTAAAATCCGTGAAATTTAGCATTTCCAGTATTACTGGAAGATTACGTAAAAGAGCAAGGTCTGATTTTCAGCCAGGAGTGCACAGCCGGCTCGCGCGAGTAACTTCCACAGCGAGTTATTTCCCCTCTCTCTCTCTCTTTCTCTCTCCTCGCGTGCAATGCTCATTCTCACACCTCTATACGCCTATAATACAGGTTTCGTCCACGACTGTTTCACGCGCGCACACACACGGCTCGGTGCAACCTTAGCACTCGCTCTATCTCAAGAGGCTCGGCCGATCGCTTGCACACAGACACTCGGTGCAGCGAATCGAGGAAGGGAGAAGGACGCCTGCACGACAAAGAGAAAGAGAAAGAGATAGCGAGAGAAGTGTGCAGCTGTCGCAATACGCGTCTCGCCGGCGACTCGGAAAAAGAAGGAGGAACTGCCTTACAACGAACGCGCGCGCGCACACACACACATATACATATGAATGCACGGCAGCGGAATAACGCCCTGCGTGCGCCGGGCGCGCGATACCGAGACGAGACCTCCGAGCTTTTATTCGCTTCGCGCGCCGCGTGGTCGGCTCTCATTTTTTGCCTCGATCTAGCTTCTTCTTCTTCCTTCCCGGTTTTCCGATCGCGCAGCGCGTGTGTCGGCCTTCGCGCGGCATTAACGGATCCGCGACTTTTTCTCGCGATCGGTACTCCCGAAGCGCCGCGCAGATGAGAAAAAGGAGAGGACGAGAGCTTTGTACACAGGCGAAGAAAGTGGCAACGGAGAGAGACCGCGTGGATTACTTTTGCGAGGTTGCGGATCTAATAACCTGCGAGCACGAGATACATTTTCTTTTAAACAAAGTAGTAGGAAATCGTCGCTGGAAATTCTCGTTTGAACCCATCGTAGCTAGAATAAATATAGATACCACATTCATAAGCATTGAAATGGAAAGAATGATTGAGGTACGTGCTTCGGATGACGAAGCACGCTGCACAATATACACATCCACAGCCAAAAAGATGAGAAAGGAAAAAGAAGAAACGCAGCGCTCAATAAATACTCGAAAGAAAAAGGAAAATTTCGAAACACACGCAGACATCTCTCTCTCTCTCTCTCCCACTCCCGGTGTCCGGGTTATTTATCGGACTCCACACGTCGAGGTACAGCACACCACGCCGTGTACAAGTCGCAAGGCACCGCTGTGGACTCTCGGATCTCTCGGACACATTCAGTCGGTATAACAAACAAAACGTGTACGGCTCGCGTACTCGGAGGAATTTGTAAAAATGGGAGAAAAATTCCGGAACCAGCTCTGGCGGAGGGATCCCTCTCGCAGCGAGGGGCGTATAGTACACGCGTCGACGGACGCACGCAGAGAGAAGAGAAGAAAAAAAAGGAAGGAGAGCTCCGCCGCCCGGAGGACGACGAAAGACAAAGAAGCGCAGAGGCCTCGAAAGATCCCCGCCGATAAATAATTAATTGGGCGAAATGCGCGCGCGCGCTCCTGCTATTAGCCTTGGGAGAGAATGAGAGAAAGAGGAGCGATACAGTTCGAGCCCGTATGTATAACCGCGCGTTATTATTAAACGCCGTTGAGCGAAAAGATATGAGGCGCGCGTACGCAGCGGGTATAACTAGTCCGCGAGGAGTTGCGAGGCCTCCGCGCGTTAGAAGTTATCGGTTGCATAGGGGCTGGGATGGAGTATCTTTGTAGGAGAGTTTTTATCAGGTGATCGGAAGAGATAGATCGTACGTTTGTTGGATAGTAATGGAGTGATGGATCTTCGTTTGGGGAAAATGTGTAGTTGTAGTGGCTATTTATAGAATGCTGTCTTATATGTTGATGCAGCTTTAATTGCTTATATTATACACTTAAGAAGCTGTTTACAATGTTCTAGAAAGTACCGTTAAAACCTGGACAGAAGATGATACATTCGTAGGTTTGTTTCTTCTTAAAATGCGCTGTGCAAGAAATACGATAATTTAGTTCGATAATTTTACAAAATTCTTATACGAAAATTAGTAAAGTTTTACTTTATAAATAAACGACAACGGCATCTCCCGTGTAAAAAAATTAGTCTGGCACTAGTCTGGGATTAATCTGACTTAACAAGTCTTGCAAAAGTCTGGTAGAAGTCTGGCTTAGGCCATTATGCCAGACTTTTTTTGGAATTATGTCAAGAAAACTCATTTTTCACAAGTAAATAATTAGAGTAGTACATCAATTATTAGTATCGACTACAATAGTGAAAATACGTACTTTTCGATAAAATAGGAGAAAAGTTTTTTTTACATATTGCAATCTTGTTTAAAATATGAATATTTGTAAAAAAGAGACAAAAATTTAAGTTACTGGCAATTTGACATGACGCGATGCTTTTGTTTTGCACATTCTGTCTAAAGTCTGGCTTAGTGGCCAAAGCCAGACTTCTGCCGGACTTCTGCAAGACTTTCGCCAGACTTATTGAGCCAGGCTATTGCCAGACTAATATTTTTACACGGGCCTGCACGTCACAATAATTTTCAAAGAATTTAAAAGAACCATACAAATGACTAGGAATGAACCCAAGCACACTGTAGGTAATTATCACTTTTCAATCGTCTAAGTGACGATAAACCATTGCAAATCGACAAAGCAGAAAAGCAGGTCGCTCGCCCATCATATATCCTGCAAAGCAATTACAGCGACTCGCGGAGAGCATCGAGACACGCGATCCTCGCAAAGCACATTTGGCGTGGCGCGCGTTAACTCCATTCCTCCCCGTACGCCGTACGATCCCGGACATCTTCAATTGTGCATGACTAAGCCGGCCGATGCATTCGCGCTAAGCGCCTCTCTCGCGCGATCCCACGTTCTTCGCCGACTGGGCCGCAGCTTGGCACGGCGTTGGCTGGCGATATCGCGGGCGCCGTCTCTCTGGCGCGGCGCGGCGCCGCGGCGGCGGCGTCGGTTTCACGCTGCGGTGTATAGAGACTGCTGCAATCGGGTCATCGTCGTCGCCGCGGCAGCTCGCCTCCTGCAGGCCATTCTACATATGGTCGCGCGCGCGTTCGCGACAAGTGAGAAGCTAATATAATGTTATGCGCGGGGCACGCCGTTGAGCGCCGCGCGAAGGAAAGAAATCGAGTGGCAACGGCTGGTGGACGGAGTTTTTTCGAGGTACAGTGGTGCCCTTTCTCCGAGTAGGGAGCGGAGGCGAGCGCGCGCGTAGAGGAAGTTTTCGAATTCCGCGCGGGCTGTGACATTGGTAAGGTCGTTTCTTGGCTCCGTGGGCGGCGCGACCGAGCGGCCCATTGGAAAGCTCGATTATGGTAATCATTTCTTGGGAAACGCGAGAGGGATTGTCTCGGGAATGGGCTTTTTTTCCGAGCTATTTTTGAGGTTTTACGAGAGTTTTTGGTTCGAGCTCGCTGGCCAGCGGGTTTTTATGATTTAAGTGAATGACAGTAAGAGTTTTGTTATTTGAAATGTTAATTTTGCCGTTGAAGTGAAACGCTCTCGTGCCTCGCCTCGTGCGACTATTTTACATTATTTGAATGCCATCTATTATCTTTATAAGAAACCTAAAAATCATAAAAAAAACATTTGTGGGCGTGTACATCGCGTGTTTAATCTAAATAAATTAAGCAATCGATCGAAAAAGTGTTGTAAAAAATATATCTTTTGGTCGATATAATACTAGTTTCATTAATAACATCAATATTCAAGCCAGTTTTACGAAAGAATTCACCTATATACACCAGCGATAATATCGAAGCTCATTCAAGATTTACATTTCCATTAAAAATTTAATAAATCATCTCCGACCGTTTCGATCCGCCAGCGTGCATCTTGGGCAATTGGACCACGTCCAAACACTCTTCGAAAAAGAAACAATATTCCAAACCCGCGAATCCCCGACAAATACACCCGCAAACGCATACCCGACCTCTGACGTTTATTTATTCGGCGTGTGCGCGCGAGTTGTAATTTCCGGGCTTGGATTTTTTGAGAGCTCGCTTCCGGCCCGTAAAAAATCTAAGCCGCGGCGATATCGATTCCTTCTAGAACGCGCCCTCCGAGCGAGCCCGAGCAGTCGTGTGTAGGACGAGGATCGGTGGCCTGAATCGCGGCTAAAGCCGCATGGAGAGCCGCCAAGACAGGTTAATTAGCTTGCCAATTCGCTCTCGGGCGAGCAAGCGCGTGCGCTAGCTTTCGCCCGGCTCGCGGCGGCGGCCGGCTTTTTTAAATGCCCGCGCTCACGCGACCGAGCTGCTGCCGGAGCTCGTGTGAGTCTTCTTCGACGCGGTGCGGCCTGTAGAGTGGGAGTTGGTAGAAGCTGGCGCAAGCGATTTGGGATTCTATGCCTCTATAATCAAATGAGTTACCGTGGACTCTTACTTTTTAAATTGTTCGCCGATGTGCTCGTTGATTTTCTATTACGATTTACTGTCTTGAAAATATTTTAAGTGAGATGGAGGTTTCGGTAAATGGAAGAATTAGTTCAGTACTGTCATCTATTAGTCAGTATTATCAAAACTATTTGGTGCTATAGCAAATCGCATAATTCGTTCAATAAAGAATCATCGACAAATTAACCCGCATCCAAACTAAGTTTGGTATTCAGATAAAAGCAAGTAATCATTTGCACGCTATTTATACCGGGGCATTGCTGATAACAGATTACAAAAAAAGTGTCTTATATATACATTATACTTTAATTATTTCTCGTTTGAAGCGTCTTATCTTCACAAATTCCTTAGGTCAAATGATTGTGATTAAGATAAGAATATTTTTTGTAATTTTTTAATGTTTCCTTTGATACTTTTTTCAGTTATAAGTTTAACATATTTAATATTTTTAAAATGATTGATAATTATACGAATAATAGTATGAGAATTTTTTCAAATATGTCATAAAATTTGGAATAATCCTTATAAAAGAATATTAAAAATAAACATTTTATTTGTAAGAAACGAACAGAAATTTTACCACAAAGTATGAAAATGTTAACGAAAATTCTTAATGTCATCTTTGAACGTTTTTTCTTTATTGTACTCGAGGCAACAGTGAGGTAATTTTTAGTTACTTATTACGTTATCATCGGTTTTCGTGGTGCAGTTTATATAGTGTTAAGATTTCATGGCCTTCATTTTTGTATTATAATGGCGTCAGTGTGGCCACACGGCTATGATTTTAGTAACACGAGTAGCATCGGTAATTTATATCGCACGAATGTACACGCACTTTTTTGACGCAGTTATCCATTCAGAGCGGTCGGTACAAAACCGTTATTGCTCAATTTCTAAACCTGGCTAGTCATGCAAACTCGGGTAAAATATAATTCTACGGTGACGTAGTACATAAAATAATACATTGACAACATGACCACTATTAATGGCAATATGTAGGTTATTAAATGTCTACTGACTACTTCAATTTGAATATTAAAATAATTCTTTTCTGAAACCAAATCAAGAATATTCATTTTATTCAATAGAAGTTCCGAAAGATAAAATAATTTCGCTTTCAATTAGACAAGTCATTATTTTTGATAAATAAGATTAGCGTGTAGGATAAACAAAAATTTAAATTCTATTTGATTCCACCTGCTTGATATTCGAGATTGGAAGATTTTCCAATCAAAGTACACCGTGAGTCGAAGAATTTTTTTAATCCAAGACATTAATCCCTAAGAATGAGATTATCAGCAAAGATAGAACCAATTTTTAATTCAGACAAGCAATCTTCTCTCACAAATATGCGGAATCAAACACATTCTATTATTTTTATAAGCCACAGAACGGATGGAAAAAATCGAAAACTATAAATTGAAATTCAAAGGTAATTAATCTTTTGAGAACTAATCAGCTCACTCGAGTGCGTGACGTACGTGTGAGCGTCTAATTGACTCGCAAAAAATACATATACCCGCGGTAGCGGTACACGCCAAAGAAGTGCGAGTTAATGTGGATTTAATTCCGCTGCGCGCGATTGTGCGCGCCGTGAATTTCCAGTTTTTAAACTTGTAACACTTTACACGGGGATTTCTCACGCAGCGAATTTTAGTGCAAAAGGTCGAGGTCTCTCAATTAAAATCGAGTTCCAACCGCGAGTCTGCTTTTCGTAATTGGACGCCCATTTACTCTACGCCGCGCGGCCGGTCTACGACCTTCGCATCGTCCGTATACGCTGCCTGCATGCATGCAAACGCACATCGCGAAAGAATCTCGCGAAAAACGCGCGGCGTTTTAACTACTTGTTAAACGGCCGTAAATCAAAAATCTTAGATAATACAATGAACGAATGGATAATTAAGTTAGGCTCGAAATGTACACGTATTAATTACCCAGCACCCAATGACGTAATATGTATCTTCGAGCCGAAGGTGGGGAGGCCGGGCGCAGAATGATCGGGCAGTAAAAATTTTTATCGCCTATCAGCGAAATTCGCGAATATATACGTCCGGCGTGCGCTCTCTCATTCATGGCGCACTATATACACTCGCAGTGAAAAAGAGCTAAAACTTCTAAGCGGCGATAAAGATTTTACGGTGAGGAAAATTATGTGCTTAGAAAAAAGAAAAAAGAAGGGGGGATACGGCGAGCGACGACAAAGCTTTGCGCGCCCGCGCTATCGAGACAGTAAATCAAAGTCAAGGAATTTTTGCGCACCGCGCGCTGTATGCACCCACACATTTCGCACTCCGCTATTTCTCCCTCGCACTCGCACTCGCACTCTCTCGTAGCAAAGACCGGGTGTACCGAAATAATTGAGGTTTACTGCCATTATACATTCATGCCGGCGCGGTGTGCACGTGTGCGTGAGTTTGTGTGTATGTGTCTTGTCTTTAGAGTCAACTGTACGAGTGGAGAGCGGCGAACGAGGACATTTTTATGACTTAATAAGCCCGCGCGCCCGCGCTTAGAGCAAAGCCAGCTCGCGTTAACCAGCCACGGACAGCATCTAGATAAAATGTTTATTCACTCGTTGTTATACTCTCGCTGTGTTTACATTCTTTTAATTTAAATTTTACCCGTGATTTAGGATGGAATTGATTCTACGGAGGTAATTGCATCTAAATAACTGATTTATCCTTTTGTCCCAGTTGTCGTGCTAATCATTATCATACCAAGCGGTTAATTTATAGCTAACTATTATATACGTAACCTACCCTGAAATTTTACATAAAATGCATTTTTCCTACAGAAACTTTCTCTGAATTCTTTGTTGTAAAATTCAAACACCACAAGTCTGAACCGTGTAAGCCAGTAATTATATAAGGAATTCCTAAAGTAAAGCCTCTCTAAACAAGTAAAAATTACGCGCCGCAACAAAAGCAACAGTTATAACTTTGTTTTAGCGCGAAAAAATTAACATACTAAGCGACGGAGGCACGATATTTTCAGTCAACCGCACGGCGTTCTTCTGTCCAGAAACCAAAATACAAAAGAAATATTCTTTTCAGCGGAAAAAGCTCGCGCAGGGGGAGACTTCCCAAGCGCGTGCAACGCATGTGAACGCGCATCCTACATCCCGTATACAGTCATCCATAACCAATAAGCCAGCAAGATATGTACACACACGCACACACACACACACACATACACACACAACATCATTCATTGGTTCATGGGATCGCACATTTTGATACACATAGATACACACAAACACACACACATACACACACAATCACATACATATATACACACATAAACAGAGAGAGAGAGAGAGAGAGAGAGCAGTGACTATTATACAGAGAGACAGGAGATCGTTATTGCAGCATGAGCGGTGTTAACGATTTAACGAATGCTCGAGGGGGGGCCGCGCCGCCGCCGCCGGCCTCGCTTTTGTCGCTCGCATGGTATACGAGAGCATTGGCTTGCGGGGGTGCGGGCCGACTGTCTCTCCGCGCTCACGTACACATAGCCCCATAGCCGTGTCCCCGCGTGTGTGTGTCGGCATCGCGCGCACGACTCACGAGCGTGAGACAGGCTGCAACTCTCCTGTGCAGCGCGCGTATGTATACACACTCTAGGAAACAAACATACACACGTAGACGCGCCACACCGACAGAAGTATATAGTGCAAGAGAGCGAGCGAGAGAAAGATAATGCGCGTCGGGCGAATATAACGAGCGCGCTCGCGGAGCTCCGCGCGCACACACGCGCTCTCTTATGCTCGACTTGGCCGACCTTCACCCGGCCCGGCTCTGCGCTGCTGCTACTATTATGCCCGACGCCTGATTGTGCTCGTTACACCGAGCCTCCAGCGCGCGCGCGCTTGTAATTTACGGTTAACCGAACGGAAACCGAAGGGGACCCCGCGCTACCTAGCTCGCTCCAGCTAGCGCAACTACGCGAACTGGCGACTCGCTGCTGCTGCTGCTGCTGCTGCTGTGTGTGTGTGTGTGTAACGAGGTCGCCGCGAGAAGAGAATGCTTATAAACGAATAAGCGCGGGGCTCTTTCTTTTCTCCGCTTCGCCTCTATCCGTTTGTTCTTTCTCTCTAGAGCAGACCTGACCTCTGTGACTGTGGCCCCGCGTAAAAGGAGCCGCCAAGCTTACTTCGCGCGAGCCAAGACACTGCCTCCGGATGCCTGCACCTCTCTTTCTCTCTTGCTGACTGCTGTGCTTTATCGTCGTCGGCATTGCCGCGATGTTTGGAGGTCGCGAGGCCCGGACGGGATGGGGATTCCGTCTTCGCAGTTCCTTACCCCGCCGAAACGATATATATTGTCTTTCACGAGAGAAAATGCAAATGAGTTTAGTGGAACGGACGCCGAGCGTTGTTTGCGCAGTTGAGAAGAACGAGGCGTTCCTCTTTTTTGTTTCTGGAAAAAGCAGGGTTTCTTTAGATTGTAAGCTAGGCTCTTGCCATGGATGTCGTGCTGCTTTTAATAACTCTGAATGATGAATGTATTTTTGGGGCTGTATTTTGCTGAAAGGAAGATTTTTTTGACAAATCAATCTGTGTAAATCAGTTATATGGCTGGGGAGTCGTAAAAAATGATTTTGCGAATTGAGCGACGAGCCGAGAGGCTTGAATTATTGCTCAATGCGGACGAAAGCCTTGCTTTTTGCGGCGACAAGAGTTCAGGTATAATTATAATTTTTTTGTTAAATAATAGGCACGCAGCTCGTAATAAATATTTCTCGGTGATAAAAAATATCTGTGCCACACCAGCTATGTAATATATAAATAGACGATCTTGGGCGCGGGAAAAGAATAATAACTATTATACTAGATCACAGTCTAGTGAATTTAAGATTATAAGAAATTTAGGGATTCATCACTCAACTTATCTATGATTTAATACAATAAGGTGAGTATTTAATACTAAACGGAATGACCTATAAAATTTACTTAATATAAATACTTACGGCCATAGTACATAGCCGATCGAAAGTCCAAATCGAGCCTCAATTTTGCATTGTGGCTATACTTAGCCGATAAATTGGTTCACATAAATTAAATCATAATTTTTGTCTTAAGTCGAGCGAACGGCTCAAATGCTATCTGACATAACGGCAAATATTTTCATTTGTTAACAATTTCTGAAAGAAATTATACAAACAAAATGTATAATATTCATCACTGTTATATGTTATTCTTTTTTGCAAATATCTTATATTTGTACGTTTAATAATTAAACGCTATTTAACATTCTTTAGTCGTGAACCTCTGTGCCGCATTTCTTCCAGATATCTATTTACCAAACATTTCCGTAATCAATCCTAAAGCCTGCTACTAACCGTTACATTTTTTTCCCTCCATCTAAAAAAACTCTCCTAGTAGCCTCACAATAATCCTGTCAAAACACGTCGATCGTCCAAGCATATTTCTCGTTATACGCACAGCCACTTTCGCTTCTGAAATCCCTTGAAACGCGTGTATGAGGTCGGGGGGGCTGGCAGTCCGGGTGCGTTGTGTAGGCGAGAGCTCGGACTCGGGGAAAAGTGCAAATGCGAAAAGCCGAGGTGTTCGCCGGGTGGACAGGCAGACAGGCGGGCAGCGGCTTGGCTAGAGCACTCGGCTCTCCGCGGATTTTACGAGCTCGTAATGTAAAGTGCTCCGCGACTCGAGGCCTTGAACTTTTTGATCCAAGGGTGCGCGCGCTCGGAGAAAGAGGAGGCGCGCGCGCGAGACTAGCCCGAGCCTCGCCAAGGATTCTCGTCGGCGCGCGTTTTTTCACCTCGTCCTTTTTTTTCTTTTTGTTCCGCAGCGCCGGCTTAGAGCCGCTGGTATTCGCAGCTTTGGCTTCGGCTTCGGCTCGAGTGAGAGCCGGCCATAGACAGCCGCAGAGCGAGAGGCGTGTGATTGATGAATATTGAAGGACTCTTGCGGCTTCGGACGTTCGTGGTACGTGATGTATACGAGTGTACACGACAGAGAGAGAGAGAGAGAGAGAGAGAGAGAGAGAGAGAGAGAGGCAGAGGCAGACGCTTGTGTATTATACGCGGAGATATTGATGGACAATTGAAATGCTCGTAGGTAAGAAAAAACGCATGGAGAGGAGTGTACACTACGTGAATTACCATATTGTGTGTATACAGTTTATGATAATTCGCGTCTTTCGACTTCGCGATTATAATAATAATGCGGTGTTTTTTGATAACAAAAAATATATGATTATGGTAATTTGCGATGGGGTATTGCGTCGCGTGTATTATTAACGAGGTGGACTTTAAATTAAGTAATGAACAAGGCATTGTGGCGGCTCTATAATGGATACTTGATTACATGGAATTCTGAAGCTAGTTATTTCCTTACGCTGCTTATTTCGTAATTTACCTAACGAAATTATTATATTGATTTGGTATAAAGCAAAAAAGGAACATAACTTCCTATATCTAAATACGAAGACTTCTTTTGTTGCGGCTCGATTTAAATTAGTTTTTCAATTAGTTTAGAAAAAAAAAGCAATCGCAGAGGGAAGGCCAACATCAACAACGACTTTTAGTCATGTAGATTCATCGAATTTTCTTAGTCAAGCAAAGAGCAAGACCTTCGTCGCGCGCTAATGTAAATCTCATTGATCTCGCTAAGCGAAATTTATGATTTTTAAACAAACGAGAATGAGCGCTGTCGGCCGGGCCCCATCGCGCACTTTTCATTGATGGGGCGTTAAATTACGCGGACGGCGGCACCGAGCGACCCCAAGTCACACACAGCAGTCAAAAAGTCACGCAACGACAAAGGAATCGATTTGGCGATTGTCCGCGCGCGCATATACGAGCCTCTCGCGCATTTAAGCCTTTTAAAACCGGTAGTAAATCACTGCCGGTCGCACTTTGCTTCGCTTCAATCTCCCTCCCCCGCGCCCCGTGTCTTTCTCTCGCTCTTTCGCTGGCTCTTCCGAGCTAATTCAGCGAGTGAAGAAGCGTCGCGTTTGCTGATTGTGCCGGGGCCTGTACTAGCCAACGCGCGCGCGCGCGCGCGCAGGGGGAACGGGAGAAAGAGACGGGGAGGAGAAAAGAGAACACCGAACGTACACCGTGTGCGTGTCACGCGAGCCGTCTATACCTATATATACACGCTGCTTTCTGTGTATATGCGTAGAGAATGAGCGAGAGCGAGAGACAGAGGAGGATGACAGCTGGTCGTCGGCTGGAGAAAAATCCAAAAGCAGCTGCCACCACTGCCACGACTATACTACTACTACTACTGCCTCTCTTGTCTTTTCGCTTCTCTTTCTCTTTCCTTTCTCTGTGTCGGGGCTCGGGGCTCGTTTCGTTCTGCAGCACGTAGAGGCCATTCAAGAAGATTTTAGAGCGAATTCCACTATGCCAATGTAATCCACTTGCGCGAGAGAGGAGTGCGGAATGATTCGCGAAAAATTATTATTCCCAGCGGCGCGCGGCGGCTACTTGCGCCGCTGTTTGCGCTGCTGCCTGCACTCGCTTGATGTGTATACTGATTGCGATGATGGCCGTTTTATTTCCTCTGTTGTACCGCTGCACACACGCTGCTGCTCCGGCGGCCTGCTTGGCTTTCATGAGCGAAATTAAGAGCTTTTCGAGTGAGACTCTGTTTTTTTTTTTCATTCATTGCATCGCGTACTGTACGATGAAAAGTGCCGCTCGCAGCATTTCTCGTTTAAAAGTGAGGAAACTTTTGGATCAATGAAAAGAGAATTTATTTGTTCGAGCGATGTTGATCTTGTTTATATTTAAACAACTAACTTTCTTTGTTATGAAATCAACGTTGATTACGAGTATATTTATCAAAGAGAAGGGAATTTGATTACTCGCAATTATATGCTTATACAAAACGTCCTTTTAAACAATTCAATAATAGCCGGCTCAAGTATTTAATGGCGTCTCGAAAGCATTTAAAAAAAGTTAAAGGTACACAATTAAAACACGAGATGCGAATATCCACGTTGAAATTCCCGGTGTTAAGCGGCGCGTACACGTTGTACAACAGCCCCTTGAAAGTACGGCGCGAGGGCTTCCAACAATACACCGGCGACGACGTCGACTCCCGTACCTTACATACACTCTGCTCCACTCGCGCTCCAGCCAAACGTATGTGCGTACGCGCCGTGTACACATACGTACATGAAAGCAAAATAGAGCTCTCGGAGTGCCTTCCACGAGTGCGGGCTTGCTGTTGTAAGGTTGGCCCACGTGGAAATTTCGTCGAGTACGTGCGCGCGGATAATTAAGGGCTTTTACACCGAGCAAAGAGAGTCGAACGAATGAAAGAAATGGAGAAACGAGAGAGAAGATCCCCGGTCAGCTGTCGCGACGATTAATTTCAATGTTTTCGCGCGCCATTCATCTTTTATTTTCGAACGTCCTTTCGTCTCGAGAGGCTGCGCGCAGTCGGTAATGAATACAAACTCCGGGATAATAAACGATGACGCTGAAGGATTCGCGGCTTCGTAACGCGAATATATCATTGTTAAGGTGGCTTCAGCGGTGGGTACTGTATCTAGCGGGAGCTCCATGAGGGATTCATTTTAACTTTTCATTTTGGAACAATTATCTCATTTTGTTTCATTAATAAACATTGTAAACTACTTCTTAATGTCTATGGCAAAATACTATTCTGCTAATACGTAAATAACCGCTAATTTGTTGAATTAGTTTTCGGTGCTCATACGCAGAAGCACGTTTTTACCGTTTATCCTCAATATATTTTTTATTTGGTCGTTAACACATAATTATGATGACGTCATTAGATTCTGCATAAA
The DNA here is from genome assembly GCA_949152435.1 of Gastracanthus pulcherrimus. NCBI lineage: Eukaryota > Metazoa > Arthropoda > Insecta > Hymenoptera > Pteromalidae > Gastracanthus > Gastracanthus pulcherrimus. Next base: position 4,543,100 of record OX424574.1, on the reverse strand, counting down.
AAAATATTTAGTTACATATTCTGTTTGTTAATAAATATGTTTTTATAATTTAATAAGAAGTAATAAATCGCCTCATTCCATAAGGTTATGTGTTAAATGTGACTTGTTATAAGTTTAGTTTATTCAATAATTTGGTCGTTGACCTTAGATTTTCTTTACACAGATCAACAGTATAATATTCAAAGAGCATTTTTGGAAAGTTTCAAAGACACATATGTTTCTATAATAAGTCGTTGAAGTCACCTTAATGCCGCTGAAATCCGACGTTAAACGAGCGTCGTCAAAATGTTGCGAGTAATTTTAGATTTCAAAAGCTGGACATTCTGAATGCACGGCGATCGATTTATCGATTTGTTATTCCGGCTATAATGCTGCCTCGTAAAACGTCGAATCAACACGCACTCGAGTGCGCGATACGTGTACGCGCGGCCGAGCTAAGCCAAAACAGCTTCTGCGCCCGAGAGCAGCTCTTCTATACATAAGTGTAACGATACCCGTAAAAGTCGCCTCGCGGACGACGCGCGAGCTGCGCCGCAGCTGCTTTCTCTGAATCGGGAATATTTTATACGGACCGGCTCCTCAAATGCTTTGGCTATGAAGTGAAAAGTGCTACTCGACACTGATCTTGAGCTAATTCCTCGTCCGGCTGAATTGCGCCCGCGCTTAAGATTCACTATCGACTGCGGCCAGTAAAGCCAAAGTTATGCCTCTGTTTTACACTCGTGGCCGATAAAAATGAACACTAAAAGCGAGGTAAGTGATATCTATTCGTAAAGCTCCATTTGCAGGATTTCAAAGCAGATACATTCGTTTGATACGAGAATGTAACTTTATTGCTTGAATTCTACATGAGTATATTATTGAGTCGTAAAAGAAAATTAATCTTTTATGCCAAAGTGCATTCCTCTCACTTTTGATATTCATGCGAGGAACATATTTCGATATTTTGGTAAAACCATTTTTCGAATGTAAAGCCGAATATTTTGGTGAAGCTCACTTAAATCGACAATGCACTTGGTCGCATCGAATTTTCAGAGATCAAGTGCTTACTTTTAAAATATATAAACCCACACACAGAGAGACGGGCTATAATTAAACTACGAAATGTTCAGTTTCATTGTTGCCATTGAAAACATTCCTTGAGTGCACTTCAAACCAGAGCAAATACAAGGCAGCAGCAGGATCCGATTTACTCGATATTTTCTCAGTACACGTCCGAGAGCCAGAAAAAAGAGGAAAGCAACAAAAGAATATCATTATCGGATGAATATCCCGAAGCAGCAGTCGATCAAAGCGCAAAAGTAAACACTCTCCAAGTCTCGCAGCTCGCTGTCCATCCAGTAGGCCATGAGTCACCGTCTTCATCGCCATCCGAAAAAACGATCCTGTCTTTCTCAGGACTCTCGCGTTCGGTCCTCTCCTGCATCTTGGCCCGAAAAGGTCCTCGACGTTACCGAGCTCGCGATCTCTCGCATACGCACCGCCTGCACTCTGACACACAGAGCCAGTGGTGTCGGATGCGCGCACACACGAGACGCGAGAGTTCGCTTACCCGCGCGCACACACACACACGTGCCTAGACCTCCTTCGCGACTTATGGTAATGGAGGCGAGCAGTGGCGGCGGCGAGCACAGGAAGAAAGGAGGCTACACTGCGGGCAGCAATACGATACAGTCGGCGGGGCCATTTAAATAAGCGACTGAAAATTGCCCCGATGGCGCGGCCTCTCTCTCTCTTTCTCTCGGCTCTGTGTTTTCAGACTTTCAGCCTGTGATTTTGACGGGAAATTTATGGGATGTACCGGCGCGACTTTTGAAAGGTTTAAGACCTATTTTATGTAGGTTTTGCGCGGGATAATGACACCTATACAAGTGGCAAAACAATGGATCATTCGGTTTCTCTCAATGCAAGCTATATTTGAAAACGGTTTCTTAGACAATATTATAAAAACTAGAGGATTTTTAAATAAATAAATGTAATATTTTTAATTTCAATGCGACAAACAACAGTTGATTAGAACAAAGACACTAAATTGCTACGCATTAGAGTTGACAATAGTTAGCACTTTTTCGTTTTCTAATGTCATTAGCCAAAAGAGATAGCGTGCTCCAAAACAAGAGCACGTTCATTGTGACGTCACACTAATCAAGGAACAATCCATACATTCAACTCTACTCAATCAAACAAAAAGAAAACAATAAAAAAGCCACGTTTTAAATGCAAACAACAATTTTCCCGGGGTTTTCGCACAATCGATCAAAAACAAAAGCGTCGACTGAAAAACACTCCACTCTACGATCTACCTTGAAAAAGAAAAAAAGATCGAGCCGAGTAACAAAGCGCCCAGTATTATCTCAGTCTCGGGCTCTTTCCTCGCGTCTTACTTAACAAAGTACAGCGTAATTTTTGGCAAGCGCACGCGGACCTCCTCGCGCCAGCGAGCCTTCACGTATATGCAACTTATACAGCAAGCTAGAAGGAAACTCACCGTGCGAAAGGCTGCTCCTCGACCTCGTAGAGCTCCTCGAGAGTCTGCTTGGACAGGAGCCTCTCGAGGCGTTCCGGCGTGGGAGCGAGGTGGCCCGGGATGCTGGTAGTCTCGAAGAGGCCGTCTCCTGCCATCTCTCTCACTCTCTCTCTCTCCTCTCTCCGCTCCTCGCTGATCCGACCGTTGGCCTGTGCCTTCTTCCTCTTCTTCTGTAAACCGCCGCTAGCTCAAACGTCCTTCTCCCTCCTGCGCGCAAAGGCGTGCAGAGGCACTTGTTAATGTTATACACTGTGTAAATGTGTGTGTGTGTGCGTGTGTGTATGTGAGTGTGAAGGCTCAGTGTCCCCCGTAAATCGCTCTAAATACTAATGAGAGCCGATGATGATTCGTAGGCGAGCGCGCGCAAGCAGGCAAGTAGCCGTACTACGATTTGTTTATGTTTACGCGGCGGCGCGGTTGCTTGGATGCCCCCCGTTTTCTTTTCGGAGCTGCTCCGTTTTGCTGCCGCGCTGCTGCTGTTGCTACTGCTGCTACTGCTGCTTTCGTTGGATTTAAACACTCGCGGATGACAACGACAACAACACGATGACGGAGGCGACGAGGAGCGCTCGGCTCTCCTGCGGCATCCTTTTGTCTCTCTAGAAGTCGGTGCCTCAGGTGACGAGCAGCGGCGGCATCTTCCTCGCGGCGTCTTTCGCGCGATTCCTTCCTTTTCAAACTCACACGCGCGATTATCGCACGATACAACTCTCGAGCGCGGCGCTCGCAGAGTTTTCAAAAGCACACGGTCGCACCGCTCCAGCAGATGGTGAGGAGAACGAGAACTATATACGCTTGCGGGCGCTGGTGCACGGAGAGACGGCCGCGAGAGCTCCACGCGCTTCCGTGGACTCGACAAGACTGCGGTGTGTCGGTAACGTGATTGAGAGGAGGGGGCAGGCAGCAGCAGGCAGCGGCGGACCCCACTCTACTCTCTCTTTCTCTCTATCTATCTCTCTCTCTCTCGCGCTCTCTTGCCATACGACTGGTTCCGTCTTTGTCGGCCGCACGAGCGAAATGCGGCTTTCACAGCGACGACAGCGGCAGCGGCAGCCGTTCGGCCGAGATCGGCTGCTTTCGTACCTTCGTAACTGTAGTGTATAAGCACTGGGTGCTCGTGGCTCGGCACAGTGGGCTATACCTATATATCAGCGCGACGGCAGCAGAGGGCCTTTCATATTAAAAGGCTCTCTGCAGCACTGTAGCGCTATGCTGTGCGCACTGCTGCTGCTGCTGCTGTCGCTGCTATGGTGTATAGGTATAGTGCGAGCTGCATGCAGGACCTCTTGCGCTTAGGCTCGCTCTGCAATCGTGGCCTGCGTCCGGGCTGTCTTTATGCGACAATCCGAAAGGTAAATGCTTTGTAAAATCATAGTTTATAGTTTTAGAAAAGTTGTAGTAGGAGGACGGCGAGCTGGCAAACTTTTGCCAGATGGCAGCACGGTGAAATAAGGACTCCAGCCAATGAGAAGTGACGATCCCTACGCGAGATACTTATCCCGCTCGCGAGATCTACTGGCCCGAGGTCAGCGCTCGCCATCCTCGTAGTAGTTTAATCTTCTGGGTCCCAAAGTTAGATGCCGTGGAAATATTCGGGGCTGATTTTTGAACCTCGTGAAATGAATATTAGAAATATATTTAAAAATAAAAAAACATTTCTTTTATTTTTCTCGGCTTTTCTCAAGTGTAAATATGGCTGAAATCCCTTTACAAAATGAGAAATTGACCACTCCGATCTGATTCATAATGTTTAGTTTGCAGAATTTCAAGCATATCACATGGACATTTAAGAAAAACAAATAAATGTATGGGTCCTAATAGGGAATTGATCCTTGAGGATTATTATGTAAATCGGAAAAAAATTTCACACAATATTCAACATTAACCCTGCAGGGACATAATAAATATGAGAATCAGATCAAACTACAGAACTATTCCGCATCTCGTAAGGATATACTCTATAAGCTATCGTATCCGTGTACTTAACCCTTTAACGTAAACTGTGCATTAGTAGTAGTAACATCTTAAAATCTATTTGTTCGATTGCCCATCTCATTTTTTACTTTCTAAGCTAAAAAAGCACTTAAATAATTGATCATACGTTGCTGAGTATGTATGAAGAGTAAAATTATTAATATTTTAATTCAGCGTTTAAGAAAATGAAGTAGAAACCATGATTTACTAACACTAACACAAGTCACAAATATACGGTTTCAAATTATTTAGAAAATGGCCGTAAATAATTTCTGATTTTTTACAAAATGTCTACTAGAGCTCTGATGTCTCATCCACATAGGATTAATAAAAAAAGTTACTATCAGAGTACTAACTAAAAGAAAGCAAATAAATTTAAAAATTCAGAACAGAACAGAAATTCTATTGAATACGTGACACCTTAATTGACCACGATTTGACTACGTTGCATATAGAACGCGAGCACTTTTTCGCTGCAGTGCATACGCGTGTACTGCACGCGTCATTGGTCAAGTGAGTTTTGAGAGGAATGAATAAAGGTATCCCTGTTCTGCTGGCTCATGCAGCTGCCGCGGCCGCGCCGCACCGTGCCGGCCCCTTCGAATTATATCTCTCTCGCGCGCGCAAGAATCTGCGCCGAGCGAGAATCCGCACAATATGATGCGTAAGAGAAATCGAATTTATATTTCGTCATTCTTTTTCTTTTCTGAGCGATGCGCGACTTATCATCGACTCGAGAATGCGAGATTGCGTGCTTTGTATTTTTGCTTCTTTGTTTGTTCAGGATTTAGTTCAATGCGTTTTCTTTGCATAAATACAAATAGGATTCTTGAGTAAACTATTGCAGATATTGCTTCAGATATGGACAAAAGAATAGGTAGCTCCTTTAAATTTTGAAGGACACGCTATTGCGATTAAGAAAATTGTCGGGTAATGCACAGCAATATTTTAGATATCGAATGAAGAATGCATATGGCAATTGTGCAATCTGTGATGGCAAAATGCAATAACATTTTATTTGCAATAATATGCAATAGATAAATTCTAAAACCGTTTTAGTTTTTAAAGCTGAATTTCCAAGTAATAAATATTATCAATGTCTAACTTACTAGTAGAGTATTAGAACTTAAAATGATATTTTTGCTAAAACTATAAAGGGATATTTGGAGCACGTAATAAATGAAGGAAATTTTTTTTAATGATTTGTTTAAAATTAATATTCATACAGAAAATACAGATATAATCAACTTTACAGAAAAATTTCTTCATTAAATTTTAATTTAAAAAATTTAATGTAGAAATTTAGTTTATGTCCTTCAAAAGTTATGTAACTTGCAATATTACAATCCAATATAACTCAAAAAGTAAGAATTTGTAAATTCGTTCCATTTTCAGCTACGTTATATCATAATACCTATTGAAAGCCAAACTACTTTTGAAGGACATGAGATTTCAGCATTCCATTTTTGTCGATTTAAAGGTTTTGGTGTTGACAAATGTTTACCAATAAAAATGTTGAACTACGTGTTTTTGCTTTCTCACAGAGGAAGCTTTGTGATAGTAAAAAGAAAGTTTAACTAAAAACATGTTAGAAACATGTCTTGAGACTTAAGAAATCAAAATATACTATTTTTAGAAAATGTCTATATGATGAATGTGTGTGTGTGCGTGCGTACATGCGTGCGTGCGTGCGGGTGTGTGTGCATGTGTGTGTGTATGCATGCATCAGGGCTCATTCAGTTCGTATTTTTAAACAAAGGAGGCACAATAATAATTCTTTGAGTTTCTCGGATTCATTTTAGTTTTCTAGCGACTTTTTATTTCTAACTTTCAGCTTCTCGTGTTTTTTGGTACGTTAAAAATAATATTATTGATCCAGTGAAAATGAATTTGAAAGAGCATAAAATTTCCTATCTTTTGCCACCCGAAATATTGGATAAGTTATTAAATTTCTTTTGTTATACACGGAAACGTCATTTTTTGTTTAAACAGTTATTTCTCTGAAGTATATGAAGAAAAATTCTTGAAAAAAAATTGAGTTGATTAGGATAATGGAGAAGATTATTCTACAAAATATTTTAGTAATTTTATTTTGCTATGATTGAGAAAAAGAACATTTTGTAAAAGAAATCGGTTTTCAATGGCAAACGATAACTTTAGTAAAACGGCATTATTCCTTCTGAGAATTTCCAAAAAGGTAACTTTTTACTATCTCTTGGCTAAGTTCTTTGTTCAGATCATGTGAACTTTTATTTCTCGAGATATTCGAGGTTATATTTCAATAAATGGTTGATTGCTTATTTCTTGGGTATTACACAGTAATTTTTCAACAATTAACTCTTATTTTTTTCGTCTTTCAATGAAGATTTTGAATCAAATAGAATTTTCAAGATTCATCAAAACGTTTATGTTTTATAACATTTTTTCATTTTTTATGATTTTTCTATTTCATAAAATTTTTGATAGATTTCTTGTGTATTACGCGGTAATGTTTGACCAAACAAAGCTCATTTTATACGGTTTTTGATGAAGATTTGAAATCAAGAAAAATTTTTAAGATTTATCGATTCGTTTTTGTTTTATAATTCTTTTCATTTGTATATTAATTTCTCTTTTCAACAAATTGTTAATAGTTTTTTTCTTGGGTATTATGCACTAATTTATCGCCATTCTAAGATCATTATTTACGTTTTTTGATAAAGATTGAAAATGAAGAAGAATTTTTTAAATTTACGATTCATTTTGTTTATAACGTGTATTTTCCATTTTGACGATATTAGTTTCTTTTTTCAAAGCATTTTTAATAGCTATTTTCTTGAGTATTATGCAGTAATTTTTGGTCATTCAAAGCTCTATTTATATTTTTTATGAAGATTTGAAATAAATAAAAATTTAAAACTATAAAGGGATCGATTTGTTTTTGTTTTATACCGCTATTTCATTTTTATGATATTTTTGTATTAAATGAATCCGTTGTTCATAAATTTGAACTAAATTACGAAAAAATAAGACAACTTTATTTGTAAAAGTAGTAAGCATTTATTATATTAATAAAAAATTTTAATCAACAACTATAGTGTTACCAAATTTATTATTGTCAATTGAAAAAAATGTAACTTGATATGCGAGACTTTTTAAGTTGCTTTTTAAATACTATACATTGACATAGGTTTCTTTATAGTTGAAAAACTTTCTTGAATTTCTTAAAATAAATTTTGTGTAATAGATGTGCGTACATTTTTTTTAATACTCTTGTTTTAATCACAGAAATATGCATTTACTCCAAAATCTTGTAAAAAAAATGTATTAAATAATTTCAAAATACAAGAAGACTGTAGAGAATTTTTTAGTTAATCAATATATTTTGGAATATTCGGTAAAGATATTAAAAATTCCAATGTAGCATGGGAAAATTTATAATGGTAAAAATTACTAGAAAATAATGTAGAATATACGATACAGCATAATAATTATTACTTTGCTGATTTTAAAATTTTACAAGATCAACATGGGACTTGATACTAGTTTTTTTTAGGACTACTTCCAACATAGCATGGGAGTTTTTACTAGTTTCGTTTAGGACTACTTCCAACGTAGCATGGGACTTTTTACTAATTTTTCCATTGCGTTTTTGGAAGAAAAAATAAAATTGAATCTCGACTTTTTATCGATAGTTTCTTTTTAATTTACGTAGTATAGTGAATTATGGTACCTATATTTCTAATATTAAGCTAAGATAATATTACATACATGTATACATATACATAGACATAATCGCAAATGTATAATCGCAGTCGGTAAATCGGTATCGCACGAACACTATAGTAAGACGCTTGAATCCTTGAGACCTGCTCACCCTTACTCTCTAAATTTGAAATAGTGAACATTTCACTAATTTTGCTAGTGAGTACATATTTCACTGACAAAATAGTGCATATTCACGGATTTAGTAGTTAATACTGAAACTCACTAGTCGAATTACTGAAAAAAGTTAGATTCACTGATTTACGAGTGAATATTTACTAATTAATTAGTGAATATTTACTTTTACTACTTAACCAGTGGAATTAATGGCAATATGAGCGAGATTAATGGCAATATGTTTTGCCGATATTTGTATAATCAATATATTTAATTATCTTGTTTAGTCGTTTTAGACACTAACATTTTAAATTGTTTAAGTAACAATGAAATATAAGTTTCAGAATTTTCTCATATTGGTATCCCGTAAGGCAAATATGATCGACTGTCAACTCAGAGGTCCAGGCTTCAAATCCCCATCGAAGCAGTTTTTCATTACATTTTTAATTTCTTACTAATTTTAATATTAATGATATATTAATATTAAATTAATTAATATTTATTACCCGTAAATACTTAGTAAATATGTGCAATATATTTAAATGCTTTAATTGTTTATTAAACAATGAAATTTCGCTATTTCGACAGTGAAATTTCACTACTTCTTATAGTGATTCTTTTTCACTATTTAAACTAGTGAATATTCACAATTTTGCAGTGAGAGGCTTTTCACTGTTTCAATACGTGATTATTCACTATGAATTAATGAATTTTCACTGGTTCAAAATTTAATTTCTAAGTTCAAACCTAAGCACTTGCGCGTAGTGACACCAAATGCAGAGCCACCTAGCGTTGACATGGAAAAGCATGTATTAAGAAAACAAGACACAGTAACATCAGTTTATAGTAATTATTATATAATATTAATGTAAGAGAGACCGGGTCCAGGTGTAAGCTTCGGGGTAATGTAAGCTTTCTATATATTTCTGACATAAATAAAATATTTGTACTGATTTCATTTATATAATAACATTTTTACATTTAACAATTCTATTATGTTCACGATTATGGCAGTGCACGACCCTGGAACAAAGAGCTCTCTTACATCCTCCCTGCGAGATGACGACCAATTCTGATCTTGCTCCATGCAAACTGCTTTATATAGTAGCACCGACGAAAAATATGCCCTTCTCCCCTCAACATTCAACCAGCCAAGCCGATCCACGTAGGGCGTGATATGCTCGTCTCACCTAGCATCACATATATACCTCACACAAGAGTTCTGCAATTATTGGAACCAGGATTTAAGTTTAACCGGGACGTTAAGGTAGATCAGAGAGCAGTAATTGAAATGAGAGACAGCCATAGCACTTGCCAGCTGCGTGCGCAATACCTCAGTGGTGCAGGATCGAAAAGATCTAAGACCATGCAATGCACGGTTTACTTTCCTGCTGACCGCATCCACTTGCGGTTTCCAAGATAATTCCGAATCTATTTCAACACCGAGGTTAGTCACGGGGTCCGAGAAAGGAACCAGTACCCCTGCCTGCACCTCAATCCCAGGAAGATTCATAACATGAATCTTGCCGATGTTATAAGGATAACCAAATATAATCGCTTTAGTCTTCCTGACATTGAGACTCAGGCCGTTCTCACTAGACAATCGCTAAATACCCACTTCAATATGTGTCTTTGTCACCCGTGTGTAGGTTTGAAGATCATCGACATACAGGAGGTGGCTCACATCCCCTGTAAGAATTTTATGAAGATCATTTATATAGATGCTGAACAGCAGGGGGTCCAGAACAGAGCCCTGTGGTACGCCAAGATTAGTTGTCAGCCAATCTGAATCTCCATGTGATTTAGTAATCACTCGTTGATTTCGACCAGTTATATATGATTTAAACCACACAACTACTGCTCTGGACATTTCTAATGCGATCAGCTTCTTAAGTAATTTCGAAGGAGATATAGTGGCTTTACTGAAGTCGAACATGAGAAGAATGGTGAGGAGATATTTTTCATTCACCCGATTAGAATTTATACATAGTTTTATGTCCTCAACAAGCTTAAGCAGGGCTGTCTCAGTGCTGTAATTCTGCCTAAAACCCGTTTGGATGCGGACCAGAAGCTTCTTCAATACTAAATACTCATACACTTGGCCATGCACGATCTTTTCCAGGACCTTGGATAAACAGCACAAAATGACAATAGGACGGAAGCCCGTGACAGCGGATGGAGTATTTGCCTTTTTAGGTGGGACCAAGTTGGCCCTTTTATAAATAAATAAAAAAAAAATAAATAAAAGGAAGAGCCTTCGCAACTACATTTCTTTAAATTTGAAACATCTATCACTTGCCGATGCAAGGATACCTTGTAAGTCCTCCTCAGACTTGCTGCTAGAAATGGAGACACCAGCAAAATGAGTGTTGAGCTCTTCTTGTGCGAACCCATGAAGATCATCACTGGGTTTCGACAGGAGCCCGAGGCTACTCGCAACTCCCTCTAGACGTTCTTTTTGTTATTAAGGGCCTCGAATATACGATTCTGGAGGTATGCGTCACAAAGAATTTTTTATCTCTCTTCGATAAGAGTGACCTGTAAGTATGACAATGAAATAAGATGTTATAAAACAAAAAAGAATTGATGAATCTCTCTTTTTATTTCAAATCTTCGTCTAAAGACTAATAATCAAAAGTTTTTTTGAGAAAAAGAACTTCTAATAACTTGAAAAATAAAAGTTCTCATGATCTAGACAAATAACTCAGCCAAGAGATAGTTAAAAGCTACACTTTTGGAAATTTTCAGAAGGAATAATGCCGTTTTATTCAAGTTATCGTACGCCATAGAAAATCGATTGTTTTTACAAAATTAAGAAAAGTATTAAGACTTAAAAGTTTTACTGAATATTCTTGCAATATTACTAATAACCAGAAATTTTAATGAATAAATTTCCATAACATATTTTCGAGATAAAACCTTTTAAAAAAATGACTTTTTCGTGTATATAATAAAAGAAGGGGATTATTACCTTATCAAAAATTTGAGATTGAAAAAGATAGCTAATTTAAGCTCTTTCAAATGCACTGTATCCGTATTGATTATATTAATTTTAACCTATAAAAATACCTGAAAAACTAAAACCCAATAATGGAAAAATCGCTAACATAACAAAGAAGCGTCGAACAATAAAAAATTTTATTCATCAGACCCATTCGTACGTCATAAAAAGAGCCCTGAAACATTAAAATTAACCGCAGATTACCCGAGATATAGAGGAATACACACACGCACACAGACACACATCCACACACACATACTCACACACACACCTACACGCGTTCCGGGTTACTGTGATGATTTGACTTTTAAACGAATTATAGAATTCACCTGTGTAATGTGCACTTTTAATATGCTTGGAGGCAATTTATTGTTTTATGAGGGACAAGTTACAAGCTCTACTATTATTTTTCTCATGCTGCATTGGAAAACCCTCTATCTGTTCCAGCATATCGAAATCTACAAGTCAAAATGGGAATTTTTCCCACACTTTCTTGGAATCATTACAATTCAAAGTAGGAATTTTTTCAACTAATAATATTTACCATGCTACATAGTACTTTTAAACAAATGACTAGTAATAATTACTTCAAGCATCGTAAAATTTCAAAGGTAGCATCATAAATAGTATTATTTTACCGTATATACCAAACTTACAATCAAAAACTGGGAATTTTTCTCATAGTTTCTTTCTCAGTGTAGTATAAGATAAGCAGCGTCTTTTGTAAAGCTATCTGAGTCTATATGAATATTAATTTTCAGCATAATACATGGAGAGAAGAAGATAGTAACCGTTACTGTACATGTATAGTAACTTTGGAATCATGTAACGCATTTGTACTCAGTCCTTGTAAATCATAGGACTGAGTACATATGCTATAGTTTGTAATAATTAATTTTGCTGATTTTCCGTAGGTGTTAGGGACTGAGTACCTAACTTGTTGGTAATCAGTACTACACAGTAACAGTAGCGATAAAGCGTGGTCGCTTAAAACCTAAAAAAAAAAGAATCTACAGCAGGAAGCCAACATCAATGTTGATCAAAATCTCTTGAAATTGACATTGAATTACCCTGCATTGATTTCTAATTATTGATCATCTTACAAGTGTCATTTAAAAAACTTTTCTCATATACTATAACCTTATAATCACTTAGTGATATTTAGGAATAATTACTGTACTTGTGTAAGACTGACTACCCGTTTTTCCGAGATAGTCCTGAGTCCTATACGACTTGGGAGACGCTACTTATACAGCGATAGTAGGGGTTACTATCCTTTTCTCTCCGTGTATATAAATATATAATTAAAACATTGAGCTAAAAAGTGTTTTTGTCATCCGGTAAACGTCCTTAACCTATATTTTATGGTACAATTTAAAAAAATGATTAATTCAGGCTTAAATAGGTTATAACTTCCGCCAATAATATTGTTTTTTAAATTCCCACACTCATATATATCCTAATTATATGTATTTTGAACACTATATAACCTCAAAAACTCCAATCCGATCGGTTTGACTCCCAAAACCTTGCGACAGAACAAGAAATATACAAGGTTGTATTATAGTGAAACAACAAATTTTTAAAAAATATTTGCATTATATATTGATAAATTGTTCAAATTCACCGTACAAAAATAGTTGATATATCCTGAATAATGTATCCTCGCCTAAAATCATATAACAAATTTATTTGTATTTTTATGGTAGTTAGGTCCCCGTAACATAACTTTAAGAGCGAGCATCCTATCGACATTTTTAATCTCTTATATTGAAGCTAATGGTTTACCTTTAATATTTAAAAAATGTTGATATAAGATGGAGTTTTAAAGAAATGTTTTAGCACGATCTTAGAATTATAATAAGAAACCTCTAGTTAAATTTTTAACCAATTTCATTAGTAATCATCAAAGAAAAATGGGTCAAAAGATGACCTTTCACATTCCCACAAGTCTCCCAAATCACGTTCCTCAAAGTCCCAGCAAAATTTGTGACCCAGAATTCCGGCAGCGCCCTATTTAGCTCACTTATCATTCTTCGATCCATCAACAAAATCCCCAGTTAACCAGTAAATCGGTTCGTCATAAAGGAACGCAGCCGGGCCTTTAGTTGTAGCCTCGGCCTCATCTCTATCCAGCTGGACGCTAAAGGAGAGCCTATAGGTTATAGTACAGCCTGTGCCGGCGGACGAGCGAGTGTGTCTCGTTCGCGTGCGTGTGCCTTGCCGGCGTGCACGTGTGTTTGTGCAGCGGCAGCGTTCGTGTGTCGGAACGGCGGTTGGCATAGAGATAGAAGGGGACACGTGTTGGGCACACGGCGAAACGAACGAACGAACGAAGGAACGACCGCGAGCCCCGGGGTATTCGCTCTCTGCGGCTTCGCGAGCTCCCTTCGAGAAAATGTACGTTGCGAATTTCAGAGAGAGAGAGAGCCTGTGACTCAATTACGACTTATACTCCTTCGCGCGCGCGCGCGCGCGCCGCTGCTGTTACATGCGGCGAGAGCCGAACGAGCGAGCGATGACGATGACGTTTCGACCGCGCTGATTTTACTCTGCTCCTTTTAGTAGGAGAGCTGCTGCTCCGCACTGACTCGCTGCCGCCGGAGCTATAATATCCTTTGTTCGGAGCTGGCGCTATTTTGCTTTTTACGAGGCGTCTCGCTGCACCGCGAGATGTTTTCAGCTCGTTTATGTATTAATTTCGATGGAATGAAGCTCCCAGTCGGCTTCCCATAAGGAGAGAAAAAAATGCATCCTTTGTTGCACTTGTCGTTCCGTGAACTTGGCGTTGATTTTTTTAATGGAATTTTATTGCCCGATTGCGTAAATTGTTTTCTATGGTTTTTGTCGTAATTCTCGCGTGTGAGAATTACATTCTAGCGGGATGAAAGTAATTTTTATTGTTCTTGACATTCTTAAAAAGTTACAAATTGCCAATACTGATAATAAGGAAATTGTTTTGTATGCCAGTTTCTGTGAGATCTTGTTATTTTGTAAAATACAAGTTGAAAATTGCTCCTAAACTCAGGAAATGCTAAGCCAAATTCGTTCACTCATGCAGCAATTTTGTTTACGAACTAATGAATAGCTTTGTCCGCGTCGAGGAACCATAAAACATTTTTTACAGACGATACGGTTTTAAAATTTTAATGTTTTTCGCACTTATTACAGAGTCACTAAAATAAAAATATAACTATAGAAAGCCAAAGACTTTTGTGATACCTTTTATATAGTGATTTATTATAGCTATGCATTTATAATATTATATGGTTTAATTTTTCGAAATTTTAAGACATTTTGAAAGAAAATAAGTTAATTACAATACTGTATTATATAAGGAATGTGTAGGAAATAATCAAAGATTTTATATATAGTTTAAAAATAAAATTTATTTGAGTACGAAACAAAATTCTAAATAATCTTTTTAAATACGTTCTTTACATACTTGTTAATTTTTACTGAACACTACTACTTCTTGTAATACTTAGCACGCAATAAAATAAGGATGCACTGAGACCTAGCAGACTCGCAGCAATTCCTAGAAACGAAGGAAATTAACGAGGGCCCTTAGAAATAAATAAATCTGCACTACCCTCGTGCACGTGTGTCACTTTGCATTACTCTGTTTCTCTATAAAGCGAAGCTTGTTCGAGAACTCGAACCTTTTAAAAAGGGTGGCGTAAAAATCAGCGATAGCTCCGAACGCAAATAAATCTGCGGCCGCGGCGAAAAGCAAAAGGAGGAGAAAATAAATAAGAGAATCGGAGCGGCCCTACTTTACCTTAGCGCTCGCGATGTGCCGTGTATCGAGCGATTAAAGTATAGCTAAAGTCGCACACCTCCTGCATAAAATAGTGCGCAGGTACGCTGGTGTAGGTGGTGCGAAGGTTCAGCCGCGGTCCTCGTAGTGGTCGTCTTCGCCTGACCGCGGCGCGCTGTTCCGCAAATGCGACGACGACGACGACGACCCCCTCGCGCTCAAATGCATTACACGTACTCGCCGCTGCACGCTCACCAAAGTTTTTTGCGCTCCTGCCTTAATTTTATCGCCGAGTCGTTTAGCTAACGCGCATAAATTATGCATTCTGGCGTTGAACGGGGAAAAAATCGCTCAGAAGACCATTTCGATGCATTAGCTTGGGATATTTAACCCTTTCTGCAGTCACGCAATTAAGGGTGCAATAAAATTTGCATGCCACGTATATCGTTATAGGCTTGTGATCAGATCTTCGGAATTCAAAATGGCGAATCCAAAATGGCGAACCAGTAATGTAAGAAACGACAAATTCACTTAGACAACTGGAACATGATGTATATTGGTTCATCATATTGCAACCGTC
This sequence comes from Gastracanthus pulcherrimus, assembly GCA_949152435.1. Lineage (NCBI taxonomy): Eukaryota > Metazoa > Arthropoda > Insecta > Hymenoptera > Pteromalidae > Gastracanthus > Gastracanthus pulcherrimus. Next base: position 4,527,397 of record OX424574.1, on the reverse strand, counting down.
ATTTTGAATTTTGAAAATTCGAGCTCAAATTCGTCAACATAATGAGAAGTATTCATATTTTCTATTCGCCATATTGGATCCACCATTTTGAATTTTGAAAATCTACTCCTATAGATTAGTGACCCTAAAAGATTCTTTTTCGGTATGTCAATTAAGCCAGCTGATCAACGAATTCGAGTATAAAAAATTAAATGTGTAAAACAGCGTTTCTTGTTATTTATTTCTTTATAACTATAAAAAGTCATTAACCTTCAGTTAATCCACGTATGTTAACTGACGGTGTTTACCCCACAAAGGCCACAAGAATATATGCTTAAGTAGATAGAATGTTGAATACTGTTTGCCATTTAAGATATTTTGCAACCGTCTAAAAACAATTGTTAAAAAACATTAAGTCTTGCAAAAATGAGGTTTCTATTATAATCATATATTTTGTTAAAAAATAATATAAAAATATAGTAACTATGGAAGGGTTCTTGAGTACTTTTAGAAATAAAATATCAATTTGATTTATCTAAAAATTATGAAATGGTACTGGTGGCATGTTATTCATTAATGAACTTTATAACATTATTCTTCTACTCCTAACAGTATATCATATTAAGGCTATGATGCATACTTTACTCCTTATTTCCCTTTCGGCGTTTAGAAATAACGCGAGTTTCAAAATGATGATTTTCTTCTTTGACCTACGTGGTGACCCAGCGTGGGAGTCTTTGCTAAGGTTTAACCTAAAATAATCACAACGGGATTCGATTGTAATGAAATAGATAAATATTTATAATAGCAAAAATTGGAATTCCAACATTTGCATCATTATAAGTTTACTCGTTGAAAAAGTAAAAAGAAGTTGAAACAGATGTAACATGGATATATCACACTGTGATTGAAAGAGTTAACTCAAAGATACAAAGGTTAATATAAAGATTGATAATTTTAACAGACCGTTTTTTTTTTATTAATTTTTAATCGAACAACATTTTATCATAAACATTTTATCATTTTTCGACTAAAAAGTCCGGCGAATCGCGAAAAACAATATTTCATACAGCGCTATCTGCATAATCAGGAATTTTCGACCTGCCATCGTCGTCCCTTACGTCGAGAGTAAAATTCAGCTGCTGCTGCTGCACGCTAAGCCTCTTTAGTGCAACGCGCGCATACACCGCTTGCACACCACGTAGTATAGGTACTTCTCGCATCGGCTCTCTTGTGCAGCTCAGAGCTAGAAGAAGAAGAAGTAGAAGACGACGAAGAAGAAGACGAAGAAGAGAAGCGAGAGGGTAAGATACACGTGCAATAGAGAGAAAAATAGATAGCAAGAGAGAGAGCGAGAGAGACGTATCCTAGCGCGCGCTCACCGGCTGCCTCCTTATACCCCCGCGACACTGCTGCTGCTATGCGGCTCCACTGCACGTATACACATTACACATACTACAGTCCGCAGGATCTTAGAGCCGCGTGGAACTATGCCTCGCGAGCGCGCGGCCTTAGACACGACGTGTACTACCGTGTGCATTCCTATGCCGCGATATACACACGTATATATACGCGCGCACGAGAGAAAGAGAGAGAGAGAGAGAGAAATCTCGCGGGGGGAAGCTCGCGCTTGCCGTACAACCGCGTCTCTGACTGATGGACGTGCGCGCATACCGCGTCGCGCCGAGATTTTTCATACTCGCACCACTGCGCGCACCGCGCGGATAGGGACAAGGAGGAGGTATGAAAAATCACCGGAGCGTTATTGTCACTAAATTTTCTTGGACAAGGCGAGGGGGGACAGAGCTCCGAAGCACAAGAGGTTGATGCACTTGCGCTCTCGATGGAATTTTCACTCTTTCAACGAAAGCGAAAAGCGCCGGGCTAGCTCCTGCGTGGGTTATGGAAGCGTCGTGTAACGGTGCTGTCAAAATTAGTTTGCATCGGCTAGTCATGCGGGAGACTCTTCTATTTACTCGGTGAAGGCCTTTTTCAAAGCTCTTTTTTTACTAATTGTGAATAGCGAGTCGTAAATTACGCCAGAATGTGCGGAGTGTGAATTATTCACTGCTAAGTAAGCATTCATCTCGACTGCAACAGAAGTTACGTATTAGAACAAGTACGTTCTAAATCTTTCTTCTCCTGTATGGAAAGAGGATTTAGTTTAGGTAATTTTTTTTCTCCTATTGGCCCTTCCAGTACTCGTAATTTATCTCGTAGAGATGAGTTGTGAATTAGCACTTTACAAAAATATTGTTTACCCGCGTAAAAAAACTTAAGATCATAAAGTGATCACAAAATGACATGTCTCAAAATTGGCACTTTTTGAGACAATTTAAGACGCGAAATATTTGGAAAAGCTTATAGCAAATAGGATCTTTTCGTATTTGGAAAAAGGAATTAATAGGATTTAATAGATTTCTCACACTAGGGTAAGTGTAATCTACTTGCATGCATGTAACATTATTGTAATATAGTAATGACAAAAAGCATTTATAATTTAATTCATTTCTTATACCTTATTTTTAAGTAAAGTATTAAAAAATGTATCTACTTTTATTAAGTAACCAATGTTCATAAAAAATAAAAAATGTTAATCAGGAATTCTGGTTTCTACAATATTATTTGTCAATAAAAAAGTAAAATTATAATTCTTTCGTAAAGCGCCTTAAAAAAGTCGCAAATATTCTGTTATCTACGTATCTAAGTCGTCTTAAATTCTATCTAAAAATCGTCTTATAAACGCTCATTGAAATTTAGAAAGATCTTAAAAAATCTCAAATCCGTCTGAAAAATAAAAAAATTAAATTTTAAATCTGCTTAAAAACGTCAAATCACATGCTCTCAAAATGATCTTAAAATGATCTTAAAAACGCTCATTGAAATTTACAAACATCTTAAAAAGTCTCAAATCCGTCTTAAAATTAATAAAAATTAAATCTTAAATCTGCTCAAAAACGTCAAATCACATGCTCTCAAAATGATCTTAAAATCGCTTAAGCTTTTCCAAATATTTCGCGTCTTAAATTGTCTCAAAAAGTGCCAATTTTGAGACATGTCATTTTGTGATCACTTTATGATCTTAAGTTTTTTTACGCGGGATAAGCTTTTGAGATACTACAGCAAGCCCGAATATTCTCTCTGAATTTCCAGTTATCAGAAACTTTTACTCATTGGTGAACGTTAACATCAAAGTTTGGCAAAACCGGGTCTGCTTCAGATGGTTTGAAAAACTGAACCTTCGCCACAAAATTAAGAAGCGAACTTACTTTCATTGGGCAGCCGAAAAAATGCAAGAGAAAGTAAAACAAATCCTTCCTTTTTTATAATTTTGGTCTCACGTTGCGCAAGAAAATGGATTTTGTAACAGCGATGAAGTAAAATTCGTTCAAGGTTTCCAAAAAGTATAGAATTAGCTTTTATTTTACTTGATTACGAATGTTTTTAAAATGCTGAGACAAACCGCCACTTGACTTTCTGTTCTACCAACAAACTGTCCCTTTAAATCAAAAGATGACACTTCACTTCCTTACACGATGCAGAATATCGGTAAAGCTATGATAAAATATTCCTAAATCGGCGAGCGAGTGCATCTCGCGCATAAAACGACAGGCCATAATGCAAGATGTTAGAAGCTGGCGAAGTATACACATGCAGCCAACGCAAAAAGCATCGTGAGGAGAGAATCCGAGAGAGCGAGTGCCTTCCTCTCGACTCTCGGCTCTCGGCTCTCGTCCGGTAGTAGTGAAAATAGAGAAAGACAGAAACGTGAGAGAGTAAGTGAAAAAGGAATGCCAACGCGCGGAATATAAGAAGGATCCTCTCTCTTTCGCCAAGGAAGCGTGCAGAGAGAAGGAGCAAGACGCCGAGTGCATCTAAAAGTCCCTTCGTGGAACCTTATGCGCGAGGGAATTTATGGAGACGAAGGGACGCTGCTGCTGCTGCTGCTGCTGCTGTTGCCGACGATTTTGCCTGCAGTATAGCATCTCCTCTCCCTCCCTACCTCTCGGCTACTTCTTCCTCCAGTATACACCGGCTTTCGTCGATGAAATTCGTTCGCGCGCCAGAAGCCGCTTCCACACAGGGGCCAGTCAATTCGCCCCCCCCCCCCCCTCCACGTGACGGGGAGCCGCACGGGCTCTCTCGTGACTTTTAAAGGATCGCACGCGGTGCTTTCTTTCGGCGACGCGTCCACGTATACACGCTCCTGATGCCCACCAAAGGGGTTCTCGGAAAAAGCGCATCTTCATTTTTCCTTGGCTCGTTTCTTCTTCTTCTTCTTTTTTTATTATTATTCCTCTTCCTCCTCCGTCCGTCGCCTCGACTTCAAACGCTCCTGCGTGGTGTTTGTATTCACGGAGGGGGACCGATACCTGTCTCTCTTCCTGCGCTAATGTATTTATCGGTATGGTCTCTTCCGTTCGGGGCGGCGGCAGTGCCACGCGAGGGGATTACCTGTGGCCGGCGATTGTTTTCGGTGCGCGCGATGATTTACGGGAGAGAGAGCGCAACCGGCGCTGATTTATGCCGGTCGTGCGAGAATTTTGCGCACGCGCTCCTCTTTCAATTGCGGGATGGCACCAAATGGTTTGTATACGGGTGTACGAGGCGAGCAGAGAGAGGCTCAGGGGGGGTTTAATGGGGCGTGAAACCTGCGGCGAGGACAATATTTCGGGGGATCGATTACACGGGGGGAGGGTGTGGGTGCGACAAGCTTGATGGCCCTGCGGCTGTCGGAGGATTATGCGAGACATATCCGAGCGTATCGTTACAACGGCGAAAGAGGGAGGGGCAGAAAAGTGGCCAATGCGGATTTTCATCTGGTTTAAAGGATTTCCGCACGTCGTAAATCACGATTATGAGGCGGAGGCTCTGCATGATGTTATACGGCTCCCGTGTGTAATCCGCTCGGTTATTAATCGCATTGTGGGGTCGTATGTCGTCATGGGCGCGTGCGGCTGTTACTCCTGGCGCTGCTGCTCTTGCTCCTGCTTTTGTGGACGATAAATGCAGCGGCGACAACGACGATGATTTTTAATCCAGAGGCGTGAATTGTTGTCGTTCAGCTGAAAGGCCGAGGATGTGATTAAGTAAGTGCAAGCAGCACGATTCGAAAGTACAATTTTGAGATTAATTTTGTTTGGAATTTTATTAATGGAAATTAACATTTATTTATTTCCTTCTATAAAATACTGAATCACGTATATTTGTATGCAATAGATGCGTATACAAATATAAAAGTGCGAATTTCATTACTCAAGTATGTAATAAATGACTCGAGAATTAGGGATGAAAGAACAATTTTTAATGTACATAATGTAGACATACTGACGTCCTGATGAAAAAAGTACTTATCTACATTTTTTGGTTAAAAATTAGTTTTTGATATCGGTGGATTAACCTTTACTATTTACTAGTGTGGGTTACCATTGAACATACTATTTATCCTTGAACAAGTACACCTTAATAAGCTGAATCTACAGTCTTACAAGAAATAATACTGATATTAAATAGCGTAAGTACAAAACGTCAACCGTATGTACATAATTTTCAGGATAATCAGTCAATATAAACATAAAATCATGAAATTTGAAAGTATCTCTACATGTACGCTTTTTTGTCAGGAAAACCATTACCTGCGTGAAAGAACTCTCATTTTAGTCTATTATCCGGTTTAAAAACTGATACCCTTTTTACTACAACATATTCCTCAAAAATAAACTGTTTACAGTCGTATCTACAGTATCCTATATTACGAGTACTAAAATATTGAAAAGAAAATAAGTAGATTATCTGAAAGAACGCATCAAAATTGGTTTATAATTATTTTAAACAATTATTAAACATTTTATGTAAATAGGTTTTGTTCATTTTCTCAATTTTAGTTTTATTGCAGATAAGTACCTTCTTCGTCAAATTAGCAGTATACTGTAATATACTCATCAAATCTATTTTAAATATTATAATACTTATTTATCAGTTTAAATTCAAAACTAAATTTGCGCTTTATTACAAAAAATGTCGAATAGTATCTTGAAAATGTGGTATAAATGCAACATTGATAGCCAATAAATACAAGCCCATTCAATATTTAGCCGATTAACGTTGTTTCATTTTCACCAAAACGCATAAAGTTTTACGTCAATAATTAAAATACGATAAATATTTATGGCGTGACGTTATCGTAATAATTTGCAGCTATGCGTGCGCACGCGCTAGAGCGCAACACATGCGCACACATACACTGGGTTTGCCCTGCATTAGAATAAAGCGCATTCGAGCCAGCCTCACTTTTAATCCCTTGTCTCTGTCTTTTTCTCTTTCGATACATTCGAGCCTTTCACTTTTTGCTCTTAATCACGCAAAACACGTGCTATATCCCAATCGACAAATAATGAAATATGTAATCCCCTCGACATACGCTGAGAGAAAAATGTTTTCAGAACGTCGCGCCATGAAGTCGCGGAGATGGAAAAAAACGAAGAGACGAAGAAAGAAAGCAAATCGTTCGTGCTGTGCACGCGCAATATTCGTGTAAGAGAAACTTTTTAGTTAAGGGAGTAGTGAGTACTATCGGTGTTCCGTGAGTCAAATGCGCGTTTGGTCGTTTTTTACTTCCGTTGTATGCAAAATTGTGTGCGTAAATGGTTGAGTGAGCGTAAAAAATTTTATTCGTTGACTATATTAGCTCTCAAAGTTGGTGAATCAACATTTCGATTTTTGCATTATATTTATGGGATATTTAATATACATTTCTCAAAGTTTCGTCGAAATCAGAACAGTAGTTTTCATAAATTTCACGATTGCAACTATCGGAATAGTGAGCTCCCATAAGACTACCTGTACAACGTAAATATAAAATTCTTATTATCTTTTTTCTGCGTTGGTGTAGCTTTCTAAAAATTTATCTGAGTAAGTTTGAGGTCAAAACATACTAGTATACAAAATTTCAGAGTTTTCTGAACACTAATTCTAAATCGATAGTACTCTCTTAAATATTTGAATTGTGTAACTAAATTGTCTTGTATTTTCAAAATAATGAAGTAAATTATGATATTTATTTATCGACACCCGCTTTAAAGACTTAAAAATTTGTTAAATTGTAGTCAGTATTATAAATCATTTAATTAGCAGTCCGACTATTCTTATTCATTTGACACAACGTCAGTCCAAAGTATTTAGGTAATTTGGCCAAACCAAACATTGATGGTCTGAGTAAACGGTATTCCCCCATTTTATCCACATCCTTTTTCGGTTTCGTGCGCATTTCGGTAGACAAATATCTTCTCTTACTCCAAAATCATTTCATCGAATAAAGTATCGAAGACAAAACGTTGTTTGTTTCGATGTTAAAATATCAAAGGAGTTTAAATTAAAAGCATCCGACCATTGCTTAATTTGAATAAAAGCAAAAGGTAGCAATAACACCTATCAGCTACTATTAATAGCAACAACAACGGGCGACAACAACAAAATGTCCAGTTACACGAAATCGCGAAAAAATCCGCCTGAAACCCAACACACAGGCGAAACCTTAACCCGTAGAGACACACAAGTATACGAAAGACAGAGAGCAAGCAACAAGCCTCGTGAATTTCCTCTACGCGTTTTATAAAAGAGAGCCTTACTCCTTGTACATATATATCTCGCGCACAAAGCCAAACACACACACACACACGTACACATAACGTAGGTATAGACAGATCGAGTGTGTTGGCTCTCGCCGTGGCGCCAGAGAAAATCAAGCAATAAGATATTCCGCGCTATCCTAATAAGGTATCCCTATGATATCGTCCCACCAGCTCGCTGCTCCAACTCGCGAGCGAGCAAGCAAGCAAGCAAGCAAGCAAGTCAGCTTATACACTCTCCTCGTCGTGTACAAGCGTACGTACGTTCATTCGTTCGGGGCCCGTTGCTGGCTTTATAACCACTGCTGGCCGATGTTTTCAGGCCCGCGAGTAGTCTCGGCGAACGCTCGCAGCTCGTGCACGCGGCGAGAGGGAGAGAGAGAGAGAGAGAGAGAGAGAGAGAAAGAGAGCAACGGACGTTGACAGGTTGCCTACCGCAGGGGGCAAGGACGGCCGAGGTCGCGAGCGTTCGCCGTCTCTTTCCCTCCTCGCTCTCTCAGAGCATTGCGCTCTCGTAAGTATACACCTATATATATATACACACTGCGGCCCACGAGGCCGTCGCGGCTCTCGCTCCCTCTCCCGCGTACCTATATACCTGTATACGCGCGTGAGCGTTGCAAAGCCGCAGCGAGCTCTCCCGGACGGGTTTTAGCGCGGCGGCCCAACGGCCGGGGCCCTACCCCCGTCACGCACACACACACACACGTACACACACACACACGCGAACACGTATATCCTGCGGGAGCAGGAAGTCCTCCGAGCTGCCTGCCTGCCTGCTGCAGCGGACGCCGTGTGCGCGCGCGCGCGCGCGCGAGTTATTTATGAGACACGGAAAGCATCGACCTCCAGCGTTACGCGCTTTTAATTCACTTTGCGCGAGAGAGCTCGTTAGGAGAGAGTGGGAGACCTGCAGACTCTTCTTCGGCTGCTCCTTGTCTATACGTATCCCTCGCTGTTTTTTTCTTTTCGTCTCTCGTTTCTAATGGATTCTTAGGGTCCGTGGGTTCGTTTTTTTTCTATTCTGGCTTTCCAGCTCTCCGTGCAAATGTTTGCGAGCGCAAGCGGCGCGTGTTTGTAGGCTTTTAAAGGCGGATAGTGTGCCGCTGGACACTATGGGAGTGGATGCGCCACGAGTGCTTAGGCTAATTAGACGGAGAGGGACACACGCGCGCACACACACTTCCGGTGGCCTTTCCGTGGAATTCGTCACGACGCAGATGAGCTAACCGAGAAGGCGCAGCGTGGGTCCGCGCGCTCTGGGAATCCGTTGCTTGCGGAAGTGAGCCGTTTATTTGCTCTGCGTCTTCGGTGTACGCTTTTCTGCTTGAATCAACGTTAAATTAAAGTGTACGAGATAACGAGTCACTCTAGTCAAAACACATTTGAACTTACGACTCGACCGGAAAAGATGAAATTTTGACCCAGCAGATAGATCCTTGAGATTCTACTTCGAAAGAAGAAGAAGGATGTAAAGTATGTTAGTCTTATTTTTTAAACACTGTAATTCGGTGAGAGTGGCAATTACACACGCGCTCCTCGCATACCACCCCTCAAACAAAGAGAATAACATCGTGAATTTTTTCTCGAGCACCGCGCTGCCGGATGAGCGTAAGAAAGGAATTGGGACATAGAGGTTTTGCGTACGTGGAAATACTTTGAAGCTTTTTTTCGTTATAAAGTAGGATAAGTTTTCCTCTGTATAAAACGCGATGACATCATTGTATTACTCACGATTACTCTGTCGGAGAAATGCCGCGGAGAGTTACGATATTTAATGAGACTTGCGCAAGAGTGCGGGCGCGCGAGTCGCCGCGGTTGATTAAAAAGAAATTGATCGTGGGTTTTCGTACGTGAAAATACTCTTAAGATTTTTAGAACGCACTGCCGCTGCAGAAGTTCCGTTTCAATAATGGAACGGCCGACCGCTCGCTCTTATGATTACACAGAGAGAGAGACATACTCCGAAATACATTACAATAAAGAGCTCAACAATTCTTACTTTCTCCTGCGCGCGCGCGCGCACTCTCTGTCGTAAGACACATGAGGGTATAATCGAAGAATGTTTAATTTTAACCGAGTTATTTCTTTTTGTTCTTTCGCCCACAAACGTTCGCCGGGCGCTGCTGTGGGCATCGCGATTTTTTTTTGCATTTTCTCTTTGTTCAATTAGCCTAAATTTTGGTTCGAGTGAAACTTTGCACTTGAAACGTCGGCCAGACCTTAAACACAAACATTACGTGCTGAACTCTGCCGCGGGGAGCACTCCGGCAAAGAGAAGCAAACGTCAGCTTTTCTCAGGCTTCGAACTTTGAGGCAAGGGAATGCTGCAATTTTAACACGAGGCTAAAATATTCCATAAGCAATGTCGAAGTAACAAAATCTTTCGAAAGACTTTTTTTTATAGTCACAAATGCTAGAGTGCCTATTAATCACCAATCTTGACAAAGTTTGATATAAAACACAAGGTTCATTGCAATCCACGACTATGCATGACTGTATGCACAGCGCTACATGCATCCATCGTGCAGAGAACGTGCACGCCGTGCGACAAAGCAGCGCGTGTGCACAGATCCGAGAGAGAGAGGAATGCAAAAATGCGGCGAAATAAGTATAGTATTACGCGAGACTCTCGAATTACCGACATTAAAGAGCCGATCAAAGCGCTGCAGCGCGGGCGTGCGAACGAGAGAGAGAGCGAGAGAGCGAGAGAGAGGAGAGAGAGAGAGGGAGGGAGAGAAGTAAGAGCTGCATATGTAAGAATCGACAGTGAGAGGAGGAGGTGGGGGAGGAAAAAAGTAATACGAGGACAGAGCGCAAAGCTATCGGATCGCCGCTGCAGCCGCCGCCGCCACCGCTGCGAGGAATTCTTTTCCAAAGTCTTCATTAGCGTAATTAGCGATATATATACACAAAGGAGTCTCAAGCTGCTGCGGCTTGCAATTGCGAGTATACGCATGCACGCGCTGCAGTTGAAGGCGCGTCCTACGCTCTTATTTATACGTGTGCGTACGCGCGTTCCAAGCGCCACTTCTTTCGTAAATTCAATAAGCAATAAACGCGCGTTTAGTGCGTCAAAATTTATGGCCGTGGTGTAAGAAAATTAATTATGTCGTAAAGCGCCAGCTGATATATACAGTCTTTATACACCGTGTTGATAAATGGATTAGTCGAGTTTTCCGATGCGCAATATTTTTCAAATTCATACTCACCACTGCGTTTATGCAGATGATGTGCAAAGACGTTGGATGCTTTACTTGATGTTGTAATTTTAAATAGTCAAATGGTAAAAAAATGTTTATGTGCAAAAGATGGTCTATTAAATTCAAGGAAAGAAATGGAATGGCTATCATATTTCTTTTTGTTATAAAATGTTCATTCCTTCACGGTTAAAAATTAATAATAAATGACTGTAGGTATGTTAGAATAGAAAAAAATATGCTTAAATCGTTTCCAAATTATTGTTTGCTCATTTTTTACGCACATAAATGTAAACTTATTTATAAGGAAATTTATGTATCTACATTAAGAAAATTATGACTATAAAAAAAAACATATGAATTTATTTCATTTGTATTGAGACTGCCTTTTTCCAAGAAAAAAATTACCTTTTTAAAACGCGTACATCGGTACATCTCTTTTGAATCATAATAGCAGAAAAAGTCATTCACATAAATCCCCCCAAATTCAAATCTTGACCGTATAAAAGAATATTTTCAGAGCTGCGCAAAACAGTTTTGTCCGCAAAGCATAATAACCGCATTCTCGGCTTCGTCAAAATTTGGCGCAAAGCATTGTAGCGCGTGTCACGGCTCACCTATACACGAACGGCGAAGAAGAGACTCCAGGTTAAAAAAAGGTTGTGTCTCTCTCTCTCCCTTGACTCCCCGGAGAATAAAGAGGTACATATAAAGACGACAAGAGCGAGGCTTTTTGAACTCGCGCTCGTACGCCGTGGAATGTTTTTTCAGGATCTCCTCTGGTTTTTTTCTCGGTCGCGCGCGCGCGCGACAACATACAACGGCGTTATATCAGCAGCAGCCGCAGCCACCGCCGCCGACGACGACGAAAAACGAAGGAGACAACGGAGACGACAACGAAGAAGAAGAAGCACCAGCAGCAGCATCGACTAACGCATTTTTAAGTGGCCACTCCTCCTTACACGCGCCAAGGATCGTCCGAGTGTTTTATTGTACTGGGGACATATAGGAAGAAAACAATAAGAAATTTTCGCGCGCTGTTCATACATTTCCACCTTTGCACGCACACGCACAAACACAAAGAATTACGCGTATGTGCGTGCTATATAAATATAAATCTGTATATAAATATATATATATATATTTATTATTTTATCAGATTCAGATTTACAAGTTAAATCCCATAAGAGTCTAAATTTGGTAATATAAACCAATTTCATTTATTTCTTTCTCGAAACTGAGTTACAGTGCCATTCTAAATCTTATTTCATCTTAAAATAAATATCTAAAACTAGCATTGAAAATTTTTTCAACAAAATGGCTTGTGGCACAACTTAAAATTTCATCGGTGTCTTGGCATAAATTTTGACCAATCAAAATCATCAAATTGGGTGAAATAAAAAATACTACCATATTCTGCATCAAATTCTCTTACCGAAACACACGAACCAAAGTACTTTATCTTTTATAGTTTTCGAGATAAAAATACAAACATTTTGAGAAAAATGAAAAAAATGTAAATAATCAGGTTTTTCAGCTTGGCATTTTCTTAAAGTTTGAGAGTATTAAAATGTTTCAATATATTGATGATTCCACGTCAAATGAGCAAGTGAAAAATGTTTAATACTCTCAAACTTTAAGAAAATGCCAAGCTGAAAAACATGATTATTTGCATTTTTTCATTTTTCTCAAAACGTTTGTATATACACATATATATATATATATTTATATACAGATAGCGGCGCGAAGCTAGCGTTCGTCGAATTAAATTACGGCGCATTATATGTACGTGTATAAAGTAAGGTGTAGATACATGTATATATATTACGGGCCGACGAGCTACCCGCAAGTACCCCCGGCGTACATATCTCTCTTTCTCTGTCTCTCTCTCTCCCGCGCTCTCTTATACACTCGCTAGCGCGCACAAAGAAACTAGTTTCTCCGTTTATTTGCTCAGTTTATTTCTTTCTACTATTCTGCGTTATATAGTGTATATCGCGAGGGGGGAGGGGAGGGGGAGAACTGGCGCGAGCGCGAGCGACCGGCCGAGCGCCAGCGGTAAATTTTCCAAGTCTAATGCAATTGTGAGCGCGCCGCGAGAGCAGCGAGATAAAGCCAAAGAATACGCCCCCGTATAACGGACATTTTTCGCCGGGGTACATATATTTAACGAGAGGGAGGAGGAGAAGGATGAGGAGGAGGAGAGACGCGGCGATATTGTGCGAATTGTTCGCTTCGTTTTTTTTCAGACGGGGCTCTTGCGCCTTTTGGACTCGCGAGCAGCTCGTTGATAAATTATAGCGATTGTACTTATATAATAATGATCGGAATTATCGGAATTAACTGCTGGCAATAAAAAACATTAAACTGACAAGTAGGAATGCAAATTAATTTTCGCAGAATTACGCTTTGTGTATAGGTAAAGGTATGTGGAAGGTTGATTTTTTAATTATTTTAAATTTTAATAATGCATACTTCGTTAAGAATTTTACAGTTCACAGTATTAAAAACATGCAGATATACTAAATTTATAAACAAAGTGCTAATTTTAAACTTACAATAAGTTAAAATTAAGATAATTAATCTTATATCTTATTAGTACTTCCTCATTTTAAGACTGCATTACCATTAATATATAAAAAAGATTTCCGTATTAAATTTAATAAGTGTTTGAAATTCTTCTTGCATAAAGACATATATTAAATTTAATATACCTACATGTGTTAATGAACTTAATACAAGGATAGGTAACCTCAAATAAGTACGATAAATTATTAACATTAGTATACGGGTATTAATAAAATAAGTGGCACTACCTACTTCAATTTTCTACTAAACAATAAAATAAATTTTATATGATATTTATTTAAGTTATTTAAATATTCAGTCAAGTGACACAATTTAGACTAAATATCGTACGAAATCAAAGCATACAGGATCTTTATGAAATTTCTGTGCATTTGTAATAGTCACGACTCAAAATCTTTTTTGTTTGACTGCGTGCATAATTTTTAACCTTTTAAAATGAAAAATTATTAAATAATTATGAATACATTACTTAGTATACCTGAATAGCAAAAATATTAATATGACTATTTTATGTTTGAAAATATGAAGTAGAAATATATATATATATTGAGTGAAAATAATATCTACAGCACATGTTACTTGTTAAACTAAGATTCATAATATTTTTAAATATACATATTATTATACTTTTCCGCACGAGTTCTAAAAAAACTTCTTTTTCAACTTGTTTTTTAAATTTGGATTACTCATCACGAATGCAGCGAAACCACTCGAGATCCCAGAACCTTTCGTGCATCCGCGTAACGGGCATTTTTCACCCAGGTGCAGCCATCCACGGGCACATAAAGAAATTTGCGCAGCGCACCACGAGTACGTACGTGCTCCGAGGAATTAGCGGTTGCTGCGGTCGCCGCTGCATCGAAAATATTTGCATGATTTCGCGCGTGACGCGAATAGCGCATGCACCGGGTCTGCCCGGCGTGTGATTCATTCTTGAGAAACGCGACGACGAGGTGCGCGCTCTGAAGAAAGAGAGGGAAGACGCCACCGCTGGCGACTTACTCGACCTAGCCTAACGTATTACACGAGAGCGTATTAACGTTCTATTTCTATTTCTATTTCGGGCGGAGAGCCGACGTCCGCTCGGTCTGTTTGTGACCGGTAATAGAAATGCCGCGGTGCCCGAGGAATTACCTGTGGCCGACGCCGACGCCGCCGCCGCCGCGCTTATATTTATATAGAGCCCGCGTGTATTATTAGTTTACGCGCTTGACCAATGTGTTAGGCATTCGGCGATTATGTGCCACCGGCGTTTTATTATTAATATGCGCGCTGTCCCCGTGCACTGCGAGCCGCCGGGTTCACGTGTATATTTGCCTGCGCGGAATTCCTTTGCTGCCGGACCCTACTGAGCTGGCGCTCGGCTTTGCGAGAAACCGAGGATGCTGCTCAGGAAAATTGGGTGCATTTATTTTACATTTCATACGAAGGAAAATTAAATCCACGCGATAAGTAATATTCACGAAATTGACAATTAATTATAATTAAATACGTTTTGTGTAATTGTGTTTACAGCAATTTGGTAATCATGAAATGTCGTTGACCGAATGGAATCGCATCAATTAAGTTTTTGATAATACACTGGCGATAAATAAAAGACTAATTCTGCGCGTCATTAACGTAAAATACGAATTCAAGGTATGAACATTTTATCGTAAGTTTTCTATCATAATTTATTTTTCTTTGTTACTGAGTGCATGAAGTCCGTATGACTTTCAACACATTGTTGTTACAAGAACATTTTTTATAGAAAAAAGAATTAAATTATGCTGTCTTTTTTTTTATAATCTCATCTACCAACCCGTAAGGCACCATGTGTCCTTTTCCGGGACACTCCTACCACCTGTGTGTAGAAGTGTTTGATCCTAAACCCAACCTACTCTCTAAATTTGAAATAGTGAAAACTCACTATTTTGTAGTTATAAGTATATCGTTGCCATGGTGACGGTATACTTATAACTACAAATTAGTGAGTTGTCACTGCCAAATAGTGACTTCTCACTATTTCAAATTTAGAGAGTATGCGTATCCTCACTGATCTTCTGCATTCGCCCAGGGACATGCCCAGTGACGTGGGGTAAACTTGACCGATCAAGAAAACCCATGCCAGGAACCAGCAGACAGGAAAGTGAAACTTAGATACCTTTTTTACTTCCACGAAAAGCACCTAAATTTTCATTCCCCATCTGTGGAATAATCATTGTCGCGATGGGGTTCCCGATCGGCCACCCATCCAAGTACCAACCGCGCCCAGCGCTGCTTAACTTGGATCACTCGTGCACCTGCGGACCCCTCCAATGATGCCGCTTAATTATGCTGTATTATCAACGATCCAAGAGGGAAGATATGACGTAGTACTATTAAGGTGATGCTAAAGCCACCTGTCACCGACAAATACTAGGATCCAATTTTCTCATTTCATTTTCAATTTTGAGTAAATATCTCTATGGAAAGTTGTTGTTCCAACCAAAAAGAACAACTTTTCATAGAGATATTTTCTTAATATTGAAAAATGAATTAAAATAGTGGTCTCCCGTATTTACCAGTAACACAGGGTTTAACATCACCTTAAAGCACTAAAATGTTTCCGACAAATCCTTCAACGGGTTATACCTTTTTACAAATTCAACCAATTCTTAAAATACTATGATTAAATCAGAATTTAATATATCTGTATTAATTTAAATATTATGTTTTATTTAAAATACCGTAATTTGGGGTGAGTCTGGTCCATTTTTGAAAGTGCTGTGAAACCCATGACTAGGAATGAATATTTTTAAATAGTGATTTAAAATTATAGTATTAACTAAATACTAGATTGTAGAGATTTTCAAATTTCAAAATTATCTTCATAGAATTTATGGCACTTGTTACAAAAATGGTCCAAAGTCACCCCGGTAACCAAAGTCCCTCCAGTATACAGTATACATATGAAATTTAGACTTCTAACAACGTTTTTGGCTGTTAATTATTATGAATTTGTTTGTCTGATTTTTTATTCCTTTTAGAATAATTTTATTTACATACTTCTTACGTTAAACATTATGATAAAAATTATGAAAAATATTACAAAGCAAGGAGAAAACAAACCCCTTTCAGACTTCCGTTGTCATAATGCGAAAGAGCCTCCCGCTAAAATGAGTTTGACCTCGTCAAGACAAAGCGTCGCGTCGCGATCGTCAGAGGCGCGGGGGCATACAAAGCGATTTGCGTCCTGCAGTCCACCCATGCAGTGACGTCAGAAGCCCGCGTACTCCGCGTGTAATACGCAATTTTGTATACATACCCACTGACAGCGTGAAAGTCTTATCATTAATACACGCAGAAAATAAAGCAACGAACGCAAGAACTTTGGAAACATGCATTTATAATTCTTTTGAATTCGCTTGAACATGCGTTTCAGGTGATTCTCAAGGTAATTGATTACGGATCAAAAAAGGACTGGTATTTCAAAATTACGGTGTAATATGGTAAACTCAAGAACAAATATTGAAAAGACCGGTTCGCGTAGTAGGAAAAGCATACTATATCGTCAATCGAAGTAATCTGCAGGGATCAAAATACGACTTTTTTGACTTTCAAAGCTGTATTTAGTAAGTTAATACGACGGAGACTTACGTATACTTTTTACACGTTTAGTACTGTTACGTAGAATTCATCCACCAGGTTTTACCATAAAAATAACGTTTTCGAAACTTTTTCACGAAACTTTGAGGATCTTTTTCTTGCACCGTAACATGAAGCCCAGCACCAGTAGTTTAGTTGAGTAAGCTGTATTTGGCGAGATATAGGTAAAAATATTAACATTAGAGATATTATGAGCAATACTAATGTTTTTAGTTGTACCTTGTGATATAGGACTTATTCAAACAAACTACCGGTGTTGGGTTTCATTTTTTGGCAACCAGAAAAAGATCTTTAAAGTTTCATGAAAATTGAGAACCCATTATCCCCAACCATCTCCTTGTTAGTCTAAAACTAAAGTGTAATAGACACAAATTTTTTAGAGATACAGATTTCAAAGAGAGAATTTTCCAAGGAGTATTCTGATAAAAATTACCGTAAAAACGGTAGTAAATGTGGGATATTCTGACTTTAAGGTAAAATTTACATGACTGATCGGTATAAAAAATTGCCTTGATTTATAATATTATGTATTTTTACCGTTCATCAAGGTGCTTTTTCCCTTGAAGACAGGATGTCTCAGGTTTTTAATGATTTTTAACGCAGTTTTATGGGGTTTTTTAGAGTTGAGGTAAAATTAACACTCCTGGAGTCCCTTTTTCAATTGAATATTTAATATTTTTTGCGATTTTAATTTGATTTAAACCCCTACAAATTTCTTATCGAACATTATAAAATATTTATTTGATGACTACTTCCATTGAAAATGAGATTTATTATTGTTGAAACTTCAAATATTCACTGTGGCTTAAAAATTAAAAGTTAAAAAAGAAAAATTTTTGTACCCACAATACTCCGGTTGATGATACCTTCTTACGATGGTCTATAAAAGCCATCGATAAAACAAAAAGTTTGATAAAACCATTATCGTTTAAAAGCACCTCCCAGTAAGAAAGCTACAAAGCGTACGTGACCGAGCGCGCCGCGGCGAATTGTGAATCGAGCAGCTCGCGCCTCGCTTTATTTGGCATTCGATGACTGGTGCAGCGCGCAGCAGTATTAACGGGGCTGCGGTGCTCCCGAAAAGAGCCCACGCGACGGGGTAAATAGTTCTCGCTCTTCCTATGCGTCGTCGCGCGAAGGATAAGAGGGACACAGATAGAGAAAGAGAGAGAGAGAGAACGCGTTGCTATTTTCGCCAAGTATTTGGCAGCCGACGCATGCCTGCGCGATTATTTTTACGCAGGCGCGCGGATGGCTATTAACCCCTCGGGCCTTATAACGCGGCCGACAATCGCTATGCGCGCGACATCATTTGGGCTTTGTGTGCAGGCTGCTCTAAGGGCTAGCGTTGGCCTCGTCTCATCTGTGCGAGCGAGTGAGGTCACATTGCTTTCTTGGACTTGCGCCTTTCCCGATCTTCTTTAATTAGGACAGCTGTAGTTTTAGAAGAGAGATATATTTCTTTATTATAATTTTTGCTTTTTTGCGGAACGGAGAACCGTATTCATTTTCTATAATATAGACATGTAATAAACATATAGTATAACGGAGTTGGACATTTCAGGTTTGATAATTACTCACTTTTATTTGAGAAAAGAAAAATTAGCAAAAAAATAAAATAAATAAATAATCAAAATTGATACGTATTGTTTTCATAGACCCAGTGACAATTTCATGATCATTTATTTTCAAATATTTTTTTTTATTAAGACAATTTTATTATATGTAAGTAGATAAATTTATTTTCCTCGTTTAAGTAACTTTTGTTCGTCGTATCAATAAATGTTATTGCATTCCATCAGCGCATACATTGTCTATCTCACTTGATACAAGACTGACTCTACTAGCACGTTTCCATTTATATAAATAGTGCAAACAACAGTCATCGTGCATTTCCTCGAATCAACGACCTTTTTTCGGCCGCGCACAGCTGCTGCTACGCTCGTAGCCTCGAAAAGAAAATGCACACACACACGGGCGATCGAAGACAGCAGCAACAGCTAGACCCGTAGAGTCCATGCACTCGTGCTTTGCGCGAAAAGCGATACTCTCCTGTATCATCCTTTTTCTCTTTTCTCTTTCTCGCGCGGCCGATCGTGACGGAATGCTATATATGCATGCGCCGTGCCGTGCTGCTGCGCGCGCGAGAGTCAAGGGGGTAATTCAATACACAGAGGGGGAGAGAGAGAGAGGAATTCTCACTTCCGGATTGGATTAACGAAAGTCGCCGAAGAATCGGGTGGCAGGCGCGTAACCGGCGATTATTTTATACCCCCCTTTTTTACGCCCTCCGTACACACACACGCGTGTGTACGCGTTATACACGCGCGCTGTACAGAGGCTCAGGAGGGATCATTTGCATGGAAAAGCAATGAAACGAAGGTCTCCGCTATAGGCTACTAACTCTCGGGTAGCAGCAGCAGCCGATGTCACGCTTCGGCTACACTTATACGGATGTAGGTGTGTTGCACGCCTCGGACAAAAGCAGATAGGATATATGTGCTGCTGCGGCTGCTATCGCCAGCTCGCTTTTATACGTCCGATACCGAGTCCAATATACGACGACGAAGAGGAAGGAAGCCGCGCGCGCGCGCGCGCGGACGTTATGACTGACAACTTTTCTTCTTTTAGGCGGACACGATGAAAGTGAAACTCTCCTCTTGCGTTTAATGCGCGCATTATGAGCCTTATGATTGATATTATGTTTTAAAGGCGTACGCGCACGCGCTCGAAGGAATTTCTCGTTGCGTCACGCTCGCTGACGAGTTCGTGTTATGGTGATTCGAGTGCGTTTGTTCACGTTTTACCTACAATTTGTACTACGCGCTATTTTGAATGGTTTTTTTAATTGGTTTAATTTAGCGGAAAATTCGTAAAATTTATAATGCTGGATATGCCAAAATAGTCTTGGCACGTCAAACGAATTGGTTGATTTATGGTAAATACTTTAAGGTTTCGAACATTTACACTGGTTTCAGCGTAAGTATTTTGTAATTTAATAGCTTCGGTCTTCGATAAACAATGTTTTGGTGGTTACGCGTCTAATTTAAAGTAAAATATTGCTCGTTTCGAAATAATTTGCCAATTTTTACTCTTGGGTAAATTTATGAAAACGACTGTTATGATTCATAAAGTCTGATTGAAAAGTGCGTGTAAACACATGTAACATGTATTATATTAAGATTATTTATAGCAAATAAAATTTTAAGTAGATAAATGTGAGTGTAGTCAGGCATTCATCAATAGCAATAGTGACTCCATCAATCATAATTTTTTATTTAAAATTTTGAATGATAGCTAATTATACTATTACGCAATACATTTTACATGTAAGAAGTTCCTACATATAGCTAATCACTGGATATTTATAATCATTCCAATCCGAGCGAACATTGTCCAGAGAGCAAAGTTTCCTTCTCAGAAACGATAAATAATAGGAGCGAGTGAAATACGCGCGAGAGTCCACAAAACGCAAAGCGGATGAATTATTCGGAGCTGAATCTGGAAAAGTGGCACTCGCGAAAGCACAAAGCGGTAAAAAATTAGCGCAAAGGTCGCGCTCCTGCACACGAGAGACATAATATAACTCCTGGCGTTGAAATCCGCAGCAGTGGCCGCGGCGCGTTTCGTCATAACTTACACAAAAGGAATTTAAATACCGATTTAAATTCAAAGTCCCGGTACACATACACGCTGAAATTTGTCTTGTGCACTCAAGGCTCGACTCGACTTGCGCGCGCATATAATGCGTCGCCCCTCAAATGGTATATCCCCCGCTCGACAATTGCGGCATAAATAACCGGCCGCTGAGCGCGACGCAAAGCCCCATATCCTCCTCTCCATGCTCGTCGCTCGTTACGCGGTTTATCGCGCGAGGTTCCGCGTATATGAGCATTTGTCAGTTTGTTAAAAGGTGCGCGCACTGCGGAGTTGTAAATAAAGCGGATCCCCGATAGATGTGGGGAGGGGAGGGGGGCAGCAGAGCAGAGAGTTTGCGAACTTATCGGGGTTCTTTAATGTCAACATCCACGGGGAGTGTGGATAGCAGTTGGTGGCTAGAATGACGCACGGGCGCTTCGATCGCGGCACGCGACGCAGTATTTCTCAGGCGCTGATACCATCCACGCGCCTCCTATGCTCTTTTGCCGCACGCTTGCAGTGTACATTATAGCAAAGCTGGATATAGCGGCTTGTCCCTTCGGCCGTAATTTCACGCAACAGCTGTCGACGTGACTTCTTTTCTTCTCGAGGGTTCGATGCTATAATTTGAAGGAAATTCTAAAAGAGTAATAATTATTTCAACGATTTGTTAACAGTACTTATTATAACCTAAATATTAAATTCTGCTACAGTCGTAAAACTTTCTCTTTTCTATCCAATACTTATACATTTTTTATACTATCAGGTTCCACATTCAGTAGCATCAGAAGGATTGCGGGCCCTGGTTTCTCATGAAACTTTGATAATAATATAGAATAACAGATTTCAAAACTTAAGACGAAGACTAACCGAATTCACCAGTTCGCGACGAAGACTTACAGATTTCGCAAGCCCGCGGCGAAGACTAACAGAATTCCGTAGTTCGATATGAGTAGTTCAGTATGATCATTTTGTATAAGTTCTGGGCCATCACCACTCGTAAATTTTTCGTAATGTCGATATTTCTATATCAAATGTTAATCTTTATAATTTTTTTATATAAACAAAACGATACATACAAAATAAAATTAATAAAAAATAAAATAAAAATGACATTAAAAATCCAAAGGCAATAGATATACTGTAACAATGCGGGAGGAGGGGGCTGAACATACACATTTCGCTCACACACCAAGCACCCATTGGATATAGTAGATACTAGATAGGTATAATACTGCTTCTATTTATGTGAAAAGGTTTGTACTGCACCTAATCTTGTGATAGAAATTCGAACACATTTTTAAACCTAGAAGTACGACAATTTCTATTATCGTATTAATAATAATTTGCATGTATAGCTATTTTGGCTGTCACTTTTCATACAAACAATGAAAATTTATTTTCCAAAGTATTTATTCATTGAATCGCTCTCTCTGAACAAAAAATTGGTTATGTTCAAATTTAATGCTCTAACTTTTTATCTACTAAAATACAAAAATGATGATATTAAACTTCTAAAAATAACTTTTGAATCGCTGAAAATTGGTAAATCAGTTGATTTCTCGAACTAAAAACGTTCATACTGTACGACTCTCCTTACCTAAATATTTCTATGATTAAATACATTATTCCTCGTATCAAACTATTGAATTCTGTTAGTCTTCGCCGCGGACCTGCGAAATCTGTTAGTCTTCGCCGCGAACTGGTGAATTCGGTTAGTCTTTGTCGCGGACACGCGAAACGCGTTACTCTTCGTCACGAGTGCTGAATCGCGTTAGTCTTCGTCTTAAAATGAATTATGTTATTCTTCGTATGTGGCGTCGCATTATACTGGTACATAGAAATGAAATCCCGGGTTGAATAGGCCTTATACCAAATATTAACATCATTGTAAAAAAAATTGACACATATTTAAATAATCACAACTTCACAAATAAAGATCATTCATATAACTTCTCCTTATCAGTTGTTTTCATACTGCAAACGAGTAACGACAGAGACAGCTTTAAGAAATGGAAGACCAGATAAGGATGCGATTGCAAGTCCTAATAGAAGAACACTTCCAGGAGCAAAAGCGGATGTCGGAGCAGCAATTAGTAGTTAAGCTTTTTAACTTCTGACAGACCATTGATGCTACAGCATTGCAAAAATTTGTATGTTTACATTTTCACATGCAATAATTCGGTAGATATATAAAGTAAATTTTCGTATTTTTCAAAATCGTTCAAAAAAGTCTAGTACTAATTAATCTACGGTTTTTAATACATATTTAGATATCGATATCATACAGTCAAAAGAGGATGCCCATATGCCCCCCAAGCTAAAACATTGATAGGGAACGATGTGATTGATAGGGAAGATATAAAATTGATGTGAGAATGAATGATTTATAAAATCTTAAGCATTTAAACAAAAGATTTATTTTGTATAAAGTAAAAATCATATAAAAAAATTAATTCACTTTTTGCTTCTTAATATCTGATCAAATTTAGATTTTTCATTTATTTTATTGAATTTGACCCTCTTTTGTAAAAGATTCCTTATATTTCTCAGGTTTAACATTTTTTTTTAATGTTCATATTTGGACATACTCTAAAAAATAGTCAATTTTGTACATCCCTCAGCGCCCCCTGACTTACTACGCATGCCCACTTATTAGAATTTATTAGCAATTTTTTACGATATCAATATCGTATTTTACGATATCGTTTTCTCAGTGTGATAGAAAAAAAATACACTGCTAATTCATTGGCAATTCTAGACGGAGAGCTGGCTACATAAATTTTGTCATGATCAGGTGCAGTAACGATTTGTACCTAAAGAGGTAATGACTCATGTCAGCAAAGCAAAAACCCGTCCGTGAGACGGCGCTCTGAGGAAAAAAGTAGATTTGCGGGAATCATATGCTACTTTTGGTCCGCTTTTCAGGTCAATAAAGTGGCCATTACGGTTGAGTCAGAAATAAAGAAAATTCTTATGCATTGTTAGATTGATTATTATAGACAGCCGCTTTGCGCCCGCTTTTGAGGCATGAAAAAACGCGAAAATCGTGCATGTATGACAAAAATAATTATAACGGGAGTCTTAACTGTTCAATAATAAAGTTATACAAAAAAATATCTTTTGTATTAATTATATATTTCTTATTGATTAATGTTATTTTAATTTTAATAACATTAATGTAATGTAAATATAAAATCTTTACAACGTTTATAAAAGTTTGTTAGTATTATGTAGAACTCAGCTAGAAATTAGATAAAAAGCTTGTCGTTTTAAGCGGGATTTTAGCTAATACGTAAAGTACATATAAGGTAATTTGTGAAAAATTATCTAATTTCTATGGGTAAAATCCAGCTTAGACTTCTACGAGGGCTATAATTTAGTATATTACTAAATTACTTGTGATATTTGGGTGAAATTGAGGTTTGGGCATGGGATGAACAAGACATTTAGCATAGTTTTTTACTTTTTATTACTTTTTATTGCTTTACAAGAATATAAATTTATTTTTAAGTTGTTGAGACGATTCGATGAATCTTAAAAATTCTTTTTGATTTCAAATTTTCATTAAAAAACAAAAAAAAGCGGTTATTGGTAATAAATTACCGTGTAATACTCAAGAAATAAACAATCAAAAAATTTTTGACAAAAATTTAACCTCAAATATCTTAAAAAATAAAAGTTCTAATTATCTGGGCAAATAACTTAGCCAAGAGTTCACAAAGAACACAATATTATAGCAAGGTCTCAACGAAGTTTCATACAAGGTTTAAAACCTTTCAGAAATATATCAATGAAAGCTTTTCGAAATGTTGTTATGTCCTTTTCAAGTACTTGCGAAAATATTTCATGAAACATTTTGGGTATATTTCTATATTTCACAAAAGTTACTAGTGAAATCTTTTTAAAATGTTACAGAAATATTTCATAGTGGGTTCCCACACAGCATGAAATATTTCATGATATATTTAAAAAGAAATTATATTGTATTATCTATACTTCTACGACGCTGGTAAAATAGAGTTAATGTATTATGATTTACCTTATACGTCTTATCTGTACTTGATCGAATCCTAAGAAATTTCTTAGGAATCACAATTTTATAACAAGGAATGTTGGAGAACGCGAAATAAAAAGTATTCTGGAAAGTATTTATATTATAGAGAATTATTATATTATAATAATCATATAATTTTGTTTGATTTCGTTGACAGTATAATTTTATATAATAAAAATTAGTTTTCTTATTTAGGAAATATTTCATCAAATTATTCGACTGAGATATTGAGGAACATAGAAGTACACACATGCATACACATGCACACGCACACACGCACAGCCACACACCCATCTAGTGCTGGATTTGGAAACATTTCAATATAGCCGACTTTAGCTCTCTAACTAGATTTTGATATATACATATATATCGCGAGTCTCGATATATATACATATCAAATTCTAGGGAAAGAGCTAAAGTCGGCCATATTGAAATGTTTCCAGACCCAGCACTGCACCCATCACCTAACCACACACACACACACACACACACACACACACACACACACACATTTACGCATGCAAACACACGTATATACACGCACACACACCCATAGACACACACATACACATATAAACACACACACACATAATATACACACGTACATAAAGACATTTTCTAAAAATAATGTATTCTGCTTACAAATGTCTCAAAACATGTTTCTAACATGTTTTTTTGAAAAGTTCTTGTATCGAAACAGTATCTCGCCAGTCCGTTGCCGATTTCTATACCAATACATTATAGTAAAGTTTTATTAATGTGAAGTTAGCGTGTAGCAGAATTTACCGATTTAAAATTGAAAAATTTCAATAAACGTTATGACTCTGATTTGACCAATCGAATTGTTTCCACAATATCCTTTAAATTCGAAGTATCAAAGCCGATTGTATAATAATCTAACTCGTAAACAATAATAGTATACGACGTTTCTATTTCTCAGCGGCAAAGTTCCTTTACAGATTCATCCCTCAGCATTAGCATCGAGCCTATTAAAAAGTTTTGCTGCCATTGCAGCGCACTCAGGAGAAATATTGAAATTCAAGTGTGTTCGGTAATCGCAATAAACAAACTACAGCAGCCGGATGAAAATGCAGCAGCAGCAGCAGCAGTACTGTGCTGGCCTTCGACGGCCTCGTACGCAAGCACTATCCCTAGGTGTACGTATATATACACAAGAGAGAGAGAGAAATTCACGACATGTGCCGAGGCGTTCGTTATCGGCAGCCTCTTACTGCATTCTCTAGGGTAGAGAGGGGATTCTTTCAGCGTATTTATTCGCCGGTAAATGATATATCAACGTAACCTTGAATTGAAATCTCAAATCAACGAAGGAGGGAGGCACTTTAAACGGAGGTATTTTTCAGGCCGAGCGCGCGCGCGAGAGAGAGAGAAAGAAAGACAGAGAGGAGTCACGCGATATTTTCAAATGTCCCCGAGGGGATGCGCGAGCAAGCGCAACCTCCCGATCCGATCTCTTTCTTCTTTTCTCTCTTGCTCTTGCTGCGCACACTCCCTCTCGCGCTTCGTCATTTTTACGACGATCCTCTTTTTCCATCCTCCTCCTCCTCCTCCTCCTCCTCGTACTTTGCCTTTGGCTTCTTCTTGGACTTTCGTCTTTTCCCCCGGTGCACCTTCTCCGGGATTTTTTTCTGCTTCCCGATGCCGCGCATAAAAGCGTTTCGGTGGGACTCGGGTGCACGAACGCAGCAGCCAAGAGACTCGCCAAGGACTCGCGCCCCAGAGGCGCGCGCTTTATCGCGAACAATTAGCATGCGTTGCATGCGTCGCGACGACTAAAGCGCGCAACTGCTGCACACCATACTCCACGAAATTTACAATCGTTCTGTGTCGAGAGAGAGAGAGAGAGAGTTGCGCGGTAGCCCATTATTTTGCATCGAGGGGGGAGATTTTCCGCGAGTATGCTAATTTCGCAGATGCGCGCTGGAGGATTGTGTATACACACTGCGAGAAAAACGATGGGCAGGATTTATCGCTTTGCTGGTACAATCGGATTAGGTGCGTGGAAATAAGTGTTGGTACGCGAATCAGCTAGTGTATTACACTGTGTTATAGGCTAAAAAGGATGCATTTAAGGTTTTATAAGTTAAAACTCCTTTGTTAAACGTTTTATTGGAGTTTGGCTTGAACCGTCGTCCAGTGTTCGCGCGTAATTACGAGTATTTACTTCATAATGTATTACAGTCGTTTAATAGACGTGTTTTCTCACACATATTATGGGAGCGTCTTGTGCTCCAAATCCCAGTGTGTCGTTTTTGTTTTAGTAACTGAGGGTGGCAGGTACTTCTTTTACAGGGTCACTTGCATGTCTCCTCCATAAGCACAATGATTTCAACCAAAAATGATACCTCACCCAGAACTTCTTACTCTCAAGCTGCTCAAAAATTTTTTTTCTCCCACAAGAGAACAAGCAATAGTGTTGGATTCTGTGGTTGGCATCTCAGTTCAAGAATATGCGGTGAAAATTGGCAAAATTATTGAATCCAAAAACATCAGATTTGTGTCACGCATCTCAAACGGTCATGTGTGCTTATATTTGAATAGGAAGGAGACGTCCGACAAACTTACAGACAACTCGACAAAAGTAAACATTGGCTCTCACGTGCTCGAAGTTAGGCCTATGATATAAAAATTAAAATGTATTGTATTATCTAACGTTTGTCCTATAATACCGAACGATGTTATTGTAACTGAGCTGGAAAAATTTGATATTTCACCAAAGTCTCCGATCGCTTTTATAAGAGCAGGTATGAATGACCCTGGTTACGCTCACATTTTAAGCTTACAACGTACATATTACCCGAGAGCATATCTAGTTTTTCTAGAATTTTGATTATTAGAACATTTGATTTTATCACCACTGATCTCTTGATCCTCTTGATTCGATGTAGTAGATATGGTGGTTCAGTGAGGTCGTTTTACACCCGTAGACATTTGAAGCGGTGGAAATTCAGTATTTCGGAAAACGTCGGTGTCTTCATCTATTGGCTGTGATTGATTTTGCACAGTAATATTTTCACAACAGCAGCAGCAGCATTTAGCTGTGAATCGAACGGCTTTTGAGTAGAATTTAATTCAGAGGTATTGCAAATATTTTGCAAGGTAACCTTCTTTCTTGCAGTAGAAGCACGTCAATTTCTCGGATGAAAAATAAATCCAGTAATTTATATGTGCAACAGTGTTGAGCAACTTTTGGAATGTCTTCTGGTTAATATGTGTCCCAGTTCGGGAATGTATATACCTGCTCTAATAGATGTTATTGGAGAGATAGGTGTGACGCCTAATTTTTGTAATATATTTTCAATTATTGAACAAGGAATGCACGACTGCACGTTTGATATGTTAACTCTTTGTTTTCGAGACTAGAATGGTCGAATTTCCAGTGTGTCATCTCCAACAGGTAACTTTGTGTTATTGTCAACTAGTTTGTCAGAAGTTTCTTGTTACTTAAGTAGAAGCAGATTCTTCTATACGAAATTCGAAAAACGGAGTAAATATCATTAGGATTAATTATTTTAGCCAAAACAATTGTGTACTCTTGAACTGTATGACCTTCAATTGAATCCAAAACAATGACTTGTTTATGAGAAACAACTTTTTCTTGTTAAACCATACTTGAGGATGATACGTTGGACGTTGAAATCGTTGTAGTTGAGTTCATTGTGACGGTGAATTGCACGTATCTCTGTAGTCAGAGATACGATGCAGTTCGAAAAAAAAGAAACACACGCTCACACAGCACTATGGAGTAAGGTGCTAGCACGAATATAATAATTTAATTCACCATGCGAGTATAGAAATCTCAAAATGAAACCCGTGTCGAAATATAACGCACACCAGAGGAGCACTGTCGTAAACCGAATTCACTCAACGAAGGTCCGATGTAAAACTCTTTGAAGTTTATTATCTCAGGATCTATTTATTGTACAAAGGTCTGTTGGTACTCAAATTAAAGGAATTCTCAAGCACTTTGTAGATGTAAAACACACATTTCAAAAAGTCTAAAAACTGCAAAAAGAAAATATTTTTTTCAAACTCAAAAAATAAAAAAAATAAAAAATTTAACCGTCCAAGAAATGATTAATTTTGAAAAAAATTAATTTTTTTTATTGCATATGATAACTAGATACTTTAAGTATATGTAAAATCTTTGCCGCTATTTTGCTTTCAACCCTCCCGTGAGAACCATAGCGCAAGCGCATAACCTACAAATACTTTAAAACTACATAACATTTGAAATAGTTTACCGACAGAAATGGGGTCACGAACACTTATTCTACTATAAAGAAGGATTAATTTCCCAGAGTTATATTTATTTTGGTCAATTATTTCTATAAATTAAATATAGCTGATATTTTTTACCTCTCTTATGTTTATGCTTAAATTGCCTGTAAATTATTTTATTGCACTAAACACATATATATATATATATATATATATATATATATATATATATATATATATATATATATAAAACATATATTACCAAATAATACTTTTTAAGAGAATTATTTAAGGAACAACTTTTACGACTCGATACGGACAAGTTATTTAAAGAAAACTGAAAAGAACTTTTTTTTCCGACCTGAATTTGATTATATCTTTTGAAGAGCACTTTTTACGGACTGTGCAATATCAAATTTGGATTCTACGGGAAATTTTACATAGGAATCACTCAATAGTAAAAAACGTATACCATTTAAAGAAAAGTCCCTGTTGGAAGGCTCTGCCGACTGGACTAGAAAGGCTCTACTGAGCGCGCCGCGCGCTTGTCTTGGGCGTGCGCGCGACCACAACACGGGCGCATCGTGTTTGGGCGCTCTGCACGCCCGAAATCAAGCGCGCCGCGCGATTCTACTAGCGCACCGATTGCTCGTATTTTGATGGCGCTGATATGCTAGAGTGCGCTCAGCGACGTTCCCGCAGGCTTTTCCACTGCATAAACTTATATTTTCGACAATTTCTAAATGGCAGCCCAGTATTAGATACCTTAAATTTTATCAATATATCTCTTTGCCGTTTTTTTAAATTATATATACTGCTTTTAACCAGGTAGCCGGTTACAGGCCCGATCACTGCCACCAAAAAATACGAAAAGCATTTGCTCAAGATGTCCCCGAAACATTCGAACATTGTACGCGGCCCCTTGAGCGGTTGTTGCCTTAAAAGGTACGCGTTTAACACATGAGCCATCGTCCGCCCCAAACCCTTTTTATAAATTTTAAATTTGCATTTTGTCGATATATATGTATATATTTAAATTTTCTAATTTAAACTTATGCAAAATTATATGATATTCTTTCTAACGTACCAAAAAACCCGAAAAACTGAAACACAATAATCGAAAAACTACTAAAAGACAACTAATACGAAAAACTAAAATAGGGTATTGCGTATCAAGGGCGGAAAGTATGCGATTACCGCGAGGGTGTTGCAGGCCTAGCCGAGGCAACCCAAGCAGCCCGAAGCGAGCCGAGAGATGTCGAGGGTTGCCGAGGCAAGGGTTGTGACCAGCATGAGCGTCAATCGCCTTCCGTCCTTGGTGCCGTTATTGTCCTATCTGGACTGAAAGGATAATTTTTCGTACATATATGAAGCGGGTGGAAAAGTAACTCACGTTCCGCCCTCGGGCGGAAAATGATTACTTTCCGCCCGCTTCTTCTTTACGAAAAAGTATAGTTTCGGTGCAGGCAGGACAAACACTTACACACACACACACACACACACACACATCCACACAGATATTTTCTAAAAATAGTGTATTTTGGTTTCTAACGTCTCAAAACATGTTTCGAACATGTTTTTAGTAAAACTTTTTTTTTACTATCATAAAATTTCCTCTTTGAGGAAGCAATATGTAATATAAAAATATAACATCAACTTTTGACTCACGTGGTAATAATTTTGATTAATCATATTTCATTACTCTATCGATGACTCCTAAGAGAAAAGACCTATCTCACGCGTTACGATTAGAAAAGACCTATCTTACGCGATATGATTAGAAACGGACTATCTCCTTTGAGATTGTTTTGTAGGTTCTATTGAATGCTGAAAACTTGTTATAAAATGATTTGACACCTTACTTTTAATGACTGGAAGATAGTAATCTTACATCAGTAGTATTAGAACGTCAATAAAAGTTATAATTGAAAGTATCTTATAATAATTATATGACCTCAAAGTTAGTGTAAGAAATAACCTCAAAAGAATTTGTTTCTAACCGTAACGCGCAAGATAGGTCTTTTCTAATCGTAACGCGTAAGATGAGTCTTTTCTCTTAGAACCCATTGCTATGAACCAGCTTGTGTGAGAAAAATATACGCTTTGTTAGGATTTCATCTAATTTTTTTCAAATTTTTAGACATTTCTCAAGACTCGCCATATTGAATTGAAGAAATACAAATTCCGTAGTATATTTAAAAATCTATATGATACTGTTACGCATGAAGACGTAATGCGTACGTTACAATACTATGCAGTGATGTAAAATTTTACAGGGATATTCTTAGAGACTAAAATTGGTTTTGCTCAAAATTTCAAAAGTTTCTTGGGATTTTTGATTTTAGGTGATAAGTACCTTAAATGAACAGTTTGTTGATGCATCGGTTTCAATAAAGTAAAGTCTCTTGATATTTAAAGGTAAAATAAGGTTAACACTCAATTTCGTGATATTACACACAAATGTACAGATGAAAGCGTAATTCTTTACAGTATGTTAGTTTTGCTAATTTGACACTGCGTTAGCGTTTCTAATAACGAACTTTGTGCGTCTTATACAAAACCGATAACATCCTTTATTGGAAAATACTAAAAACCATTAATATTCACATATTGGGTACTACTCAATCATAAACGTATTTCCTCTAATTTTAGCATTTAGTAAATATTCATATTTTGTAATTTGGGGATTAGTTCTCAGTCCGAATCAAATAAGTAATGAGTGCGCATATTCTTCATTATTCCAATTTATGTGAGCGTATGCCTGATTCATCAAAGCAATAAACCAGATCAAGGTAGATAGATATGTAGAATCAATCCCGAAGCATCTCTTCGGTAAATCTGCGGCCTGCAGATTGCTG
Source organism: Gastracanthus pulcherrimus (assembly GCA_949152435.1). Lineage (NCBI taxonomy): Eukaryota > Metazoa > Arthropoda > Insecta > Hymenoptera > Pteromalidae > Gastracanthus > Gastracanthus pulcherrimus. The sequence goes on along the minus strand of OX424574.1, from coordinate 4,495,578 downwards.
GATAAAGCCAAAATTAGAGCGCATATTAAATTGAAATTTATACTTTAAGCGTATATCTTGAAAGACAATGTCCGGGCGCTAGAATTTACGATGGACCATCGAGAAAATCGAGCGCGTGCCCTCCTTCGCAAAAGGAAGGCACGGGGCGCGCGCTCGCGCGCACGAGCGATTAATACACACGTGGTGTGTGCCTTTGCGACTTTTATCGCGGCTGCATCGTCCTCAAAAGCCCGTGATGTGTGCGGTATGCGAGCGCGACGATCGACACGATTCTTTATGTAATACGAGCCCGAGCAGCGGCGGGCAGCGGCGAATTTTGCGCTCGAATTTAATCAGGCCGACGAGCGAAGCCGAAAAACGCCTCTCGATATGTGGACCGCCGATGCGCCGCGAGCGCAAAACGCCCGGCCACCTGATTCATCTTTCGCCTTGCACACGCGCGTACGTGTAATGTGCTCTCCGGGGGCACGAGAAGCCGTTCACCGGATCGCGCACCACGCGCGCAACAATAAGTTAATCAGCCGTGCGACACGTCGAAAAACGAGGCGCTAATACCGCATGAGAGAGAGGAGGAGCGCGGGCCCTTTTCAAACTGCCCGGGGCACTTTTTTGCCCTCGTTCGGCCTTTTTTCGACTCGGATGAATCGTTATTATGATTTGACGATTGCACGCTACGGTATCCATGTATACTTATGGCGTTTTGTGCGGAAGTCCGAGTTATCCAGATTTACCGGAAAATTACGACGATTTTTTTCAATTATTTCTGGGTTAATGGATTTCGTATTTATAAATCGCATAATTTTATTATTTCAAGCTTAATCTAGTCTTTTAACCCTTTGTGGCCGACATTTTTCTGTTTAAAATTTTAAGATGAAAATTGTTACTCGGGGGTTTTTGGGGTCGCTGATTACGAATTTGAATTTTTGTTAATTAGTATTATAGAGAAACTCTTAGCTAATAGAAGAATGTAAAATCATTTATAGACCCAATAAATAAAATTTTTATACATAAAAATCTTAGACGAAAGAGGTGGCTATTATAATAGCCACTAAGCCACAAAGGGTTAAATGTTTGGGTTACAATTATTCTAACTTCTTTACATCACTTGTAAATCTCGAAATTTGTATAGGGTGAGACGCCTATACTTCACGTATTCGTTAAATTAATTTTTAATGTAAACTATCAATTAATTATAAAATATTTATACATAAAAATGTAATGGGCATCTGAGCCTAAATAATTATACATTTGTAAATTTCAATTGAACCACAAAAATCGTGTAACCTGAAAAATATGACCTAGATTTTTTCCTTCATTCTTTCGGTTAAAACTTCGCTTTGCTTGAGAAAACATGTTTTGAAAGTAATTACGAATTCAGAGAGACGAGTACTGTTCTCCAGGTACACTGGGATTTTACTAAAAAATTCTAGATATACGGTTAATCATGAAAAATGTATAAATTCCTAAATATCTCCGCGGATGAATTTCGGAACGAGTACTGCGGCTGCGCGCAAGGCTGCAGAAATATTATTCGTAACGCTGTGCAGATGTGTGTGCGCATCGCGCGCAGCAGGCTCTTCTTTCACCTGAAATACTTTCCAGCCGATCGAGCGCGAAACGCCGCCGCCGCCGCCGCCGTCGCCGCGTTCATCGCGCGAGTATAATTTTCCCCCCTCGAGAGATGTATACCGTAACCAGATTGTTCTTATATTATATGCGAGCGTGCTCGCACACGCACGCGCGCAGTATCGACGTGACGTGCCCCGGCTGCTACAGCGCTATGCAGCTCGCTTTTTGCACAATGTTTTTCCTTTTGTTTTTGTCTTTTAATCGCAGACTCATGTTGGGGATTCGTACTTAAAAGAGTCATCGACAACTTGCTAATTCATGTTGACGGCTTTTTCTGACTCTGCTTTTTGTAAATTCTCAGAGTCCCAGTCCTCGCGCGAGCGTTATGTAATTATGTTGGCTATTTTTAGCGCGGCGCATTAATCGAAGCTTCTTTTCTAAGCGGAATATTAATAGACTTTTATGAGATATTCGACTGGAAGATTGACAGTTAATGTGGCTATTTTTTGAATACATTAAACTGCTCGTATCATCGTAATACATTTCAGTCAGTTTACATATACTGTAAAGTAACTTTCATTCAGTCATCAAAAAACTTCCAGACAGCTTAACAAAAATTAAATTTTAACCCTTTTGGATACCATGTCCTTTTTATAGGACACTAACTTTATCATAAATATATAATTATACCTTTAAGATAGAAAATATTTTTGGAATGTATTGAGTTTATAGTTGAAAAATCCATTGTGAATTATAAAAGAATCTATTTTATTTTAAATATATATATTTCATATATACCTAATTTATATAACACATATTATACAATATGTGTCCTGGTGTATGAATATATGGATTAAAATTTTTAATGATGACAGAACTTGTGCCGAATAAATGGTATTAAACCAAACCTTTCAATTGATTGAACAGTCAATATTTAATTCAGCAATTAAAAAAGTGGTATCTGAAAGGATTAAATATAATATTTGCAAAGGGCATTTTTTAACCAATAAAAAATGTTTGAACATTTAAAAGTTTTTTAATGTTGTAGACTCAATTAACAATAATTAATTAAAACTGTGGTACAAAGGTTTTACTCAATAATTTATTTGTAATATTTTCTAATTGCACTATATTTAATCAAAGGCAACGGGGACCTCTTACTGAAACCAGATCATTTTAATTCAGTTTAATATCAGGCCAAATTAAAAACATTATTGATTTATACGAAAAGTCCAAAATTGATAAGAGACCATTAAAATGCCTACAGGCCAGGATGACTGATATTTATCATAAATTACTCTGAAAATAAAAAGAGACAATGAGTCAAGATACACTCGGCGAATAAAAGTAATTCACCCTGATAAGAATTCCGTTAAGCTAACTGTACAGGCAAATGGATTTTTTAGGTATTCATAACAGCGTGAGATTATATAAAAAAATGCGCATAATAATAAACACGACTTCGCGTATGATGTTTTCAGCAAGTCCCACTGTGGCTTATAGTCCGAGACGAAATTACGTATTCCGGAGCGAGATACATACACCGCGCACAAAACATACGGGCTACATTACTATCCTTGGCTAAAATTCGAGATTTGCATATAAACCATTCTTTCCGCTGTGTGTACCTGCAGCCGCAACTCCATTTCCCTCCGAATCTGCGCGAGATAGCCACAGCACCGGCAGCATCTTTATGCAACGCTTTCATCATTTCTAACCCCTCCCCGTGAGCCAAATGGAAAAAGAAAAGCCGGCGGAGAAGCAGCGCGGGGGAAAAGGTAATCCGTCCAATCCAACAATTCAGTGATAAATTAGTCTGTAAAGGAGGAAAACTGCACTCGGCAGCTGAGAGCAAATGGCATTCTGTGTAACTGCACGTATTTCAAAAGTAAATTACCCCATGAATTATGGAGCAGCTGAGTGTATAGACAACCAGAGGAAGAAGAGCGTATACGAAGTAGAGAAAGAGAAGCGCGTATAACGCAAGAGAGAGAGAGAGAGAGAGAGAGAGAGAGAGAGAGAGAGAGAGAGAGAGAGAGAACCTGACTGCAGCAACCTTGGCTGCAAAAGAGGATGAAAAAGAAAAGGACGAGGTAGAAGGGGCTGCTGCTGCTGCTGCGTGGAAAAGCAGTATATAGAGAAGAGGAGGAGCAGCGGCGGCAGCTCTCCTCTCCCTGCCGGTGAATACCAAGTGATACCGTTGCTTTCAATATTTTATGAAATATATACAACATGTGAAGCAGGAAGCTGCTGCCGCCGCGTGAGCCACGCGCGAGAGAAAGAGAGAACTGCAGCGGGGCAGGCTCGCCTCACCGCGGGAGCGCGCGCGTGCATTCACCGCGAGAGAAATAGAAGCGGTGTGTCAAGGGAATATCGCGGCCTTTTTCCCCCTGCCGCGCCGCCGCACTTGGTGTAGCGGACCCGCGCGATCCCCGGAGTTTAAGGTCAGCCCTGTCCTGTAGGCCAGCGCGCGCTCCCGGTCTTTATTAGACCAATCGCTGGAAGTGCGCCTCGGTTCGGTCCATCCTACTCCTACTACCCCTAATACTCCTACTCCCTTTACATTCACGATTGATTTTGTGATTTTTCAGTTATGGTCGGGGAAACGATTAGATTGGATAAAGGGCACAGATGTTGCGTCATTCTATACTCACTTTTATGGTGGCTTCGAGCCACTTATGGGGATTCGGCGTATTGTTCGGAAAACAAAGGTATCTCGCTGCACGAGGGATTTCATGGTTAACGGATCTGATGTTGCTGTTTCTGGAGTAGATAGCTTGAGATGTTGATAATAACAACCTATCGACAAACTAGTGTGTAGGTCTTTTTCTTATTATGATTGTTGTGTATCTACACAGGTGCCAAGTATTAATAAAATGTGTGATAATAGATGCGTTCGAACATTTCATTACTTCTGGTCGAGCAGGATCTGGATCACACGCACGCATCTTTCCGGGGATGATGACATATTAAATAACACATAATCATATTTTATTTTGCTTGAACTCAATTTCCTTTCTTTATAAGCTTTTTTATCAAAGTAAACATATCAATACGAGCGTATAATATCGCAATTGTGCAACCAAACAACTTTATTTCGTCACAATACAATATCTAAGCCGATCCTCAAATAATCCTAATATCCACATAATTGAATAAATCCATCGAGAATATAATAATAGACCATTTACCAAATCCAGTATACAATGAAATTCATACGCCTCGGTTTAACCAAATCGTCAGGCCCCAAGACTCGCACCTAATCCTTTTTCGAAATCATCATCATCATCATCATCCCGCTCTATATTTCCGCCTTCCCTTCAACCTCGCGCACATTTATTTCTCCGCCATCGCGGCCATTGTTGCCCATAATTCATAGCTTTAATGCGCTTAGAGCCGTCATTCTTTCTTTTTTCAAATCCTCCATGACTCTCGCGCGCGCTCGGCGTGCAGCGCAATCGCCGCATATATACCTATAGAGCGTACGACAAAGAGAATCGCTATAAGGTCTCTCTTTCTCTTTGCTGCAGGGATACATACACACACACCGACACACGTATACACGGAGTAGGTGCATCTAGAGGAGAGAAAGAGCAAGAGCAAGCGAGAGAGAGAGAGAGAGAGAGAGAGAGAAAGAGATAGAGTAGGCTATGAGGAAGGCGAAGTGCAGCACGCGCGCGAGTTCGTGCTCAGGCTGTTTCGCGCTTGAGTTCGAGCTCAAGCTTACTCGCGCTCTTACGAAACGCGCCTTGTGCACCCGTTGCTCCGACACTGCACAAGAGAGAAGAGAGAGAGAGAGAGAGAGAGAGAGAGAGAGAGAGAGAGAGAGAGAGAGAGGCTCTAGCACGAGAGAGGAGAAAAGAGTTCGTGCACTCCTGCCTTGGCTATTCGTTTTCTACCTCTTTCTCTCTCTCCCTCTGTGTCTTTCTGTATTATATCCAGTGCGCTGCACACCGAAGATTTTCCAACTTGTGTGCCACGCCAGCAGCCGGCTTTCTTTGTCTCTAGCAGGCCACGTTTGTTTATCGCGCGCGCGCGCAGGAGCTCGATCGAGCGAATGTACATTATCGTGAAAAGTCGGACGGATTTTTCCCCTGCCCCTCGCGATATTGGACGCCGCTGGCCGGCTTTTGTGCGCGCTGCTGCTGATTTAAGATGGATATTAGGGTGGGTATACGTGTACCGTGTGGGATTATGCTTCGCGGGTATTTGTCGTGCCGCGGGATTGTCTTAATTGATATATTTATGAGGTCGTTAGTTTGGTAAGAACCGAGCCGGATTTTAGTTCCTCATTGTGCTCGGCTCTGTGTGGAAACGAGCCGCGGGCACCCTTCGTATTAATTTGATATATTGGGGAGTTTTGGCTTATATTTTGTACAATGCTGATTTGCAAGCACACAATATTTTGAGGTCCTAATTTATTTTAACATTTTTTAAATTTCTTTAATAAGAATGGTTTTGCCTAGGCTAAAATATCCGATAGAATCAGTACATATATTATGAGATATCACATGGATTCTGGATAAACTACTGGAATTCTGTTTTCCATCACGTTTCTATAGATTTTCATTTGAGATTCTAAGCCAGATTTGATTTATTTCATGCATTCCTCATTTAAATATATTTCTGATTTATAAGATTTTACTCCGCAAAAATCTCGTATAAATTTAGTCATGATTCGAATTTTCATAATCGTTTAAAAGCCAAATGAGCTCGGCTCAAGCCAACTTATGCATTTTACCGTATAGTAGGCATCTAGATTTTTGCAAAGCATTTTTGAGACCTGAAATGTTTCTGCGTGAATCAAGGCTCGCCAAAAAATACGGCATAAATAGATAAGAATTCCCATATATCTCAGTCGTACACAGTTCGAGCATTACCGGGCGTACAAAAAATGAGGCTCACTTGCATAACCGTGAGTATTTTCTATGAGTCTCGCGTAAGCGCGCGACGCTAGCCACCGCGCCACTCGCGAGACACGTACAAATGGATCCGGTTCTTCTTAATTTCTTTCTCGCAGTATGCATATACGTACTTTGATTTGCAAATCCCATCCATGTTCCTTAACCACAGGCTCATTGCTTTTCGTGAGTCTCTTGCCAGGCTGGTCTTAAGAGCGTGCGCGCAACTTGAAATTCAAACCAACCCGTTTTGAAGGACAGCGCACTTGTAGAATGCAAATAATACTTTAAATTCCTTATAAGGTTATGTGTAAGCATTGTGTGTTTGCAGCTTAACGCGAGCAAAACGAAAACCCGCGTATAATTACGTGCTCGACATTTTTTGCCTTGTAATAGTGGAATAATGTAGAAAATATAAAGAATGTACCGTTCGCGTATAAAGGCGGCTTACGAGTGCGTGCGATCTTCGCCGCTTGATGCGTATTATTTCGCGGCGAGTCTTGTATGTAGGAAATGAGGAAAATCTCCAGTGCCCAGAAGGAAAGTAAAATTGGTTGTTTGCAAAAGAGAGTGAAGACGCGAAGCGAGAATGATGAAGAAAGTGGGAAGTGAGTCGCGCGAACGAAAGCAACATAGCGGAAGAGATAGAAAGTGCAGTGGAGCATATTTGACGGTTTCTCATTGAGATAGTAAACATCTCGTGTGTGCCTTGAGCGATTTGAATATTTATTTTTCTACTAATTTTATATAATTTCCAGAGAGAAGTAATTTATATAATTTATTTACTACTTTCTGCGGAACATTGTTTTATAACGTACATTTTTGTGCTTTGTATTTTCGTATTTCAGGAAATATCTAAATATATTTGATGGATTATAACACGCAGAGAGAATTCCCCGATAGAAATTACCGTGCCCTGGTAGAAACCTTGACGGGTTATTACATAGATTCTACCTAGATTTTCATCATTTCGTCAAATTCTAGGTAACGGTTCTGGATAGAAACCCACTACTTATCGTTGTTAAGTAATTGAAATAAGGTTGTAAGAATGGTTTATCAAATTAAAGAATAATATTACGATATTAGAATTATTTATTTTTTTACTTTAACTAGTTTTAACAGTGCCTTTTAAATTCAGTAACTTTAACCTACTATACACACTTTTTCGAAGCTTGGTTATAGACAGCACTTCTAATACAACATTAAGAAAAATAACTTTAAGAAAGTAAATTGTATCGAAAAAGCAAGGATTACTTTTATTATTGCATTTTAAAATTATTTCGTTTTGAAACAAGTAACTAAAACGTGAATTGTACTTATTTAAAAGAATCTGTACTCAAAATAACAACGCATTACTTACTTTGCGTAAAAAAATGACCTAAAATAACATACCGTAAACCGGGGTGACTTTGAGCCACTTTGGAAATTCGTGTACATATCTCTATTGTTATATCAAATCTACCGACATAAAAAAAATTCTCACGTTATGATAGCAGCCTATAGAACATATTCCAAGAATAACAATTTTTTTACTTGTGTCGTAGTATGTAAATTCAAAAACATGGTGGTCAAAGTTACCCCGGTGTTCGGAGTAACTTTGAGCCATATTATTAATAATTTATATCTGAGCTAAAATAATGGTATATAAATGAATTAAAATTGATTTACGAAATAGTTGTTATGTTAAGTAAACTGAATGTAATAGTTTTATAACAATAAAAAGAAACGAATGGCGGATCTGCGGAAGTTTGAATTAGTGTAAAGGTTTCAGGTTTAAAAACAGTAAAAAAACTTTTAAGAGAGATATAAATAAATAATAATTACAATTAAAAATTTGTTTAGTCGTATATTTTGTTTCTAGAGAACCTAACCTTCAAAATAGACCCACGCTAACTTTCTGTTTGGGTCTTTGCGAGTGTATAACGCATAATGTAGTATTTTTAAATTTGGCACAGTCACCCTGGTTTACAGTACATATGAAATCGCAGATACTTATAATAAGAAATACATTTTTCTTAAATGCAGTATTAAAAAATAAATTTCACTTATTACATGTGATGTTGTGGTCGTCACAAACTTCTCCAAACTTTTGACTTTGGATAGGTTCGGTTATGCATAAAATAAGAAAGAACAAGATAAATAGTATTCAAAAGGTAGTAGATAATTCTTGTACAGTAATTTCTTTTGTACTTTGTACTTGTAATTTTGTAGAAACTGATAGAATCCCAAACAAAGTGAAAACGTAAACTCATACTTCAGAATGTAAACAATACAATTATGGAAGCAAATTATTTAAATAAATAGACTAAGTTTATTAAAATAAGAAATTTTTCAGTCAACTCAATATAAGAATAAAACTGTTAAATTTACTTCATATTATATTAAGAAAAATTTGCTATTAACATAAGAAATCATTGCTGTGTACTTAATAAATTATGCAATTTACTTTATACATTTACAAATTTTCTGTTGTTATGTTTATGTTTATTAAATAATTTTACAAAATCCTTAATTATCATAATAATTTAAATTATTCAAAGGTTTTAACCATCAAATCAATTTTGTTATGATTTGGTATACATATATGCGCCTGTCGGGTTTCTTACCAGAATTCACTTTGATTTCCAGGTAAAATCTAGGTAATGAATCTAGCTACCGTGTAAATACTAGTGTACCGACTAGAAGATATCGTCAATTTTCTACCAGAGGCGAAAATCATAAAAAAACGTGTAACATTTTACCATTATGGTTAAAAGTATCGGTATTTGTAGTAAAAATGACTTCTATAAATGGAATAATTTAAATAATTTTTATCATGCACCGAGGTAATTTTTGCCGTCAAGTTAGAATATTTACTAAGATTTCTACTGTAATTTTGATCATAGAATTGTATATAACTCTTCAAAATGAGAAATGGAAAACAATTTGAAACAAAAATTTTCATCATAATCACGCATTCATATTACTTCGAGCGCAAAAATCATCCTTGCATGTTCATGTTACCGTGCGAGAACATAAACTCGCGGCTTTTGTTGCTCTTATTGACACAAATAACGAAATATCCTACGCGGCAAATGACTCCGCGGAATAATTGCAAATGAAAGACAGCCCGCGCGGGGAGCGGTGCATAAAAATTGCACGCATAATCAGAGTAGATTACGCGCGATATCTCTCTCTCGCTCACTCGCGTGGCGCGCTCGCGCGTACACCCAGTAGCCGCGGCCACATTTTCACGGCGCACAGGGCGAGAGAGAAAAAGAAGAGCAGAAACAAAAGAAAAGTAATGACAGAATTCCGAAAAAGAAGGAGAAAAAAATAGCAGCGGCACAAAAGAAAGGGAAGAAGAACAGTGGTACAGTGCGAGTGCGCGCGCTCGTACCTTGGCAAGGCCGGGGCTAAAATTGTTCCATTCCTCCGGAATAACATCACTCGGAGCTACGCTGCAATCACGGACCGCCTCTCTCTATCTCTCTTTCTCTATGCCACATGCACGCATACATATGGTCGTCGTCGAGCGCGCATGTATACACGCGCGGCGAGGCCGAGCGCGCCAATCTTGAATTCGCATTTTTTCCCCGTTTTTCCCTGCGCTCGTAGTGCATGTGAAGCGCGGAAAAACGAAGTATAAGAAGACGGCGACGAAGGAGTAGTAGTAGAAGAAGAAGAAGGAGAAGAAGAAGAAGAAGAAGAAGAAGGACTCTCGCTAGAGTTTCGCTCGTCCTCCTCCCCCTATCCACCTCCTCCACCTTCTCCTCCTCCTCCTCCTCCTCCTCGTCACAGAGTTCAAGGTCTCATTAGGCTCTTTATAATTCAACGAGACTGCAGCTCGTGCACTTCTCTTCTTCTGTCTCTCTCTCTCCCTCTGTTTCTGAGCTTGCGAGAGAGAGAGAGAGAGAGAGAGAGAGAGTCCGGTGCCTCGACGCGATGCTATATATCATCGTGAGGGAGAGAAAGAGAGAGAGAGAAGGAGAGAGGAGAAGCTGGACGGAGAATGCGGAAGAGGCTAGTTTCTTGGGTTTTGTTGGGCCGGCCGCTCCAGCGCTGGCGAGCGCGAGTACGAGATATAGGGACTCGCGGAGCTCCACGAGAGAAAGAGAGAGAGGCTGACTTTGCTATGCCATAGAGGTAGAGAGGTTCGTGAGCTCGCTCTCTCTCTCTCTCTCTCTCTCTCTTTCTCTCTCTCTCTCCGGCGGGGTACTTAGACCGCCTGTATAATGCGCGCTTGCTCGCTGCACACGTACATATACACGTGTGTACGATACGTAGGATACGTAGGTACGTGGCTGCAGTGCTCTCCTCTCCTCGTGCAGCACATTTATATGTATATAAGCGCGAGGAGAAGCTAGAGAGCCGCAGCGGCAGCTCGGCTCTTTTCAAAAAGCTGCTGCTGCTGCCGCTGCTGCTCGGACTCTCGGGGTTATATACAAGGAATATATACGTACACGTACGCGGCATAAGACGCGCGATATGCAGTTTCGCGAAGTGGAATTGATCCTCCACTCGTCTCGCGTAATCATAAAACCGCATAGCCGAGCGGGGAGCTCGAGAGAGAGCCAGGGAGTCGCTTGTCTGGAAAACTGACTAGGGGCATGTAAGGTATATATGCGAGAGAGCCGACGTACGCGCGCGCGAGCCTTTTCCTATTTTCTTTCACTCGCGCGCAGACAGGACTCGCTTCACCGACAGAGCTTTTATGCTTGATACGAGAGAACGCTCTAGGCTGTAGAGCCCGGGAGATTGACAGTTTTAGGAGAGATGGAGGGAATATTCAGGTGAGCGGAAATTATGTAACGATTCCGATCGCTTATCGTGCGTGCTATTTCTGGGGACTAAGTCGAGACAATTGCGTTATGCGTTTTTCCATTTTTCCAGCTGAACTTCAGTGTTTCAACATTTCGTGTAATGAAATCCATTTTCATGTTTCTTAGACCAACGTAACTATATTATCCGATGACAAGCATAACGATACTTCACAAGAAGCATACAAGCACTTGTGAAAAAATTAATGAAAAATTTCTCCATAACAACGCTGTGTATACGTTTTTCCTCTTTATCTAGCAAGTGTTTTCCCTTTTGTACTTTTTTCCTCAACGAAGCCTTTCTAGACCTTTGTTTTTTCATCCACGGTTCGTTCTTTTGCACCTAGGTCGCTCAACGGCTCTTCTGCGGATCACGTTTCTTTATAGCTGAACGGAGAAAAAGAAGACTTTTTTTCAACCGCGAGGATGCAGGCCGCTAACAAACTGTAATTTTTGCGCCTCGTAAAAAAAGCTGTATATATACTCGAGCATGTTTTCGCATCAAGTGCATAAAACTTGAAATAAACTCCTTTTATTTTGTCAAAGTTTATCATAATCTTTTTATAAATAATTTCCCTCAATATACTTTATCGAGAATAAATAAGTAATATTAAAAGCAATACGCATGATGATAACAAAAACTATACTTACAAATGAAAATTTCACATTTAATTGTTTAGAGAGTTTGATTTGATACAGACACTAGATTGCTACATTTCCCGTCCAACTTTCCTCGGCGACGAGCTCTCAATGATTCTCAACTTTAGATTTTGAATACATTAGAATCCACGGTGATTAAGCTACATCGTTCACGAATTGAAGTGCAATGCGAGTACACGGAAATTCTAATGTACAACGTACACGACTTTTATTTTGTTTTATTTTCTTTTATAGCGTACACGCACTCGCGAGGATTGTTCAACGACGAAACATGTTACTCGAAGATACGAAGGAAACTAGAGAGAGGTACACAGGGAGAGAAAAATTACGGAATTGTATAATACACAATACGTGATTAACCCACTTTAGAGGAGAGCATTCACGTAGTCACGTCTGGCTGATACGGTTGAAGAGCTGTACAGCGCGGCAGAACCGGACAGATCTCCGTCGACTCTTTCTGTCCCAGCGCCAGACTCTGGAAAAAGTTCGTATAGACAGTTTTCAGAGGATAGCTTATACACGGACGTATATACCGCGCGCCGAGGAGCCTTAAAGTAGAAGCGCCTTAAATTATACACGCGAGCCGCGGCGAAATCGGAAAACGGCGCGTGGACTCTAAAAATGGTTATTACGGATAATGATCCATTCGAATGGGAAATTAGTCAAAAAATCGATCCATGCACGAGAGATGTGACCCGAGCGCAATCTGCACGATTGCATTATATAACGGTTAAACCGTCGCACTGGCTAGATCGTACATATTCTATTGTATGGGAAAAACAGAAATTTGTGTCTGACTTTCTTGAAACGAGCTTTTTAAACTCGCGGTTAATGTACTCGGTTGCTTAATTTCGTCATTAATTATGCTTATTTCACATGCAGGGTTTATAAAACAAGATGCAGTCGTGGTTTGCAATAGGACTTCCTTTAAATGGAAAAACTGAGGACAGGTGACACTAAAATATTGCACAATAAACTTCATAATAACGCCCGTTAAAGCGTTACGACTCCGGCTTAAAAAGTGCCGGAACATCCACCAGAAGCGTATAAAATTCATTGTTTACAGAAGCATTCGGCCATAACATTAACACCTCACTCAATTGCGAAAACGAGTTCTTCCCGCGTCCCGCGGGCATCCCTCCCTCATTTTTCATAATTTAAATGGTGCGTTCGTCCCGGTATACACCGAGATTATTAATTTGGGGGACTTCATTCCCACATACACAAAACGGAACTCGGATCATTAAAAGGTAGAGAAAGAGAGAAAAAGAGAGAGAGAGAGAGAGAGAGAGAGAGAGGAAGGCCGCACGCGGGTATACGGGAGGCCATTACAACGGGGCGTTTACTTTGCTGCTGGTAGTAGCTGGTGTACTCACCTCGCCGAGCTTGATCGCCCTCTTGATTTCAGGAAGCGCCTCGTAAAGCGCGTTGCATTCCCGATTCGTGAGCCGAGGCACGCCCAGCTGTTTCTGGATTCCGGTTGGGCCCAGCTCCAAGGGCGCGCCGAAGTACTTGAGCTCCGGCACGAGGCAGGAGCGGACGTACGCGCACTCCAGCACCCCCTGCTCGGCGCGCAGACCTGCAACGTTAAAGGTGCTTCTTTGGCTTTTGGTGTGACACTTGGTTGCCGATTTTTCACCTCTTAAAGAGGCAAATTTGTAAGTCTACGGTGCCATCAATCTTCATTTTTATTTTAACGGTAAACTCTTTAAAGGAGAACACACACACACACGCGCCACTTTAGCCACAAAAAATCTGTTTCTCATTCACTAATTATTTTTTATTATTTATATTTAAACTTTTTATCAAAATTTTGTTTTGAAATTAATTTTATTAATTTTTCTCAAAATCTTATCTCTCTTATTTTTTAACAAATACTGTTGAAATATAGAAAATATCTTTGTAATTTTTTTCAATGGTTTTAAGATAAGACGTGTTTGCGTTGTACAATTTAAAAAAATCTTCTACTTATTTAATTTAATAATGAAATGTATTAGTTAAGATCATCTGTGATAATATATATACTATACATATAGCTAAAATCCATTGGCTTATAAACGTAAGAAAGAAAATAAAATTATATATATATAATAATAATAACTAATAAAGTGAGAAAAATGACCAAACTCCATAATATCTGGAGTTTTTTCCAACAAAATTACTTGAAATTTTTTAAAAATCTTTAGAATTAAATGGATTTTTTATTACATTTTAAACTTTTTGGACAAACGTTCTTTTTTAAAATTATATTTTATATAAATTAAATTTACATATTTTAAATAGTCGTTTGAATTTTACATATCAGATCTTATGTGATGTCTTACTTACCCACGCAGTTACAGACTTTTTAAAAAACTTTTACGCCTTCGCTACTATAAATTCAAATATTAATATTTTTTAATGGGATTTTCATAAATTATAGCTTAAGATATTATATACTGATTATAAAACGCATACACAAATAGCAAAAATGTATATTAAGTAAATTTCTCTTCACGGTCAAAGTGCAGTTTCAACAAAATAATTAAATCTCGTGACTCGTGAAACTAGCGATACATTTCACTCTTGATTAAAACGATATGTAAATTTATATAGGCCATAGGTAGCTCATAAATAACATTTTTTTTCAGTATCCCGATTCGCAACGACAAGCTACACAAAGCACCGCGAGCCACGGCGAAATTGACCTGCGCCGTTGCAGTCAATCAGCGGTAGATTTCGGAATCGATGAACCGAGTGTGCAGCATTATGCGCTCATTCGACCCAAACAGCAACCGCGCAACAGCAGCAGTCGCGCATTTCTCTCCACAATCCATCCTGCGATCTGTCAAAGACTGCTTAACCAAAGCAAAAGTTCCCCGACCTGCGCTGCACCGCGCTCTTCTAAACTCTCAACTCCGACTCGTCTACATATATGCGCGACCGGCGGCGGCGGTGGCGGTGGCTCCTAATAGAATAATTGAATCACGACGTTCACGTTCGGAGTTCGGTGTATACGGCTGGCGCTGCCCGGCCCGTTGTGTCGCCCCGCGAGGAATTTCAAAGAAGCCACCTGAAAAATCACCCGTTCTCACGCTTTCTCCGTTATATACCAGAGGGAGCGAGCTTAGACCTCGCTCATACTACACTCGCCGTGGATGTAGCCCGACCCTATGAGAAAAGCGCTCGCTCGGGTGATCGGCCGATTTCGGTGCCCGGCAGCAGCTCGTTTGGCTAATTCCTCCGCGGTTTCGGTGGCCTCTTATCGCGAGCTTCAAATACGCTTGTGAAACGAGTGACCCTGCGCGAAAAGTCCCAGATCTAGACTGGATTATCGGTAGAACGGCCGCCCGCAGGAAGGAGAGCGATCGGTCTTTTCCTACCTTTCGTTAATATGTGGGCGCGCGTAACCGCGGCGGCTGTCCGTGTGTTATAGTCGCGCTCCCCGCGTATTGTCCTTCTCTTATGCAATTTGTGTGCCAGTTTTGAGCGCAGGGCAAAACAACGAGGTTGCGGAATGGTATTTTGCCGCGCGCTCGCAGCTATGTAGTAGTCGTTGCGCGATAATATCGGACGCGGATAACAAGGTGTTCGGAGAAACATGTGAGCGCAAAGGTGTCAGTTTTTCTCGGGGCATTTTACAAGTTTGACGCGTATTACGGACCTGCGAGAGCCGTGCTAAAATATCGAGGAAAATACCTCATTTTTACGAATTCCCTGGTAATTGTCACATGCATACACGCGTGCACAGAGTTCGCGAGTATAATACAATTGGCTATTCAGCTGTCATTTTCCAATGCTAGCGTTACAAAATTTGTAACGTGAGAGATTTTATTGCCTTTAATTTTTCCCGGATGATGTGCGATAACAGTCGATTTCAATCGATCGATCGCTACTTATTTTTCATCTACCTATAAATGGGATTGTTATTGATGTTCTGCGTCGAGAGAAATAAAAGATCGAGCAGTAACACGCACGTTCATTTTTCAATTTTATTGATCGTTATTAATTTCTTTGTGTCGTGCGTGTACCGTGCGAATGGACTTGTACTGTTACGGAAATTGAAAATAAACTTTAATATCAATTACATACGTTTTTTAACGGAAAAATTAAAAACATAACCGGCAATGATAATTAAATTGTGACGTTACTGCATTGCCATTTCGGGCAGTCTGACGTCGAGATATGTTTACGACTCCTTAATCGCCGTATCATTTTGAATGTTCAAGATCATGCGCGAACAAGCCAAATATCCCCAATGAAATCCAACCGCGCGTAAAACGGAACGAATTGCCATATGAACAAAAAATCAAAATATAAATGCCGCGAAACTTGATAACACGTATTAAGCCACCTTCGCAAATAAATGAGGAAGTATATGGACAGTAAACGACTAGCGAAGTACGCGCGCATACGCGTATATACGTATATACACGTTGAGTGCATTCTTCGTGCGCACTTGGCTGTATCGAAGTATACGAGGCGTCGTTCACCGTCGGTCTAGAAGAGCGAGGGAGAGAGAGAGAGAGAGAGAGAGAGAGAGAGAGAGAGAGAGAGAGAGAGAGAGAGAGAGAGAGAGAGAGAGAGAGAGAGAGAGAGAGAGAGAAGCACACAGCCAAGCACAAACGAAGACGAAGAAGAAGAAGGAAAAGAAAGAGTGCATCGTCAGTTGGGATCCTTGAGAAAGCCGCTCACGCGGACTTTCGAGGCGTGATCGGGCAAGCGCCGATGATAATATATACGCGCGCTCGCGGTGCAGCTCCCAAAGAGCGTGTAAACTCTCTCGTTGGCTCTGACCTTTGCACAATGAAATGCAGAATCTGGCGGCGGCGAAGCCCCTGCACAAGGGCGATGACTCCGCTGACGCTGAATCGCTGCCGTAGGCCTCGGCGACTCGCTCGTCCGCGCTCTTCATCGCGTACGTCAATCTGCTGAGCTCCTCCTGCGAAAGCGAGCCACACGGAGGTTTTTTTCAGAGTCGCGCGAGGGAGTTTATCGCGCGCCTACAGTCTATGGGAAAATTCGAGGCGGCCGCGGCGCGGGAAGAGAGAGGTAGGACTGTGCCGAGCCCCCCTCATCGCGATTCGCCCGTTTACCCTCACTTTGCAATGTATTCGCGCGTCTTCTTTTATTGCCACGCTAATGTTCGAGCTTATGCGTTTGCAATGTGTATACGTGACCTTGGAGAAACGTTATACTTATTCATAATTTACGTATTAATGAAGTGTGACAAAAGGAATTGATTTATCAGTAGTGTAACTAAAACTAAATAAAAAACTGATGCCCGGAAGAAATAACGGATTGCAAAGTAAATATGATTACAGCTGTTCATTTAAGTGGATGAGCCGCGGTTAAGATTTGAAAAACAACATACATGTTTAATACTTGACCAACTTTTATCTCTTCAAAGAACGATGACAATTTTATTTAACATAAAAAATAAGTATTTTCGAACTATTTTAAGGGTAGAGTACACTTGCAGGGGTGAAAAAATTAACTGTTTTTTTCTTCAAAAAAGTGTTCCTTGAAGCTCACTTTAAACGTTAGAAAGCTAATTGCATTTCAAAGCGTCCTATAAGTTTTTTGAATATTTTTATAGTATTTAATTACATTGGGTTACATGCACTTTTCAATCTTTAATGTCGTGTTTCTCAGCACATAAATGTTGTCCTTGAAAATGCTTCTTGAGCAAATGCGAGCGATGAAATGATTTGAAACTTCACAGGATTATTATTATTTACATTATAAACATATTGCCAGAGCGATTTTTCATATAACCCCCGTATACAAATTTTACTCACATAAATCAAAAAGTAATACATAATTATATGTCATAAGTTCGTGTGTTAAATGTGTATACGAGGGTTATATAAAAAAACGCTCTGACAATATGTTTCTAATGTAAAAAACAATAATCCTGTGAAATTTCAAATTATTTCACCGCGCGCATTTGCGCAAGGAGCATTTTTAAGGCCTAAAATGAATGCTGATAAAAACGACTTTAAAGATTGCAAATTGCATATAAGCCAAAATAATTAAATACTATAAACATATTAAAAAAAATTATAGGATGCTTTAAAAATCAATTTGGAGCTTTCTAACGTATAAAGTGAACTTTAAGGAATAGTTTTTTCAAGAATAAAAAAGTTTATTTCTTACTCCTTCTGGTGTACTCTAGCCTTAAGAGGTGGATGGGTTATTTATAGCTTTTTATTCATTTATAGCACTTTGAAACTTTTAAATAAATTGACTTTCTGGAAGTTTTCAACAAATCCTTTCCATGAAAAGAAGCCAAATGAAATTTTATAACAGTTAGTTTTAGATCAAAACTTTATTTTTTTTAGTTTACGTTTTAAACTTTTTTTTATAGTTTTTAACAAATTAGTTTTCAAAATTCTGTTTTTCTGATTTTTATGAGAATGATGCTCTGCAGATTTTCTGAAATCTTTAACTCTATCAATTAAAAATTGATACTAAAATTTTCTGTTGAACGTTTCCAAGTAGTTTTTTTTTTTTTATTAATTTAAGCTTTATTAACCTCATACGAGGTTTTTTAGCATTACATAGATTAGATATACAGTCTGATTACAAAGTATAGCGTGTTTATGTATAACATTATAAGTTTAACTTACAGTTACAAAAGAATTTGTACAGAGTTTTGTATACAGAAGGCCGCGTATCAACAAGTATAGATGAGCTCTTATTAGGTAGGTAGATATGTAATTTACTGAGGTCGCTTACAAGGTTTTGTCGTTGTGTTTCATAAAGTGGGCATTGCCAAAGTATGTGATCGAGGTCTTGTATGTTTGTATTGCATGTACAGTTAGGATCACTAATTATGCTGATGCGAGCCAGAGATGCAGCGAGATTATAATGGTTAGCTCGACATCTGTTTATCATGACAATATTTGCCCGATTAAAATTACTTTTTTCAAACCAGGGTTTATTTTTTAGAGTGTAAAAATTTTGAAAATAGTCTACACCTTTTTTTTTGCCCATTTCAGTAATCATTTTTTCTGTATTGCATTTGGAAGTTTGTTTAAATTTCTGGCGTAAGTCAGAGAAAGGAATGTGGAAATCTTTACAATAAGGATTATTTGTAGCTGCTTTAGCAAGTTGGTCAGCCCGTTCATTTCCATTGATTCCTATATGTGCAGGGATCCAAACTAGCTTAACTTTAAAATGGTTGGTATTTTTTTTTGTAAATTCACAAATTTTTCTTTTGATTTCATAAATATAGTGATTTAATTTAATGTTAAGTTTTGAGGATTTTATTGTTTGTAATGCACTTAAGGAATCAGTGAAAACGATTACATTTGTGTTTGTGCAATTTGTAGCCAGGTCTAGTGCGTCATTTAATGCAATGCATTCGGCTGTGAAAATTGACGCATTATTGTTAATACTTCTTTGAATAGAAGTGTTTAAGTCAAAAGAAAAGCAAGCTGCTCCTACTGATATACTCGTACCATTGATTGATTTGCTACCATCTGTAAAAATTGCAATCGCGTCATTTTTTTTAATGAATTTTTCAAGTAACCTATTTGGATCAGCCGTTTGTCGTAGAGTTTTTCCGAATTCAGTGTCTACTTCAAGGTTAGATATAACAATATCGTATTCTGTGAGATAGAGATTATAGTGTCGTTGAATTTTGATTTGATCTTTTAAGGTGTATATTTGATCAATACAGCATAGGAGCATTATTTTTTTCTTTCTTTTTTTAAATATGTGAAAAGAGCTATTTATAGCTTTATTTACAGGTAGACTTGAATTTGAAATTGTTTTGCATAAGTAGTTTAAGCATAAATTTTTAGTTCTTTCGTGTATAGATACAAGTTTTGATTCAGCAAGGAGGATATTGGTAGGGGTACTGATGCGATAGCCCAAAGCTAACCTTATGGCAGCATACTGTATCTTCTCAAGCGCATTAGTGAGCCTCTTTTTCACTGGTAAATATACAAAGCCGGCATAATCAATCAAAGATCTAACATACGATTTATATATAATAAGAAGCGTACTCGGGTCAGCACCCCACCAAACTCCTCTTACATATTTCATTATATTTAGTACATTTCTACATTTATTTACAGTTTTTTCTGTTTGTTGTTTAAAAGAAAGCTGATAATCGAAAAGAATTCCGAGATAACGAACAGTCTCTGCAGATTTGATACATGTATTGTCAATTTTTATTTCCATGCTGCCTGGCTTAATACCTAGATTATTGAAATGCATTAAGACTGTTTTGTGAGGGGCGAGCTCTAGTCCAATTTCTTCTAAATTTTGATTAATAATTTTAAGAGCTTTTTCCATAATTTTTTTGCATGATTTAAGAGATTTCTTTTTAATAAGCAGCTTGATGTCATCAGCGTATTTAGACACAATTACACTTTTGGGTAGATTTTTTAATATTTCTGATATGTATAAATTGAAAAGAAGGGGACTGAGAGCTCCCCCTTGTGGAACGCCTTTGTAGATGGTTCTATAAGTATTTTCGGTAAATTGTGTATATATGTGTCTTTCGTAGTTTAGAAATTTGACTAGTTTTATGATTTCAAGGGGGCAGTTAAACTTAGCTAGTATGTCGAGTAAAATCTCACACTTCACATTATCGTAAGCACTGGTAATATCTAAGAAGGACGCCAATATGTGTTGTTTTTGTTTAAAGCCTTCATTGATTTTAAGGGTTAATTGGACTAGGTTATCGACACAGGATTGACCTTTACGAAAACCTGATTGTGACGCGGGTAAAAGATTGTTTTTTTCGAGCCACCATTGTAGACGATTTTTTACGAGGATTTCAAAGAGCTTGCAGGAACATGAGGTAAGACTAATGGGGCGATAGTTTTCCCCATCAGGCTTTTTAATAAAATGCACATAAGAGTTTTTCCAATCTAGGGGGTAGTCACCTGTGCCGTACATCTCGTTAAAAATGTCTAATAGAATAAGTCTATAATTCATTGGCAGATTTTTGAGTATTTGATAATCGACACCATCAAGGCCGGGGGAAGAGCTAGTTTTTCTTGAATCTAGGGCGATATTGAGTTCGGAAAATTGAAAATGACCGCTGAGAAAATCGTTGATAGTGCACTTAGGAAGCCAATTGGGGTCTGATGGGGCCCAGGAAGGGCTAAGTTTATCAAGTGCAATATTTAGTTTAGTTTGATTTTGTTGGTTTGTAGAATTGTGAGATTTTACTTTGACATATTTATTTTTTAAAATTTTCATTGTATTCCAAACATAAGTGCTATTTGTCTTGAAGTTTATTGTTTCAGTAAAGTCTATAAAACTTTCTTTCTTTTTCTTTTTAAAAATTCTTTTTGCAGTTGCTACTTGTTTTTTGTAAATAATAAAATCATCTAGTTTTTTAGAGTACTGCCATTTTTTAAAAGCTGCTTTTCTTATACTAGAAATTTTATCGCATTCCTGATCCCACCATTTGACAGGATTTTTGTATTTAAAGTTTTTCTTGCAATTTATTTTTTTCGGAGTATTAGATATAACAGCTGATTTAACTATTTCTATGAAAAATTGATATTTAATACTAGGCCTTGAATTGCAAAAAGTGGATTCAAAAAATTGAAAATACTTGTTTTTTAACGTATTTGAAAAATTTTCCCAGTTTGTTCTTTTAGATTTGAGTTTAAAGGTTTTTTTAATATAGGAATTTCTAGTGACATTAAGTAAGATAGATATTGGAAAATGATCTGATCCGAATGTTTCATCGTACATTGATGTATCGATTTTATCTGATAAATTTATAGTTGAAAGAACTAGATCAATGTTGGATTTTTTTGCTGTTTGAGGATCAATTCTAGTGAGAGAGTTACAGTTGTGTATATGTAGATCTTTTTTTTCTATAGAGTTTAATAATCTTTTACCATTGGCGTCGCTATTTGTGCAATTCCATAGTGTATGATGTGCATTGAAGTCCCCAAGTAGAATGCTGTGTGAGTCAAGGTCAATGTGGTGAACAAGCTTGTCCCATTCTTCTTGATTTGGTGTAGTCCCCGGAGTTCTATAGCAGGCGTAGATATTGGTTTCTGGTTGTATATTGTTAATTTTGATACCGAATATTTCAAAGTTATCTATGGAGCCATCTTTTGTATTAATTACAGAAATATCTAGGTAATTTTTAACTAAAAATAGAATTCCGCCCCCTCTTGTTTCTATTCGATCTTTGCGTAACGTTTTGAAGCCCGGAAATGAAAAATCTTTGTTGTAAGGGTTGTCAGGTGATAGCCACGTTTCAACACATATAAAAATATCAATAGACTGCAGTAGTTTAGGTAGGTCGTGCTTGCGTTGTGTAATACTTCTGGCGTTCCAAAAAAGAAGCTTTAAGTCTTTCTGATATGTAGTGATTGTAGCCATTATTATTTTTGGACAGTTTATTGTTTTGTTTCTGAACTTTCTGAGTCGATCTTACTGTTGATAGTCGTCGTTGTTATCAAAATCTGTTTCCATTTCTGATACGTCAGTTGAAGAAGTTTCAATATCAGATTTTGCTAGTTTATTCTTTAGTCTTGTAAGTTTCGATTTGGCAGTTCTATTATTGACTAGAGAGTGGGCTTTGTCAATTACTTTTATTAGTATAGAGACATCGTTTACAATTTTATTGGCTTTAGCAGTAATATCACCCTTATTATGACTTTCTTTTATAAGATCTAAAAATTGGTCATATCCAAATGGCAATTTATTTGTAGCGTCTTTAAAAATATCAACTGCTGGAGACATGGATTCTTCTAAGGCTTGCATACGTTCTTTTTTAATTTTTTCACAATCGGCTTGTTTAGATGCGTCTCCATTAGTTTTGCGTTTTTTCGAACTTTTCCTTTGCTGTCCTAATCTTAATAGCAATTTCGGAGTGACAAATTCATCGGTTTTTTCGTTGGGATTATCTTGAATTTCAGGTACCATTTCAAGAGCGTTTAATTCGGAGGTAGTATCGTGCAGTGATTCACCGCTTGTGGTAGATAGCGGTCTTTTCGCACTATAACGTTTCCAAGTAGTATAGCCCAAAAATAAATAATTACATTATTCCTATCTTTTAAAGGCGTTCACCGACTAATCGATTTATTATATATTTGCTTTAAATTTTGACAGAATATTATTAATAGTATGTATGCATCCCGCAAACTGTAAAAACCGTGCCGGTACCAAAATGGAAATATTCAATGTCAATGTTGCGCGTCTTAACATGTAAGGTATAGGCTAAGCATGTCTTAAAGAGACATTTTAATTTGTAACCGCAGAAATTAATTATATATTTCCCTGAAAAACTAATATGTTGTAATGAATTACTACCTATATTACGTAAAACACAAAAATCTATTGTTAGTGGTCCCCTTTCAAAGATATGGCTAAGTAAACATTGTTGCCTGTGTTATTAATATATCTATATTGCGGTACAGTCTGTAGAATAGTTTATACCGCATTTTAGTTATCTGCCTTATTTAAACAATTTTTGATTGCTTTTAATATTATAACATTTTAATTTATGAATTTAAGACATTAAGTTCTAAATAATGCCGTTTAATAATAATTTGAAATATTAATTAACTTTGAACCTTATTATCATCGGTGAACTACCTTAACATGTTTAAAAAATATTCTTTTTGATATGAAAGATGTTAGAAGCTTTAAAGATTCAGAATTAATTAGCGCTAAATCTGTCAATAAAGATCTAAAATTGACAACTATTTATGTGGATTCCCGGATAAACGACTTACTCTCTAAAATTTTTGGAGTGGAAATCTCACTGCAAATGCAATACGTAACTGTGTTTTCGTGATTTTAGAATGGAATTTCACTCCAAGATTATGAAAACACAGTCACTTATTGCATTTGGAGTGAGATGTCCACTCCAAAAATTTTAGAGAGTAAGTAAATTTTTTTGCAAATTGAGTTTTGAGCGATTATGGTACCTTTACATAGTATAGTACTCAAAAACATAAACAGTGAACTTAAGTTGTTTTTTCGGGAATCCACAGATTTATATTTCAATAATTGGAACATTTCTATTTAAAGAAAGCTTTAATAAATTGATTATATCGTTTATGAATTCTCGTAGTGTCATAGCATAAGAATGAAAACAGAAGTGACACACCCTTTTTGACTGTTGATAATTGTTTTAGTCACGTGGCTTGACAGACATATTTATAATAGCACTATTCAAAGTTGGCACGTGCTTTTATATATGCATTTAAAATTTACTTCCTTCTAAAGTTATGCTTACGATAATTTTAATTGCGATAATTATTTTTAAATGTAAGCAGAAGTTATTATCGCGCACATGTATGTTACGTTGGACTATTTTCTTTCGTATTCTGTATTAATTTAATTATTTTTAAGAATAAACTTGATCCACTGGGCAACCGTATTCTTTTAAAATAATTAAGAAGTATTCATCGATATTCATAGAATTTCTAAATAAAAATAATGTTTTTTAACTAACAATATCTAATCACGGAATAACCATTACAAGAAAAAAGGAAACGCGCAGTATCCGTATAGTAAGAAATTCGCTCGCAACCGAGAAATATTTCATTAAAAACTTGTTTCTTTTTTAAAGATTAAAACAGAGCTCTCTAAATATTACTGTAAAACCCACCGCCCTCTTGCGAACGCGAAGCACGCTAAATCGGCGTACTCACGGGTGTGAAATCGGCGCAGGGTCGAGTCTGGGAGAAGAGCGGCACACAGGTGCGAGTGCAGCCACCGCCGATCACCGGCACCGACACGAACTCCGGATCGAGGTTGAGGGTCTCGGCGGCAAAGCTGTTGGCCCGGGTCGAGTAGAAATTCAATACGCCGAACAGTCGACCCGCCTCGAAAACCCCGGCCTTCTTGTACAGCTCGAACAGCATCGGCAGCAGGCTGTTTACCTTGCGGGACACCAGCGCCACGAGTGCCTGCGAATTCAAAAGCGTTAATCGGCATTGTTCTTGCTCGGGTGCCGAAGAGATTTTTCTCTTTTTTTTATCTACTGTGCATTAAGCTGAATTTATTTGTCCCAGGAGAGCTGCACCCGTTCTCAGAATGATAAATATATTCGTCCTAGTATTTCTTTTTCGTACCTTTTGGTCGGTATGAGTTTAGAATGTTTATGACCCCGAAAATTAAAACATAAAACATCCGATACATTAATCCAATGTAATAATATTTCTGTGGATTCCTGAGAAAATGACTTAAGTTCACTTTTATGTTTTTGAGATATTAAGTTTTTATTTTTACACTTTCCTGAAATTTTTCCGGGAACCCAGAAATATAAAATAAGTTATAATCTTGATAATATAAAGTCCAGTTTTTAAAGAAATCTAGAAATCTATTAACTTCAAAGAGCATAAAACTAGTGCATTTGGAAACAATGAAATATTTACATTGGAGGGGGGGGGGGGGGAGAGGTAAAGAAAGAACAATAATAATTATAGATTATTTGTAATTCTTAATTGCAAAACAGTTCGAAAGTTCAAACAATAAATAATTAACGTATGCTAATTTGACTTTCTGAAAATATAAATTTAATACACAGAATGAGATACATATACGAAAATCAGAATAAAGAAGGTTTGATCATTTAAAAAGAATAGTATTATAATAAGCTATACTAAGAAACAGACAATTAGCTTGTGTCCAAAAATATTGGACGATACGTAAATTTGAGTGTCGTGACGCTCGTCTGACAGTTGAAATTTGATTTCTATCAATTCTGTAGAATTCTGATATTTATACAGCTAATTAAAAACGTTTTCGGTCCATAAAAGCAAATAACTGTGAAAATCCCAATTCTACGGAATCATATCGACCTGAGAATTCGTCTGCCGGCCCACCCAGATTATATATCTAGTTTTCAGCAACGTTAAAAATTCCCAGCGTGGTATAGTACATACTGTAACACTGAGATAACAATCGCGAAACGTGTTCGTTAACGTGTTAGCGGTATATTTCACGTATATGTATCTTGTTCCGTGGGATGGCACTCTCTCAAAAGATATAGAAGCGTACGTCGGAAGTTTTTTCTTTTTTTTTCTCTTACTCTATTCCGAAATCATCGTGTTATAAAAATCGCAATGCACAAACTTGGTTTCTCACAGAGTCGAACATTTTAGCTTGAAAGTATATCTGATTTAATAAGTAGATTAACATCGAGTTAATTTATAAAATTAATTTGATTTGTTAAATATTCTAAACGTAAGAGTAATAAAGTAATTCAAGTGAACGTTGCATAATGCAATTCAGTCGGAGAATAAGAGAAGACCTAATTCTAGCTGTCCAAAGCGAAACATATGTCACAGACCCAGCATCAAGATAGGGAGAAATAAACAAACAGCGTCAGACTGTTGCATTTTCGTAATTGCCCCCTGCAGTAGACAAAGAAATTCAAAGTACCAATCGCCGGCTAAAATCTCCGGTACAGATCCCAACGGGCATAATAAAAACGCTCGGCTTAATAGACAAGGTTCATTACTCATTAGCATTCGCCGATAAGGCCCTGCGATCGCGAACACACCAAACGTAAAAGGGGGCCCTGCTCTCTTAACAATTCCTTTACGAAACGGAAATTCATTGCCTATTATAACACGGGCCTCTTTGTTCGCCGGTTTCGCGAAATAACAGCGTGTCGAAACAGTATCGACGAATCGGCCATTAAGGATAGAGTAGCGAAAAACTGACACTGAAAGAATTTCGGAGGAATTTTTGGACAAAATTATACCGCATTCTCGGACAAACAAACTTTTAACCATACGACAGGCAGTTTATGACACATAGTTGCAATTTTTGTGTGCACAGAGATAATAAAAACATTTGCGGGTAGCGCATTTTCAGCTACATTGTTAGGATTTTTTCTGTCAAATTTAGTATATATATTTACAACGATGAATAACAGCAGACATTTTTGTTAAAATATCTTGTCAAATTTAGTACACAGTTAACTTAATATATAGGAAACTATTATATTAGGCACTTATATGTAGTTACCTACACATTTGACGCGGTAATATTACGTAAAAACTTAAACGGCTCACGTTGCTTACTTTCTTAAGTAATTTATAACATCTCAAAATTAAACCTGCTGATGATTACATGACTGACAGGAATTTTAACTTTGAACACAAATTTTGTGTCATGTGTTCTTTTGAAAGATGTTTAATCCCATAAACAAGGCGTACTTTTTTAAAAACAATAGCAATAATTAATTCCTTAACGAATGCAGTATTGTTCTTTCATGTAATTATAATTTACGCGCTTCAATAAATTCTGAATTAATTGAATGAAACAATGAAGTCCGCATGAAAAGTTAATAAAACGCAAGTAAGTAAAACAGGACAAGGGCAGAATATTTACTTTCGGTCAGTGAGTCCGCATACCTAACCTTGTCCGATATTAACCAGCCACCTCAGCACGTCCATAACTTTGAACCTCATCCCGCATCTCGCTAAACCCCCTCGAAGAAACTAAGCCCATTCCCACAATACAACGTAAAGACGCCCGCGACTCATCGTTTCCCTTGATTTACTCGCCTTGGGGCAGCAACCGAGCAGAGTGGGAACGATCCTCCGCAGGCTCGCGGCATCCTCGCACAGGCTCTGCCCGTCCAGGACGACGACGACGACTTTCGCGTCGGTCAGGGCCCTGAGCAGGCCTCGCTCACCGGAGGCGTCGTCCAGTCCTCCGCAGTCGTCGTCTACGCTCGTCTTGCAGCGCGAGTCCATGTGACTCAGCTCTAATAGCAGGCCGCGCGCCGGATTGGTGTCATAGACTGCCAACTCATCGATTAGAAGCGATTGCTTCAGACAGAGTGCCAGGCTCCTTCCTAGTCCGCAGAGCAAGAAGAGCGTATGTGAGACGTGTGCTTCGATTACGGAAATAGCATCTGTGTATGTTTGCATGTGTGTGTGAGTCTGCGTGTGTGTGTATGTGTGCATGTCTGCCTGTGTGTGTGTGTATGTCTATGTGTGTGTGTGTGTATCTGTGTGTGTGTGTGTGTGTGTGCATGTCTGTGTCTGTGAGTGTGCATGTGTGCATGTGTGTGTGTGTGTGTGTGTGTGTGGAGCGAGAGAGGGAGAGATACGTTTCCTTGTGTAAGACGTCATCATTAATAGAAAGAAAGTAAGCGGACTAGAGATAGAAAATCATTCGCCAAAGACAATGCCAAACGAGGCGCCTAGTCGCACGGGCTTTTACATGTATATGGGCACCGTACGCACACTTTCCTTTTGATAGTACGAGCGAGCTGCACCGCACTGATGTGCGTGTGTCTATATGCGTGCGCGAGAGAGTAGAGTGTACGATGTCCGGGCGATCGGTCGATTAAGGACGCTGTAATCGCGTGTGTACGTCAAACGGCTCCGAGGAAAAAAAAACGACTCTGCCTTTTTCTTCTCTCTTGCTTATGTTTTTTGAGACTCGAACAATGTAAGGTGTTATTAATAAAGCTGGACGTGGAAAAAGTCGTGTTTGATTCCTGCTGCGGTGCAGTGCGCGTGCATGAGATAATGCGTCGCGGGGCGAATTCAAATGTTACAATGTTAAGGGGCTCGTGCGCAGGCTAGTAAATCATCGATTTTTTTTTCGTTGAACGTTTCGATTCGTGGCTGCGCGAGTCGATAATGTGGCGAAAGATCGATGCTCTATGGGAAATAAAAATTTCATTTGCAAGCTTAATTAATGTTGCCTTGAGTGATTGTATTTTATTTCCACCTTTTTCTATCATGTCGGTTATGAATCTGAATTGTGAACAAGTATAATTTATGACACTGTGTTAAAAAATGTAAACATATAGGTTGTAAAATGTTACTATGGTAAATCAGTAACCATATAAAATCTCATTATATTACGGGCATAAGTTATGAGACGATTAATAAACTGGGTCAAATTGCGACTTTGTAAACAAAGGATTATTTTCTGTTCATGACCGTCATTCAGATTTGAATGTTTGTCGCTTATTAAATTCGATAGTTATCTAAATAATTGTTAAGTTGCGATTTGATAATTATGTATCTATTACATTATACATATATTTTATTTAAGTATTTAGGAAGAGATTTTCAGTCGATATAGCAAAATCTCGGGTGCGGCAGTTTGTCAAAGTAATAAATTTACTGATGGACATTTATTTATAGAAAAAGTTAGTCTACATATACACTCAGTTAAAAAATGATTACATTGTTCTGCAATAAGAAGTTGGAAATTTTAAAGTAATAAATGATCAAAACATTGACATATAATATTTTAATATTGAAGCTTGATTATTTATATAATCTGTATGTATTATTTTTTAACTTTTAATCATTTTGACATTTTGCTGAAAAATTCTTTAATATCTGCTAATAAGGTTAATATATCCTTACGTCATTGTATTTTGCTGTAATTTCTTTTTCTAGAAAATTTGCTAATTTGATAAAATATCTCCCCTTACAAATCTCTTGCGAAATCGGAAGAAATAAAAAAATTAAGCATTCTCGGTCCAAGTTGAGCACAAAATCCTCACGAAATCCGGCCACGAATCTTAACTGTGCAAAGAGTTATAGAAATTTCTTAAAGGAAGGGTCAGCCACATTGCGTAACAATGTAGAACGGAATTAACGCGCGCGTGGTACACATGCACGTAATACGTGTACATTGTACACACATAAGACACATAGACACTCGAATTCGGAGTTCGGACCGAGCGCGGAGACAATTCACGCGAGTCATAAAAACAATAAAGAAATTTCCCTACGAAAGTCGGAGGTATACGGGAGAGCACTGTGCCGCGCACTGTGGGCACCATCTAAATATGGTCGCTCTGTTATACTTTCACTCTTTCTCTCTCGCGGGCGCACTTTGCGCAATGTATTACGGGCTCTCGCGACTTTAATTGAAATTAAGCCGCACAATCGTTTATTGTGCACACACGTTGCTGCATATTTTATAGGGCATTACGTGGCTATTATGCTCTCGATGTTCTAACGAACTTTTTTCTTTTACTTTGGCTCTCTCTCTCGGGCGCATGCCTCGTCTAGGCGCCCTTGTTTCGATTGCGTTATATCAAAAGGCGCTTTTACTCCGTATACAACGTATATAGACACCATCGCATTGTTCCCTACACTTTTTCGCCGTCCAAAACTGCAACTAAGTATTATATTACTATTTCTTCATTTCACTGCATTTAACTGACTTGAAAAATGTCCGAGCATATACTTTTCCC
The DNA here is from genome assembly GCA_949152435.1 of Gastracanthus pulcherrimus. Classification (NCBI taxonomy): domain Eukaryota; kingdom Metazoa; phylum Arthropoda; class Insecta; order Hymenoptera; family Pteromalidae; genus Gastracanthus; species Gastracanthus pulcherrimus. The sequence goes on along the minus strand of OX424574.1, from coordinate 4,465,483 downwards.
AGATCTTGCGTTACCGAGAGTAATTTAGTTGCATGAAACATTCATTATGTGCACTATTATTGTAAACAATGATTTACCTATCGCAAGCAAAAATGTCTCAAGTACACCTCGAATTTAAGTATCAATCCAATTGACAATAAAAATGTATATTCTCCTTACAGCGCAATAAACGGAATCATTGAATAAAGGTGCTTTTAAACTTGACCTCATACCTGTTTTCCCGGCGGCGCCGATGATCGCGACTTTCATGTCGCTCGAGGCGCAGGCCACGGAGGCGTAATAGCGGCTGCGACTGCGGCCGGAGATTCGCTCTAAAATCCCGCTTGACCTTTCGCACCATCTTCGGCCAGCGGCGGCGCGAACGGTCCTTCGCACGAGGCGCGCCATCTCGGCAGAAGGCTTTTCTGTCGCAATTTTGCGCCCACGCCGCGCTTCCACTTTATGATTAATTCATGGGAACAGGAGAGAAATACACGAGGCAAGCGATCGGCGGCTTAGCGGCTTCCCGCGATGTCCTTGACAATTTGGATTTCTACGAAAATATCAAATGGGAATTGGTTGAGGTTAGTTTGGCTATGTGTTGACTTCTGCAATGGGCTCAAACAAAACAGGCAAGATGCGTGAAATTCAATGAGTAACGTCTAAATGCGTCCCCTCGATACAATGAACAATCGGCATTGAGAGATTTCATGGGTATTAATCATCGGCAATCATCGGGCGTAACTGCGAGATTTTATAGTAAAAGTGATACTCATTTTAATAATCGCAGCGCGACTTTTGAGAGTCAATACATAAAACACATTTAAATTGAAATTATTTTAGCGTGCGAGTATTGATAATAAAATTGAGTAAAATTTATATAATATAATACGTTTTTTTTTTAATTTATATCCAGGAAACTCATTAACATAAAAGTCTATTGTTTTGGGAAGTTTAAAGGACGCTCGCGGGTGGTCATTATTCTTCAGTTAAATAAAATAAGATATTTGTTTCCGCTTCGGCAAATATTTTTGAATATCGATAGTTTCGATAGTTCGTTGCACCTATAAAAATTATCTTTAACGCAATGTCAAATAACCGAGTAAAATCAATATTTCTTTTTAGATTTGAACGTTTAAAAATTCTGTGTTTATCTACGCGGCAGACGTCAGATCAGAGTATAAAAGACGGGCACCGAGCAATACCTGACAGAAAGCGTAAAAAATTTAACAACGTCTTCAAGTTTTTATCCCGTCCAAAAAATCAACACACCTTTTAGCGTCCTCCTTTTCAAAGGCGTACAACTTTGTTGTCCATCTGCATAAAGACCTGTCATAAGCTGTGCACGACGGCGCACAAAAGTCTCGAAAAGCGACAATTCACCGTTCCATCATTCATTGTGTGTTTGCACAACGACGTGTATCACGGATTTCACAAGTGCACGCCTGTGTGTGTGCGCGCGCGCGCGCGCGCACCTTCCCCAAAACCGTTACGGATGTGCAGTATGAGTCACAAAGGGTTATACAGAGACACGCGCGCGAGCGCGCAACAGAATCCTTTGTGTGTGAATTGGGTGAAAAAGAACCGAAATGTTTTCTTACCCGCATTCTGCATCGCTCTGCTCTCTCTCTCTCTCTCTTTCTGTGTGTGACTAGCAGCCGTTATACGTATGCACGTGAAACGCATTAACGGTAACTTCCCTTTGGAATACACGCGTGAAAAGCAGCCCGCTTGGCCACACCATAGCCGATAGTCATACACGCATGCTCGCGTACGTGCATCCGACACCTGCGGCACACACACATACAATACAGATGAATGCAGCTGAGGCTAAGCGTGCACTGTGTGTGCGCGCGCGCCGAGTCTGTCAATTGAATTCAATGAAACGAGGCGATAAGGGGAAAATGATGCGCGACTGTCATCGATTACTCATACGCACCTACGTGCACTAGCTGTAGGTGTGTGCGTGCGCATTGCCTGTACCTTTAACGACGCCTGGAAAAGCTCGCATTAGGCGGCGTTACAGTTATCAGCTGCTGCTATACGCCGGTGACGGCGTCATTCGAATGATGAGGGGCGTTTTTTTACATTACAATCGACACCGCTGCACCGCGAGAACGCGAGAAGGCCTATTAAAAATGCGTTTATCTTTCCTGCCTTGTCATACTTTAAAAAGGAGCAAACTGTCCATCTCGCTTTTCTCGCTCTGTGGCGGCAGCGCTGTTTTGCGCCGAGTTGACGCCGGAGAGCCGCGCACATAACTGTTTGCTCAATTAATGGTCGAATGAAGGAGAGATAGAGATCGGTAATTCTATTTTAGCCTGACGTAATACCGGTATCGAGTGCTGCTTGCATTTTTTTCAAGGTACCGGAGATATACCGACTTCGGCTCCCACCCTTTTTTCTTAACCGCGCGCTGCGGGATTAAGATGGGATCGCGAAAGAGAATAAAATAAATACCGTAATTATCTACATCTTCGAATTAAAGTAAACTGTCTATGCGTCTCTGTACTGTTATATATTTAATGCGGGGGAACTTGGCTAGCCACGCGGAGAAAAGTAGTGCGGCGAAACGAGTTGCCGCTGTCACCGCGAATGGGACAACAAAATATGATGCGCGCGTGCACCTCGTTTCGCGATTCGCGGCACTCAAAAACGTGGTGCCTAGACGCGCAGAACCTTCGACCCTATAGGTACACAAAACAAAGTGAGCGCGCGCATCATATTTCGTCGGCGCGAGAGATACCGTAAAGAAGGGGGACGGCCAATACCCTACGCGGTGACAGCGGCCAGTTCGTTTCGGCGCGCCATCTCGCACTGCGCTGAGTGGTAATTACCCTTTTCCGTGCAGAAATAAATTTAATCAAACTGCTCGGGGCATTGACTTGAAAAGTTCTCAACAACTCTCGGATAATAGGTATATTTTGTTATTTATAATAGTTTTAACCTACATTTCGAATATGTATTTGAATTGAAAGAGACAATGAACGATTAAAGATACATAAATTTTTGTAATTTTCGCTGTACGTAGGTATAGCGAAAAAAGTTTTAACTTAATTTCTAATACTTTATTTTCTACATTAAAAAAATGTATTATATGCTATTACAAAATATAGGTGTCTTCATTTAAATAATTAAATAGTACATTATGTAACAAGGGCAAAAAGTCGAATATTTTACGTACACCCGTAACAGTTTCACCTGAGGGAAAAATCGACTTTTTTCTCGAGTTACATATAGTACTTCATGCCTATCTCAACTGTGGCCACTTTTTGAATTGGAAAGCGGGACTAATGGACTGTTAAAACACAATCGAAAATCAGGGTTATTGGTAGAACTTGATGAAATAAAGGAATTAAATTCTGACTATTTTCTAGTGAAATTACTTTGTTCACGCTAATCATGTTTGCGAGCAAAAAGTTTAATTTTGGTCTCGCTTTTTAGGGAAAAAGTGGCCATTTTCGTTCACATGGGCATAAAAATATTTTGAATATAAGAAAGTTTCTACAAGCTAAAACTATATGTGCACAGACACCGAAGTGTTAAATTTTGCTTCACGTTCGTACGCGTTTTTACATTGAATTTTACGTATCTGCCATAAAAATGATATAAAACTTTAGTATAGTCAACGACATAAACATCTGATAGAAATAGGTTGAATTTTTTTGAAAGTTTCCGATGAGGTGAATGAAAACAAGACTTCGATCCTATGACATTGTAGTATTTCAAATAAATTCGATTGTATGTTTATGTCGTCGAGTGCATTAATATCCATAATTTCTTCTTTTCTTTTAAGGCGAAGCTTACCAATTTCCAATAAGAATCGCTTTTTTTTTTATAAAAGTTTATAATAAAAAAAATATTTTTATACTTTGTAGATGAAATAATTAAAAAAATTAACGATAACCTGATAATTTAAATACATTCAGTAACATTTCTCTTGAAATACATTTTGATTGCCAGAATCTTTTTCCGCCTTTGGTACATATATGCATCATTTGTAAAAAAATTCATAAAAATTCATTGATTAAACTCAACCTTTTGATATGATAACATGCTCCATAATTTTTTCTGAGTAGTGGAGACCTTCCTTAGTAAACTGAGCTACGTTTCGTATGAAAAGGTTGAGTTTAAGCACAGTTTATATATTTTGGAGCGAAGTCCCTCTATCCCCCAGTTAACCGGTTTCAATTATTTTATACTCCTTCATTTATTATTAGATCAACATAAAACTCTGCATGGATGTTCTATTGGGTCCCAATGGTGCATTGAATGAATGTTGTAACAATCGATCAAGTAATACTTAAGTAATTATAGTAGTATAATTTCATATTCATTTTTATGGTCTTCATCATCGTTTCACATCATGAATTTGCATTTATTAAAGTTAATATTTTGCATTTAAGCATATCGAAGTGCATCTGGTTGACCCAAGTACATTCGATACATCCAAATGGATTCGATGCATCTAAATGCATCCATTGCATTAAAGATCACCCGGTACATCCGTCACATCCAACTCCATCCGTTGAATCCACGTACATCTAGTACAGCCAAATAAATAAAAGTGCATACAAGTTTATCTTATCCATCTGCACCCATCCTCATGTGTTCACGTCCATCAGATGCATCTACATGCATTCAAGTGCATCTAATGCATCTAAATACATCCATTTTATACAAGAGCATCTGATACATATTTGGGGCAAAGTACAACTAGTCCCCAGTTTTAGATTTCTATTATTGCAATATTCTCCGACATTATTTGTCGGATTTACGTGAATTATCGCATGGATGAAACTGATTCTAACATACATTAATGTTGATTTTTATAACTATAACCGTACCTCAATACAGTGAATATACGCAGAATCCCTCATACTTATACGGCCATTAAGACGTACATCACACACACGAATATAAATATACCTACACACCCACTTATACGCATGTATGCATACATACGTACGCAACTACACATACACAAACGAACGTATATACATACACGCACATACATTCGTATAAACGAACGTATACTCAACGGCATTTTCCACTGTCTCGAACGTTTTTCAAATTTTTTAAATCTTTTAATACAAAAGCTCATAAAATAAACAAAATACAAACGCAACCTATCACATAACAACATTTGAATAATTTGTAAGACATTTGAGACAGTTAAAAATACCACAGAGTGTATACACACACATAGCCATACACATGCAAACGCACGTATACACGCACACATACGCACGTCTATATCCACATATATATATATATACATTCAATACTTACGAATATACGCGTAGGTATATACATGCAAGCTAACATGCGAACCTTGTTCACTATTAAATTTGCTCACATGCAAACACGCGCATGAATGCACATATATGCAGAATGCACACACGCATACGAATATACGCATTCATCCACGCTCCACATATGCACATGCGCAGAAACGTGTACTTACCCACACACCCACACACGCAAACATGCACATGAACACATACATCAACGCACGCTCATGTGGATTATGGACTAATACACACTCGCATGCGAAAATATAGGTACATCACGCAATCATGTGATACTTACGCACTCGCACATACATACACAAACATACTCAAGCATGCATCGGTACGTACACACATGAGCAAACACAGGTAGTCAGATATATACACATACACACACACGCATACGTGTGGATGCACACACACACGTTAATGTACTATTCTCAACTTAAGGTACTAAGTATTATTCAATAGAATACATACTGAAGCTAGAGTTTTGTACGGAACTTCCAGATCCAGAAGAATCAATTTCATTTTTTGTTCAATTAAACTACATTGTATTTCAAGGAACAAATAATTGAAAAAGATTTGTTTGGAAATTTTAAGTTGAGAGGGCAGATACCTGGAACATTTTAAAAATATTCTTCTTTAAGGAGAAAAAATATTATTTCCGCATACAACGCAATAATATGATGACCTGAGGACTCTAAATTGGAGAAAAAGTTTTTTTTTATAGTGAATAACGCTATAAAATCTTTTTCGAATAAAATACAAAATTGAAAGATTTAGAAAAATGGTCCAATAAATATTTCGAGTCTGCGCTAGGCCAATACTATTAGTATACTGACAAATCAAAATGTTCTATTTATTATTTCGTTATTGTTTTAATGTAATTTTTTATTTTGTTATATAAACTAAACGGGACATTTTCTATAAACTTTTCCAAGTTGTTCGTAAAAACTAAACCGAGGTTTAGTATAGGAGGTAGACCGAGCTGTTTTTAACATTTTTAACACTTCTGTTAACATTTTTCTTTACGTTTCTGCGATGATTCTAAAAAATTTCACGTATAGGTTAGACAATTTTTTTAATAGATTCAAAGATAAATATATAAGTGGCTAAGACAGGGTCGGCACTACTCGTCTGGATAGTCTGGAAAAAACAGACCTCACTCATGAGTAGGTATGGAAATTCAAACCTCAGAATCATAAAAAGATAATTATTTTAATTTTTTAATTTTAACTCAAAGAAAACAATTATTTATTTAACAGTAGATTTAAATCAAACCATAAGCTATAAACCCTACTAACCCAAAGACAACAATTTTTAATTAAAAATAAATGTTAAAATAACAAATCATAAAATTCCACTAACCCAAGAACAACAATTTTTATTAAACAAATAAGTATGAAAAATAAAACAAAAGTACGTAATTTCAACTATCCCAGAGGCAGCAATTTTCAATTAAGAAATGTTTAAATACAAAAACCATAAAGAATAATCCTTACTAACCGAAGGACAGCAATTTATAATTGAAAATAAATGTTGACATAAAAGATATAGGGGAGACTTGCACAATATTTTGGCTGTAACATTTTAATTAATATGTAGTGGAAAATTAAAATTAAAATATGGAATGTATTTCTTGAATGGACCTTTCTTAAGTAAATTTGAATGAATTATTAATAAAAATAGAAAAATCATATTCTTTGGATTTGAAAAAAGTTTTGCCCTGTACCCCTCACTATGCAGTGTTAGTAATAAGTTCTGGTCTTCATGATTAATAATAATACTAAAAACACATTCACATGTTGGAGAATAGTATTTTTATTAAAAATATATACTTTAGCATATATTAGAAACAAAAGAATACTGGAAAAAAGGTACTGGACAAGAAATACATTTTACCAATTTATACATAATATTGCGTGAGGACAAGGAATTATCGAGGCACCGAGGTCTTTTTAACAGATAAAGGTTTAAATAGCATGTATAAATTACTACAAAGACACGAATTTATCCGTACAATAAGTAGTGAGCTCTCAAAATTAACTTTTGACGTTGGCAAGATTAGCCTAACGGTTATTTGTCCGAACAACTTTTACAGCTTCGAATTTAAAACAAAGATCTCGGAGTATGTTTAATAGCACTATAATATGCAACAAATTACCATACCTAAGAGCTTGCAACTTACTTGCGGTACTGGGCAAATCCCCCCTAAACCTTACAACAACTTTCACTAAACAAATACGTTCAAATAATTAAACTGAATACCCTAAATCTAACTGTGTACTTCAAAGACGATGATTTCTAATTAAATAACGTTTAAATAGTATATCAACCATAAATTCTAAATCTAAATAATCCAGGGACGACTTATATTTACATTGAAAAGAAAGTTTTAAATAATGAATTCATAAACTGCAAACCTCACATATGCAATAAAAATTGTTGTTCTTGGGTTAGTGGAGTGTAAAGTTTATGATTTTTATTTCAACACTTCTTTTTAATTAAAATTTTCTTATCTTGGATTAGCAGGGTTTATAGTTTATCGGTTCATGCACCTCTACATAAATTTTTCCACAAGTCAACGCTCCCCCCGATCACGGCTTCCAGACATCGGTGAAAACCGTAGTGCCGCCCCTGCTAAGAGATCAATATTTAGCAGTGTCTGTCTTTATTTGTATAAATATTAAATTTTATTAGAAATACAGATCATTTTACATAATATAAATTAAATGATCATCGAATTATCATTAAGATTATCAAGTTTATAAGACCGTGATAATGTGCTGATTAAATATTAAAAATATTCCAGAAATGTTTTGTGCGGGAGCTGCTTAATGGTTAATATGAATACAATTATATTAGGATCAGTTCAAGCGCGATATTAGTCCGCGAGCTAATTATGGCATACATCAATTGAGAAAAAAACTTCCTAGACAGCTTGGTGCGATTAAAATCACGTGATAATATGCTGGTTAAATATTAAAAATATTCCGTAAAATTTAAATATTTTTTGATCCAACTTTAGGCTGGAAATATTATTGATTACCTTTGTCTGGGGGAATTATAGTATGATAGGTACAAAGTAAGTATAAATATAATTATAACCAGCAAACATTTTACGCTGTACGTCAATTGAGACAAATTACTTAGTTAGCTACTCTCTAAATCTGGAAGAGTGATTTTTGCACTCTTTTAAAGAGTGACGAGCTAAATCACTCAGCTTCGAATGACATTTCTGTACACTTCACTCGAATGGAGTGATACTTTTCACTCGAACAAAACGACTGGTGCTAGTCACTTGTTTATCTCGAGTGATCTAGTAGCTGCTACTGAAATCACTCTTTAAAGAGTGAAAGTTGTTATGATAGGTTTTGAAGTTAGGAATGTGCAGTATCCCGATAATTAATTCATCTGCTTCTTTTCAAGTATTAAAAGTTAATAAACTATATTTATCCACTTAGTTTACAGTAATATTCTTCATTGTTAAAACTTTATTAGGAAACTTTGTTTTTATACTCCAAGGTCTGATTGATCTAGTGGATTAAGAGCTGGTACAGTAACCTGACAAATCTAGATCAATTCCCACCAGAGTTGAATTTTTCTTTTATTTTCTATTATTTAATTTTTATTAAACTTATTTAATATTTTTAAAGTAGTTAGAAAGAGATAGTGATAAAAAAGTGCAATTAGTTACACAATTTAAACTTTATAGAGGTATTTTTTTCACTCCAACACAAGTGATAAATCACTTTTATCGAAAAGTGAAAATATCACTCTTTTGAAAAGTGGAGAATCACTCGAAGCCGACTGGCTCACTTATCATTTTGCCAAAGAGCGAGAAATCATTCGACTCGAGTGAACAATCACTCTTCCAGTTTTAGAGAGTATGGTAAAGGACAAATACCATTTAAATCAATCGATATTTTCTGTACCAAGAATCTCAATTTTCGATAAATTTCCTTACAAACGAATTGCAAATAAGCAGCCACGCGTCCGGACGTGGATACACACAATCGAGCACCGAAACATTGTGCGCGAGTGAACACAAGTGTGTAGTGTTATCTGAACTAGACGTTCTTCAAACGCCCAACAGTCAATATTAAAAATGTTCGCAGAAGAATATTTGTCATGAGCCGTCGTATTTATATTTATGACTTTCCGGTTCTCGCCGACAGGCAAATTATTCATACAAGCCAAGGAAGGAAAAGGCTATATATTGACGAGGCAAAGGAGAGCCAAGGAGCAGATCCACATAGTCCGGAGAGCGAATATGAAACTACTGGCGAGAGCGATTGTGAGTCTGCAGCTGGCGGCTGCGCTCGTGCAGCTGCAGTCGGCGCGCGCCTACGACTCGGGCGCATACAAGGATCCGCATTACGCCGAGGGACGCACCACCATGGTCCACCTGTTCGAGTGGAAGTACAAGGACATAGCTGAGGAGTGCGAGCGCTTTTTGGCTCCCTTGGGATATGCTGGCGTTCAGGTAGACCAACTAACTGGAATTTAAAATATCTTTTTGAAACTCCGTGTGAGAAGCTCGGTTTCTCATGCGTGGATAGCGTGCGCGAAGTGCCCGATTTACACATTTTCACCGGAGCGTGCGCGAAGCATTTTGTTTCGCGCACGGTGTGTGAAGACAACCATTTAGACGCAAAAAAACTGTAAGTATCTATTTATAAAAATTGAAAAATTTGGAAAATTTTAGAAAAAATTGGAAAGTTTTGGAAAAGATTGGAAAAATTTCAAAGTTTTGCAAACGAACGGAAAATTTTTTAATTAATTGACATGTGTTGTAAAAATTGAAAAGTTTAGAAGGAATTGAAAAGTTTTTTAAAAATCTAACATTATTAATTAATTTATTTTGGATTTATAATTTTTATACCAATTAAAAATTTTTTTTTAATGATTTATAATTTGTTTTGCTGGGGAGCTCCACCTTTCACCCTGTTCGGTGTCCCGACCTCCCACCCAGCGCCTCACCCTGTCCCCATGCCATGCTCATATAATTTTATTTTACTCTTCTTTCGTACATCAATATTTATGAAGGACGTAGCCTGTATCAGGTACCTATTTGAGCTAATATCCTACAATTCACGTGCCTCTGGTACTCGACCTTCTCACACTCGTTTCAAAAAATAGTATGTGCATTGTACACAATGTACTATTCCATCACTGCGATTTATAAAGTATACATTTATTTTACGCTGAAATAAATTATTTAAAATTGTATATATTATTTAATTTATTTATCAATTATTAATATTTTTTGTTAAATATATATATTTAATTAGTGCATTTTAACAAGTGTTGTTACTTATCAAGGTGGAAAGGTACGCAGAAATTTACATGTATTTCAGAAACTTTGATTCGCTTTATCTCGAAACTCAATATTTTGAAATTCAAAATGTTCCACGTGTCTCATTTTGTAACCACTGATCTAAAACTTTACACACAAGTTCATCGAAGCGAATCAAAGTTTCAAATACATGTAAATCATATGGGATCTCTTCAACTGAAACATTTTTAACTTTTTCTTCGTAAAATGAGTATTTAAAGATTTTTTGACATACTCTTCTCACATATAATACAAAATAGAATAGATAATCAAAAATTTGATTTTTTTTCAAATTTTTTAGTACTTTCACACCTAAAAGGGTTTGATAACCCTAGAGGCACAGAAAATATATTTAAGGGGGATCTCTACTAATTCCCTTAACATCGTTATTAAAATACTAAATATTTTTAAGTTTCTACGTATGTTTGTATAACAAAAAGAAAGTTTTTATGGAAAGTTTCGGCCTATTTATCTCTATACATATTGACTTACAAAAATAATTTCTTCATTTTTCAGTAAAAATGATGTAGTTTGTCAACATTCCTTGTGCACACATAATTTTTGTACAATCTAGAAAAATATGTACTTAATTTTAATACGAATTTGAAAATATTTAGGCATTTTTATCAAAATTGAGTGAAAGTAATCGTAATTAAAAATCACATAATTTTATAAGTACTTACTTTTTATAAATATTTCTTATAAATAAATACTTTTCATTTAATCTAGTTTTCACGATTCTCCCCAGGCGATACATACATTTTTTCAGGTCCCGAGATGAATATGTCCTATTAATTTCAAAAGCTTGTGCGTGTAGGAAAAATTAATAGTAAAAAAGGCGTAAGTCCGAATGGTAGGGTTCCCCCTTATGTTTAGCAAATTATTTTATAAAGGTAATTAGAAGAAGCCATAAACTATTTTTGGGAATGTAATGTATTCTTTAAGTATAAAAAACTATATATTTTAATTTTCAAGTATAAAATGGCGTCGATATACACCTATTTCGTAAACCTCTATTTGACGTGGTACAAGGGTGTATACAATTTCTGACGCACAGATTGACATAGAATTAGAAGAAAACATAAATTGTTATAATCTTCATGGTCTAAATGCATTAAACTTTGCATTCAAATAGGTTAATGAATTTTGACATATAGATAACAATAATTTTAAGACCAGATTTATAAGTACTAAAACTTTAACCGTGCATTTTCTCGTTATCTTATTTTATTTTTTAAATTTTGTTTAGACAATAACCAAATCTTTTAAAAAAGTATTAATAAAAGTTTTCAAAAAGCTGGATCATTTAAAAGACTGAAACTTTTTCTTTAATTTAACGGAAAAGTAGACGGTTAAAGTTTTCGTACAAATCAAAAGACGTCAAATTATCGTCGGGAAAAGATTTTCGCTCATCGCATAACGTGGAATCGTGCACGAAATCATTTCAATAAATAAGGTATAATAATGGTATTTAATGTGACGTGCAGCATGAAGACTTTGAGGTTTTACAACGGTTAAATTAAAGATTTTAAACTGTCCCACTAAAGATAAAAAGTGTTACCTTATACTTGAAGACATACATAATGAATCCTTCAAAAAGAGAATGTCGGTTTATCGATTTGAAGGAATTTGCTAAACTTTGGAATTCATTTTAAGACCTCCAAGGCCGAGACTTCACTTTATGCCGATCTAGCCCCATAAACATAATACGAAAGGAACTGTAGAAACATTATCAAAATTGTGGTCCTTTCTTGTCGCAAGGTATCTCCGATTAACGAGAACCTGATACTCCCGAAGCGGCCCTGGTACGAGCGCTACCAGCCGATCTCCTACAAGATCATCACCCGGTCCGGCAACGAGGAGGAGTTCAGAGACATGGTGGCTCGCTGCAACAAAGTCGGTGTGCGCATCTACGTCGACGCCGTGATCAACCACATGACCGGTACCCACGAGCCTGCCGTCGGCACGGGTGGCTCAACCGCCGAGCCGAGTAAGCTGCTGTACCCGGCCGTGCCCTACGGGCCCGAGGACTTCAACCATCCCTGCGGCATCAACAACTACGGCGACGGCAACGAGGTGCGCAACTGCGACCTGAGCGGCCTGCACGATCTCGACCAGGGCAAGGATTACGTAAGGGAGAAAATCGTCGAGTTCTTCGATCGGGCCGTCGATCACGGCGTCGCCGGCTTCAGGTATTTACGCGCGCGTGGACGTGCATTCCTCTTCTCGGGTCTCGATGCAGTGCAGCACGCGCCGCTTGCGAGCGCAAGCGGAGTCACCTGTAATTACGACTTTACAGCTCAATTATAACGTAAAATATGGTTCCATTAATGTGGGCTCGTAAAGCTGATGGGTCAATTTTACGAGAATGCTCGTGTGGCTCTTCGTACAATATTCGTCGCGCCGCTGCTGCTTTTCTTGCATTTTTCTTTTGGGGGAAAATATTGATTAAGAATTGACGGATTTTTAATGCTTCGCGCGCATGCAGCTTATTTGTAAGATAAATCAGTTTTATGACGAAGTTAGTCAAAGATGCGAGTATGTGTTCGTAAGTTATTATTTCGAAGAAGGCCTTTTTCGCTTGTCCGAGGATTTTATTATTGTAAATAGCAATTATTCCGTAAAAGTACCCGTCTCTTATTACGTGTAATCGCGCACTTGAACTTGTCGTGTCGAACAAAAAGAGATTTATTATATTTTGATAAGATCTTTGAGAGAGTATAAATAAGATTGGTGTAATTATAAATCAGCTGTAGAAATATTTTTTAATTAAATCCTACGAGACTAAAATTAATTAAATAATTGATGACAAAAATATATGAATTTTATAAAAGTTGAGACAAGGTACAGGATCTATATACAGACAATGATTTATCATATCTTTCGAACGGGTCAATTTTTACTATACTATTCAAGAACATATTTCAGAGGGTTAGGATTTTTAGGCTCAAAGATATTTCTACTTTCGTAGCAATGCCTATTTTGTTAAAAATTCAATAAAGGTGCAAGCTTTAATGCGAGTCCCGTAACTTAACAACTTTAATTTATAGACTTTTCAATGACTTTTACAATGTATTGGCGTTTCAGATAAAAATGCACATAATTGACACATGAATTGAGTTTTTTTATAGAAAAAATTAGGTATTTTCATGAAATTCTTTTTCCTCTTTAAGCCGACGCTTCATTTATTTCGAATTTTCAAAATAAAATTGAAATCTCAAGAAGTTACAGCCAAGTACCTTTGAATGACGTCACATTCATGTACCATCAATAAGTACCACTATGTGAAATGTGACGTCATCAGCATGCTTGATGCGCTGTAACTTCATTAATAAAATTCAATAAGTTTATGAATAAAGTAGCACATAATCTATCGAGTCAAGTCGTACAAAAGTTTCATGGAAATACCCAATTATGAATTTTCGAAGTTTGATGACTTCTTTAATGACATCCTTGTTAAGAAAACCACTACTGGCGGTTACCCACCTGACTGGTGGTTAACTACATATCTAACATACTCAGCTAAAGAAAAAAATTCTTACGGCCTACATTTGAGCACTGACCAGAATTCAAACATCATACTTTATACAATTTGAATTTAAAAATTAATAGTGTTGAATTAATTTAAAGTTTATAGCATAAAAGTATTAAATTTTTAAAAACTTTGTTTTGAAAAAAAACTTACCCATTAAACTAGAATTCGAAACTAAATCGTGAAAAACACCACGACAACGATTTTTAATAGTACTGTCTTTAAATGCCACATATATTTTTTATATAGATTGAATAACTAAATTTTTATACTCTTTGAAATATTATATTTATTATTTTTTATAAAATATAAAATCTAGTTGATTCTATTTCTCTAGTCCTCAACTCAAGAGTGCATTTTATCGAGTATATATCAGGAAGTATCTAGTAACATAAGCAACACAGATGTTCCATCTGCTGTTAACCTTTGCTCAGTTTCCAAAGAAAAGTCATGAAAAATGATACAATCGCAAAACCCCCAATACAGTCCTACAATACGTACAGCCAAGTCACATACCCAAAAGCACCAGCCTTTCGAACAAAGGAAAATATTTTCGCACATGCTCGCAGGGTCGACGCAGCGAAGCACATGTGGCCCGGCGATCTCGAGAGTATCTACGCGAAAACGAAGAGCCTGAAATCCGAGGTCTTCGGCCAGAGCGTCCGTCCCTTCATCTTCCAGGAAGTGATCGACCTCGACGGCGGCGAGGGCGTCAACAAGTGGCAGTACAACAACCTCGGCGACGTGATCGAGTTCGTGTTCGGCATCGTCTTGGGCCGGTGCTTCCGCGGCTGGGAGTCCCTCAGCGGCCTCGAGCACTGGGGCTTCCAGGATCGCGGCCTGTTGCCCTCCAGTGACGTCATCGTCATGGTTGACAATCACGACAACCAGCGAGGACACGGCGCGGGCGGCGACGCCATTCTCAATTACAAAAATCCCCGGCTGTACAAGGTGTGCGACCAAACAAAGCTCCGCTTTTTTCTCTCTTCGAGTTTCTTTTTTGTATATTGCTTTTTGTAGTGGGACGATTCGACGGTATTAGACTTATGACAGGCTATTGTACGACGTTGTGTGCATATCGTTTTCATTTGCATTTGCCGATCACGGGTATTTTTGGTCATCTTATGTTTGAGGCTTAAAATATTTTGAGAAACTGAATTATTGAAATGGTTTATGAAAGAAAACGTTGAAAAGAGATGACGTAATTTCCAATAATATATGGCAATATCATGTCGATGTATAATTAATTTAGTACAATATTGAATTACTACTAGAGGCACGCGTGCTCTGTTTCTCACTTATTAATTATTTTCAAATAAAGATACGGAATACTTAAGAAAAATGTTGTGAATAGCATTTCAAAGAGCATTGAAATGCTAATTTTTTAGCGTGCAATAAACAAATGAATTTAGAGTCATGACTCGCGCAGAATAAAAGGCTATATTCAAACAAAAGGGTGTTTCAGAGAAGTCCCTTTAAGACATTAATTAAAACTGAAATACAAACCGTAATTATTTCTCGACTACATAAAGCCGTTGTAATGACCATTTCTCTTGGTAGCACGTATCTACATAATAATAATGCTGCTACTACCTACCTACCAGGCGGCATGTCGCGTTAGTAGCGCATAAAATTCTTTCTCAGCCTTTTCTTAATCACGCCATAAATTGCCTCGAATTTTTCACAAAAACGAATACTTACGCACGTATGCGTAAGTATTCATTGCTGTGTAGCTGCTAACACAAATACCGCGTGTTTCATAATCAAGAACATCGATAAATTCCAATAAAGCATTACTTTATGTTATAAATATTCAGGGTTGGGGAGTAACTAGTTGAAAAGTTACAAGTTAAGTTAAAAAGTTAAAAGTTAGTAACTTTTAACTTAACTTAGTTAGTTTTTGCAATCACTAAACTTGTAACTTAACTAGTTAATTATTTTAGAGTAACTTGTAACTTTTCAACTTTTTTTTATAAGTTACATTAAAATATAGTCCAAAAAGATCGTTAATTTTATATATACAATAATTAATAAAACATCATTAAAAATCGCTGCTTTTTATAATAATTAGTTTAACTACGGTGATATATTTTATTTACCTTTGAGTTAAATCAACTCTACAAATTTCTTCATTTTAAACTTTATGATAAAAAGGTTTAAGAAATATTCTTAATTTTTAAGTTTTTACGCCAGGACAATTTTCAAACTAGTGTGTTTTTAAGCATTAATGAAGAATATAGCAAAAAAAATATTTATCTTTTCTCAAATCTGAGGAAAATAAAATTTTGAGTGATCGGCATCCTTAAATAAATAAACTTCCGAAGAACTATGAGATTTTTATATTTAAATCGAAAGTTTTATATAAGTTTTATAAGGTCGTTATTTCTTGATATTCGAACTTAAATATAACAATTTTACAATAATTTATTTACATGTTAGAATACGAGAAACGTTTATAATATGAAATGTACTTCAAGAGTGAGCAAAAATATTTTGATAATACAAAATTGGATATCGCATTAAATACAGAATGCTTTGACAAAAGTTGTTTCTTGAAAGATTATAGGGGAACTCACCAATATATAAATTGAAAAATAATCTAAACTTACAAAGTTACAGCCTATAATTTAGACTTCTCACGAAAAAACTTACAAAAATACGTATCAACTTATAAACAATTGGCTGTAGCTTTACAAATTTTGATTATTTTTTAATTGTTATATGAGTAAGTCCCTTAAAATCTTTCAAGAAACAAAATTAGGTCTTTTTAATTAAAATCAGGTGAAAAAAGAGATTCGGATCTTTTGTCAACTCGAACTCTAGTTGACGTATATCTAATTTTGCAATATCAAAATATTCATAAAAGAAAATCTGTTGTCAGTTGAAGTACCCCTCTTTCATAATATAACATTTATCATATTATAATGTGTAAATAAATTAGTACATACATTTTTATATTTAAGGTTGATTCTTGTGAAAGAACTACCTTAAACTTCATTGTAAGAAGTGTAAACGTGTGTCTATTATCGGTCATGGGCAAGCACATTCAAGTTAATTATTAATATTAATTTTAATTTACGTTGTATCATCAAAATAGAAACAAGCTAGAAGAACTCATATATGTTTTACAAAAATAAAATGCTAGAGAATAGAAATGGTTTACGGAAGATCTCAAAATTCTTTGACAACTCAATGTTTGTTTTGACAAGCTAATCTCAAACTATTACAGTTCTAGAGAATTAGGATAGACGTGTACGTTTGAATTGAAGATATCGTTTCCTTTATAATTCAATTTGTTTTGTATTCGGGCATCATTTTGATTAAAATTCTTGGATTTGTTTCCTTTTGCTTACCTTATTGACTCTGTAATATCAAACTACTTCCAATGAATATTATTAGAAACGCGAATTCAGTATATCTAACCCTTATTGTCTTTATTTTTCTTTGTGCGACCGAGATAATAAAAATTCATTGTATGTATAAATGTATTCAAATATATTCCCCGTGCTTTTGGCAAAAAATGACACACAATGTATCCACAGTTTAATCGAAAACTATTATTTTTTACGATTCCGATCGATATTAACAATAGGTTTAGTGTACTAATTGCTTGTGTGTAAAAGAAAGTTTTCGTGACATAATTCAACAAAAGTCTGGCATATAGTCTAGCTTATAGTCTGGGATCGTCTTCGTAGCCAGACTTTTACAAAACTTTGTGAGCCAGACTTTTGCCAGACTTGTCCCAGACTTATTTTTTTACACTTGCACGTAGAGCAATTGCTAACAGACGGTACTACTGTGAAGGTCGCTAGTTTCTTTCTAGGGGAATAATCTCTAGTTCCTAGTAGGGATATCCTACTAGACACTCCAGTTTCATAGACTAGAAATCCTAATTTAATTTATAGATCTTTTTTGTTTTACAGAAAACAGTGTGTACCACATTTTATATTTCACGTGTGTATATAAGTCTGTGTATAAGTGTGAAAGCCTATCTAAGAAAAAGCTTGTTGATAATTTAATATTCGCGGCGTGCGTGTTAAATCTCTTATAATATGTCCGGCAAGGACGATTTTTAAATCTCATTTTGAAAATAATAATAATTGGGTTTTAATAAAATTAACTTTCAAAATAACTTTTAACTTTTAACTTTTCAACTTAACTTAACTTTTAACTTTTTAACTTAACTTAACTTTTAACTTTTTAACTTAACTTAACTTTTAACTTTTTAACTTAACTTAACTTTTAACTTTTTAACTTAACTTAACTTTTAACTTTTTAACTTAACTTTTAACTTTTTAACTTAACTTTTAACTTTTTAACTTAACTTTTAACTTTATTATTTTTTCAGTTAATAACTCTTAAATAAACTGAATTAGTTTTGACTTTGATTAACTACTAACTTAACTTTTTAAAAATTAAAAAAGTTACCCAACCCTGCAAATATTTTAAAAAACTGTCTAATGGGTTCAATACGCGCTGTAATAAATAGTATTTATTTATTTCTAATAAAGTAAAATGTACTTATAAGAAATCAACACTTTTCCGAAAATCGCCAACAAATCCAAATAATAATCCAAATATATCTTAACGCTTATTTATTTTTCTTTGCAAAATAAAACTTAAATACTGTATCATCAAATAATAGAATAATTGTAAGCTTCGAATTTCAAACATTACTATTTAAATTATAGTGAAAGTGTAACATACTCTTCTTTTTCTGCAGATGGCTGTAGCTTTCATGTTGGCTCATCCTTACGGACATCCGCGCGTCATGAGCTCGTTCAACTTCTCCGATCCGTCGGAGGGTCCTCCGGCCGACAAAGACGGCAACATAATCTCGCCCAATCTCGTGAGCGGCGACGTCGCGTCGGGCAAAGACCCCGAGCTGTGCGGCAACGGCTGGGTCTGCGAGCACCGCTGGCGTCAGATCTACGGCATGGTCGGCTTCCGCAACGTGGTCCAGAACGCGACGCTCACCAACTGGTGGTCCAACGGAGAAAACCTAATCGGTAACAATACTAATAATGAATTTGCCATGTGTCCTACCCTGCTAACACTGCATATGTTATTTAAAAGAAATTGTATACTTTTTGGAAAAATTACCAAGCGGTTCTATAAATAGAATCGATGCAAAACTTGAGTCTCGTCTCAAATGACCGTAATTATAAGCGGATAGTTTTAGTAGAATCGCGTAAAAATGTTTGTATTACAGGTTCATTGTTAAAGAAAGAGGCTGATGATCCGTTGACAAAAATATTTAGAAACTAATTTTTAAATAATAAAATATATAGTGTTGGGATTTAAAATGGTAAAACAGGGTTACGCTTTATATTACATTAAACTTTCCTTTTTTTTATTTTCGCAGCATTTTCACGAGGCAACCTCGGCTTCGCGGCTTTCAACGGTCAATACGGCTCCGACCTGAAGCAGAATCTGCAGACTGGTCTGCCGGCCGGCGAGTACTGCGACGTCATCTCCGGTAGGAAAGTCGACGGAAAATGTACCGGCAAGACCGTCATAGTCAAGGATGATGGCACGGCCTACGTCGAGATACTTAAGGATGAACAGGACGGCGTGCTCGCGATACACGCGCAGGTAATCATTACGGTATACGCTAGATATTTTATTTCTCTTGCTCGCCATGTGACTGTCCTTTCAACGTACTATGTGTGAGAACCGATACAAGTATAGATTTTTAAGCACACAGTATGCACTTTCATGTAAAGATTAGGTAGCGCGCCACCAAAGCATAGATATATGTAAACTATAAACTTGTTTCTTTTATTAAATTCAAGGGCGCAAAGGGGCTAATACAAATACATATATCTAAGCTTTCGTGGCGACTTAAGTTTGTAAGATTTTTCATCTCAAATATTCCATTAATAATTGACGTTTTGTATAGTACTGTGTAAGATAAGATAATGAAAAAAATCCGAAATAATACAAAAATTAAATAGTAGGATTATTAGTTGTCTTATCCAGATTTGCACATTTCATGAGTGTAATATTAATGAGCGAATGTATTTGTTTTCAGACAAAGTTGTAGCAGCATCGTTCAACCTTCTGTACCAGCGAGAGTAAGCTATAGAGAAAGAACAATTCAGCATAGTATATACTTATGCCATGAAAACTTTTAATTGCTTTATTAGATTGTAAATGAGTATATAAATAAATGACAAATAAATTAGGATAAGAACGTATATAATAAAGATTAATTAATTAAAGAAAGGTGAAAGTGTAGAGTAATTTATTTTATTCGTCCCCTCTCCCAACGACCCTATAAGTACACTTTTCCAATCCATTGCATGAAATTTTGAACTTTTTCGCTTTTATTTAAATATATATTTTATTACAAATAGAAGGGGGAATGATTACAGTATGACCTATAGATAAAACATTACCCGTGCAAGGTTCACTTGAACTTCGATCTCGGATAAACAATAATAATAAAAATAACAATAACAAATAGACTTGAGTCAAACCAAATAACCAAATAGTTTTTAAATTGATGTAAGCAAATAGTTTTAGTTATATCGGAATAATTTGCAGGAAACTATTAGATTTCGTATTTTTTGCTCATATTTTAAAGTTATTTAAGTTAAATAATACGATGTATTGGTTTGAAAATAATCACTAAACTTGTCTTTATTTTGCAAATACGAAGGGTTATAACAATTTAGGTTACTTTTTAGTTAATTTCTTCGGACTTTAATTTCCATTATATCTTCTTTTAGCGCTTATGAACATATGTAAATTATGAATTAAATAAATCAATAGACTCATCGTGATGTACATGTAGGTAGTAAATACATATTTTCAATCCAATGCTACTTTACGCACTCATATCAGAATTAGGTTTTTACAACTCAGACATGAAATTTTACACTCCGGCGTGATCGCACAACAAAAGGGCGAATATTCAACTGGAAGCGCAATATTCAACGCCTGAGTTACAATAGTACTTTCCGACACTGGTGGGTACGTTGGCTTTTTAGCGCATAGGACGTTTTTCGCCCGAGCGAAGCGAGGGAGAAAAGTTACATGTGCTAAGAATCAACTTACCCCCCAGTGTCGAACAATATTTCATACTACGAGAGCCTAAAAATGATGTTAAAAAAAA
Organism: Gastracanthus pulcherrimus; assembly: GCA_949152435.1. NCBI lineage: Eukaryota > Metazoa > Arthropoda > Insecta > Hymenoptera > Pteromalidae > Gastracanthus > Gastracanthus pulcherrimus. The sequence continues at coordinate 4,444,220 of OX424574.1, read as the reverse complement.
AAAGTTGCGAGTTTTAGGTTACAGGGTATAAACATTATTTTTCTATGATTATACTCACTGTATTGAAAAATATAATGTTCACCACACGGGCGTAATCTTCACATCCTCATGTGATCGCGCGACACTCGGGCCGGTTGCGCCGGCCCTCGTGCACGTCGATCACAACTTGGTGCGTAAAGTTTAACTTTACGCCCTAGTGACGAACAGTACTATTTACATAAAAATTTCCAATAATGAATTGGATTCATTTTTTATAGGTAATAAGAGCACAATCACGTGATCACAAAGGTGATTGTTACTTACGTATAGACTAAAGTGTCAATTCCGTGGTCATAATAATTTTAGTATTATCATTTAAGAAAAATTGCATTCAACACATATTTTAATTTTTCTAGGATAAGAAATATGTATATTGACAAGGAGAGTCCACAACCTGCGGGAAGCGGTTTTCGATGATGTTTCAGGAAGTGGTTTCTGGTACCTAAAAATGATGCCTAATATAGCATCTGTAGTTTCGTCTCATAGGTCTTTGGGGTCTAGATATGACCTTTTTGATTCAAAATAGAGTAGTATATATTGGGTATATATATAGTAGATATATATTGGGTTTTGGGGCTTTGGAAACTGTTGAGGCATGTTATTTGAACATTTAACTCTAATACCTCGTAAATTTTTTTGAAAAAAAATGTACTCTCTGGATTTTAATTAAAGAAGTTCTAAGTAGTTAACAATTGGCAACTTTACCAACAGTGTTGGTAAAGTGGCCATCTATAAGTTCTGATGGTAAAGTCGTATAGTAAGTGCTTCGAAAAGTCCAAACTAGCCTAGTAGAGACTTCCTGTATGGGTCAATATTTTGGGATTAATATTAGGCCTAGGAATTTTGTAGAGCAGCCGTCGTTTTTATCGGCGTCGATTACTTTCTATCTTGCAATGCATTCGTATGGCCACTTTACCGATCGATAAACGTCAGCAAAAATTGCAATTTTAGCAACGAAAATAAATTCTACAGCAAAAACTGACGCATACATCTTAAAGTACGTAAAAAAGCTACAGTTTTATGTACCGTATGATTTTTATTTCGCTCATGTCACGCTGACAAAAGTGGTTTCTCTACGTGCATGCACTGCTAAGAAATCAGAGTTTTGATGCTTTCGCGCGTAAACATGACACTATCGTATAATTCGAGGGCGCTAACAGCGGGGTCACCGCGCCTCTAAACATCTATTGTCACAATACATATACTATAGGAGTTACGGCATCCAAGCATAACACATACATCGAGACCTCGTGTAGGTGGCAACATTACCTATATGACCACATTACCTGCACCCACCTTATTTTATTATAATTATTGCCGAGAAAAAATGTGTACTTAAACTTTTATCAATAGGTCTCAACATAGATTTATAAAAAATGTATTGAAAAAGTAGATTACCATACATTTAAAACATAAAAAGAAATTATGGTGCGCAAAACGCAACTGGACGTTATGAAAATACAGAATTGAAAAATATGACTTTAAAGTAAATTTAAAGTAGTAATAGTTAAATAAAAGTTAATTCGTAATTATTTATGATTCCTTTTTTGTTTTATGAAATAACATTTTTTTAGTCCACTACTGACATATGGCGTACATATTTAATTTTTTTGTCACGCAAATGTCAAAAAAACATTGAATTTTAGATAAAAACGAAAATATTTAAAAACATAAAAAAAAGCTTAAAGACAAGTTTTCTTGTGAAAACTCTTTCATTATTATGAAAAAGGGTTAAGAATTAGTATAAAAAAAAATAAAAAAATTTGGTTTTTTGAAAAGGCACGAAAATTATACGTCCGAAACGTCGGCCTTAAAATAAATTTAACTTGTGACGATCAACTTACTCCTTTTATTCTAAAATAAATTTATATGACTCTTATATTTGAAAAATAAAGACAAGTTTGAGTGATTATTGACTGAGTTGAGTATAGTCACTAACAAAATAGAAAAAATAATGTTCAAACCGATACATCGTATTTCTAAACTTAAATAACTTTAAAAAATGAACAAAAAATGAATACACGAAAAATAAACAGTTTCCTGCAAATCCTGTTTAAATATTAAAAATATTTTGTAGCATTTATCTACATTGTTTGATTAGATAAATTTTCCAAATTGCTTGGCGAAGGAAGAATATATATATATAGTTTTAATTTTAATTTCTTTTTATTTATCTGTTTAATTAAGTTTACCAGTGAATTTTAAAAGAAGAGTTATGCGCATCCAGTCGTTGAGAAATAAGCTAGCAGACTAGCTTAAATGCAATCTTCTCTGAGTACAAGAATGCAAGTGTTAACTGAAGTAAACATTTTTCATACGCCAATAGTCAAGAATGAAATTTTTTATAATAAAACTTTTGTTGGTAGCAGTCAAATTTACGACTTTCTGGCTCACGCCCAAAAATAATTTATTCACATGTTACCGCGCTGGCCAGTAGCAAAGAAGCAAACGCTATACGTCAGATAATAGCTGAAAGCCAAGAAGCATATTAACAAAGTCTATAGGCACCCGAATACGGAACACCAACGAAAGTCTGCAGATGGTGGCAGCAATCGTGCAGCTGCAGTGGACGCACGCCTATAACTCCAGTGTCTAAAAGAAATCTGCATTTCATAGAAATAGACGGTCGAGCCACCATCGTCCGGCCGTTTAGAGCGGAAGGGCAAGAACATCGTCGCGTCGCTGCTAGCGCTTTTTAAAACCCAGGCAACGAGGCAACCTCAATTTCGCCCAGGGCTGCGTTGTCCTCGAGCAAAACCTGCAGACTGAAGTCTGTCGGCTAGCGAATACTGCGACATCATTTCCGGACGGAAAATGCACCGGCAAAGCCGTCAGGGTCAAGGATGACGGGATGGCCTACGCCGAGATACTTAAAGATGAACAGGATGGTGCACTTACGATGCACGCGCAGGTAATTATTACGGTATAGGATGAAAGTTTTCCTTTACTTGCTCGCCAAGTAACTGCCCTTTCAACACATACGTGTGAGAAACCACGGAGAAAATTCTTTAAAGACACCTTATCATATACAAGTTTGCATTAAGATTATAATGTTTATGAAACTTTTCATCTTACAATTTAAATATTTTTTTAATGATGATTGGCACGTGGTATACGATACATTGTACGCTATAAGATAAAATAGTGAATAAAGTCATGAAAAATGATACACTAAGATTGTAAATTATTAATAACACCTGGGTAAAAGTAGGATAATTAGTGTAAGTTTTAGCTAGACTTGCAAATTGCAGTCGTGATTTTAATGAGCGAATGTATTTATTTTCAAACAAAGCTGTAGGAGCATCGTTCGACTTTCAGTACCAGTGAGAGCATGCTATAGAGAATGAACAATCCAGCGCAGTATATACTTTATTCATGAAAACTGTTAATTGCTTTATTAGATTGAAAATGAGTATATAAATAGACGAAACATAAATTAGGACAAAAAGAGGGAAAATAAAGATAAAATTGAAGGAAGGTGAAAGTGCGAAGTAATTTATTATTTTTTTTCGTACCCTTCCCCCATTGCCATCTCACGGCTTGCTTCTCTTACAGTTCCGTCAAATCGTCGTTGTAGTAACAAAGGAGATTAGGAATGTAGGTGGTGGAGTCGTCGGGAAGGCCCGCGGCGAGATAACGATCGCGCTCGTCGGCAATGCCGTTTTCTGTCAGAGACAAAGAGGGATCCAGGAGCTTTCCCTCGAACTTCCACGTGTAGGATGCGCCGTGTCGGTTGAAAATTAAAGCGCGCTTCTGAATCCGAGCGATGCTATCTTCCTCGCAGACCTACAACAGTATACATACACATACCGTCGTTTTTTTCACGAATAATGAACGCCTCCGCGGAAGCAGTGTCGCTTATTTTGGTCTAGTGTATGTGTCCGTGTGTACTGTACATGCAACGCCGCGATCATCTTCCTAGCAGATCCTCTACAAGGAAATACTTAGGATCTCGTGAAAGTGTACACATAACTTTCGCGAATCGGGAGCTAGTCGATTGTATTTTTTTTGTGGGAAATATGGATATATCCGTGTCTGCTATACCGATATAATTGCCCGCTGACCCGTTAGCACGTTGGTTACTCTGCAGGGTCTTGAGTTTTTCGTGAGCCAGCCTCTCTGGTACACTCTGTTGTTGAAGATATACTCGAGCTCCGACCAACACTTTCCCGTTAGATCCTTCGCGTCTATCGTGAAAAGAAATTCGTAGCAATCAGCGCAGGATCTCGAAAGAATTGCCTGTGCTTTTTTCGTCGTGAACAAAGTTTTGTGGCTTCAAAAGCGTTTTCGAAAATAATGCTCTAACAGTTTCTTAGACGATGAAAATGTAGTGGATACAGACTCGATCTACGAAAGATTATAACGGGGTATAATTGTAATTTCTCTTGCAGTCAGCGAGCAGTAAACGTACCGTTATGATTTTTGTACGTAGTAATTTTTAGGATACTTTTTAACTAATGTAAAAATAATGTCTCAATCTTCCGTACAATAATGACACGTTACATTATCAAACTAATTTTCTATACTACGCACTATAAGCGTGTGACGATTTTCATCATTGAAGAAAAGTCTCTCACGTAAACGCAATAAAACTATCTCTCTTTTAAATCTCTCTACTATAGTAAATAACTCTCAAAATATTACGTAAAAACTAAAATTCGAAAACGTAAAACGGAGTTTTTAATGATCTTTACATCAGAATATTTTCCGTAACCCAAAAAATACATCATAATAAAATTGCTTCGAAAGCGCTCATAAACACTCTCGAGGGTCCCCGAAAAATTCTAAAACAAGCACCGGCCGAGTGCAGTGAGCCGAAAATAATGCTCCCGAGCACGTGCAGCGCAGCCGCGGAGGCATATTTATTGCACAAAGTCCATAATAGTTTTACATAACTCCCCGCCCGCTAAGCTCCAAAAGTCCACAAAACTCCGGCATCGAATAAGCAATCCCTTATCATTAGATAATAGAGGGCAATAAGTAGAAAGAATCGTCGATTATCGTATTATCTGGCTGGGGCCTTTGTTTCGTACCGGGGGAACAATAATTCACGTCGTCGCGCTCGAGCGATCGGCCGCTGCAGCGAGAACTGCAGGCGCAACTGCCGTGGTCGGAGTAGCGGCAGCAGCTGTGGCAACCCCCCATAGCAACCGGCACGAACTTCGACTTTGCTCCGTCGGGTTTAGGACTGGCGTAAGGCAGGAGAATCTGGCGCAGGCCCGTGGCCGGCTCGACGTAACGCCTCAATCTTGCACCGACGCTGCTGCTGCTGCGCCGCCCCTTCTCGTTTACAAAATAACATTGACAGTTAGATAGATGATGGAGTCGTACGGGAGGAGGTTTTTCTCTCTGTGTTTGGTATAACCCGACGCGGGTTATGTACAGTGGACACAGAAGGGTTTTTGTCGTCGCGTGACAGGCGTAATTGGATAATCAATCAGATTTTACCGTGGAATTTTTCCTAGCCGACTTAAGGATTTTTATTTTAATTGTAAATTAATCAGGACAGTGAGCTAGGTCAGTGTGTAGTGACCTATAACACTTTTTAAAAATCTTGATAAAAAACAAACAGTGTTTACGAGGTATCTATTCTTGTAAAAAACATTTATGTTAAGTGTAATTTTGTACACTCGACTGAATTGGAATGTTGTAATAATTATAATAACACACCGAATTTAATGAGTATACAAAATTATACTCATCGTTAATGTTTACCATCAAGGTTGAAGTATATTTCTTTAGAAAAAAAGTCTAGTAAGTAAATCCGAAAAATCGGCTTTGCAATAAACTATGAATTCATATAATATGCTAGAAAAAATAAAATGCTTCTAACATCGATGCTTCGAAAACTAGACTCGCAAAGCTGATTTTCTCATAGATAATATTCCGCAGCATACTTGCTCCTCCATTTACAGAGGTTTTATTTACTCAAAGCTTAGCTCCGATAAAAATGAATCGAAGAACAAACAAATAAAACATTTTATAGCTCGTTACATAGAATGCAGCAAAAAAAAAAGTAAGGAGAAAAGCTCTAACCCGATCGTCGAACCAGTGGCTCACGTCTTTGCCCCCGTGGCCGATCAAGTACTTGCTAATCGGGCTCTTCGAGTTTCGCGTTACGTACTCCGTCAGGTCATAAACGCCGCCTAAGCAGGAGAGCCAGCAATCCTCGGGCCCGTTGTGCAGAGCCACCTCGGTCGGCAAGAAGTAAGGAAATTGCTCTTGCGATTCCGACATTGGGAAACGCGCGAGTTGCTTGCGCCTGGCGCTACACGAGTACATAATAACGAAAGGAAAGATTGATGCTATTAATTTTGATTTATGTAATCGCAGCTGCTAATTACGCTGCCGCGCCAAAGCTTGTATTGGACATATTTTCTTTTCTTTTCCTAGACGCGTGCATTCCGGGAATAGTTTTGCAGAAATGTGCTGCGAGAACGCGCCGGGAAAATAAAGAATTACGTAGGCACGACTTACCTAGTGCCTTTTAAAATAAGTAAAATATTTGATAGGTCCAGTTTGTGGTCTTATAAACGTAAAGTCAACTAAATATAAGGCTTTGATTTATAGCTTGTTAAGAGGGAAACGGAAGAAAAAAGGGGTCACCATGTAGAATATGAACAATATCCTTATTAAATACCGAGTTAAAGGAGCAAACACTGAGCATAATGCACTTTGAATGAAAAATAATTTTTTGTTATTGAGGTGACCTATAAATCGATCACAATTCGCATGATTTTGAGTCCGGAGGCCTTCCATTTGTTCACATTCAAGAGTCTTAAGTGTATTAGTGCAATTGAAGTATTAAGTACAACGGGAACGTCACTTACTTAAACCGTTCATGAGCATTTCCGTTTGTTCATCCTCAATAGCACATCAATCATCGTGCGACGCTACTTTATCGTGTCGCATCTTTGAAAAAATTTGATGACCCTTTATTGAATGCACAATGCAATTAAATTAAGCTTTCGACCATTAACAATCCATTAACGCCCGACTACTCAAGTTAGTGTAAGACAATATTTTTTTTAATACAATGCATATGTTGATTAAAAAGTTAATAAACATTTAAGTTTAAAAAAAAATACTTTGTGAAGCACAAAATACTTTTCAATCAAATTGTACACTGAAAATATGATGAAAATTAATAAAAACAATTTATATCTTTCACAATTTCTAACTAAAATAATGAAAATTACAAAAAATTGTATTCATAACAATTAATAAAAATTATCACGCAACAATATTTAGGCTATAATATCTAAAGTTTTTGGGGCATAAAGGCTGCAGATGATAAAAATCAGTTTAAAATGGTTTTATTTAAAATTTTCAAAAAATTCGATAGTTATTTATAAAAAATAATAATAATAAAAAATAAATTTAACTAAAAAGTGCTCCACTTAACCCGCCAACGCCCAGAATATCTTGTGCGGAACACGTATTTTAATCTCGCGTTAGATAGTAAACCAATGATACTGTACTTGTTTTATAACATATAGAGCAACAAATCACCATGCTAATTATTAAAATTTAGTTGAGTTAAGAGTTAAATGTTAGTACACTCGACGGACAAAACATGTGAATTGAACGATTTGAATTTTGTGGAAATCCAACGAGGTTTGCGAAAATGCGTATTCGAATTAAGGAAATGGCAGTATTTAAGAAAATGAAATCGTTCGAATTAGATGTTTTGTTCGACGAGTGTACATATGGAATGAAGTCAAATAATCGTTGGAAAAAAAATATTCTTTCATTGAGTCAAACAGAAACGTGCATGCTGTAAAATACATTCAAAAATAAGGTATTGACAATGGCTATAAATTGTGATGCATATGCTTAGGATTTTGAAGTTTTTATACCTAGTTAAAAAAAATTCAGTATGATTGCTTTTAAAGAAAAATTTATATGAACTTTAACAAATTTTTTAAGAGTTTAAAAGTGGCTTACCCACTTAATAACGTAGTTCGTGTTTTGATATTTAAGGAAGTGTAGACAATTAAGAAGATGAAGATATATTTTTGCGATATAACATAAAAAATAAAAAAGTGTAATTATTTTGAGTCAAAATTTTTCTTACAATAAATAGAATATAATCTAAGATAAGTCTTTTTTTATAGATAATTCACGTAAAGTTCACACAAAGTATTTCGAAAATAATAAAAGAATTAAAAAAAAAGTTCATAAAAAGCTTTTGAAGTGTTTATATTAGAAGTTCTAAAAAAATTCATTTAGACCTTAGTCATAAATATTTCGTCTCGAATGTCTGAATCGTATAGACATTCAAGAACCCTTTAAGGGGGTGGGAAAGAGTCCCATACGCGTTGCTTACCACGGAAAATGTTCAAAACAGTTTGTTCAATCTAGAGTAATTGTTAAAAATGAAGAAGTCGATAACGCAGATTCCTGTAAAAAAATTCAATTTTTCAAAAAGAAAACGGCTTACTTTGCCCTTTGCATAAACCCTTTATATAAACACCCACACTGTAAAAAATCGTTTGTAGATTTACAAAGGCAATAGTAAATCTATTACTAGTCTGAGAGTAGTAAAAAAACAACGCCACTGTAAAAACCCTACATTGAATGTTTTAGGGTTACATCGCCGTTGTAAATTCACAAACAAAATTGTACATTTACTAGTCTGAGAGTTGGAAAAAAGAATCCTACTTTGAGTGTAGTAATTTTACAGTCATTGTAAAGTTACAAAAACTTGTAAATTTACAAAAATCTAGTAAAAGATCTAAAATCTAATAAAAGTACTACATTCAGAGTAGTATTAGGTAAAAATGTTAGACGAATGCAAAAATTCAGTTTTACTCAAAATTTGGATACTTTTCGCTAATACAATAAGGGATAATCCCGAAAATATTTATACAGTCACTTGAAAGAAGAAGGTATAGCCGATAAAGCGTTTCATTCGAGTTGAAAGTGTGAAAAAATTAACCATCATAACCCCAAACATCACGGCTTACACCGTCGCACGTAAATTTACAACGTCGCTTGTAAATTTATAGTTTTCTAGTAAAACACTACACTCAGACTAGGACTTTTTATTTCTAACTCTAAGAGTAGTAAATCTACAAGAGGATTTTTGACAATGTAGTTCAATTTACAAATAATTCTGTTACTATCTGGATTCAGAATTAACGAACTCTTTTTGAATACTGGTGTTGTCTGGGGGAGCTGCTACTGTTTAATCTGAGTGCTATTCAATTAAAAGCTAATCTTCCCTATTTATGATTATATATAGGCAAATCCGCCGAACTGATAACTTTCTGCATCGAAAGAGCTTTGAAATAAAAATTGAAGGCACATAATTGGAAAATTGTGGGCACACTTTTAAAGCCATTTACGAAAAGAATTGATGCACGTGCAGTATTTTTACGAAACGGCATTTTTTGCCCATAAGAATAGCATTGTGTTTCTATATATACTTCTCTTTGTTTTTTAGTCAACAATAAATATTGAATTTTAAATCGATGATTTACAACACGGTTTAACTGCTGAATTAATAACTATTTTCAGAATTCCGGGACACATTTAAAGTGCCATACCTTTCTTTCAGAACGAGGCACACAAATAAGGTTCAACTCAGAGCTGTAGTTTAGGTTTAATTTACGTAAACAATTGGAATCAAACTGATAAATTAAATGACGTTCATGTTTTGTCAGGAAAAATAAAAAAAAATTTCTCTTCGGACATAACAATTTCGGCATTTTTTCATCTTTGTTCAACTTGGATCATCGAATAAAAGCCAAATATGAAGTTTATGATTTGCCAACATATTGCTAATAGTGTGTAGAAATAAAAAAATTAGTTGGGATATATATATTAAATAATATTAAAATGATCAACAGTTTTACAGTTCAGACACCAAAGGTTAAAAAAGTTAAATAAGTTTGGCATTATGTCCATATAAGTGTCCGAAAAATAAATAAAAAGAAAAACATTACCAATCACGCTTGTACGTAATTTAAAAGGATTTGAAACGGATTCGTTAGAATAACATTGCAATAAACGTTAATTTTTGAGATTCTCTTATACATAATCTCCTATATTTCTTTGAGAATATTCAAAACTTTTTGCCAACTAAATTCAAAAATTATTGTTATAGAGAAGCTTTTTTATTTAAATTAAATTTCCCGCAACAAGATGGACGAGAAACTAGTTCGATTTCCTACATGGCTAATAAGCATTTTTAATATTTTAAGAAGTTCACAACCAAAATGTATAAAATATGAAAAAGATCATCGCTACCATCTTCGACGTTAAAAAACAATATAAAATATCATCCCATACAAGGAGTAAAAGTGCATGAAGATACCTTAAGCAAAAACTTTGAGGTTATGATCCGCGGGGACTTCCTGGCCGAGTCGCTGCCCGTCTCGTGCACGCACACACGTGTGCGGCGTGGAGTTAGTTTCAAACGACCGTCGGTGATTCGTCCGGACGACGATGGCGCGAAAGAGCCGCCACCTGCGTTTGCGCGGATCGACCAGGGGAATGTCTTTCCTCGAGAAATTTCAAGGAGAAAGGCGAGAAGAGGACAGACAAATGGGCACAGAAGCCTAAGGTATACTATATAGCTCGCCGCCTCATACTATAATATATAAATCCGTAAGCAGCTTTCCGAACGCGTACCGTGCAGACTGTGTCTTGATTCGCAGGCAGCGAAGCTCCCATGCTTCTATCCTAATATAATGACCAGTGCGAATACTCAAAAGGTAAATTTTGCACAAACTATATAATATATAAGTCGAACGGTGCTGGCAGCGCAGCTGAGAGGAGGCCAGCCGCCAGCGCCGAGCGGTTGCGCGCGAATATACGACGCGATCTTCTCGATATCGAACGGCCAAGTCGAAATTCGCCCGTGTCAATTGTTCGACGCACACACACTGCTGACACTGGCGCGGCGGCGAGAGAGAAATGCACTTTGGAGGTTAAACCGAGAGAGCAGGGACCGAACAACTCGCTACTCGCTTCGCTTGCTCCTTTCCATAACGTTCATTAATCATTGTAGCTTTTGCTCGTGATTGTGTAATTTGAGTTTACTTTTTCCGATTGGGATAGTCTTCCATTTTGACTATTTCGCGTGTTCGCTAGTAGTAGATCTGCACCGAGTACTACTTGACACGCTATGTCGAACAAGGTCTGTATGAAGTCCTACAAAATTCAATGACTGAGTAATAACGTAGCTACTAATGTTTTATGCATTATTAACATGCGTTACGCCTACAAGATTCAAATATTTTGTTTATATCATTGTTTTTCAGAATGTATTGTCATATTTGTTTAATGTATGTTGTTTTAGAGTAATAAGAAATAAATGTCGAATAAGTCAAACATGTGCTTGAACTCATCAAATACATAATGAGTATTTGCTTTAATTGTAATCAAGTTGATTATTAACTGATTATTGAGTACAGTTCGAGCAAAACAGACCAAGAAATTTACATAACTTTGTCGTTAATAACTGTTTGTTTACAAAACAATTTGAGTATACAAAATGTTATTAATTCGGGCAAAAGAGAAACATTCCTTAAATGTCTCAACAATATTTTAAATTCTTGCTGTACAATAAATTTTAATTTTGATGTAACTAATTACTGGAATATTTTATTTTTTTATATTGGAATTATTTTAGACCATTTAATATTAAAGTTCATTTTGTAGGTTCAAGATTACAAGGATTCCTTGAAGACAAAGGTAAACATCGTGCATTACTTCTTTATTGTTTGTTTTTGTACAGAGAATGATAAATATCTTTTTCGGTTTCATAGGCGGAGCAATTGATCATCAAAGGATTTCCAGAAAAAATTGTCAAGCTCAATGAAATCCTTGAAACACCAGGTTTTTGTAATCGAGATCTAACGGAAGTTCATCAAGACCTAAACGTACCCATTCCAGATCCTATAATTATCAATCATTCCGAAGATGGACCGAATACTAAAAGACCAAAACTGGACAACAGCGTTGACCAAATTCCTAGTGGTACCAAAGTGATGGTTCTACCGAATGGCGCAGTACCATGCAATAAGCCGCTTTGCGATTTACTTCATATAGTCAAGCCATACATCAGACAACTCTTAGAAGATTCAAATCTTGTAAGTTGTTGTAGTATAAATTAATGATTCCTAAGAAGAACGTAACTTCTACATTTATACACAAAAGTTACGTCCTTCTTAACCCTTTGAAGCAAGAATTTTTCCTGAAAAAAACTTTATTTTTATATAATTTGATTATCAATATAAGAAATTTACTTAACAATTAAGAAAAATTAGATGTCCTTCTATACTTACAAAAACGTTACTAAGGTAAAACCATAAAAAGAGTAATAAAATTAAGCGATATCTCTTAAATAATATACAAAATCAATCAGTAACCTGAGTTACCACACTGCTTCAAAGGGTTATAGAGATGCCGGATACCGACATTGCAGATTTTCGTGTTATACAATGAATAAATGAGATTTTCAAATTTTGCGAACGTATGCAGTCTATGTATCACTAAGAATGTGCATACGTTTGTAAAATTTTATTAAAGTAAAAATTGACCGCATAAAACGAAAAATCGATAATGTCGGTATCTGGTTATAAGGTATAAGACTCCAACCTCCCCTTAAAGACCACTTACATCATTATCATTATCAAAATTGTAAAACATTTCTCAATAGTAAGGTTCTATAAAGTAAAACAATTATACTATAAATAAAAAATGTTAAGTTAGAAAAATAATAAATTTCATAAAAATAATATAAATCGTTTGTTTTAGCTAAAAATGTGGATTTCTTTCATGATTCCTAAAATAGAAGATGGAAACAATTTTGGAGTTTCAATTCAAGAAGATACTCTAGCCGAAGTACAAGCTGTTGAAAGTGAAGCTGCAGCATTCTTTGATCAAATTTCCAGGTACTAACATTTTTAATTTTAATTAGTTCAGTGTGTCTTTAAAGACTAATAAAATATTTTGCTTGCAGGTACTTCATTTCTAGGGCAAAAATGGTTAGTAAAGTTGCAAAGTACCCTCACATTGCAGATTATAGGCGAGCTGTTCAAGAGCTTGATGAAAAGGAGTATGTAAGCTTGTGGCTAGTAATGTGTGAAATCCGTAATCGATATTGTTCTCTGCACGATCTTGTCATTAAAAACTTAGAAAAAATCAAGAAGCCGCGTTCTTCAAATGCCGAATCTTTGTATTGAAACTATTTATTTGTGTGTTTGAACACAGTGGACACTGATAATAATAACTACATTTTGAATATGAATGCCGATTAGAAGGGAGTGCCGAGATCAGTGCTGGAGATTCACATTTATTTTTAAGAATCTGACAGTTTCACATATATAATTGCAATTAGTTTCTCAGTAACAAATATTTATAGTTGTAGCACGACATTCTTCTCTTTTATATAGCAAGTAAAATATAATAATGTCGCGCTTTAATTGTATATAGTATTAACAGATGATAATATACTCGGTACTCTTTTCAAGCTCTAGTTCAAGGAACGACTGAATCAAGAATCATTGTAAGTCGTATATACTTCCGCATGACAATGCACTACATGAGAAATATGTGCAACTGGAAAAAAATTTTAAACAAGTGATAGTTACTTCTGTTAACAATTTTAGTATTGATTTATTATACTGATTTATATATTTGGCTAAGCCGTTTAAAATGGATAAACTGTATGGAAAAGTGTAGATGAATGCTTTGTCGTATTAAATTATCAAACTGTATTTTTTGTAACAGTCACATGGACTTTTTTATTTAAGAAATAATATAAAAATTCATTCAACCAAAATCTCAAAAGTTTAATGTATATTAGGAAATCTAATTATAATATACTAAATATTAATTTCAGATTTAGAAGTGATACATATATAACTACCTACAATTAAATATTATATATGAAATCTTTGAAGTTTGTTCTGTAATGAAATTATGTGTTTACCTTCCCGGTTGCAAAAGATCGATAAAAACCGATAAAACTAGGTGTATTCTATAATATTTTATGAGGTTTCTACACCTTTTTCTTATAAATTTATCAGTTTCTATCAATCTTTAGCAACCGAGTTTAATATATTTGTTTTCAATTGATAATTTGAAGAATTCTCGTTCTTTTTTAAATGGTAAATGTATAAGTACTTGAACAATGATAATGGAATTTTATTTTAAAAGCATATTATTATTTCTAACGATCATTACGTAAATTGTCAAAAAAAAGTTTCTATATTTGGTTTAACTTTAATAAATTAATTACTATGGTTAAATAAAAAAATTTTCAAAACAAATTATAAATATATATCCATTTTGCTTCTTCAAACTGTGCACAATGTTTTTATACATAGTGGTGACTGAGGTACGCGGTCTACTAGTCATAGAGTGATAAAATGCTTCGCATGGCAATCAAGTTACGGTGGTAGTGTGAGTTAATGTTCTCTATACACATTAGTAATTCACCTGTAAGCAGAAAAATGTTGACACAAAGTTTTTACAGCCGGAAAAAGACAAAAACTTGTCTGTATAGTGAATGAACTTTTGTTTGATTTTGAGTGGTTGCAAAGTATCTTAGATCTAATATCAAAATCAGTTAAGCATAAAGAAAAATTGTACTGCTCTTAAGGTATTTTAGTAGGTAGCGCTGTTTTTAGTTATACCCCAATAGCGTGGCTTGTTATACCCCAACTAATTCTGAAATTGCGATTTTCGAAATAATTTTATAAGTCTTTAATTAGATAGTATACTAAATACCATTTTAGTTTATTTGAATTTTTTTTTTTTAAATAACTATTAAACCCCCAGTTTCTCGTATATTTGTAAAGTGAAAATATATATTCTACACCTATAACTAATCATAAAGAATTATAGTTAAAAGTATAGTTAAAAGTAAATTTTTAGATTCCATTCATGTAATACATTAAGCTTATAATTTATTTCAAATAGGTTGTTAAGAGAAGACAAATTTTTTTATTTTGGTATAAAATATTTCATTTTATTTTGCAATACTTAGAAATATTTGTAACACTTGCAATTAAAATACAAAAAATTACGTATAACAATATGAAGAAAATGGTTATAAAACATCAAAGGTTCATAATTTTTCATTCTTTTCTTAAATAATGGTTTGTTTTTATATACTTAATATAATTTAACAGGTTGAGCGCTAAACATGAAATTAGGCGACTTATCTCAGGTGCTAAGGGCAAAATTAGGATAATTTTGAAAATAATAAAAAATTAATATTGTATAAGATATTTTACACACTTTAACATTTTTACAATGTTATTTGTTATTTATGTATTCTAATGTTTATAAAAAACCAGCATTATATCAGCAGGAATACTGTTAATTATTCCTGCTCCACTCTAATATTGTTGTTTTAAATATTTCATGAACCATATATGACCATGTAGCACCTGATGAAAGAAATTTATGATCATATTATGGGGGTCATATAGCGCTTAACCTCTTAAATACATTGTAAAATCAAATAACTTTTTGTTTTATTAATTCTTAAATATCATTTTATAAAACAATTTTGATTTGTAGAGAGCAATTAGAATATGAG
Source organism: Gastracanthus pulcherrimus (assembly GCA_949152435.1). Lineage (NCBI taxonomy): Eukaryota > Metazoa > Arthropoda > Insecta > Hymenoptera > Pteromalidae > Gastracanthus > Gastracanthus pulcherrimus. The sequence continues at coordinate 4,428,619 of OX424574.1, read as the reverse complement.
TATCAAATGCTTATGTAAATGCAGTTGTAACAGACTTATTTGAGTATTTTAAAAATAAATTTCTCTTTTTGATTACTACTATATAGAATATCTGAAACTTTTTATGTTGCCTGTTTCTTTTATATATAATTGTTATAATGTGTATAAGGTACAAATATATTTCACATATTATTCAAGAGATAACAAAAATAAAAAATATCTCCCTAAAGAATTCCAGATTTACATTTATCTATTTTATTTGATATAAAATAATTTGGTATGAAAATGCTCACATTGTATAGCACTCACAAATGCAACAGTAGATATCTCATACAATATATAAAACGTATTTTTACTTTTAAACATTGTATAATGTTAAGTATATTTATACAGAGTATTAAAAGATCTGATATGAATAGCACAGTTCTTATTAATTTAAATCGTACACTCAAGTAAACATATTGCACCCCTAGAACAAATCTATGACATCTCAAATCTTATGTTTTTGTAAAACCATCAAGTAACGTAAAATTTTTATGAAATAAAAGTTTTTAACTTATATTTTATTACTGTATTAAAATTTTCAAAATTTTTCAAAATAATTTCATAGTGAATGAAGGTCTTTTGTTTTCATATGATGTATTTTGTGTACAAAAATCAAGTTAAACAAATTTTGAATTATAATAGACTTCTTCTATGGATTCAATATTAACTTTTGTATACTTGTAAATGCAGTATTATCACAGATAATGCAAAATTCTAATCTGATTCTCTTAAATTACGCGTTTTGTTTTCAAGTAAATAAATCAGTTACCCTGTTAATAAAATTTTATTTTATATAATTACCTAATAATCTCTAAGATGTCTTTTTAAAAATGTAAATATTTGCTTTGACTCATATGTAAGACTGATATTTAAAAATAATTTATATATTACAAAATAAGTTTTAAATTGCACAAATTTTCTAATTGGACTACCTTTCCACTTAAATTTCCACTGGTTCAATTGTATTTGATGGTCGTTTTTTTCTTTTCTTTAAAACTTTACCAAGCTTTTTCTTAACCCACTGATTTTTCTTCTTCTTATTCAATTTCTTTGAAAGCCAATCATTTTTCTCTTTAAGTAACTCATTATTGCTCTTCAATTCTTCATTTAATTGCTTTTGAAGATCATTTTCATTTTCAAGTTTTTCTACTTTTAAATTTTGTTCTGATTGTGTTAAAACAATATCACTAGAAATTATATTATCATGCTGTGTTTCTAATATGGAAATCCTATTTCTTAAACTATGATTTTCTTCTTTTAGTTCATCCAGTACTTTATTTAATTCTTCAACACTTTCACTCAAAGATGAATTATTAAAATCCTCTGTATCAGTAAAATTTCCATCTGCAGAACAGCAATCAGCCTTAACTTTACTAATGCACCTAACATTATTGAGCTTTTTAGCACATTTATGATGATAAATTGACTCACACTTTGTACAAATAAAAATATTTGCTTTTCTGTGTGTACAGCATTTAAACATTAAGTCAGTCTGATTATTGGTACAATCATTATCATTTCCATTTAATTGTTTGTCAACAAAAAGCCCAGGATTTAAAAAGCAATATCTATTAAAACCTCGTGATGTAACTGATGGTGTTTGACAATTGTCATCTGGTGTTCGAAAGTTTTTAAGACGATAGTCAATCTAAATTAAAAATATTAATACAAAGCTGAATTAAATTTATAAAACATTGATTATAAAAGTTCGTTTGATTTAATTTTATGTTACCAACCATATCAAATAGTTCTCGTACGTGTACTTTATGAGCATAGTTCATAAAAACTTCACATAAAATTTGTATAAACCAAGTTCCATTGTATTCATCTCGATAGGATACATAGCCCGGTATAGTTGAATAGACTATTAACATATCTTCATAATTTCTCATTGTTTCAGAAAATTGTATATATGGTTCTTCGACTCTAGGTACAGAGGCAGTAACTGCATCAATTGTATGTCTAGGAACTGCAACTTGTTCATTTTCTCCTCTAGAATAAAATATTTTTAGTTGATACATCACAAATTGAAGCTTTCATAAGCAAGATTAATTCTTCTTACTTACCTGCAAGTTTGAAAAATAAAAATTTTTGGCTTGCCTGAAAGGTGACGACAGCGCTCAGCAGTAAAATAATTCATAATTTTAGTGCAGACCACCTTTTTATACCCTTTTGAATTGTAATCTATACCAATTATTTCAGTTTCTTGATGTCCAGGTTTACCACTACCATGAGAAGATATTATAACAAAGGCAGCATCTACACGACGAAGTTCTTGCAATTGAGAAAACTCTTCAATTCTGCTTTCAATTTCCTGTAGATGATGTTTATACAGTAATAAAAAATTTGTACATAAATGAAATAAAAAGTATATTACATAATTATATGCAATGTCTCAATGACAAATACCTTTCCGGTTAAATCAAAATATGTTATAACTTTAAAACCCATTTCTTCAAAAAGTTTTTTCAAATTTGCTTCATCATGTTTAGCACTTGGTCGTCTATATTTTTGCTGTTTATACAAATTATTAGCAATAATTAAAACAAGTCCTCGGGGATTACTTCTCATGGGATAAGCTCCAATGTGTTTGACTTCAGGTCTATCTCTAAATTTTGTTGCTTTTTTTACATTTATAGAAAGTGGTTCCTTTACAACCTGCAGTTTTGTATGAAAATTGTCTTCTCTAGATTTAATTTTAAATTAAGTAATAAATATTATTATTAGTTTTGCTTTTTATACATAAAATTTTACTATAATTAAGGGTTCTTACTAACCGTGATGAATCTTCATCAGAAGAATTCAAAGAAATGCAGTCAGAATTTACTGTCGTTGGTGTTTCAGGCCTATCGTCTCGATTGTTGTAGTTTGTTTCAATGACGTTCCTTTGTAGATGGTCTGCCATATCATCAAGTTGCAACTCTTTTAGACTTGCAATGAGATTTTTATAAGTATTTGTATTTAAATGCACCTGGTCCTCCATTCTTCCAAGTTCTTGTTCAAAATTCCTTGAATAAATTTATCAATCAACTATATAATTTTTTAAACAAATTAAATTAATCTAAAATTAATTATTTAAAAAGTTTTCAAAGTTTATTAAATATTATAGAATAAAACATTAGTTATAGATTTAATTTATTATTATTTTGAAACTTTAAACATAAAATTTGTTCGATATTAAACAAAAATTAAACAACACAGTATTAACCTCGTATTTAAACAAAAGAAAATATATATTCTAAACTTTACCGATTTCGTGAGCAACAAGTGTTTATGGATTCGTTAACATAGTACATAGTAAGAAACAAAAAGCAAATTAATTTTTAGCAATATCTTACTTAAAATAGACAATTTAGACTAATATTGAAAAAAAAACACTAATATATACCTAACACTTTCTCACTCTAATACGCGCCATTTGTTTTTCCTCAAAGACGTTCAAAAGACTTTGGTATAATTCCTTCTCTTTTCTTCTCAGGTCCTTGATCCTGATCTCAGCACCTTGAATATAGCCATGAATGGATCGACGTCGATCACGTCATCATTTTTTTTTATTTGAAAATCATCCGAACGATTCTCTATTTCTTTTGTACAAAACATACTTATATTCAATTTTTTAAGTTAATAATTTTAATAGTATACAATTAATACGAATGAATAAAAGCAATATTAATATTTTAATAACAATTATACATACAAATTTTATATTTTCATTCTAGTAATGTATGGGTACTATGGGTAGATAGTTTTTACCGAACTTATAAGAACCTTGATAATTAATTAATAAGATTAGTTATTTTAAGATTTTATGATAATTCTTAACTGCCAAAATTATTAAATATTTATCAAGATTGAATTATTCATTAAAAATATTAGGGTTTTTTTTATATATGGGATATTCCACGTCAACCAGTGGACGAAAATTTTTTTTATTGAAACTTTGTATACTGGTTAAATATATGGTTCTAAAAGAATGCATACAAATTTTCAGACCCTAAGACCCATTATATGTCGAGTTATGGCCCTCTTAAAAATAACCTTTTCCAGATTTTTTGTTAAAAAATAAAACTGATGATTTTTAGCTCGAATACGATACTTTTTTGAGAAAAAAGTGTAGGAACATTACCTATTTGTCTCATTTTAAGGTAGTTTGGAAATCTTAATTTTTGGATCTTAAAATTTTCTTTGAAAAGAGACCTTAAAAATGAGCCCTTTCAAAAGCTGGGTCGAACTCATTAACATTAGCAATCGTTTCTTATACGCAATGAATTTAATTTATATAAATTATTGTATAACAAAGCTAAAAATTTACAATTTATAAAATACTATTGTTCATGCTAATGGGGTTGATTCTGCTTCTATCACAGCTTATTTTTAGGTGTTATTTAAAGAGAAGTTTTGAGCCTAAGTAAATAAAAATTAATACTTTCGAACTTTCTCAAACTGACCTAAATAAGAACATGTTTTATGATAGTAATGGTATAAGAAGAAAAGTTAGTATGTCAGCAACTATAAAATACTATAGCTTATGATAATGTGCTCGGCCCATTTTTTCATAGAGCTCGTTTTCAGATATTATTTCAAAGAAAACTTAAAAACCAAAAAATAAAAATTGAGATTATCAAACTTCCTCAAAATAAGACAAATAGGTAGGTACATGTTATATCCACCAATTTGAAACGTCGGAATTGAGAAAAAAGGTTCCTGCACTTTCTTCTCAAAAATGCATCCTGTTCGAGCTAAAACTCGTCAGTTTTATTTTTTGGCAAAAAATCAGAAAAAGGTATTTTTTAAGGGCCCATAACTTTACACATCTCTTGAGGTCTTGGGTCTGAAAATGTGTATGCATTTTTTTAGAACCATATCTAAATAGTATGCAGTTTCAGTAAAACAAATTTTGTCCACGGGTTGACGCGGAATGTCCCATATGTAAAAATTAAAATCACAAAAACATATTTAAAAAATGTATTTTATTTTATTTTTTCGTTGTTTCTATCACAATATTCATAAATATACATATATAAAAACTGCAATTATTGCGTGATTTAATTAAAATATAACATGTTTGATACAATAAATGAACATTTCTTACATTTTAATGGTAATAATGATCTTTACATATTTTACGTATATAAATAAAAAATCTATGCATTGAATATAAATCAAAAATTAAAAACCTCTTTAGTTGATTAGCTAAAATTATTCATTTCCTGATTGATTATAACAGAAATAGGTATAATGAAAATTTGTATAAAATAATTAAAATTTAATAAAACTTGGCAGTGTGTATAAATGCATTTCATTTGGCTGATCCACCAGGCTTATGAAAAAGTCCAGGATTCAAATAGCAATGTTTATGAAAACCTTGATTAATCACCCATAAAGTTTGACATTTGTTATAAGCCGTTCGTAAGTCTTTTAATCTCCCATCAGTCTGAAACAGTAAATTATAATCTCGTTAATAACATAATATTTTTAATGCATCTTTCCTAGTGGGAAAAAATTTGTGTGCCAAACTATGCCAAAGTTTGGTCCGCCTTGGTGCGTCATAATATGTCAATGTTTGTCAGAGTTTGCCAGAGTACGCCAAATGTCGACAAACCGTGTCCAATTGGTCGTTTTGGCACACATATGACACACATTGGTATATTCTGGCAAACTTTGACATAATCTTTCAACTATGCCTTATTGTGCCGGAATAAAACTGGACTAGAATATATTTTAATGTGAAAATCGGTTATGTCAAAGTTTTCCGAAATTTGCTAAAGTTTGCCAAAAGTGTGCAAAAGCTTGCCATATGTGTGTCAAAACGGCTAATTGGACACGGTTTGTCGAGGTTTGGCGTACTCTGGCAAACTTCGGCAATCTTTGGCAAACTTTGACATAAAAACCATTTCCACTAAAGTTGAATTGGAAATGAAATATTGATTTTTACGAGCCATTTAGAATAAAAATTCATTTCATATTCTTGTAATGATTCGACGATTGTATCATTGTTTTCAAGTATATATATATATTGCATAGTAGTCGTAGCTACTTCGTTATTATACTAATATTAATATGAAGAAAAAAAGACAAAAAGTCGATATAATACTGACAGTCCTTACAAAAACTAGAACACTTCAGGTTTCTCGAAAAATGCAAATTATTTTTAGGAGCCTTTTGATGAAAACTATGTTAAGATTCTCCAATAAAAACATCACTTCTTTGGAAGTTCTAGAAAAGTTAGTTAATTAGTCTTAATCAGAGAACCTCTAAGTAAGTAAAAAAAACCGGGATAATGAATTTTATTTTAAACTATGAACTTAGAAACTTGTTTTATAAAAAAATCACGATAATAATTTATCATTCTTTCTATCCATAAAAAACAACAGTGTACCATCTAGCAATATAGCACCTTACCTTCTTTGTTAGAACGTTGCAAGAATAAGAAAGTAATTTCTATTTTAAAAGGCTTATAAAAATGCAATGTAAGATAATATAATAAAAACTAATCTAGAATCAGAGTTGATAAGATATTTTACCATTACAAATAAATCTTGTACATGCCTTTCACAAGCATAATTCATAAAAACTTCACAGAGAATTTGAATAAACCAGCTCCCATTAAGTGTATCACGATAGGAAACATAACCTGGTAAAGTCGCATAAGCAATTAGTGTATCATCATAATTGCGAGTTGACAAGCTGTATGGTTTGTCTGTATCAGTAAATTCTGCAGCTACTGTATCAGTAGCACTTCTTAACACAGCTTGCTGATGTTTGATTCCCCTGGTAGAGTTTGAAGAAAAAGTAGATAAATTAGTTGAATTAAAGCTGTTTTGAGCTACACTAGAGCAACTTTGAATGTTTTTATCATTTTTAAGGCTGCAAATAAAGTATATAAACATTAACACTATTTATTGTTATGTACTGTTAGTGAACAACCTCAAACTTTCTATAAGAAATAAATCAAAATTTAATTTAAAAAATTAAAATAAAAATAAAAACTAAATTTATCTATATAATGCGTGGCACTTTTGAACAAATAAAAATCACCTATTTTAAGTTTTGTAACATTTTAATTAAATGCATTAGTATTATTTTTATCAAGAGTTAGCAATTTTATATGCTCTTGAACTTAGTGTTAATGTTTAAAATAATATATGTAATAAATAATTTACACTTTCCAATATCCACGTTCAAATGTGCCCTGTCTCAAATAAACATATAAATACAATGCAAAAAGTTAACTAACCTGCAGGTTTGGAAAATAAATATCTTTGGTTTGCCACTGAGATAAGAACATTGCTCTGTGGCAAAATAGTCAATAATATCTGTACAAAATACTGTTTCATAATTAGGTAATTCATAATCAGTTCCTTGAATCTCAGTTTCTTGTTTCCCATGTTCTCCAGACCCATGTGATGAAATTATAATAAATGCAGAATCTACTCGACGCAATTCTTTCATTTTGGAAAATTCTTTGACTTTTTGTTTGATTTCCTGAAATATATATATATATATATATATTATATACCTATTACTTAAATAGATTTATTATTATTATAGACTGGATTTATACAAAAATTTAATTTAAAACAATTGTATATTGGTGCCACTCACATTTCCTGTTAAATTGCTATGCGTTATAACTGTAAACCCCATTTCCTCAAAAAGCTGCTTTAAGTTGGCTTCATCAAATTTAGCGCTTGGTCTACAAGCAACCATTTCATAAACGATGTTAGTTATTATTAAAACCAAACCACGAGGTACACTTCTCATGGGATATCTTTCGATATCTGTAATTTCAGGCCCATCTTTAAATATTTCAGCTTTTCTAACCTTAATTGTTAGTGGTTCGTTATGTTTATCCAATTTAGTATGGTAATCGTCTCTAAAGTGAAAAACAAATTAAATTTCTTAAATGTACTAATAATTGTTAGCAACTAATACATCAAATGTAAAATTTTGCTATAAAATGAGAACATTAATAATATGTTTAAATATAGTGTCATATACTTACTTGGAATGTTCATCAAAGTTAGAGTTATTGGATGCTTCATATGAATTATTAGATAGTTCAATATCGATCTCTGTGTTATTGTTATTGCTATTATTACCACTATTGGAAGTAGCAGAATTGTTTAATTGTTCGACAATTTGTTGATGACCAGACTGACTTAAGCTTAAAATTAAATTTTTGTAAGCATGTGGACCTCTTGTCTTTATCGTGGAACAAATGTCGTGGACAGTATCTATATTTGACAAATTTTTCTAAAACAATAAAAATGAATGAGGAAACTCTTCCAGCTTCTCAAATGATTCTATACATCTATTTGTTCAACGTACCTGCCAATTTGGAATATTTACATCATCCCTGTTGAAAACTCGATTTTCTAAGAGTCTCGGCCATAATTTATTAATATCAAGACTTTGCAACAGTTGATTGCACAGACGATCAATTTTCTCGCGATCCTTGTATTCCATTTTTACGCCTTCAAAGCTCAACAATCACAAAACATAAATGCATCAGTCTCCTGCAGTTCCTCTTCATTGACCGAAAAATCTAAAAATCTCAATCTCAAAAAGGCACTTATTGTTAATAACGAAGGAGCAGATGAAAACAAAAGTTCAAAGCACCAGCTCCTTTGTGAGGCTCGCGCGAGCTGGCCAATGGTCGTACGACTGATTCACGTTCGCGTTCGCGCCAAGACATTGCTCTCTCTTTTTTTACAGTGATGCCAGACAGAGCGAAAATTCTCCCTCGTAGAGCAGCGACAAAACACACTTGACAATCATCCTTGTTTACGCTGTACACAAGTCTTTTCGAATACCAGATTTCGTTCTATACAAACGAGATAAGAAGAGACGAAAATGTACCGTAAATACTGCGCGTGCAGAAGACTCTTAATGGCTTTGATTGGGTAAACTGCGACCGCGGAGCGAAACGGAGCACGGCGCGCGTTGCACTTGCTAACTCGCGAGCGCTTGTTATTGTTGCTGCTCCGACAATGTGGCAACGTCGCCGGTCAGATGATTCATTTGCGGGGGATAAAGAACGGATAGCTGCAGAGAGAACCGAGAGAACGTCTGCTCGGCTGCCAAGGAGATGCTATATAATATAGAAATGTGGAGAACCTTTTACTTTTGCAGCTTTGCCATGGGTACTTGTTTGTTAAGCGCAGACGCGAAGACTTGTTCCAACACCTTTAGTCGGCAAAGGGTGAGTGAACGCGACTTTAAAACATGGATTTTACTCTTTGAAAGGTGCAGCGAGTTGGACTATTGGTACAATATTTTAGTGGGTAAATCCATTCCACATTTTAGAAAAAGACCCGGACATAACCAGTCGGATAAAAAAAATTGCTCTTCGCAATGAAATCATTTTTAATTATAGCTCTTATTCAATACCTAAAATTACACATATTTGAAAAATAAGATTATCAAACACATGAATAATATTGCTTAGTTCATTGATTTTTAATATATGACAACATATTTTGCAATAAATATTTTATCGTTCATTTACATCACCGACTATAAAATGGACATATCAAACTGAACTCAAATTTAATAATTATCCTGATCATCAATGATTAATATTTTTGAATAAGTATTACATACCTGTGGGTTACCGACATAACGACATAAGTCCACTTTCATTGAAAATTTAATTTTGATTGTTTTTGGTATCCTTACATATGTAGTATATTTTCAGATAAAAATGGAAAAAATTAGAGAAGCATAAAATTAAGTGAAGTATAAAATTAAAATACTTTTCTACTATTTATGAATTTTTTAACATTAATTTAATGCAAAATAATAGCTATAAACCTTTATTTACCTAAAATACATAGCTGAACATTCGAATTATTATCAGAATCGAAAATTAGCAATTAAGTGAGTATGCTTTTTATTAATTTTTTATTTCTTTTTATTATTTTTTTTTCAAAGATTCAATCGATTTTTTTTAACAATTTCATTAATATTTTTTTAAAAATTGATTGGAACTACAAAAAAGAATAATAAAAATAATTGTATCAAAAAAGTGCAAAAAAAATTTTTTCCTTCATCATGTTACCTAGAATCGTGTGAGGAACAAAATTCCTTTAATAAATATGGTATTGAAAATAGTGATTTATGGTGACGTATAGGATCAAGATTTTGAGGCTTTACAAAGGTAAAATTTAAGATACTATTAAGTATTGACAGCATCAAATTTTTTAGAATGTTTGTTTTTAAACATAAATAGTTTTTTGGACTCGTAAAAAAAATCATTTTTTAGGTTTAACTCAAGTCTACTCCCATAAAAGGAAATTTTATTTTGATGCGTATTTTTGAGAAAAACGAAATTTTCGTACGAAATTTATCGGCAGGTAAAGAAGGTCTGACGCATCCCCCTAATATGTCAAAAACGTGAATAGTGGACTTATGTCGATATGCCTTTAAACCATAAATATTCACAAATGCACAAAAATATAATAATATTTCATTGAAAGAAACAATATGAATAAATGAAGAAAACGTTCTACCCCACTACGTGACGCAGCCACTACAGGGCATTTAAACTATTCAGTTTGCGCACCATGAGCAGTATTAATTTCCTATACAGTATCCGGAAAGACTCCGTAATTCTCTAGGGCGAAAGAAGTAAGCTAGACAGAGACAGAGCAAGTATAATTCTCCCAGCACACGCATTTTATTCGAGCCAGCGGCGCAGCAGCACTCGCCAAAAGCGAGAGGGAGTACCCCAATAGGTATTAGGTATTGCTCTGCGACGACGCCGAGCTCGCGCCCGCGCGCAACGATTCAGTCGTCGACGACTCGACACGGCACACTCGCAGCGCGCGCGCACGCAGACTCAGTCGTGTCGCGAAGGCTCGTCGTCGAACTGTCAGCCTCCCCCGCGAGCCCTGCGCAAGAGAAAGACCAGCGGCTGGCAGTAGCTCTCTCTCTCTCTCTCTCTCTCTCCCTCTGCGCAGCGCATTTTCTCTCTCGCGCCCGGAAATCAAGGGCGTTCCGCGATACATACATCTTCTCCGCTAGCGCCGATATCGAGCGAAGCCTGCAGCAGCAGCACACACACACAGCCGCTCTGCGGGGAGAGCCGAGACACGCATTCCTGCTCCGCGCTGCCGCGGAACCATGTAAAATAACGTGAGTAAAACTCTGTGTGTTGTATACCGTCTTCGCGACGCACCTTCTTCCTTTTTTTTTCGTTCTTTGTTCGCGCATCTGCTCGCCGTTGGGTGTTGTTGCCTTTTGCGAGGCGCTCCGCCCCCGCGCGCGAATTCCTCGCGATTAAATATTCCTGCACCATATTAGTGATATACGAGGCGCGAGCCGTAGCGCTACGCGGTATACGAACTTCTGTGAGTGTATTTCTGGCTTTTGCTCCGCTGCTATACCCACTGGCCGAATAGAATCGTAGCAGACAATTTTCATTCAACAGTTGCGTATCTAAACAAGATACCTACGTCCAGTCAAATTGGAGTGTGCGCCTGATGGAATTGAACCCGCAGCAATTTCCTGCTTTATTAGTTGAGTAGAAGCGAAATAAATAATTGAGCCGAGAGGGAATCGGCTGCTGTACGAATTCCACACGCTTAGCTGCGATAGCCTCCCCGTCTCCTCTCTTTTTTGTATTATTATTTAGACAATGACGGATGTACAGCTGACGGTTCGCGAGCGCAAAGATAAACTATCGTACTGTTACTAAGCATACTATTAATACGTAACGTACAACTCAAATATTCACGTTTCACTGTTTCACCATATACGTAAATGATGTATATACGCACGTACGGGCGATACATACACATAAACGCGCGCGCGCACACGTGCTTAAAACGTAAAAATAAACGAAGGGTATCGGCATAAAGCTGTATGACGTCAAACCCGTACATCTCACATTCACGGTGTGCATATAAAAAAGAATAAAACAGTTTACAAAAGAATGAGCATTAGAATTTTTAATAATATCCGCAACGCCGTTGAGCTTAGTATCGGAAGTATATTTCACACTTCGCCGCAATAATTTTTTGTGATAGTAGATAGATAATTGTAATAAAATGGAACCAAACATGAAAATAAATACAAATAATGCATGGAGAATTCATGATGAATAATTGAAGAAAACATCAATTTTTTAAAATGTCGTTTATACGGAAAGTTTCATATTGTAGGCATGCAATGTTTCTTGATAGTACTAGTAAATTGTGCACAAATACAATTAATCGTATTTGATACATTTTTAATGTATTTGATCAATCTTACGTTTCAAATTCATATTTGTCACTTTATCCGGATATTAAACTTGTATTACTAAAAAACATTACATACAATGTAAAAAGATGTGTCTTCCTACATATATATTATACTTAAACTGTACATTATTATACCGTGTACATACGTAAATCATTGAGATAAAATATTTCACGATAATAACGTATAACCAAACGTGGTTTTGTATATTCAACTTTACATTTCCATACTTCTGAAATTTCGTGTTTGGCTTACACTACAAAATAGTTTTTTTTTTATAATTCATACTAATAAAGTACAGACGTAAAGAACAGTTACCCACTTTGGAAGACTTCCTCAGATACTGCTGGTTTCGATACTTCCCAAGTAAAAAATTATAATAATTATTATAAAAAACTAACAATCATGCATGTTTATTTAGGTTGATTAAACAAAAATCTCCTGAAGTTGGTGATTGTATCCCAAAGTAAGCAACACTAATGCCTGCCTATTAATTTCAAATGTATTTACTGTAATTGCTTAATCTTAATGTAGCTTTGATAGAATATTTCTTAGTTTCAATACCTACCCTAAAAGGGGTACTACTAGAATATTTCCTTTGGACTATATCGAATTTGAATTGAATATATATCGTCACTTACATGGTCAGATCTTAACTATGATACAAATTTTCTTTTAAAAGGGTAATTTTTTAAAGAAAGCCCTACCTCTAAATGTGGTTACCACCGGGCTTACTTATATATTTGTTATTTCATCTCGAAAAATCTTCAAATATCATTCGAATCAAAATTTTCGAAGTTCATTATGTTTTTCATTACAGTTATGAAATATTCACCTTGACAAAAAAAATTATTATTTTATAGAATAGGGGAGAGTCGCCCACTTTGGGAAACTTAAATATTTTTGTATATAATAAAATTTAACTTTACCAGTCCGTATAGATAATTTTCAGTACTTAGGAAATAGTGTACCAAAATTTTAATCACCGTAAATATGTTTCATTGTTAGTTGATAGAATTTTTTATAAATCGAATAATTAATTGTACGAAAAACCTAAATATCTGAAAGTATTCTAATATTATTTATAAATAATATCTCCATAAAGAAACTTTGTATTCTCGAGTTTGTGGGGTCCCTTTACAAATGAAATGTGCTGTAATTGGGCCCTACATCCCCTTAAAGTTAAATTTGGCGAAATAAAAAAAGCTTATTTATACAGAAAAATCGTTACATGACCTAAATGAAAAACTTACCTTTCAATCCTACTGAAGTACTGACGAACGATGCTATTTTTCAGAACGACTCGTTGAACGGTGAGCGTGCTGGCTCGCGTAAACCGGTGCAGTCAGGATAGGCAGGCGTCAGATCGGCGGGTCCGGGGGCGGCGGTGGCGGCAGTGTCACGGGCACCGGTAACGGAGGCGGAGGCGGCGGCGGGGGCAGCGGGGGTAGCAGCAGCGCCCGATCCAGAGGCGGCATGACCCGACCACCCAACAATGACAACCTCATGACCTTCAAGCTGGTCGTCGTCGGGGACGGCGGCGTCGGCAAGAGCGCCCTCACCATACAGTTCTTCCAGAAGCTCTTCGTCACCGACTACGACCCGACCATCGAGGACAGCTATATCCAGCACACCGAGGTGGACAAGCAATGGTGCATCTTGGATGGTCAGCATATTTATCGTTCATGCTTTAATCTTAGCTGAAAAAAACTTAAACACTCTTTAGTATAAGGGGCCGTGTACAAATTATGGAAGGGTTGATGGAGAGGGGGGGGGGGAGTCACGAAAATCTTACGAATACTTATGTGCAGGGGGGAGTCTGAACAAATTCTTATGTAAGGTAATTTATTTTGATATCCTTTTCTAAACAATGTCTTTGAAAAATTGTTTACTAAATTTTTAAGGGAGTATGACTATCGGTACTCCGTGAGTCAAATGCGTGTTCGGTCGTTTTTATTTCCGTGGTAGGCCAAATCGTGTGCGTAAATGGTTGAGTGAGGATGAAAATTTTTATTCGTTTGCTTATATTAGCTCTCCAAATTGGTGAATCAACATTTGGAATTTTGCATTATATTTATGGGATATTAAATATATAATAGCTACGTGTTAAAAACGTAAAAAACGTAAATATAAAATTCTTAATATCTTTTTTTCTGAGTTGGTGTGGCTTTCTAAAAATGTAAAATAAAATAAAGTAGAGTACGCACTTCTATATGCACGTTTGAATTTTTGCTAAGAGCAAATTCATGAAAGGTTCGATTTCAATTGCCGAGCCATCAACATCGACTCGATCGAAGTGCTCTAGCAGGAAAACTTACCTATAAGAACCAAAAGTTAATGGCGAGTGTACATGATTAGCTCCCGAATAAGGGATAGAAGTCCCTTTAATAACCCTTCTAGTTATTTCTAAATTATTATAAAAAAACAGCTTAATTAAAATATGAAAGTGAAAAGTGAGTTTTTAAACTTACTCAGTGTTAGACTAATAAAATTATTGGGACCAAGTGATCAAACATAAATACATTATGTTAAAATACTTTTATTCAGAAGAGCCCCCTTGGTTCAGTTGGTAAGGCACTTGCCTTCGGGAACATGACCGTTCTAGAAGTACTGAGTTCGAATCTCAGTGAGAACTTGAGTTTTTTTCAACTTAATTTTTCTATGAAAATGCCAGAAATGGTCAAAAATTCTCAAATGACCGTCCTTGAAACCGGTCGATGAGAAAATCTTCATCGAAAGCTGACAGCGGTAAGTCAGGGAGTGATTGATATCTATGAGCTGTGGCATGGGTGCATACGAAAACTCTGCTACCGGGTTGTGCTTGATGTAGACGTTCGCACCCACTGCCGAAAGTGTCTGAGGTGTTAGTAAGCAGAGAAAATGGGTTTCACTCGACGGTATCGTACAACTGGGGTTATTAAAAAGTTTGGTTTAGCCTATACGGGACTCCGTAAGGGGATAGAGGAAGATTGATACAATACAATACAATACAATACTATTCAGCGATGAAATTGATATTAATAGCAAAAAAATTAGCGTTAACGTTAAATAAATATTTATAATTAAATTTATAAAAAGTCTTTAAATAAAAATAGTTTACCAAAAATCTTTCAATTTACTTGCCTCTTTGTAAATTAATTATTGATGGTTTATTAATTTATTTATGAATAATCATAAACCAATAAAATTGAGAAATACTTTGTTACGGAAAAAAAAATAATTTTAATATGGTAAGCCTTCGAATAAGAAATCTTACGTGAGAGGAGGGGGAGGCGATCATCAAAATCTTACGGTTTCTTATGTGGGAGTAGGAGGGGGTCAAAAGTACGGAAAATAGCCTTTACGTAATTTGTACACGGCTCCTAAGGTATATTTCTAAACAAAGAGTATTTTCAAGAATTTTTATTTATACTAGTATCCTGTGCGAAACTTTCTTGAATACCTAGTTCTCGATAACTCAATAACAGAGTCAACTTATTACGCTATAAAAATGCTTTAGTTTAGAAAAAATGAAATTTCTTGTTTTCAACTATTAATTAATATATACTCATTTAACAAGTAACCCAAAAAACCGAAATTTTAATGTAATATTTACTTCCAAAGTCAATAAACAAAAAAAATCCGAGGGAGCAGTCGTCGATAACCATTTTATGAGTCGGAGCAATTCTCGAATAATTATTAATTAAAAGTAGTGCTTAAGGAGGTTCAGGGGTTACAAAACGACCAATTTATTTTCATTTTTTTTCCTATTTTGTTAAAACTTGCTGGTGTCAATCATTATATATCGTATACTAGTAAACCTTAGTTACATAAAACAAATTTTTAATCAACAATTGTAATGTTGCAAACACGATTATTGTCAATTAAAAAAAATCATTAAAAATGCTGAAACTTTTTTGTTTTCCATCTAATTTTAATGATCGGGGTCTTCTTTTGTTCTTTGAATACAGTTCGACCGTAATAAAAGTTTATAATAATTCATGAGTGCTACAGAAAAGCTTATTGTTTATAACTCAACATGTAATCTAGTTAAACAATTAGCTTTTCCATAGCACCAATAAGTTATTTTGAAATTTTCTTTCGGTCGATCTATCAAACAACATTTAAAGATCAAACTAAGACCCCGTTCATTAAAATTGGATTGGAAACCAAAAAGTTTCTACATTTTTAATGATTTTATTTCAGTTGACAATAATCGATAAAAAAATCTTAGTAGAACGAAAGGGTAATTTCTATTTTATGCAGACGCTGCCACGAAGCTGATCATTTCACCTTGGGACAAGCTTTCGTTAACGTTTAGAAAAATTGCAGATAATTTAAGTACATTATAAAATAATGAAATCGTAAATTTATGTTTAAATAAACTTACGTTTCTAAGAGTAATTTTTATCATTTTTATAACCCTCTATTGTTCCAAGAGATTGATAATTGTATTCCCATTTATTTATCACGATTTCAGCATATTTCATAATTAAAGGTACGCGTACATAAAAATAAAATATTTTTATTTATCAAGTCTCATTAAAATGTGTGGACGTAAGTCTAAAGATTTCATGTAAACCAATCATAGATAAATAGGTAATCTTCCGTAAAATTGCCGAATAATCAATTGTACAAGATTATGTTTGCTCTATTCAGAGATATATATATATATAATATTATGACTGTTTTTAGTGCTGGATACGGCGGGTCAAGAGGAATTTAGTGCCATGAGAGAACAATACATGCGCAAGGGTGATGGTTTCCTGTTAGTATATTCCGTAACTGATAAGCAGTCCTACGAAAATATCGTCAATTTTTACACTCAGATTTTACGAGTCAAGGATAGAGATGTATATCCTATGCTTCTAGTTGCCAACAAAGTAGATTTGGTACATTTAAGAAAAGTTACTGAAGAACAAGGCAGAGAATTGGCACATCGTTTAGGCATTCCTTATATCGAAACTTCTGCAAAAGATCCTCCTTTAAATGTCGATGCTGCATTTCATGAGGTATTTAAATTATTTACCAAGTTCTTATAATATTTATAGTTGGCTTCCATATACATAATTTTCAAGACTAAGAAATTTTATATTCTTCCAGGTTGTACGCATCATAAGAAACCAACCACCTGCTGAATTAGAGAAAAATCGTCGAAAGCGTCGACGTTCAGCAAAGTGTGCTATTTTGTAATTAAAAAAACCTTTTTCAAATTACCCACGAACGTACAACACAGCGATGAAATCGTTCAGCATCAAGAATGTCATTAAGAAAGTCAAGTTTTTTTGAATTTTTTAAAATTTA
The DNA here is from genome assembly GCA_949152435.1 of Gastracanthus pulcherrimus. Classification (NCBI taxonomy): domain Eukaryota; kingdom Metazoa; phylum Arthropoda; class Insecta; order Hymenoptera; family Pteromalidae; genus Gastracanthus; species Gastracanthus pulcherrimus. The sequence goes on along the minus strand of OX424574.1, from coordinate 4,411,066 downwards.
GTCAATTCTAGTCTTCAACATAATTTATGCATTTTTTAAAGTTCTTCCTTGTCGCCAATTTATGCGCAAAATTGAATAGCGCAAAACTGTCATACGCCATTTTTTAATTTATTGAGTAATAGAAATTGTAATCGGGGTAATATTCCATCGATGTACCTGGCACATAGCACAACGGACGCGCAAAATGTTAGTGATTCGATTAGACTTAGATTACTAAATGCTACTGTCGTACATTTCTACCTAGTCGAAAAATTTGTAATCCATATAAAATGAATAATGGACTGCGTATGTGAATGTATCTGCCGATGAAAAGGAATTGATAATTTTCTCATTATCTTTAGATGAGAAACTAATCAGGAAGAAGTATCTTGTAAAACTTTGTCATGAAATGACTATAATGATTTTACACAAGTCTTTATTATCTCGTACTTGCTTTATAAAGCTTTAATAGTGAATGTTTATAAGTGTATCGACAAGTTAGAATGTTTTTAAACGATTCACAAAATTTTACATTCAACGAAATTACTTGAGCAGATTCATTTTTTGTATATATTGGCTTCTATTGTACTACTTTTATTTTTCGTTTTAGTTACTTGTACGACAGTTGCCTCTAAGATGATAAATGAGTTTGATTATTTTAGATCGATAATAACGAAGATGTATTAGGTATTTACTGCCTGACAATTTGCATATTCCATGTAAGGAATGAAGTATTTAATGCAAGGCAATATTATCTTTTGATATTGGAGTGTAGCATTTGATAGACATTTGTCGATGAGTAGATTATAATATCTTTCCTTTAAGGGAAAAAAATAGTTTTCTATGTTTTAGTTGAACTGAAACAATTTATATGAAATTTTTTTACTTTAAATTTTTAAAAATTATTTATATTTCTAAAATGCCATATTTGAGGAATTATTTTTCTCATTATTTTATGAAAGTATTGACAAATTCCGTTGAACTATTTTAGAAATTCTCGCGTACTATTCTTTGGTTAGTGAAAGAACATTGGTTTCTTGACAAAGATACTATAGATATAAGAAAAAAAATGCCATGGCCTATATTAGAGTGTAACAATATCGAGTAAAACATTCACAGACATATGACAGAACGTTTATATATAACAAGGAGGCATTATTGCGAACCCTCGTATATAAGAGCGTCGACATTTTTTACTAAGAGGAAAAATAAAAAAAAAATATGTGTAAGGTATATTTATGATCGTATTCGACGACGAATGCAACAGCTAAGAAAATTATATCGCGCAAACAAATTTATTCATTATCGAAGCCTGTGATTTTTCCAAAGTATAAAAACGATATACGTTCAACAGTTGTTGAGCTCAGTTTTTGGTGAAGCGTCAAGTAATTGTAATATTATAAATAACAAAGGAGAAATACAAGCGCGAAAAAATTTAAGATCGTTTTGCGTAATAAAACGAACTGTGCATACATGTATGTCGCCGTCCATTGTATATGCCAGCCACTCATTTCTCGCTCCAATTTTCTTCTTTTTCTTCTTTCAACGCACAGATTAGCGTTAGAAAGAAAAAATTTTCTTTAAGCACAATATAAAAAAAATAACATTTGCATCGAATACGTTTCGAGTCTCGAATTCGAAGCGAACTTCCATCACGAACTTCCATTTTACAATTGTTGAGAGAAACACGAAGCGAGAAGAAATGAAAATTCTTATAGGAGCGATAGTTTTTGAAAATGAAAATTATTGTAAATTGCAAAATGCGAAAATAGCGAACAATAAATTATTTAGAAGAATATTAAAGTACATAGGATATTGCGAAGAATGGTGCATTTAAAAAAGAAGAAAAGGAAGAACGTGAAGAAGAAAAAGCGTCTATATTTTCTGAAATATTGAATCCATCGCGTACCCATAAGTCATAGTGTATCAGGAATGTGCATTATAACGTACAACACGTAATGTAAAAACAAAATGTTATATGATAAACGTGTAAAGACTAGCGTCTGAACGTGTAAAATTTTTTTGTTGAAGTGTCTAACTGTGCAGGTCACTGTATACACATATTATATAGACGTAACATAAAAATTGTATAAAAAAAAGCATAAATAAACGATGAGAATTCGTTTGCAAGTCAGTCTTATTCTTTTTTGTTAACCATAAATTGTTTTTTTAATACATATATGCGGGCAATACTGCCCTTACTAAGTTAGCGGATTGCAGGCCCGATCTCTGACACCGAGAAATCCGGAATAACATGTTCTTAAAATGTTCCCGAAAAATTCGGACTGACGAGGATAAAATTTAACGTACTTAAATTTTAATGATTGAATGAATTGAAAATTTTTAAATCAATATTAAGTTGGTACTCTTGTTTCCATATAAACCTACTTTTATATCTTTATGTTTACTACTGTCTCTGCAGTAGTCGATACTTTCGATTTTCGGCAAGTAAAGACTTCAGTAATCAACGCCTGGACTAATGTGGAATGATTATTAATTGTACTCAAATTTTTGAACATTTAAGAAATGGTTGTGTTAAAGGTACTAAAATTATCATTAGTAAAATTAATTAGTACAAAATCTACTATCAGTTTTAAAAATTAAATTAAAAGTACGTGAAATTGGTTTAATAGAATCTTTGTTTTGGTTTGAAAATATACGTTGTAACAGTATGTAAACACAAAGTGATGTGATCAACGCGTTATAACGTTAGGTATCCGATCGTTCTTGTTATCCCAATAAAAATATTTCGTATTAAATTATATTAACCAATTGGTTCTTTCTTTCGTGTACTCAGTGCTTTTAAAAACTAGTCGGTATTAAATAACTAATGTTATCATTGTGTAGATTCATCAATTATTTTGTTATTTACATATTTTAATATTGTGTGTAAAGTGAAACTAAAAATTATTATCATTAGTATGATTATTGACATTAGTCAATGTGTCCATAATATAAATTTTAATCGGGACATTTCATCTAAACAGTAGTTTTTCTCTCATTGTCGGCAGAAAAACAGCTGCCGAATTTGCCTGAAGGTTTTCTGCTGCTCCGATTGTCGAGACATTCACGAGAGTAGCAAGCACCCGAAGCCCAAGTGCTCGTTGTGCGTGAGGCAAGATCTTCCTTATAAACCCAATCCCGATAAAACTTCTCCGAACGAAGAGTCACGCAAGAACGCGGAGTTTCTCTGCCACATTGTATTCAATCATCTGCCGCTACGCTGTAAGCTCTGCGGCGACAAGTACACTACCAACCAGGATCTTGTTGATGCAAATCCTTGCAGGTATACTTTAACAAATCGTGAAACATATTTATTTTCTACTTAAAAAGTAACATGTGTTTAGAAAAATACTTACAATAACGTTTCACTTTGAGCGAGAGAGAGAGAGAGAGAAAATCTTAAAAGGTTCAGTTTAAGAATCGGTGTATTTTATATTACTATTTGTATGATAAAAATATTCTCATGATAAAAATTGATAATTCTCTAAATACAGTAGAACCTCCTGGCACTGTGAAACTCAGGACTAGCTATCCCCCTGCACTGTGAATTGACGCCAACTAATCAGCGTCGAGCTCTAGGGCCGTATATAGGTTATAATATTAACTTTTTCCCATACCTTCCCTAAATCAAATATTCTCAATACACGTGAGTTTCATGAAGTTTTACGAAACAAAAACTTTTTATAAAAATCTATATAAAATTATATAATATATTTTTTAAACATTTTCTATTACACTTTTCAGTTTAAACAAACAATTTTGAACACTTTTTTATTAAAATTTGTTGGCTTAAACCTTTCAGGCGCGTGGCCCCGCATACATAGAGTCGGCCTTGGAGAAATCACAGTGCCGAGATGCTCCGCAGTCACAATGCCGGGGAGTTCTACTGTATTCACAAGTTCTCAAATAAATACCGTATGCATCATTTTGAAAGTTAAAATGAAAGTAGGCATATTTGATAAAGAGTTGCTCTAGATTTGAATTCATAGTAAAATATGTAAATTTTTATATACTGGGAAGTCTATAAAACTTTCATTAATTTTCATTCTATTTTAAACGCTTTTTTAGCATAATTTTCAATCTAACGTAACTTTAGACCAAATCAAGATTTTTACACGCTTGGCCTCGAAAATTGAAGCTTATTAAGTCTAAATTCATTTTAATTTTAAAAATTATCTTAAAGGTCATTATTTGAGATGTTGTGATTATTTAATATAGAGAGGTATCAATTTTTATCATAATAATTTTGGTTCTCGGGCCTATGTCTCGTGAACTACTCTAGTGGAAATTGTTGAAAACTGTTAATCTATACTTTTAAAATATATATGACATTTTGCACATTTTGCACATTTTGTCACAGTTCCTCATAGTTTCTCACAATTTTTCACATATAGGTATGACAGTCATAATTTAACAATATCGTAATCAATATCGTGAAAAATTGTGCAAATTTTATTAGATAAAATACCTATATTTTATAAGTGTGAGAAACTGTGAAAAACCATGAAAAAAAGTAATAAAATGTGCATTTTTGCACAGTTGTTCCGAATGTATATGAATTTTTATCTTTTTCACACCTTCTCACTTATTTTCGTAGTTTGTCACAAATTCTCACAGTTGTCATTTCGACTAAGATAGAGGGCGTACACCTATTTAATCAAATTACGGGTGCTGAGCTTCCTATTTAAATATAAAAATTCTTAAAGTTGTATGCAAGTCTAGTACCCGCATCCCCGTCCATGCACTTGCCATTAAAATACTACTGAAAACCAAATTGTCAATATAAAACATATTATAAATCTTGAACCATAAAAAAAATTTGCAATAATCTTACAAAATGTCAACAGGTGGTGGAGCGAAAGGAACAAGCGCCTGCAGCAGAATCAAAAGACATCCCAAATCGGCACTTTATCCAGCTCGCGCGGCACCGCTGCCAACACCGAGGACCTCGAGAGCACCCTCGAAAAGAAGTTGCCCCTGACGCCCCAGTTCTTCTCCATCGAGGCGAACAAGTCCCTGCGCACCGTCGACACCAGCTCGATCCTACGCCTGAAGCAGGAGCACTTCGACTCGCCGCCTGAGCTGGTGCGCCACACGAGCACGCCGGTGCACCCGGGTGTCGCGCTGCCCGGTCAGAAGCAGCAGGCCGGCGGCCAGATACCGCAGTTCCTCCTCAAGACGCCCTCGTCCTGCGACAAGCGGCCGAGCTTCGAGTCGACCGTAGAGAGCGCCGGCAGCGCCTGCAGTCGCGCTGGATCCTCGGGCTACGAGTCGCGTTACTACACCGGGATCAGCTCCAGCATCGGGCCGCCCCTGGGCAGGTTCAGCATCTCCTCGGTCAATAATAATAGCGACGTCACGCGGTAAGAAGGCCGATTTGCATGCGTGGTTATTTCTTTAACAGGGGCTCTTGAGTGTTTTTTTATTTTCTTGAGAAATAAGGGTACGGCAAACTTGCCATTTCCTCGGGAGTATTCATTTTTGGTTGAACTGCACCGCAGAATTCCAGGTGAACGTGTGAAAAGGCGGTCAGATTTAAGCTCTGGCAAGGCTCATTTGCTTTGAAATAACGCTGCTGTTACGTAAGTGTGGTAAACTACACTGAACTAACATGTATAGTGTACCACATTTTATCTTAACATCGCTCTATTATCGTTATATATATTATGCATTTGTACACAACTTCCCACGTGCACGTAATAGACCACAATATATTATGAATAAAATGTGTTCTTCAAGAGTGAAATGTAATACGTATTTTTTAAAGTTATTCAAAGAAAAGGCTCACTCAATTTACGAATTTTATAAATGAAAGATTTCTTATTTACATGATCCACGAAAATATGAAAATTAAAAAGAAAACGTATAATTAAATATAATAACTATGATAACATTTTAGAATGTCCTAGAGAATGTTTAAAGCTGTATTTGCAGATTGGATTGATTAAAATCAGTAAATGACAATATTTATATTTTATAACAAGGTTTCTATGAAGTATGCATCATGAGCAATTCTTTTGAGATGTATCACGCGAGAAATCTTTGCATACAAACGCCGCAGATAAACCATAATTACACCTCTCTACAGCTTCCACAGTATTTTTCAAATTTTAAAACATTGCTTCAGCTCGTACTTCATCATCGACTGACAGCAAAAAAAAAATTCTGCCACGTGCTAATCAAAAAAACAATTAACAATGATCGACAGTGAGAACCAGTCCGAGGTCGATCCGTCCTGGAACTCGCCGAGCTACTCGATCCTGAAGAAACAGCTGGAGCCCGCGAGCGCCGAGGTCAACGCCGACAGGAAGAATCGCATCGAGCGCAGCATCATGAAGCCGGACGCCCTGGACCGTATCAGCCGGCTGAACGACACGAGCCGCGACTCTATCGAGAAGCGCGTTCGCTTCTCGGACCAGTGCCTCGTGCCGGCCTCGACGACGATCCAGGAGCTGGCAGCGGAGACGGCCGACAACAGCGCCTACTTCGCCGCCAGCGACATCTTCTTCGAGGCCCGCGAGAGCCTCGACGAGGTCGAGGATCGCAACAACAACAGCGGGCCGGCCATGGACGACGAGAAGAAAGCAGCCGAGATCGAGACGCGAAACGACAAGAATCAGTCCGATTCGTGCGCCTGCTGCTGCCGCAATGGAAAGACAATGAACGTGGGCAACGACTCGCCGTCTTCGTCCACTGCTGGCTGTAACAACAATAACAATGACGAGAAGAAGAACGAGAACGTGGTGGATAGCAGTGTCGAGGTAAACAAGTCATCGTCGAGAGTCGTGATGATGCTCTTGGTAGAGCAGACGGATTCCAAGGGTTTGTCCAGTCTGGATTTGGCACCGCTGATCGATTCGGGATTGAAGAAGCTAGAGGAGAGCGTCGCTTCGGCCAACAGATCCACAAATATTAATAAAGGTATACCAAAATCATTCATTGAAATTCAAATATATAACATTATTTTTAATTAATAAATTTCTACATTTTTTTCAAACTATATTTTACAGGTAAGAAGAGTGTTCTACATGTAGGAAATGGATTTCGATGAGACTGTAGGATGTGGTTCCTGGTACCTAAAAATAAAGACCAGTAAAATGACACCTCTACTTCATATTATGACTACCTACGTATGTTTCGTATAAAAATATTTTTTTCATACCCGGGCGTTAAGTATTGTGTTTATTCCCCGTTTCCAGGGAATAAAACGCTACCTTATCTCACACCTAGAAACTGCTAATGTCACGGGAATGAAGTCGACTATTCTCTAATCTCTCGGGTGTTTAAATCCATCCTCGGCAATACTCCCTTGTTGCATAATGTACTATTGGACCAGATTAATATTTTTATACGAAACAAAGCTTGAATTAAAGCTCTTTAAAAGGTTCAGTTCGCATAATGTAGAAGCCTATTATCGCAACCTTTTCCAAAATTAATTGGAATTTTGAACATTGAATAAAAATTTGATCATTTTAAGATTGAAAAGAATAACAAAATCAGTAATTTAAATAGTTTCATTAATGTTTACTTTCACAATGTTGCGAAATGTAAAAAAATTGCGACAATTCATGATCTATTTCCGAATCATGTCGTTGCGCACCTGTTAAAAAATTCTGCCTACTTTTATTTATATTTTTAAACATTTTTTAGTGTAAAATCTTACGTAGTTTTAATATTATGAAGTAGAGGTACAAATTTACATTAAAATAACGCATATTTGGAATAAAATAACTCATATTTCGAAAATAAGGGCTGATTAGAACAAATCACCGGTACTGGGCTTTGTTTTTGGGTACCAAAAGCTCCTTTCAATGCCTCATCGAAAATCGTTTCCCACAGCTGGAACATTCTCTTTGTGAGATTATATATGAGAGGGTATACACCCTCCAGTACACGAATGTCACGAATCTGGCTGAAATTTTATTTATTGAATAGGCGTTAGTTTCTGAGACATAATATATCATGTTGAAAATTCATGTTAAAACTGGGAAAATCGGTACATCTATATACCTCTGTCCATAAGTAGGCAATTATTTTACTTGTTGATTGCATCGCGGTTAAAAACAAAGCTAAACATTGTAAGCTGTAATTTAAAACGTGTTTCATGTTAATATCTTTGATTGGTTCCAAAGTTATAAGGGATTTCAGATCATGCCAAGAATTGCATAAAAAAATGCGATATTGAAAACAAGTTTTTCGAACTTTTATACACTTTTATACAATCCGAGACTGCTTTTATAAGGTTCAAATGAATCAGGATATTAACATCTTCTTCTGTATTCGATAAGACGATGCAATAAAAGAGTTTCCCATTTACGATCACAGCTACATCCACGAGCGTGCGTGCATCGTCAAAGGCATAAAATTATGAATTCATCCGCAGGAAGTCACGACTGCAGCGATGCCACGACGAAGTTCAGCGCGGAAGTATTATCGGGCTTCGCGCGCAAGGTGAACGGCTCGCTTGGCCCGGAGGACAAAGGCGCCGGCGGAAAGGGCCAGAATGCCGGCAGCGGCAGTGCGAGGGCCTCGATACAGGACAGTTTCGTCAGCATCAGCGACAGAGTCGAGTGCTACAGAGCGGGCTGCACAACGCCTCCGAAACAATCGCAGGAAGTCAGTGGCGAGGAGCAGCTACTGGCCAACAAAGCAGAAGCCAGGATCGGCGGTGACGGCGTCAGTAGCACCAGCGGCACCACCGCCTGCGGCTCCTACAAGTCGGACGGGATTTTTTCGGTGGTGGCGAGAGTCGTTAGGAGCGCATTTAAGAAATTACCTGGTAAAAGTCTATTACAATTGCTCCTCCGCGGCTCCGCGCTGCGCCGCTCTTTCGCAAGCCACCCGCTGCTTTTCCTCGCGCGCGCCTTTCGCGCCGCGGCGACTCGCGGGAAATCCACCGCCGCCGCCGTCGCCGACTCGGATTGAATGCTGTTTGTTGTGCGCGCGAGAGAGCGCCGCGCGCTTTTCTTCTCTATTATACGCAGCGGAGAATCACGTATGTGGTTCTTTCTTCTTTTTTATGATTCTTGGCGCGGAGCGCTTTTCTTTTTCAGCGTGGGTATGCGTTTTTCTTGTGTCTGCTTATGTTAGGAGAACAGTTTCTTTTCTTTAATTTTGAATAATTAACATAACGTTTGTTTATTTAATAATGCAAGTAGTGTAATTACGCTATGCATTGATTTATTTACTTATGAATTGTTACACGTTGTTGTGCACTAATTATGACAAAGAAGATCGATTAAATGACGAATAATTATTAAAGGATATAATAATACACTATAATTTATATGATAAATTACAGTTTTTTTTCAAATATATTTTTTCAAACATCTTTATTTTCAGCTTTTTTTGAATTCCAAACTCGTTTAGTTATAAACTTTTTACAAGAACCTAAGATCATAACTCGTTTTAATAAAATATGCTTAATTACATTTTTAGCTCAATCTATGATGCAGATTTAACTAATAAAAAAATTTTCATTTTTTTGCATTATTTTCGTTTGATAATTCGACGTACTAAAAAGAAGCTATTTAATTACATTTTTATGAAACTATTGACATGGTTCATTACTCAAAACGACTAAAGTTTTCAGTTAAAATGTCATAAAAATTGTTTTAGTAGTTAAAGTTTTGCAATTTTATAGGTCTATGAATATTAATATATATAGCTTAATTATTGAATGACGTTATTTGCATGAAAAATGGCTTTAGTTAAATCAAAATTGATTAATTAGTTGGATTTGAATCCTATATGAAGTCTAGAAATGTAAATTAATAAGTAATACATTGTATGATTATACTATTCCACATTTACAGTATTATACAAATTATTTAAATAATTTGTTTAAATGTAGGTACAATATCCCTACTTAATATTTTAAGTGAAATAATTTCTATAGTGCAAAATGTATTACCGAAAATTTTGTTCACTAAATATTGTATGTTCGTATAATTTACAAATATAAAGTTTAATGAAGTACATAAAATTAATCTTTGGTTTTTATTTTTTGTCGTTAAAAGATTTTCACCTGCAGAAGGATAAATACTCTCATATGTTGATATATAATAATAATTGTATACGCAGCTAGGTAAAAATGTTAAAGTTTCTTTAAAATCTATGTCAGCTTTTCTCATAAAACGTGGACGGTGATGTTATCTGCATTAGCGTATATTATAGGAAATTTACTTTATTTATCGCGATTTGAAATTTCCTTCGCTTTCTCTCAAATTTTTTATACGATCTTACAAACCTTTTACCTTTCGTCTTTTCAACATAATAGAAACTCGTTTTTCCAGTTGAAAAAAACCAACTGAAATGTAAAGCACCGATTTCTTGAAAACCTTGAATCAACAAATCTCGCAATGCCCCGCAAAACTTATTAAAATCAATCGAGCTTATTATAAATGCATACAGAAACATAAATAACCAGGCACATTTGCGCCAATTCCCTCCCACGTCTAACGCATACTCCACCTGATATTTTGCAGCGGTGAGCTCGGTGACGTCGAGCAGGAACCTGTCGCGCGAGCCCGTGCCTCAGAGCGCCTGTCCATCCTCCAGCTGCAGCTCCACCAGCAGCAGCGTCACGTCCACGTCCTCCCTGTCGATCGCCTCGGCCGAGGTGCTGGCCGTCGGCGACTCCTGCAGCGCCACTGCCTCGCGCGTCGTCCTGCAGCGCTCGGCCAGCAAGCGTCCCCGCGATCGCATCGACTCCGGCGAGGAGCAGCAGCACCACCACCACCAGCACCAGCAGCACGCGCCGTCTCGACATTCTCCAGGTGAGTCCCGGAGTCGAAAGTCCATCGAGCGCTGCTCGATTTGCGCTGTACTTTCACGCGAAGCGAGTTACTTTTATTATCGAGCGTTCGATTTTACGTGATTTTAAACACGCACGGCTCCGATAATGAGTTATGGAAAATGGATCGATGGGACGCCGGCTTTCTTGACGAATTTTACTTCGTTTTACGTGGGAAAAGCGCCTTTTCCATTTTCTTCCTTTACTCGCTTGATTTATTTTATTATAAATACACTGGTATTCATTCGGTATTTTATCTGTTTTATGAAGGTTTTTCACGCTTTTGAATGTTTTTGAATGCTTTGTGTCGAAGTATTTGCATCAAATTTTATGGAGAATCTTTTTGATTTACACAATCCTTACGTAAAAACGATTCCGCGTATACCTGGAAAAATTATAAGCGGTGAAAATACTTGCGCAACATTTAACAGAATAAATATGTTAATACTGCACATTGTTCCAGAATGATACATTCACAAAATCCTGGAAGCAGAAAAAAGCGCGTTTCTACGCACTTTCTTTAATTAGACACCTACACTGTTGCCTTAATAACAATGGCGTGCTTGTATTATCTCTTCCGTACATTAATTCACACTGAGCAAACCAAGCAAGCGACGCCCATAAAGTTTTAAGTGTACGTTATAACATACCTAAAAATACCTTCGCATAGAAAGTAAACACTGGATAAAAATAGACTCGTGTTCACTCGTAAAGAAAATTTAATTTAAAACGTTGATTTCATTAAATGTTCAATTGTAGGATAAATGTCACTTCTGTACTTGCAGTTTATGTAACAAAATCATAATAACAAAATCTGTAGTGTAACTATTTTACGGACTTATATATTGAGTATTGCTTTAAATATCCTCGATACTTATTATACATTAAAGTAGATTTGTTTGAACAACAATTGTCTAAATGATATATAATGTGAATTTGAATGTTAGTTGTAAGATCAATGCCACTAACAAGAACATTTTCGCTGTACACGCTTTTTAATTCTGTGGCTTCGAAGCATAAGAACTTAATTCCACTTATTTGAGAATTGAGTTGTTAGTAATATTGGTATCTTATGCATGATATAATTTCATATAATAGTTAAAAGTTGCAAAAGTTCATTTAATTCTTTCATTTATCATAATTTAAGCTTTTCTTATACATAGATTTAAATGCCAATTGAAAAATTGTTGCTTGAATATCTCGTTATTTAAAAAAGATTGACTAAGCCGCTATGTCTTCTCGCCACAGAATTTAATCTTCCACTATCTTCCACAAAAAGCAAAGAGAAAAAAGAAAGCAAACGAGCGTTTCAGGTAGCAGCGTCAGCCCGCGCAGCGAGGTGGTCTCGAGTCCGGCGGCCAAGCGCCATCGGGGCTGGTACCGGATCCGAGCCCGCGAGCCGATAGCCCGCATGCGAGATCACCAGCTCGTGCCGCGCTCGCCCAGGGGCGCCTCCCTCGAGACCCAGCGCTTCCAGCAGGGATCGCTCACCATCGGCGACACTTTCCTGCCGCTGCCTTCCCGGGCCCACCAGTCCACGCAGACCGAAGACTGATTACCTCAGCGAGACTGCGTATGATTTACAAAAGTTGTTCATGTTTTCAGGCGTTGCCGATGTTTTTCGTTTATACTTTTTATCCAATCAATATAGGTGTAAGTGTACTAAGTTTATGCGTGCGGTAGATAGTAACGGTAGTTAGAAAATTAAAATACGATAAAAAATGTAGCCTGTTGAGTAAGTTAGCTTTAAGAAAAGAAAGTTGAGTAGGTAAGTTTTATCATTGTAAAATTTTGTTGGAGAAGAGGATCCTTTTCATCGTTTATATTCTAGTGATTCAATACGATATCCTATTAAGACATTATAGTTGGAAAAAATTAGGCATGTTGAAACATAGCCTGTCTTTGAATCGAAACAATTTGTTTATATACGCATAGGTTCAATTCAAAGCGATTATGAGATTCAAAGTATTTTTCTTCTCTATATGAATTTTAAATCAACCGACACTTTAGAAGAATCAACAAAATTTTAGATGTAGTGGTTTTAGTACTTTGACGAATCGGTGTTTGTATTTTTAATTATGGAATTTTATTTTGACATATCTATGCGTTTGTGACGATACGGTAATACAACTTTAGAATTAAGTAACAGAGTGTGATGAAGCTGGCATTTTATAAAAGTAGTCACTTTAAGGTATTTTATGTAATAATCGGTGTTTTATGTACGTCAATGTTCGTCCTCTATTAAGAAAAAATCGATCATGTTTATCTTAAGACGTCTGTACTTGAGTTATTTAATTCTCACAATTACCTGGCTGTTAATTCATATTACGAGAAAAATAAATGGTACGTAATAGAACGATGCTTAACTGAAGATCCATCAGAGCGTCTTTTTAACAAGTAGAAAAAGCACAAAATATGACAATTTTTCGTACATTTCCGCAATTTTTCTTACAATGCGCGATACGCCGAGTTCAAGAAAACCAGTTCCCAGTAAGAAAGCCACGCATAATTGGGACTTATGCGGCGAAACGAGTCCTGTCGCGCTCTTTTAAGTCCCCCGCGGTAATCGTTGTTCTGCTCGTTACCCGCGCGCGCGCGCGAACAAAGCCAGCACAATATTCTGTGTCCCGTGGCAGTTCTAACCGCGTCAACTGCTGCGCTGATAAAAAAAATGCCTACATTGTACATCCATTAACAGCGTTAAGCGTTCCAAGCCAGTCCAAGTTTATCTGCGAGTTAATACTTGTGTTTCAAAACCAACGAAACTTGTACAGAAGATTTTCCAATCGCTTATTTATTGATATTTATTCAAGCGCGTCGATATTTTTACATGAAACGTATATACACGTATAGCAAAGATTGTATTAGTTTAAATAATATTATAGCCGTAATTCATGCGATTTTTTGCTGGTAAGAATCGTTAGATAAAATTGTTAAGTATGACACTTTCGAAATGAGACAGCTGCGCGAATGCATGCAAGTTGCGGATAGCGAGAAACGCGCTTGATCGCTCGCGGCATTTACATGCATCTGATGCTATTAAGAATCGATGGTGTAGATCCAGTGAAAATAAATTGTTTATTTTTAATTTAACGACTACTGATTTTATTTGCGTTTCTCTTCCGTTGTCCCATCAGCTGTACGCAGCGAATCACTTTTACTTCCATCTACAGCTTCAGTTATAGATGTACATAAAAGTTCATGAACTTCTATACAATAACTAAATGCAGTACCTTACGTACGCAGAAAGTGCATAAAAATTGGAAACTCAGAAGAAATAAAATACAAGGTTTTGATAACGCGAATAGAATATCCGCGCATACATTAAGTAGAAAAAGTTGGACGCGGCAAGACCGGTATCCATAGATATACTTTCTACGTTATTCAATCAGCTGTAACGATTATTCTCTCAAATATCTCAAAGGACACATCGAGGTCAAATATTTAATTATATTTTTTAAATTCTACGGGCATCCTCCTTCACCTCGCCTGTATCTCCTTCTCCAACGACGAACATTCCTCGCTCTCCCCCCCGCGCAAACTCGCTCCGGCAATTATTACGCAACACGTCCCTCTCTCCCTCATCTCACAGTGCACACATTAAATCGAGTCGCGAGATCTCGCGATCTCGCTCAAAGTAATTGAATTATACCGCGCGATCGCGATCCCGTGCTCTCACACGTACGTATTACGCAGATCTCGCCGCCCGTGCGCTACTTTTCCACAAGAGTGTACACCGCGCTCCCAAGCGACAAAGAGCCTCGCTATAATTCATATGCAGCGCGCGATTCGACGCCTCTCTTATATAGAAGAGCTGTGACTTTCTCGGCCGATGTATGCGCGTCGCGCTGCGCTGCTGCTGCTCCTTTTCTTTCCTTTGTCGCGAGCCGCGCTGCAGCGGCACTCCTCTCTCGTTTGCACTTGAACTTGAGCCAGGTATAGGTATATACGCGTGGAGTACCAACTGCCAAGCATTATATAGAGGAGCTGCGCTTGTTTTTCATTTTCTTTTTTTACTGCACGGCAGGCGACTGCGTGATGGACGGACTTGCACTTACTACCGTGCGCTTCGGTGTTTTTATGGCTGGCTCGCGCGCGCGCGAGAGAGAAGAGTTCGCGCATAATAATTATATCAAGCGCCTCGACGAGTTCGAAGAAAGTACAATTATGCCGTGGAGTGCCAATGGATCTTGTTTGTGGAGGATACTGTTGTTGTGACAAGAAGCTCTGCAGAGATTGCTTTCAATGTATAAACGAATATTGAACATAAACACACGCTAATTGAAGATTATTTAATTGCAAATGTATAAATGTAAAATCGAATCAAAATGTAATATTGACGCTTCTTACGAAGACTAGCACATTCGGATTTCTAAAAAAATACTACTACTTGTCAGGAGTCTCCTACGCAAATTAGCAATTTTAAGAATCTCAGACATAAACTAACGTTTTCTCAGAGGATCTAAGAAACTGTTAGTATTTATTATTTATCACAAAATTTTAAAAGGGCTAATTTTTTATAAGAAGTCTCTGTAAAGAACTAGGGCAGATTTTTTTTTCAAAACATGCAGATCTGCAGACGACCACTCTCCAAACGGTTTACGAATGAAATATATTATAGTGCACATGCAATAAGTAGATACGTATTCTTTTATTTTGCTATTGGACCAAAAGTGCATGTTTTATGCGCCTTTGAAAATTGCATCCTGAAAATCCATTATACAAAAAATCAATAACTAAATTTTTTGGAGTCGATTCTCACTCTTTTGGAGTGAGTTCTCACTCCAAGCTATAATGAAAACACAGTCATTTATTTTGGAGTGAATCTTCGCTTTTAGAAAGAGCAAATAATTCACTCTTTTGTAAATGTGACTTTTTCACTCTATTTAGAGTGAAAGGATACGTTTAAAGAAAAAATAATTATTCACGTGGTTTTATGTTTTAGAAATATTTTGATGAATGGACACAGTTTACTTGAAAAGGATGCAATTGAGAAATAAATTAAAAAACTTCAGAAAAATGGTTGGTTGGATTTGAACCCTGGTGCATTAGATTCTGGGGCTGCCACTCTAGCGCTAGACCACGGTTGCAACTGACATCGTGTGTACTGATTTCTCCTATGTATTCGAATTCGTAGATGAACTTTTATTTAATACTAAAATCAGTTTAAGACATAATAACTTAGAGCTAATAAATAGTTATTGTTAATAAAATGATATAACAAATATATTTTATATGAAATTCAGTATTATTACGGTAATTTTAATATTTGGCCGACGATATATTGTATTAAAGAATTTTTTTAAATTGAAAGATAGTTAGATGACCATAGAGAAAATTTGCATTTGTTTGATGCACCGCAAAGTATTCGAAGTCCAAATGATTATTTATCTTGAGAAAAATAAGACATTACAAACCCTAATCCAATCGTTTCGACTCTCAAACCTTTGCGATGCATCAAGAAAAATACAGGTTTTCACTTCAGCCATGGGACCCACAACTTTTGAATTTAAAAAAAGTACCTTTTTCATATTGAGATAAAACGTATTCAAATGTAACCTTTGATTTAAAGGTGGTTAAGATAATCCCCTCAAAAATGCATTTTCCATGAGAGCCAAATAATTGGCATACCTTATCCGATAAATTTGTGGAATTTTTTTATATATTTTAATATTTTAATAAAACATTGCTTTTATTGTTACATCGATCGCATCTTCTTAATTCAGTTCATAAATTTATTTACGAGGAAAGCGAGGATTAACAATGCAGATCGACGCCATCGAGAATTTCTCCGAACCGATCATTTTATGTTCCATCAGTCCTTCGCAATTTTGAGTTATCCATATTTATCCGTTACACAGCAGCATGTATCCACAAATTCTCTCGACTTCCTCGAGAGCGAATAACGCTCGTCCATTTATCGTTTCTCCTAAGACACCTTAATCTTTTCCTAGACGAGATCGCGCACAGAAACGGCATAGCAGCGCACTCGGCGCGCGCGACTTCGATCGCCGGCTTTTTTTCTTCAACTACACTCGATCGCGCGTTGCGTAAAGTTCGCCGGGAGTCTTAAAAGTTCTGTCACCGATATTTACGCGAGACGCGGCGCACGAGCGCGGAGAATCTAAAAAAAACAACTTTCTCTTTGTTTTCCTCATTAGGATTACGATTTCGGCGAGCTTTTGTCGCAACCACGCGGGAATCTGACATTCGACCCTCCCGAAAGTAAAAAATCGAGTAGCCTTATCGGCCACGCGCCCGATCCAACTTCGACTTTTTGCCGATCGACACTCTCGGGAGAGCGGTTGGCGACGGACGGCTGCAGCCTTTTAAGGCGATTAGACCCTGCGTGTTTATCACCCAGCGTGGCTTTGGGGCTAAGTGCGCCGCGAGCTTTTTTACGCCGCGCGCGGTTCTAGTCGTCGTCTTGCATTTTATTCGCTTTTGCGCCTCGTATCGCTCTTTGTCTCTTTGGCGCGATTGTGCGCAGCAAATGAAAGGATCCGAGCTCGCGAGAGGCACGTTTGAATACCTGCTTGCTCCTTTTGTTGAGGAGGAATGTTAAAAAGTTGCAGGAGAAAGAGACGAGGATTCGCCTTTGGAGCCAGAGATGATGAACAGTTTTTATTCAGTTTCGTTGATGCTGTTATAAGTGTATACTGCTTCGAAATTATTATGGCTGCAAGGAGGTGTGGTAAGAGATTTCATTATACATCGAGTTTAAATATATTTATTGAGCTATAAATACAGCGTAAATTTCATGATAGATCTTTTTATGACTTTGTATAAAAAATGAAGTAAAGGATAACTTTATTTCATAATATAATAGGAACCTACATTTGATTCTACTTCCCCGCAATTTTACACCCGTAGGGGAAACTTCAGGATCTGCATACGGCACACCAGTAATTTAGTATTGTTTGTCATTATCTTAGAAACTTTCTCATACTACTTGAAACAAAAAATACATGTGGTATGAGAAAATTTCGGATGATTTCAGCAAATTGAGGATGTTGGTAATAAATGGCTATAAGTGAAGCTCATGATTATCTTACGATGATGTTTGTTTCTAATTTCACACAAATCACGGAAATCTTTCTTGAATCATAGAGGAATTTCCTATTTCGATAATCGTTACAAGTAATAATGCAGGGTAGCAATTTAAATAATTGTATGATATGGTTATATTAGTGAGATAAAATAGAAACGTTTGCAAGATTTGAAAGTTTAAAGTTACAATAAAATTTTACAGTATCTCAAATGTAAAATAATACATGTACGTCGACAAGATTCATTAGTATGCTTCCTATAGGTACATCTTTTGTATGCAGTTACAATGTACCGTTATTATGCAAATAGAAAATGCCTTTGTTCATGTATGTAATATTTTTAAATTAAGAACGATTAATTTATACGATGGTAAATATAATAATAAAAAAATGAGCAGTTTTTGTTTATATTATATAAATTACTAATGAGGTAGAAGTAATAATATCTGCGACTATCCGGGATAACCAAATAAGTTTATTTTTTGGAAAATTGAGTTTTGAGCGATTTTGGTATCCTTAGCCGTACATAGTACATTCTTATATGAAAATTCAAATGATCAGGAAAGTGTAAAAATAAGTAACCATATCTAGTTTTTATGAATTGGTTTAACATTAGTTTAAATGAAAAATAAAAACTTTAAATTTGAATGTCTCCCAAACATAAAAAGTGGACTTATTTGGTTATGCCGGAAAGCCACAGAAGTTATTCGGTGTTTTGATCCGAAGAATCTTCTCATCTATCATAAATGAATCATCACAACTCCAAGGATAATCTCTTCCAAAAGATTCCAATTAACCTTGCCGCTTTCTTCTGCACACCCCCCCCTCTGGAAAAAAAAAGTCGCACGGAAACCTCATTTAATCCTTTTACGGACAATTTGACGCGCGTTCTCCCAGACACGCACAACGCGCATTTACCGATCCTTCCAGCCAAGCGTGAAAACATCCTGACACTCGCGCGGCGTGCAGGTTTATCGAAAGTACGCACTCGCGCGCTGCAAGCGCGTACGGTCTCGGTGTCATTGCGATGCACCTGCACGCGCGTGCCAGAGAGAGAGTATACGTGACACGCGGCTCTTCTCCCGCGTGGGATGCGCGCGGAATATAACGCATTGCGCGCGCCTACGAAAAATTCACCACGCAGGAGCTACGCGTACACGCGCGAGGCTCCTTTGAAAAAACAGACCCGTTGGAGGGGGGAGATAGAGATAGAGATAGAGAGAGAGAGAGAGAAACTGGAAATGTCTTCCTTTCACCATCCCCGCCTCGGCCGCCTCGAGGATAGGCTCGCTCGGGGCCCCCTCGAGGATTCCGAGATGGAAATGGAAACGAAGGTGGCTGCTGCTGCTTTCTGAGCGAGCGACTGTGGACTGCCTTACTCGCGGTCGACCCATGAAAGTAACAGTGGCGTGTGCGCCGCGCTAAAGGATTGAGACTGAGAGAAGGAGGAGAGAGAGAGAGAAAAGTCGACGAAGGTGAGTTTGTGAGTTCTCTCCCCCGTGTGCAGCAGCAGCAGCAGGCGAACGAACGAACGAACGAACGCGAAACTTCTCTTTGCCTCTCGCTGGCTGCTCAGTCCGCGTGGATGCGCGAATCCATGCACATCGGCTCCCGACACGAGTGAACGCGCTATCTCCCCGAGACTTTGATATTACATACGAGTGCCTGCAACCTTATTGTACATTGGACTGTTTTTTTTTACACTTTGTTTGTATATTATTTTTAAACGAAGTACGAAGTACGCAGTGAGGAAGATTATTCTATGGGATAGTGACTGTTTTTTTGCTTCTCAATTGCTTTTCTATCCATTGGAGGAGAAAAACAATGCAGCTTGCGTTACCGTGAGGTGGAGAACGCGGTCGGGGACACACAAGTGGACAGCTGGAAGACGGCGCGTTACGCGCCTCTGCTTCGGAAACATGGATTGGGTAAGCGCTTGAGTTTGCACACTTTCGAGTCTTATTCAACTCTTTGGTTGTGGTATTTGAGTGTTTAAAGAAAATAATTTATCTTCAGACTTTTATACTTCCACGAAGTCTTCGTGATCATTTACTACGTTTCTCACAAGAATAACTATGTTTAATTAAATTAAATAAAGAAAAGTCAATATTTTGCTTTTAATACAATTTCATATTTAGAAAGCTTAGAGACCAAGGGGTATAAGTGTCATTTTCAAGAAATTATTATCGTTATCACGTCATGCGAATGTTAAAGAATTGTTCGAAAACATTAAGTGCGATTACACTAAATTAAATCAATTTATTTAATTAAACTTTGTTTTTCACGATAATTGAAGGTGATTTTCTAATATTCTTCAAACATTAACCCTATAAGTCCCGGTGGGTCCTTCAGGACCTATCCGTTATGTTCGTCTTCTTTCTTAAATTTTCATACATTATACTTGGGACTTAGTGGGTTATATCTCTTGCTTTTTAAGCTCCTTATTTTATAGTATTTTTTTAAATTTTAACAATGAACGATTCTCCGTAGTACATAAATACACGACGAGACTTCAACGCGCCGTATGTGGTATTAAAACGAACGCCGGTGCTGTAGTACGTGCAACTTTTGTTACCCGCTTGGAGCAGTTTTAACTATACAGGCAAACTCTTTAAGGACGTTTTTGCGCGCTATGACTTTTTTAGCAGGCCGCAATCTTTTTTTCGACGATACCGCGACCACCATTTAATTTTCAGGGTTCTCAACTTTCAATTAGGATTCGTAATTAGATAATAATAGACATTTGACAACACTTTTCCCGTTTACGGTTATTTAACATTACTATTATAGGCCGTTTCCATCTTTCGTGCTGTAATTTTAGTGCGCCATATTATTCTGGATTTTATAGGAAAGTGAACGTCGCTCATTACGATTCAAAAAGTTGGATATTTAAATTAAGGTACTTAATCAAATTTAGTAATACTTACTTCTTTCTTTTTTAACCGTGAATGCAAAAGCTGAAGGTTACTTTGAATAAATATGCACCTTGAAAGAGGTAATATTTCGAAAGTGCCAATATGGGTGACAAATTCTCACATTCTACTCGCATCTTGTGATCGATCAGATTCCAGTATATATTTCGAATAATAAAAATTCCTGTTTGAATTTCTTGTGTAATAACTTCTAAAAGGTACTTTATAAGATTTCAAAGAATTCTTATTATTTAAATTTCGTTGCGCTTTTTACTATACTTTAATTCATTAGAAAACTCAAGTTTAAAGAATTATTTTTATGCAATAGACTTAATTTTGTATCATTAATTTAAATACTAGTTCAAGATTACACATACCGATTTCATAAAACGTGAAATATTTAAATTTCAACGATAACAAAACGTTCCAAATGAAATAGTTTATTCATTATCAATTAAACATTTTATTAGCCGATCTCAATCATGAAATTAATCGCATTCAATAATTTTCTCCTTAGAGTAATTATGTCGACGATACTTTCTTCATTTTCTCCATCGAAATTTTTTCAATATGAACGAACCTTCAAGGAAAAGCACATTTATATCACACGGATGTTATATCATAAGATAACTTTTTCATACAGAGAAAGTAGCGTGATTAAATTTTTTTCACACACATGTACACAAATAGACGATTGGGAGGCCGTGACCGCGCATTAAATTCGGAGGCTCATAAAAAAAACAAGAAATTCATAACTCCGATAATTCCAAGCAATAGCCAGCGATCAATTCTCCCTCGCGCATTAGCTACCGCATCGTGTACTTTTGTTTCCCCCCGTCGTAATTACCCATCACATGAATCATCGATCGTTATCCTCGGATCATTGACTCTCATTCAAGCCTGACACTTTAACAGTCCCGCCGCGATAGACGGACGTCGCGGAAACGAGCGCCACCAAATTAAAGTAAAAAACAAAGATCCGAAGGAAGTACTAAAATGTTTTTTACGCATAGGCGTACATCCGAGCTACCAGCGATCGCCGCGCGAACAATTAGAGATCTGCAAAGTAAAAGCCGCCTTGTACAGGCTCGAGGCTTATATACATATATACGTTATGTACAGACTGCGCCGGTGTGCCGAAGCGTTATGGAGGCTCGCGCTTTTCTGCACGTGCGGTATAGCTATACACAATTATACCTATATATACACCGCAGGCGGGAGAGAAAGCTAACATGAATCTCGCGTGTCAAAGAGCTGCTATATGGGCGTTGATGAGCGCGCGAGGATGACCTTACGGCTGGCAGGTGTGCGCTGGATCGCTGGATCTCGCCGCCGATGATCACGCGGCGAATTCGCGGTATTTCGCAGGGGAATTACAAATATTATAGATGCGATAAAGTGAAAACGAGCCTCGCATCGTAATTAATGCATCCTAATTTTAAGCCGACGATGCGCGATTTCACTTTCAATTTTCGTTAAAGCGTCGAAACTTTTGTGTGTCGGTGCGTGTGTGTGTGCGCGCTGTTTCTTCCGCCACGTTCGTAATTATTGCGTTCTTCGAGTTTCAGATATTAGCCTCCGCGCGGCTACGGCGGCTAATGGGAAAACGAGAGAATGATTGTAGGTTAGCGGCAAAGGTTTTTCTATGGTTTTTCCATGTACACTTGACGCGCCTGCTGTTACGACTATTGCAAAATATAATGATTTTGCCCGTGCGTGCCGTGATAACCAAATTATGCAGTTCGTAAAATAAATATGACGAATTGAATTTTTTCGCTTTTTCGTTTGTTACGCGGACGGCCGCCGGTACGCGAAATCGAAATTTTAAGACCGCGCTTTTCAAACATTTGCATATTTATGTAAGATATTGCGTGCTGATGCCATGGTTTAAGCAAAAAATACTTCATACTGTCGATTCTTAAGAACATGTAAGCTGTTATTTTTCATTTCTATAACGGATTCCATTTGTATGTACAAACAGCGTAATAAGTAGTTGCAGAAAAGAAACATTTCAGCTATTCATATCTATTATCTCATTCATCCGAAAAATGTTCGCTTATGTCAAACCTATATATCTCAACTCCTATCAAATTATACAAAGCAATGTCCGCACTCGTGTTCTTCTTAATAATCCCATTTAGATAATAGCACATTTTTCCGGATCTTATCACGCTTCGTGTTCAAGAATTATTACGTGCGCTCGTACATTGTACCGCAGCCCAGCACATCCCTTCTTTCATTTCCGTGTGACTTGAATTTCGCTACATGGGCAATTTAAATATTTAACTCCTCGCTCGCGATTTTCGCCTCTCTTCGAAAAGGCGCGCCGAGAGATCCATTGGCTTCATCTCGCGAGAGCCCGCGCGCGCGCGCGAAGGCTTTAACGAAAGTGAACAGGACGCAGAAGCTTCTACATAGGTATAAGGTATACACCTCGCGCACTCACATATATCTGCCGAGGACGGTCAGCGGTTAACCTTTTATACGGCCGTACGTTATTGTATTCGCGGAGGCGCTGCAACTCGGTTGCCTTAAAATACGACGGGCACGAGCCGATGGGGGGTGAGCGCGCCGTATATACGTTATCCTTCAATATGTATGCCACTCCTGCACGACCGGTCGCGCAAATTGCGCGCTGCCAAGGCATTTTTAATGACTGTACTTTTTACGCCGTGGCCTCGAGATTTATATCTGTCGAATTGGATTTTGTTTCCGATATTTTGACTCGGTCGATCGGCGCTCGAAAGAATGCGCAGATTTTTTCTCTCCTAGCTTTTGCTTTACTGCGCTAGGAAAATATTTTGTCATGGGGCAAGGGTTATTAGGGGCTTGAGCTGTGGGAACAAATTATAACAATGCAATCGTATGTGCTCTACATGTGCCTTTAATTATAGAGTAATTTGTAAAAGAGCTGCCTTTGGTTTCTAAAAGACTTTTGTACATTTTCATAAACCCTTACTTAAGTAACATGCAAAAATAACAGTGATTACTCGAATTCTTTTCTTAGTATTTTAAATTTACGAACATACAGAAAGAATTTTTTGATAATATTTACCGTAAATGTCATAGTAAACGTAGGACATCCTGACTTTTCGAAAAAATGTATACCAAGAAGAAGGATATAGAAGACCTGGTAAAGCAATTTTAGAGATAAAGAGAGTTTTTTTCACAATTTTAAAATTTAGTGACGAAAAAATTTGAGAGGATGCAGTGAAAAAACAATTTGCTGGTACGATAAATCATTGGAGTAGAAATTAAAAAATAAGTGCCATTGCGGGATTCGCTAACCACTGGCAAAATTTGGCTAAAGTCAAGCATCGATAGTACGATTACACCTTAAACAAGCAGCCATTAGCAAATCGGTCGCTTATACTCAAATTATTGCTTACATGTACATAAAAACTTTATAAACCCCGAATTTATGGCATTAGCGAATTACTTTTCTCCGTGTCTATTGAACAGCTTGCTTATACTATGTGATAAACTTAGGTTGCAATTGTGTTCGTTTACGGAGAAAGATAATAATAACCGTCATTAGACAGTCTAGTAAATTCATTACAACAAGAAATTTAGGGATTCATAGCCTAACTGTCTAATATTCATTACAAGGTGTTGTTTACAGAATTCTGTAGACGAATGGGCAATAATAATAATACTCTCTGATATAATCCCAATTATTTTTATATTTTAACGATTTCTGAAAGAAAAATCATATGAACCAAGAATTGTCTCCATTTATATTGTTACTGTGTAATAGTTTTGTTCCCTAAAACATTAAAAACTTTTATAACAATATGTTAGGTAATAAAACGCTATTTATCAATCGTAGTCACAGAATTCATTTCGGCATTTCTTATTAGATTTCATTTACTAGACAGTTTAGTAATCAGTACGATTAGTCTCTGTTAGTAAACGTTAATAATAACACTTTCAAAGTACTTAAAATCATTTTCGTCAATTTTACACATTTCATAATATACGTAAATATTTTTAATACTAGATTTTGTCAATTAGTTACAGAAGTAGGTACAGAATTGCAGAACAATTAAGGAAAAATTGTACCTAAACTTTGCAATTTATGTGAATTATTCCTTTAACCCATTAATGACATGAGTTTTGGAGGATACACATGTTTTTTTTGTTCTTCAAACTAAGAATATAGATTAAATCAAAGTGGACCATTTACGATCTTAGGTGGGTCCAAATCCCTGTCAGTCCGAATTTTTAAGGGACAATTAAAGAAATTAATAAAAAAATGCCCGTATATACGTACAAAAAAGCCAAAATAACTGGATAAATTGAGTTTTTTTAGGGGCCTCGGGCTAGCGGATTAATAGCGTGCTATTCCGTAAATGATACTTACTCGAGTTAAAGTGAGCCTTGGTTTACATAATATATCAATCATGCAGTCAAATAGAACTAAGAATTGTTCACGTTAATAAAGTAAAATTTTAGTCCTGAATTTTATGAATTCGGTCTCCCTTTCTACCGTGAAGTCAAGTCTACGTTTATACTACGATTTTCACGGTAACTTTTGCCAGAAATTTCTTTCTACGCACGAAGCATCCACAAAAAGAATATTGACAACTCATCGATCCTTGAAGAAAAACTTGAGCCGTGCGTTACAGCCCCGTGTTTGAGGCGAATTCTCGTGGCTTCGCAAGCCACAAGCGTAATAAAGCGACAGTACAAGTATATACACAGTAGTTGCGGTACATACCGGAGAGATTGATTAACGGAACGTGCGGCGCGGCTGCAATGCTCTATATAAACTTTTCTTGCTCGCGCGCGGCTGCCGCGCCACGGAGCTCTCGACGAGAGAGCGACGCCTGGCGAATTCCTTCTCGAAAGTAAAAGGGAGTAGTAAAGTATCTGCTGCCGCTGCCAGCCGATACGATCCTCGCTTCCTGCAGGCCTACTCTCCTCGAGCAGTTTGCAAACTCTATTTTATAATGATTGGAATGTTTGTATGATGTTAATACGAACACTCGTTTTTTAAAAATGATTTGAACGTCTATCTTTGATACAATTTCGATGATTGCTTCTAACAGCAAATTGTAGACGAGATTTTTAGAGTGTCTCGTACACTCTTTAACATAAAATCTACTATATTTATTAGAACAACAGAAACAACTACTCTGCGGGCAAATACTCCTCCAAGCATTGGATTAAACTGTTAATTCATAAAATATGTAAATGTAATTAGTATTAAAAATTCAAATATTTTTCGTATTTATCCTGCAAGTTTCTCGTAAACTTGTTAACGGATAAAACATGTTACGTATTTAGAGTGTTTCATATACTCTTTAATAAAAAATCTACTATATTCATTTGAACAACAGAAACAACTACTCTGCGGGCAAATACCCCTCCCAGCATTGAATTAAACTGTTAATTCATAAAATATGTAGATATATTTTAACATTAAACAACCAAACATTTTTTGTATTTATCCTGCAAATTGAAGTTTTTTTTTCCTTATGTGCGCCTCGGTGTGTATACTTCTCGCGCAATCGTCGAATTAAAAAATGCCGTTCCGGGCATAATTTCGGACACGAGGCGGTGGCGGCGAGAGATAATCTTCGATTGATTTTGCGGTGGATGTATATACACAGCGCGGGTAATTCCGCGCAGCGCGCCAAATTGGAATGTAATTTTAACGAAGCCGAAACTGCGCCGGAGACTTTTAGCCGCCGGTACATACGGTATGGGAATACAGGCGGACAGCGCGCGGATTATTTGGGAAAACACGGCAAAACGTGTATTGCATAAGTCGCGCGCGCGCGCGCGCAGTATACATAAGTTTCGGATGTATGGGTGTGTATAAGGCTTCTCGAGTGTTATGTAGATATCTATATATACTTTCACTCTCGGGATAGGTACGGGATAGGAGACGTCTCGTTGTTGTTCTCGCACGAAAATGTGATTCATCGATTAATTCTAAATTTTGCAGACGTAGAGACCACACCCAATGAGAAAACGCTCCGCGGCAATCGCTTATCGGTTGCTCTCGATTTAGACGTTACGGCATTTGGCTTCTTTTATAGGCTAGCGCAATTCGTATATTGTTAGCGGAGGGTGAGAAAGCGCCGAGCGTATTTTGCATTCCCGACCTCCATTCTACACGTATGTCAGTTTACAAATGAACAGACGGACATAAAAATTCGCTTGTGTAAGAAATACAGCTAATTAAATAAGTCAATAGCGAAAGCAACATTAATTGGCGTTATAATTCTTTAGACATTGAAGTTTACAAGTATCGGAAAAAAAGTTTAAAATGTTGAATTATATATCCAAATTAAGTATGTATTATCGACTAATTTAAGTTACTTATGCTACAAACTATATGATTTTATGTATTTAAATTTTGAAAAACATTTAAAAATCGATGCAATCCCATTACCATACCATTAACATCCAAAATGAGCGTGAAAAAGCGAAAGTAATAATGCGGACAAAAAATGCGGTATAAGTATAATCATTATTCACAGAAATCTATTTATGGCAAAGTTAATATCGAGTGAGAGAATGTCAAGACCTTGGCTCTGAATGTTGGCTGCATCTCTTTGCATACGCACAGCCAATGCGCGAGTTCGTAAACCTGCGCATGTGACCGCGCGACGAGGCCCGTGACCAGTTGGCGGAGAGGTCAAAAAAATCATTTCCCTCGCGCCCCCGCATTCCTCGGCAAACGGGTTTGCACCGCGACTTAACCCGCCGCCAGCTGCGGTCGTTTGGGCAATGGCAAAACTCGCGACAAATCTGCGTGTCTCCGAGTCTAAGTTGTCGGCGTCGCGCGACATTCATAACTGACAACGAGAGTGCGCGAAAGAACTGGAATTCCCTTCATTCGAACGCGCGTTTCCTTTGGCTTTATCGCCCTGTCTAACGACGAGTTTTATTGTCTGCGCAAATCGTTTCATCTTATTTTTAATCATTCCCAAATGAAAATTTACGACCCCGAAAGTGGCTCTCGCTGATCTCCGAACGCGTGGAATTTAAAATGTTTTCCATGCCGAGAGTTCAGTTTTTTTCGCTAAAGGATATCATTTATCTAATTTAGTTCCAGTGCTGATTTCACCGGCGGGCTTAAAAATAATATTCTTAACAAGCAGGGAATTATAATCTGATCCTCAAAAGGCACATGAATGATTATAAGCTAATTGATGATGCCCCAGATGTACGCGGGTAATTTCATATATCCGATTGCAAAATCGAAATGCTGCAACAGGCGATGCTAAATAAAGATAGTCGATGGATCGTCCGAATACGATTCTAAACGATAATGTTCATTTTAATTTCTCGAGATTTCAAAAGCGTTTTATTATAATTTGCAATGAACATAAAAAGGAGTATATATGGACTTTGACACGCTCTTCATTTGTCACATCTTGAAGTAAAGATCAAACAAATTAGTATCGCATATTATCGAGTACTTATTGGCAAATCATTGTATATCAAATGAAAAAAATCATAAAGCGTTATGAACTCAAGATATTACAACGGAGTTGGGATCATTTCGTTCCACGATCGTAGAACCTATGTAAATAAGCAAAGGTAATCGACACTCGATTTCTTAAGTGTATAAAGCATTACTAATGCCATAAAAGAGGCACATTAATTTGAGCTCGCGAGTCGCATAGCTTATTGCAGCCGTGAAATTTCTCTCACGGCGATCGCATTTACGGGCGCTCTATATATTTTGCTTGCTAAACATGTGTAACGATAGAGTCATTACTGCAGCACACACAGCCAGAACTGCAGGTGTATTATATACTCACTCGATACACACATATATAGACGCCGCGCGGAAAGAACCCAAGAATTGCGACACACCGAAGTGCCTCCATATTACACAGACAACACGTACAATGCAAATTCCTCGCCCACGCGCTCGCGGCTCTTAAACAATTACCAC
Source organism: Gastracanthus pulcherrimus (assembly GCA_949152435.1). NCBI lineage: Eukaryota > Metazoa > Arthropoda > Insecta > Hymenoptera > Pteromalidae > Gastracanthus > Gastracanthus pulcherrimus. The sequence continues at coordinate 4,382,410 of OX424574.1, read as the reverse complement.
CTTCCATCCTCTATCCTAAATTTCCTTAAAAAACGCCATCCGAGTATACGAGGAGAGCGAATTCCCTACTTGCGACCCCCCATTGTTGCTCGCGGATATTCCCATGGTGCGCGCGATTTGGAGGTCGAGCTTCTCTCTTGCTAACGAGCTGCGCGCGGCGATTTCTCGTCTAGGAGAGAGAGAGAGACTGCTCTAATGACATCCCGCCCGCGGCGCGTTACGTACGCGCGTCGCGCGCTCCGCCGTTACGTTACGTTATGTCGCCGTCGCGCGGCGTGTACACTCGTCGTCGGGCCCGGCGCTGCGATCCATGGATTGGACGTTTGCCTCCGCCGGCGCACGAGAAAGTGACTTCGAGAGATCGCTCGTTCGTTTCAATCGTTCGCTCGTTCCTTCTTTTCTTTCTCGCTTTCTCCTTTCCGCGCGCGCCGCCGCCGCCAGGAATGAACGAACGAGCGGGTTTGCTCATTGCGTAACGAGGAGTGCCTCGATCCGCGCGCGCTCTGTGTGTCACGGCCCCGGCTTTTTCAGGGGGGGCACGGGTACGTGTCGTTATGGCTTTTCGATGGATTAAGCACGGTGGAATCGATATCGACTGGACGATCCGTGAATTTAATAACGATGTTCGACTTTCTTTATCATTGTTTTTTCCGGGTTTCGTTTTGCTCTATCGTGGATATTTTATATACCTTTTTTATCTTGATGCTCTAACTATTTATACAATTTAAACGAGACATTGATATCACAAATGCAACAGTTTAGATAGAAAATTTGTTCCATTTGAATCTTATAAAGAAAATAAATGTTGTTAAAAGCAAATAATTTTCAAAAATTATCGATTACATTTTTACTGTTTCTTATCAATTTACAAGTATATAAATTTCTTTTTATTGAGATATATTCACGTAGCAACTGCAAGTCGAGTAATAACAGCTTTTCATGAAATGTAAGATTATTTTACATAACTAATACTACATGTGAAAAATAGAAATATTAGCGTCAAAGTAAATAAAGGAATAAGACTTTCTGTCTCTCAAGACGCCTGTAATGAAAGTGTTCGGGTACCGAACTGTTATTACCAAGAGCTAGGCAACTTTCCTGTTTATCGAACACACGTAATTAGATAATTTTATGGATGGTCTTCGGCGAAAAGATTCTGAAGTGACAGTTATGGGTTTCCTACAGCGTGAAATTTTTTATACAAAAAATGACTAGATGTATTGTGCGTGTGAATTTTATGGTCCATGAAAGTATGATGATTGCGTACAAATACAGGAATTTCAGATAATGAGATATTTTTATAACTATTAGATCATAATGATTTTGTTTTTCTGTGAAAACAAGTATTGGGAAACTTGCAGAATAAATATGCTGTTAATATGGGCAGTCGAAAAAATGAATTTGGTAAACAAGTAAATTGAAATTATTTTTTTGGCTAATCTTGTATATTGATTTGTATTTTTGTATGCCTGCACATTAAATTCAATATTTAGACATGCGATAAATAATGTGAATAATGCGATCAAATGATAGAAATCATTAAATAATTTATTGTTGGCAGTATTATGATGAAGATTATTGCGTAATAAGAAAATACCACCTTGCATCTTCGTTAACTAATAGTACGTTGTGCATTAAGTGTGAGAAGAAGGTGATGGTTTAAAAAAGTGGGAAGTTTGTCGCCCGAGCGAAGCGAGGGCGACAATCACACGAGTCGAAGATCACCTGAGCGCACGCGTTGCACATACTATCTTTTGAAGTGTGAGAAGGTCTAGTACGAGAGGCACATAAATTGTAGTATATTATTAGCTCAAATAGGAATCTGATACGGGCTACGTCCATAATAAATATTGATATACGAGAGAATATGCAGGGTGGGGCGCTGGCTGGGAGGCAGGGAAGTAGGACGGGGTCTAAGAGCGGAGCCCCCCCCCCCCAACAAAAAAAATTACTTATAAATCATTAAAAAAATTTTACATTATAGAAAAATTATGAATTCAAAATAAATTAATTAATATTGTTAGATTTTTTCAAAATATTTCTGGTTATTCAATATTTTCCTAATTATACAATGTTTTCAAAAATTTCCGAATTTCTCACACGGAGTGTCATTAAATTCTTAACGATCGGCGTACTATTTCTTATTGAATCATATACTAAAGAACACGATGGCCTATATTGCGTCGTTACATTTAAAAACCCTTCCCCGGGAGTTCGAGTTCCGTTATATTAGTCCATTTCAGAAGCAGAAGGCAATCGATTATGCATTCGATAAGAGGTCCTACTTGCTAATGAATTCGATAAACGTTTCAGCCCGTTACATCACGCGAGCATTACTTCAGACGCATTACTGATTATTTATATGTATATAATTAATTCAATCAACCTCCTATTATAATAGAAAAGCGGCATTATATATTTTAATTTAATAATCTTTTGCTCCGCCAGACTGAAAAATTAATGACTTAATTTGTAACAATTTAATTAGCTTATTAGATATTAAATGGTTTATAAGTTATAACATATAAAATGTCTGTAAACTCATTATTTTCATTTATGAAAATATAGCATATTTTTTGATTTTTCATAAATAAAATAAAAAAATTTGCTGAACAAAAAGTAAATCCCCTTGTTACGTAGTTCTTCAAATATATTATATAATATAAGTGCATAAAGACTTAAAGGGATAGGAAATACTTTAGTTTGTTGACTCAAGATGAAACTTCTCGTATATAAATTCACGTCACGCTTATAATCCGTGCATGTGAACGGTTTCCTATCCACCGTTGTGCCGGAAGTTGTGCACTCGTCAAATATCCGGACATATACCGTTTCCTGAACAACTTTTGCAATTGATTGAAAGATTACAACCAATTGCATTTTACAAAATAATTTCCACACATTTATTAAAATTATACGATTTAATTAGTATTCTTAAACATTCATGAAAATGAGTGATGTTGATAACCATCATACCAATTTGTCTATTACATTGTAGATGTTATCAATATAAGTAGCTCATACAATATAATACATATAATAGCTAATAATATTTGTAATAAGAGTAATAAGAGTAATTTTATTTTCATTCAACAAATTTCATTTAATTGCGTACTATTATACTTCGTGAAAGTATTTAATTCTTTAATAACTTTATAAATAATTGTTCCTATAAATTAAGAGTTTCATTTCTTGTAAACACAATATTTTTCTTACAGAAGGTGCTAGTCGGATCTAAGGTTTTATTGCTGATTCTACTTTCGACGAGTATAAAAAGCGGTAAGTTACTGCAGGAAATATTGTTATGAGAAATACAAATGAGTGAATAAATGTCTCTATTCAACTCTCTTCATTTCCGTTCAACAAGTAGTTTCTTATTATAAATCACAGTTCTATGGCCTAAGGCTTCTCGTGAATAAACGATTGTTTTTGTATAATTTATGAGTTAATTTTAGATATTAGATTGAAATTGGGATGTCGGAGCTAAAAACTCGTTTTCTCTTTTACTAATAACTGTTTAAATATAAAATGCAAAGAAAAACTGGAAGAAGAGCCGTGTAGATATGAATGATATCAACGCTACTGTACAAGGCAAAGTCATTCTGTTGCAGCATTTTCATAAATAATTGGAAATACTAAAGGTATATTTCAGTGTAACAAAACCTAAAAATATTTTGTATTTCCAATTGTTTGTAAAAACAACGGAACAGAATGCCTTCTTTTTGTACAATAATATTAATATCATTTATATCTAAGCGGCTCTGCTTTCAGTTTTTGTTTAAATTATAAGTAGTCAAAGATACACATCAAAATCGTGCTTAAACCGACCGAAACCGACTACACCTTAACTCGGACATCCCCTTAACATTACGTTTTCTTATCATAATTTGTAAATGATTTCTCTTGACAATAAGATAATTTAAATAAATTGTATACAAAAATGAATAAATAATTAATACATAAACTTCTATATCGTAAAATACGAGAACTAAAAATTGATGTTTTCACAAAACCTTCTCAATGAAAAAATGCTCAAATCAGTTAAAACAAGGGGGTAATATCAAATTAATTGGAGGTTGTACAGATTTTTGTAAGTTGTTATTCTACCAGTTTGTTTAATCTGGAATCAAGTACCAAGTTTCATTTGTCGTACGTACAAAAAAGTGGCAGAAGCATCAAATTGACTCAAAAGTTTTTAGTTCCGTTTCTCTGGACTCGTGCAATATCGTGTCATTTTTTTCTGAGAGACTATTAGTATTTAGGTTCTGCAGGCTTCGGCGCACGTGCACTGTGTAGGAATAATCGAATGGAATGTTTGTAGCATTTCGTATAGCAATACGCTTCGGCGCGTGCTGTGAATTTACAATTTACCGAATGTTCACTGCGACATACGCAGAAATTTGCGAGTCACAAAAAACTTAGCAAGTGGCAATGAACCTTTCGTTCAATGACCATTGAATAAAATGGCAATGACTATAGATTTTTCAAAAATAATAGATATCAGATTGATAAAATATTTTGAAGTAATAATTTTTTTTTTATTATCAGACGATGGGGAGAAAAGAGTTGTTTGTTATTACACAAATTGGTCTGTGTATAGGCCAGGAACAGCAAAATTTTCACCTCAAAACATCAATCCATATCTTTGTACTCACCTGATATATGCCTTTGGTGGATTCACAAAAGATAATACTTTGAAGCCATTTGATAAATACCAAGATATTGATAAGGGTAAATTTTGTATGAATTTTTTTAATATATATATATATATATATATATATATATATATATATATATATATATATATATATATATATATATATATATATATATATATATATATATATATATATATATATATATATATATATATATATATATATATATATATATATATATATATATATATATATATATATATATATATATATATATATATATATATATATATATATATATATATGTATATATTCGACATTATTTCAAAACTAAAAATCTTTTAATTATAAATTATTTTCATAGGAGGGTATGCAAAGTTTACTGGCTTGAAAACATATAACAAAGACTTAAAAACTCTATTAGCCATTGGTGGTTGGAATGAAGCTTCTAGTCGATTTTCTCCTATGGTCGCTGATCCACAGAGAAGACGAAAATTTGTAAAGAATGTTGTTAAATTTCTCCGGCAGAATCATTTTGATGGCTTAGACCTCGATTGGGAATACCCAGCTTTTAGGGAAGGCGGTAAGCCTCGAGATCGGGATAACTATGCTAATCTTGTACAGGTAAAACTTTTTTTGAATACAATTTTTATTTAATCACAAAGATTCATGTGTGTAACGTTACAAATTAATTAAATTATCCAGGAACTTCGAGAAGAATTTGAAAAGGAGTCTTCTAAAACTGGAAGGCCAAGACTTTTACTTACAATGGCCGTGCCAGCGGGTATCGAATATATCGATAAGGGTTATGATATACCAAAATTGGATGATAATGAATATAATTATGACAACGAACTAACAATTGTAAAAATCCTTTTTTATAAATTACTAATACTAATTAATGTGACTGTTCATTTTTTAATATTACAAATACTTCAATAATTAATACATATACTAATATGATTATGCAGGATTACACGATTAAACACCTAATAAAAAGTGGTGCATCTCCTGGAAAAATTGTAATCGGCATTCCTACGTATGGAAGATCGTATACTCTTTTTAATGAAGATGCAAATGCTCTTGGTTCTCCAGCTGATGGCCCTGGTGCTGAAGGCGATGCCACGCGTGAGAAAGGATACCTTGCCTATTACGAAGTTTGTGTTAAACATTGAATTGATGTGAAGTTTTAATTATTTATTATTTACTTTAAATATATTTTTTTCCAGATTTGTGAAAGTATACAAAAAGACGATTGGATTGTTGAAAAACCTAATCCTAAGGCTATGGGTCCATATGCTTACAATGAGAATCAGTGGGTGGGATATGATGATGAAGATATCGTTCGAGAGAAAGCTAAATATGTCAATGAAAATAAACTTGGTGGCATAATGTTTTGGTCTATTGACAATGACGATTTTCGTGGTAAATGTCACGGACGTCCATATCCTTTGATCGAGGCAGCGAAAGAAGCTCTTTTTGAAGAAAATGGGTAAATGCAAATATAATATAAATAACTAAAAATAATTTTTACATTAACCACAATAGTAACTTGTTCACATTATATCATAGAAAACAAAAGGTAGATGAAAGACCTAACTCTATTAGTACAAGAAAAAGGAACAGAGATTCTGAAACCTTAAAATCAAATTCTCAATCTGATAATCGCAAATCAAGTAGCAATTCTAACAGAAGAAATACGCTTACTCGCTCAACAACAGGAAAACGACCATCTGCTTCTTCAAAAGCAAGGAGCAGGTCTAATTCTAAAACAGTAATCGAGCAGAAATCTGAAGATGAATCAATCGACGAAAATGCTGAAAACAGTGAGAATGTAGAAACAACCAAAGCTCCAAACAAATCTACTAGGTCTCAAATAACGAACAAAAATCGCTTTAGAACACGCTTAAATACTAATGAACGCGACAGTCGCAAAAAACAAGTATCGGAGTCTTCATCAACTCAAAAATCTCGTAGTAACAGAATAACGACACCCGAACCTCCGACCACACCTGACCCAGGAAGTGGTAAGAAAAAATATTTACTCTATATATTTTTTATATTTATAATCTGACTTTTCTTTGGCACTCTTACACGTCAATTGTTACATAATTACTATATTAATTATTTTACAGATTTTAAATGTGAAGATGAAGGCTTCTTCCCACATCCTCGAGATTGCAAAAAATATTTTTGGTGTCTTGATAGTGGACCAAGCGGCTTAGGAATCGTAGCGAATCAATTCACTTGTCCATCGGGTAACATATTATTATCTTAAAACAACAAATAAATGTATAATAATGTCATGATAATATTATGTCAACAGTTATTTATAATTATAATCGATTTTCAGGATTGGTTTTCAACAAATTAGCGGATTCCTGTGATTATCCGCGAAACGTAGTATGTCCAAAAGTTAAAGCTAAATCAATAGATACGTCTTCAACAACTACACAACGCACTACTACAGAAGAAGATGACAGCATTGAAGAAGACGAGGAAGAGGATGAGGAATATGAAGATGAAATTGACGATGTCAAAGAAACAGAACATAAGAAATTCGAAGATGAAAAACCAAAAAGAGTAAGCACGACAACAGCCAGAGCTCTTCTTTATAAAACCATTAATAGAAGCCGACCAACAAGTACGACAACTACTACAACAACAACTACAACTACTACTTCAGCACCACCTTCAACTACTGGTTCCGCTAGGTCAACAGATGATATTTCTGATGAAGAACAAGACCCGAGAGTAATTAAAGAATTGATTGACCTTATTAAAAAAGCTGGTGTGTATATATCATTGTATGTGATATTGTATTAAATTACGAACTAGTAAATAAAACCATATTGTATATTTACAGGAGGAATCGAACATCTTGAAAAGCAATTAGCTTTACAAGATAAAAGTGAATCAGGTCAAGGAACCGCCCAAGTTACGCCAGCTACTATAAGTAAAAGTTTGTATGAAAGAGTTTTAAGTCGACAAGCAGCTAAAAATAATTTGTTTAGAATACCTCCTTCAAGATTGTCAAGTACTAGAAAAACTGATGATGTAAAAGAAAACGATAACGAAGAAGAGGAAGAAGATAAAATAATAAGTGATAAAGCACCCGCAAAAATAAAATTTGTCAATGGCCCTGGAAGATCGCAATTTGAAGGATTGGATGAAGTCCCTGAAGTCAAAAGTCTACGACGATCTAACAAACCTAAATACGTAACTATAGAACGTCATAGGTATAAAATATATGCATATAGTTTAAATATTGAAATATTGTATAATAGGTTCGCATAAATTATAACATTATGAATTTTTTGATAGTTCCTCGACAACATCTACTAAAATTGATGATGAACTAGTGGAAGATGATGACGATAAAGAAGAAGAAGAGGATAACGAAGATGTAGCTTCATCAGAAAAGAAATTGATAAGTAACGTTCCAGAAGAAAGAAATTCACCAACGCCCCGATCCACTCCAGGATATGTTAATATTAGACGAACTAGGCCAACAACCACAACAGATGCGTCAAGGTAACGTATAAAGTTATTTTAATTAAAAATTTTTGTATCTTTGTAGTATATAGATATATTAAACAATCTTATCTCCTTTTTTTTATAGAGCTGACAATGACATAAAAGAAGATATAATTGAGGAAGATGAACAACCAATTCAAAATATACGCCGTACTTCGCTCAGGTACATATTAATCCGTTAAAAAAGTTTATTTTAATAGTATATTAAATATATAGTTATAAAATATTTTATAATCTGAATGTAGTTACAGACCTACGGAGCATACACAAAAAGAAATTACAGATGAAATTACAACTCCAAAGACAAGGTATAGTTAAAAACGTCTACTTACATTTCTTAAATTTAATTTTCCTTTGACTAATGGAATTTATAAAAAATAATTTTATAGGTACGTTAGTGTTAATCGTTTTCGAAGTACGACTATTACACCTCAAAAGGATATTGTGCAGACAAGCACTGAAAGTACTTCAACGAAACCTATATCTACTACACAAAGCTACAACAGAGAACACGTAACAGATGAAAAAACTATAACCGTAGCTGGAGAATCTGGTAGGATAACTATTACTCCATATACTACAGAAATACCCTCAAAAGCTCAATTATTTTCGAATGAATTGTCGTCCACTATTAAATCTACAAGTCCCTATACTGAAGAAAAATTCAGTAGTACACATTATACCACACGACAAGTTCTAGACACAACTGTTACTCCTAATCCTAATGTTATTGAAGATAATGTTACTGAGACTTTGTTAACTATTGCTCCAACTGAATCAAGTACAAGAGAAACTATAGCTGCAGTATCTCAACCTCGCCCATTTGGTTTTCCCCGAAGAACTAGACCAACAACAGCTACATCAACGATTTCCGATACAACACGTAGTTCTTTACCAGCGACTGAATCAACATCAAGACCTAAGGTGAGTACATTCTCCAGAACTTTTGCACGGTCTACAACAAAAGCACCCAGAACACGTACAAGATCGCGCACGCGAAATCGTGAAAAATCTATAAGCACTGTTGATGATGAATATTTAAGCCTCCAAGATGAAGCTTTGCAAAACAATTCTGAATTGCAGGAAAATCAAAAAGATAATGAGCCGGTAAGTAGGCCAAGATCTACAAACACTAATAGAGGCTCTAATCGATTCAGGCTTCAAAACACTACACATTCACGTGATTCAAATCGTAGTAAAAATAATAATGATAATGAACAAACAAAAAACAATGAAACTTCTAGCAGAAGGCATCGTAGACCATTAAAAGCTACAGCTGTAGTAAATAATACAGAGTATAGTCAAGTTGTTAAAGTATCACCAGAGCCGTCTTTAAGAAATAGAAATTTATATAGAAAGTCACGAACAAGATTGGATCAACAAGCGGCTGATAGTTTTGATAACAAAGCTCAAACTATAGAAAACATTAACTTACTTAAAGAATCAGTAAATTTAACAAGTACATTTAGACCTTCTACGATTACAGAAGTTAGTTCTGAAAAAACAGATTTTTTTATTAATGATACAGCAGATACTACTCAAACAGAAATGACACCTTTTTTAATCGAAGTTACGGAACCAGCTCCTAGTATTACTACAATAGATATGATTGAAGACGAAACGTTTAATTCTTTAGAATCTTCATTGCAAACAACAATACCTTCATTTTTATGGAACAGTTACGCCACAACTCTTTATAATTCTGAAGATGAAATTCAAACTACAATTTTCGATACAACGACAGAAAGTGTATTAGAAAAATTATCTACTGCTTCTCTGAGTAGTAGTGAAGCAGCTATTTCAACAGCCAACCATAGAACAAGAAAGGTTTTTTTACGAAAACGACCATCTACAACACCGATTTCAATTGAAAAATCAATTTTGAATGATATTAATTCACGAAGGCGAAAAGTTGTAAGACGCCTGCGACCTCTTCAAGATCAAACTTCACATTTGAATACGACAGAATTACAGCGAGGAAGCACTCGATATGCTGATGAAAATTTCACAGAACAATCAGATTCTAGAAATTTAACTGATGAAAACGAGTATAAAAAATCGACTAGCTCGTTCCCTAATTACTCTTCCACTTCAAGATCACCTGGTAAGCGATATTTCATCCGTAAAAAAATAGTTACACAGTCAGATTATGATGCTTCAACTCCAAAAATAGATGTATCAAGTAGTGTCAGTAATAAAAGAAAACATATATTTGAACGTTACCGTCCTACTTCAATATCATCTACAGATAAATCTGATACAATAAATATTCATAGTACACGTGACAATGAAAAAGGTTATAATTTATATGAAAATTCTGAAAATGATGATTATACTGAAGATTTAACACCTACAATTATAAAAAATACTTATAAAGACACTCCATTTAGAAATTTAAATTCTGACTTGGATCAATCAGTTGCTCCACAAGAAAATTCTGCGAAATCTCAAACACCGGACTATCGAAGATCAAGAACAAGATTTAGGATTAAGAGTGACGAACCAAAAGAATTCGAAAACTTCACACACAAAAGTAAAATCACACCACGTTACTTTTCAAGAACTACAAGTACAACAGAGAGCAGCGTTCAAGAAACTCTAATACCGACTAAAAAATTCGATTATTTCGCAGATGCTATAAAACGTGGGAATCAATTACAACGCACTACTCCAAAAATGAACAGTGAAAGTTCAGTGTCAGTGTCGACTTCCAAACCGTCCGTTACAAGGCTAGTCACGTCGATTGTAGAATCTGCTACTACAGAAAGACAAAAAATTTCAATAAAAAAGAAATATTCATCATTAACTTCAACTACTTATATTCCAAAGATAACAATTTCACAAAATTTGTTTTTACAAAAACAAAAAGATAAACGAAGAGACGAATTACTAAACGAAATACCCAGAGGTTTTTCGACTGAACAAAGCGTTGAATGGTCAACTTTACCAATCGAAAGTGAATTTGTTGACAAAAAATTTACAACGGAATCTAGTGACGAATCATCATCAACAATAGAAATTGAGTCAGTTTTTAGCAATTTAATAGGGCACTAAAAAATATTTATTTATAAATTATTAATTTAAAGATCATCTATTATATCTATCGTTATAAAGTTATTTCATCTATATGATCATCTACAACACACACGAAACTTTATTTTTCAAACACTTCTTTCTCTGGCTTGATGTTATTCACTACACTACTGTTTCCGTTTCTTCTATCCTTACTTATTCCATGGACAAACTTCAACTTACAGAAACCAGAAGAAAACGCATTATATATTCTGATTTCTAGGTTTTAGATGAGCTGATATCTCATCATCCTGTCTTCAAGGAGTTTACTACTCATAAAACTATAAGTGATTTTATAACTGAACACCCAAAGAAAACGAGTATTTTAAATAATAGTTTATATAGTAAACCAGAAAATAATCAGGGAGATATTTCATTCAATAATAAATCTTCAATAATAAATGCTTTAAATCAACGTGATAGTGATGGGTTTATAAAAGTGCCAGTGAGATTTGTAGATGGTCCAGAAGATGAATTCTTTTTGTTACAAATTCCTGAAAATCGATTAAATATCTCCGGAATTAACTCCATATTGAAAATTGAAGTTTTAAAAACCAATGAGTTTAATGTAAAAAATGTAAATATATTAAAAAATGTTAATGATATTCATGTGTCAAACAAATCAGTAGCATCAACGGAATTAATGCCGACTAATAAAACAGAAATCGCAGAGGCAATTTTAGATATCGATATTCCAAAACTTAATTTTAATGTGTTTAGCAATACTTCTAAAGTAGATGAAATTATTGACAAACATGACAAGAAATTTTTATCAAAAAATGATACAATCTCATCTAGTTCTGAATCTACATTAGAGAATTTAAATTCAATAAATTTTAAAATAAATAATACTTTGTCTACAAATTTCAAAGGAAATTCAATAATAAACGAAGTTGAACGTATCAATGGAAATTTAGATATGAAGGAGATTGAAAGTGCCATTTATAAATTACGAAATTCATCCGTTAAGATTAAACAGCCATTTTTTAATAATCAAAATTCTACTGAAAAGAAAAAAGTACATAGGCAACGTGTTTTAATATACCGAGGCTCAACAAAACATCAACCAACAAATTCTACTCAAAGAAGATGGATAATGAAGAAAGTTGTTCGCAAGAGAATCAGACGAACAAAACTGAAGTCAACAGACGATTTAGAGACCAGTGGCACAGCACCAGTAGCTGAAGTGATCGATAGCTTCACCGAGGTCAGTTTCGATTGAAAACGAGTAGAGCCCAGAGAGCAAGCCACGAAAAAAATAACGAGTGCCTTCGCTAAAATAACCACTACTTCGTTCATGCGTTTACTTTATTTATTTTCATTTCAAATCTAATACACTGCTTTCGATTTGAAAATATGTGTCAATGCAAAACTATCCAACTATTTTCCTATGGATGAATTAAATCATTTTTCTGACATTCTTGATGCGATAACTTCTGTAGAAACATCTAGTAGCGAAATTCATTCTTCACATTCGGCGTTAGTCTACTGCTTTACCTCTTTAACAGTAATTCTTCCTTTAGTGGAAAAGCGATAATTTGTTGCAGTACCAGTAACTAAGTAATTTTAATTTAATTGAAGAACATGTTAACTATTCGACACTTTCGTGAAATGTTCGAGTGTATTTTATAAAACAAATACGTATCGTGTTTAACAGCATAATATTCAGAAATCACATTATATTCTTTAATTAAATTAAAATATAAAGTTTACTCAAAAAATAACAAATATACTTATACTTACATAAATAATAAAAAAATATGTACAAACGTGTATGTCTAATATGAATTCAAAATCATTTGACTAAATAACGCACTTAGTTATTTTCACTTTTTATAAAATACACTGTACACGCACTTAATAAATAGCATATGATATTGAATGGTACTGCCATAAACACAAGTACGTAATTCACGTATCTTAGAAGGAATATTCTTTTAGTAATAAAATGACGATCAAAACAGGTAAATACGTCGAGGAATCCAGGCTTAAGCTTTTTCCGACGACCAGGAGATTCATCGCTGACTAGAGGCGTTTATACAGCCATTTCATCCGCGACGTTATCCCCGATGAAGAAAATCTATCCGGTGAAAATTGGTATAGAGAATACACGCGTGGTGGGAATAATGGCTGATCAAAGTGGCAATCCACAAAATTTGGAACTGATATTAGCCGATCCACCAGCATCGTTATCCTCGACAACTGATTCGGGTATAAAACCCTCGGCTACGATATACATAATCATGTGACTGAATTTGTTTTAAATGGTTGCGAATTTCTTTGTTAAACATGCGTGTTGTATTTTTTTTTCTATATTATCGCTCCATGTATACTACTCCTATATCATCTTATCAACTGGCAGGTGTTCTCTAATAATTTTACACAGCTCAACGCCTGGCTATGGACTGCGATTACATAATATGAAAACTAACTCTTGTGCAGGATCATTGTTTTCATGCTCATTTTGCAGTGGTATGGTTATGGTTCTCTTCACAAAACAACGTATTGTACTTTACGCTATTTATTGTGTTTTATTTAATTCTATGTGCAATTAAATTGACACATATTTATTCAATTCAAACCCATTTCATTCATCTTTAAATTTAAGTTCTAAACATGGTAAAATTTAAGGCAATTGGGGTTCTCTCGGCTAATATTTTTTCATTCTCTGTCTTTCATTCTGCGCACTATTCTCACATGAGCTTACTTGCATCATGTGCCAAATGTTTTAACTGTGCTTAACACTACTGGGTGAAAACTTCTATGTATGTCTATTTTAACAAGCAATTAATGCGTATACGTGGCTAATGTGCGTTCAAAATTGTCTATACAATTATGTAAAAATATTTTACTAATTTTTACACGCTCCACAATAATAGGTAAACCAGCCGTTACCAGGCCCAACTCCAGGCGCAAGATCAGCACAACAATATCTCCGCGAACGACTGAAGAACCCCCATTGAGTGCCAGTCCTAGTAGGATAATCTCTTCAGAAAGACGTCGTCAAGGGCAGAAATATGAATCTGATAGAATTATTTCACAAAACTCATATCACATTCGCTCTCGGCCTTATAAACCTGCAGTAACGGATTATGATTATTATGAGGATGAAGAAGAACGACTTGTTGTTGCTAAAACGAATGGCAAACTTCTTATCACTAGCAGAGGTTCGATTAAATGTCTCGATCAAGGAAATTTTCCACATCCCAATTCTTGTAGAAAATTCATTTCTTGTGCCAAAATGGTAAACGGTATTGTTATAGGAACAGAATATACGTGTCCATCTAAATTATCTTTTGATCCGATTGGTGGAATCTGTAATTGGTCTGCTGGTCTTGGATGTAATGAGTAATTGATCAAATATAGCCAAAATTAAAATTTGTTTAAATCAAAATTAATAAGTATTTGTGGTTAATACTCATATCATAAAAAAATAGAAATTTAGAATAGTGTATTGTCCAGAAAAGAAAACAATTTTTAACAATTTATTATCTTGTGATTTTTATAAAGATTTTTTAAATAGTACGTTAGGAACAGAAAGTATGTAAGTACACGGAGAGAAAAGCTCGGCTACATCTGACGGAAACCCCGCCACTTACAGCCTTAGTGGCTCAAGCAGTAGAGTGACATGATCACGAAGCAGGGTCGGCTGCAGAACACAGCAGTTATAGCAAAGCGATTCAGAAACGGCTTACTGTTAATATACTAAGTTTTGCAAATTTCTCATATACTCTTACGATGAAAATCAATAATTTACGTTGGAAATACATTTTTTAAATATATTAACCATTAATCTTTGCAAAATATAAGTTAATAGGTATGAAATCCGAATATTCGAAAAGCTAACCTCAAATATCTGTCATTTCGGCTACTCAGCTTTGGGGAGCGAATTAAGCTAAAACTGCTTTGTTCTACAGCAGCGCTGGCGGTGTGATCCTACCACTGATTTGACGTAACCACAACAACGCTAATACGGCGGAGTTTTTCTTCCCGTGTAAACAATTTACTCGCGATGAACTGCAGGCATTATAGGTTAATTTTAGTTTTATATATTTATGTAAATGATGTACGCGTAAATGTGTCTTTTAAGAAGTTACAATCGTAAGCATCTTTTGTAAATTAATTTTAATCAGAATGGTGATATCCAGTTTTTTTGTAAACATTCGAATTATTTTTTGTACATATATTGTTAAACATAATCTCGCAGTCATATGTAAATAATAAGTTAGGATAAAGTTATGATAATATTATTGTGGTACGCATAAAAAATAATTTATGTACTCCAATAATGTTTTAATTTATAACAATCTATATACTATTAATTGGTATTCAATAAAAAATTATTGCATTTTTCTAAAAAAATAAAACAAATTTTTATTATATTAATGCACCTTAGACACTGTATTTTCAGTTACATTCCATATAAGAAAGAAACCTCGTACACATATTTAAACTTGTTTATATTTTTAATTAAATATAATACATAAAACCCTCGGCAAACTTGAAGGGACCGAGGTTTTGGTCCGTATTATCCGGGTGAACGTGCAAACGAGTTAACTGGGTCCCTCATTAAAACGAATTTTGTTCCAATTTTCGAATAAATTACAATGAACATTGTTTGGATCAAAGTTTAATTTAATATATATAGATATTCAGTGCAATACTTCTTAATCAGTTATTCACTAATAAAATATTTTTTAAATTTTGCTCTTATTTCTTGATAACTTGATTATTTCTAGCAAATTCAATCGTTATGTGGTTCAAATAATTAACAATTACGCTAATATATTATTGTAATATATTAGCAAAAACAGTGCTGTAGAGAAGATGAACGAATAAACCAGATAATAATGAGAAAATAACCAAGGAGAATTGTATTCTTCCATTAGTTTAAATGGAATAAAATATTTTACATTCTTTGCTAATACCTAAATTTTTAGTTTAGATAAAAAATAACATAACAAATGTAAAGACAACAAAATATTAAAATGAAAAGATATAATATATCAATTGAAGGGCCGGATGCAATCAGGGGATTAGCACTTTATTTGATGGTTTTATCTCAAAGAATAATGCACAGATAAAGAAACAGAAAATATGGTGTTGTTAAACGAATTTCTTTCTTCAACGCTATATTTTTGTTCCTTTATCTGAGCATTATTACTCGAGATAAAAATCATCAAGAAATGTGCTAGTCCCCGAAATTGCATCCGGCCCTTCAATTGACGCTTCCTAACGGGAAAGGGCGCATAGCGCGATTTCGCCGAATAAGTATTGTCTGGCTACCAATGTTGAAAATTTGCTTAAAATTAAATTTTATAAATTTATATATGAGCAAATTGATATATAAACTGTTGCGCTACTCTTTGTACTTGTGGAACAACATTCTCATTATACACCAACCATATATATTTAATTTTAATTTTAACTTAGCTAGTCGGATAATACTTCTCCAGCAAAATAGCGCTATGCGCCCTTTTCCGCTCGGGAGCCTCAATTTTAACCAAAAGTGAAATTATCCGATTTCGTTCGCTCCTCCTTAATTATTCAATGTTTTGAGAGCTGAAATGCAATTATTATTCGTGTTAACCGAGTAAATATCTACGTAGGGGCCGAAAAATAGTTGATCTTACCCGAATTCAGAGCCCATAAGAACGCATGTAATCGTGCCGGGACCGAGATCTGAGTTCGTGTTGGAGCGAATTTCGTGTTATCCGAGTTCGTGGTAAGGAGGGTTTACATAATAATACACAAAACAGTAAGTTATTATGTAACACTTATGAACTACATTCGGGTTTTGTAACAAAATAAAATAAGAACGTATATGCATATAACGAAAATGTTAAGTAAACCTTGTAAGCGCCTTACAATAAAACATAGTTCGAATTTAAAATAAATAAAATTTTAATGATAGTATTTAATAGCTTCTGCAATATAAAGTTATTAAAAATAAAGGTAAATCGATATATTTAATAATATTATATACATCATATGTGAATATCTTTATTGACAGTTGGTAAGTAACCATTTAAAAGTAAAGTTTGGTCGGTACATATAGGTACGACTGGCATAGTAGAAGTTCTGCTTTATCGATCAGTAGTATAGAAATTATTAGAAATGAGTGGTAGTTGTTAGTGTCTCTACTTGGGGCGCTGTTCGACTTCTCTTTTGAATCTCGGATTGAACGCATACAAAATGTATCGGTACAGTAGCGTCCGAGTAAGTACAAAAAGTACTATATAAATAGATACAACAGACATGGGGTCATTCGTAAATTACGTCACGTTGTTTTTAGGAATTATCTACCCCCCTACTCATCCCTCTACGTAATGCATTTTCACTGATTTCCCTATGTCCCTAATAAAGACGACCTGCAAGCGTGACTTAATTTGTGAATGACCCTTAAGATATAATTGGTATAGAAGGATCAGATCAATCTTAGAGAGAGTTACTCACGTGCTGTACTTGCTACGAAAATTCTTATTCATAACTTATTAGGATCTTATAAGGCATCTTTATCGTCAGCAATAATTTTGTTACACAGTTTAACAAGAACGTTGCTAATTATCCCGCCGCAAAATATTAACTCATAAATCCCGACTAAACGATCATCGCTCGTAAAGTGCACAAAAGCTCGTCACTGCCAAAATATAATGAAGCGGTTGACGGCCGGCGCTCTAACGTTCGCCAAAGTTACCGGCATCGGGCCGATTTAGCACTCTCGAGAAACTCGTTTCGCGTAATCGAGTGAAATTCTCGCGCGATCTCCCTCAACGTCGCGACGATCCCCGATCCGATCTCTCACCCCCTCGGCTCGCCCCCTGGATAATGGCGTGTTCTCGCTCGACACCGAGGAGATATACCCACGACGCATAAATTCGCGAACGTGTTCTTAATTACCTGCTACGCTCGAGCAGTAGTCCTCTCGTTAACTACGTATCAATTATTGGGCTATGGGGTGGGGCGGATCGGCGCGGCTGCTAAAGATCGGCGGCGAGAAGATGATAGGGGCTCACAACAGCCGGCCCGAGCGTATATACGCAGCAGAAGGAGGAGGGGGGTGCGCTTTATCATCGTTTACTGCAAATGAAACCCACCTTTTTCTTCTGCACTGCCAGAGCGCGACGTTAATCGCGATCGGGTGTTCGCCGAAAATATGCATTATAAAGGGATGCCGAGGGAGAGCGCGGCGCTATCGCTACTTTGCCGGCTGCTGCTGCTGCGCGTTTGTTTGGATTTTTTCTCTCTCTACGGCTAGTATAGTGCAGCGTACTTTGGAATATCGTTCCGCGCTCGTTCGCGAGATGTATGGCGGACCTATTACTTTTTAAAAGGGGCGTATTTGATGGCTACCGCTTCTTTTTTGTACATGAGAGATTAAGTTTGGATCTTGAGGATGCTGCTGCTGCTGCGGCTGCTGCTGTGTAGAAAATGTTTCGAATTCTTGGGGTTTTATCTGTTCATTTTTCTCATTGAGTTTTTGATCAGTGGTTGGTTATTTTGTTGTTTTTACATGTTACCGATAATGGATTCTTGTATAATTTTGTAAATCGTAGGCAACTAGCTTATTTATTAAATGCTTACGTTTTTTAAATAACTATAAAAAGGAAGCTAAGAGAAGGAATTTTGCGTGTATTACCACTACTATATAGCTGCTAGAAATTAATAATTTCTTAATATCGTTCATGGTAAGGTGCTCGATGTTGGTCAACATTTTATAAACTCGCTCCAGAATTTACAATGTTATTTTTTCAGAACTTTTGTATTTTGCATAAGATTGCAATACTATTTAACAATCTACTCTTAAAATTTCAAAGACATAGGTTTTTAGGTTCAATTTTGTTACTATTGTTGTATCCATGACTTTCTTTTATTGGAAATTCAGTGAAGATGTTGAAATAGTGCGAAATAGCATCCCTATGATGAATTTCGTTAGTCTTGCGGTTTCGAATCAAAATTTGTACAATTTTATATTCTTTCCAATCTCTTTTATGACCTATACCTTAAGTTTGGATGTAAGTGTAGTTTTAAGAATATCATATAAATTATATTAGTTTAATTTGGCCGATTAAAAATAAAACAAAATATAAGTTTAAATTAATACCGGCACAATTGTATGGGGTCAGTGGTTGCGTGGCAGATCACTCACGAAAGTTCAGCAGCGCTAGAGACGCGGTTGTACTTGGATGGGTGAGCAATCGCACAACCAAGGGCATCAACAATATATAGTATATAGTACAATAAATAGTGTTCTTCCGTTAGGTATGGTTACAGGTTACCGACATAGGTAGAAACCTGACATTGTCGATAATTTAGGCGAATGCGGAAACGGTGTGGGAATTAGGATGGGCTATTGGGATTGTTAGGATCAAATACCTCCACACGACAGGTAGGAAAAAATAAAAATAAAAGAAAAAGTTTAAATTAAAAGAAAATATGAAAAAATGCTATATCATACATAAGAAATGAAATTAAAGTGATTGTAAAAATTCAGTGGTACTTTATTTTTTTGTAAATCCATTTGAAACTACCGACTTCATTCTAAGCCTGCTACGTGCATTCATAATGAGAGAAAAAAACAATGAGAAATAAGAAATCAGCAACTCCGAAAGGACTTTTGTGCACGAGGTAGGGTCCAGTGATAAAGTACCCCGCAAGAATGAAAAGAATACGCAAGCGTGCTTCCATCGTATCTTATAGCCGTCGCGTGCATTGAGTTTCGCTGTAAGAGAAAAAAAAGGCAAAGAAGAAGAAGAGAGCCACCCCGATGCAGCAGCGGCGAATCATCTGCAATTATATCGCGTAAGAAGGAGTGTGCCTGTGTTCCGAACAAACAGTTTCCTGGCTCATAAACAATTCTGCTCGACGCCGAATGCGCGAGACCGACAATTCGATTATAAATCGTCGAAATAAAAAGTAGCCTCATACAGAGGTATAATCAGTCGACAAAAAGCCGATCGTCATCTAAATTCACGTTTCTCTTCAATCGTTATTTTATTATACTCTTAGATTTGTTTTCCTTAAAAAAATGAATTCATTGTATCTATTATTTAAATTAAGTGAGGATAGTTTTCTCTTTATTATTATGATTTTTATAACTAAAACAGAGTAACAATTCATTTATTTTCTATGTTTTCCCGAAATTAGCTTTAATTTATGATCAAATAAATTACTAAGATCAGAAGGAAATAAATTGGCAACAAAGATTTTGACGTGACACCAACAACTCTTTCACCAACACTTCGTTTACAAAGTAGCAACTTATACGACTCAAACGTAAAAGAAAGGATATTTATGAAGCATTAAAAAATGGACCATTACAATGACAAAGAATCATCTTTAAGTCAGCTCTTTTACGCGTGAGAATGAGACACCGCTCGAAGGCATACAGAGAACCGCGATGCCCTTTCCCGTTAAAAGGCTCTCGTCAGATGTTGCACTAGTATACAGGAAGCGCTTGTATAGGAGTAAACTTTGTTCGAGAGCCGATCATAAATGTGCTCCCGTCTCTCACATATAGGCATCATCTCCGCGGGCATAAATCTCCTCAGCTCCTCTCGTGAATGCTCGGCGAGCCTAAAATGGCCGAAGAGCGCGCGAACAAACGTCAGACGTTGAAAAAAGAGACCACCCGAACGCCGGGCTCTGCTCTGCTTCGCTCTTCGTATTATTTTTTTTATACTTTATTCATCATTTTAGTTTTCGGGCCGCACGCGCGACGGCATCGTTGATGTACATGCGTGTCGCTAATAAAATGTCGGCAATTCGCTGTGCCGGGAATTGTGTACAGCTTTTTTTACGAGGCACGTGAGGTTTTCATCGACGCGCAGGAACCTCTTTCGCGCGACCTGCTTCTTCTTAAAACTTTAATGTCTCCACTGTGTACCATTATCTGTCGGGGATCTACTTTGTACAGAAAATAGTTATAAAATGGTCTTAAACTTTTGAATGTTGCTATATTTTTTCTCAACGCTTCGCTCTTTCAAGAGGGTTAATCGTTTTCATTTGCAAGGCTGATTCGTTGCGTCGTCAAAAGCGATCGTTCTAGAAGCTCTCGAGAGCGAATATTCTGAATAGCGATTAGACACGCGATTGGTAAAAGACGAATGATTGTATAAAGATTTTTTGATACATTGTATTTTATAACTCGGATTTAAAATTAATAAATCTACTTTTAAGTGTCGATTAAAATCTTTTCATCACTCTTTATGAATCGTAAAGTGTTTTATAAAACGCATCTATGCGCACCAAAGAAAAGATTGTGAGTTGACTGAGAATTCACGTCTTTGCACTTAGGAAGAAAAGTTAATTTATTTTTTGTTTCAGTTTCTTTTTCAATATAGATGACATTTTTATTGCTCTTATGTAATTTAAATTGTTCGTAAATGAATACAAATGTATTTATATACGATTTTTTGTATAATTGATAATTAATGTTCGGTAAATCGGTTGCATAACTGATTTAAAAGTAATCCGTTCCCAGCTTGCAGTACGTCGAGTGTTTATTTGACTCGTCAGCCGAGTTAAATTATTTCAGCTCAGCGAAATGCCTATATATAATGATTTTATTACGGTCACTAGTATAGAACTAGTCCTCTTCCTCCTTCTCCTTTATTTGGGCAAAAGGTTTATGCGCGCGACTTTATATTGCGCCATATATTTCGTCTGTTACGGCGAACGTTAATGATCGGATTAATTTTTACGGCAAAGACGAGATTGCAAATACGAACCTCGAGTGGAGAAGCAGGAATTTTTCTGGGCGACGCGATCCGGGGGCGCTTTATGTCCCGCAGCCCGCAGTTTTATGTTCTTATTCGCGTCGTATTGTATTCCGATGCCGATGTAGATGGCACCTTTCGCGTGCGAACCTTCGATCAAGAACCCGAGCGTTTCGTTTATTTTCTCTTCTCTTTTCGTCTCTCCCCATCGTGCAGTCAATTCGACGATCTGTCTTGAATTTTCATCAGCTCGCGAAAAAAAAATAAATAAAATGCCAATAGCTATACATTGTTCCTCACATTGTTCCATGTTCGATAAGCATGAAAGTCAACGATGTTGCGATCATGGCATTTTTAAGCTGGGACGATATACTATAGTATTACAAATTTTATTGTCTTATATAGCAATATCTTTTGGTACCAATTGATTGTTCTCAATATTCTATTCAACGCTACATATTATACAATAGCTCGAGTCAATTTATTTAGATGTAAAAAAAGTGGATCATCGCTTATCTTTTATATCTTTCAACTTAAATTCAATAAATTCTATTTTATTTAAGATGATGTTAAATTCCCCCGTTTCCAGCCTATACGGGAAATCACTTTTATTCATTTAATTCTCAATTTTAAGAAAATACCTGATTGGAAAGTTATGGTTTTTGATTGAGACAGCAACATTCCAGAGAGATATTTAGAAAAATTGAAAATGAAATGAATAAAGTGGACTATATAAAATAGTTGTATGTTTGAAAATCACGAAAGGAATTCAATAGCTACACCTCTTTACGGATATATTTTGTCTGCTTTCATAGCTACATCGCCTACTCAATCTAAGCATGCAACCCTACGACAGGCATTATGTATCCCTTCGTTCATCCTTCCAGAAATAGGGAGGAAAAGAGCGTGAGAAACTCGTAACCTCGTTCGATGCGTGTGCCGCATGCAGCGGTTTCTCGAGGCCGCGCTGAATAGAAAAAAAGTTCACCCTTATTGCACAGGTGCTTCAGGAGGTCCAGCAGCAGCGGGCCTCGCTTTCTCTCTCTCTCTATTTTCCTTTCAAGTCTCGCTCTCGGCAAATCCTTCGATATACCCACACGCACGCACACGCGGACACGCTTATATTTATAAATAGAAGCGGCGGCCGACGCGGATCTAACCCGAGGATCCAGATTTCGGGAAACATTGTTCGCCGAGCGTCAATGTTCGTCCCGGTTCGTTCATTCAAGCGGGAATGACACGGGATCGCGCAGGTAACGCGCGCACGTGCGTGGGGGGGACACACGGAGGGTGGAAAGCGAAAGGGGGAGAAGCCCTTTTATGCGCTGGGGTTGCGTTAAAGGATTTTTCTTTTTTCACCTTGTTCGATGATCGTCGGTCCCGCGGGACGAGGACGACGAGTGGCCAGGGTCCGCGCTGTGAATGGAGATCGTTGCAAGATCGGCAGCGGTGACTGCGATGCACACGTGTAGGTATGTAAGGAGTGTTTGGAAAGTGTTGATGCTCCGAGGACCAGAGAGATCCAAATATTGATCGGCAAGAGGAATTCTTTCGTTTTTTGAGAAACGATGGAGAAAGAGATCTTCAGTCGGTGTATGCGGTGAATCTGTTCAGTAAAGACCATATATGTCATGGCAGAATTTTTCCGAAAAACTATTTTAGATTCATTTAAAGAAGATTCGTGATACATTTTAATATTTCTTTCTTTAGTTTGTAAAATAACTAAGGCAAGGATAACACAAGTTTTGCGCATGAATGAAAAAGATTTCCTAAGTACTATATTTATAAACGTGCGTGACCTACATACTCTAAATTTGTTATTTCGTTTCCACACGAGCGATTAAACACTTTTCCCGAGGAATTTCTCTCCGTTGCGGGAAAAAACCGAGCTATTCGCTGGACAATGGACGTTAAATCCCAAAGACCAACAATATCAACTACAGCTGCTGGATTTTTTTCTTCCTCCGCTAGGCCCCTACACTCTACCCTTCGAAGTGTGGAGAGCGAGAGAGATCACTTTTTATTTTCATGGGTCGAGAGAACCCGTTTCGCTATCCCATTCCGCCTCCGCTCTCTCTCTCTCTCTCTCTCTTTCTCGGCCGTCGCCTAAGAACCCCAATTTTCGCACAATAGCCGAAGCTCAAGAATCCTCATACAAAAATGGTAAGAGCCACAAAGGGGATTGCTTTGTCCATCGAGTTACCCCATCATCGGTGCGAGAACGCGATTCAGAAAACGAGAGATTTTCTCTTAAAAAAAGAGTAACGTGCGCAGGAGGGGGGATGCACGCACCAGCTTTTATTTCCATCGATTACACGTGGATCTTAGAGATCGGTCACATCGATGTTCTCTCTCTCTCTCTCTCTCAGTTTCTTTCTATCTTCTATTATATTGTGCGTGTGCATTTCCTAAGATTCTGTGACTCATTATAAATACGTTTTTTTTGTATAAGAGAAAGAAATGGAATCTCTCGAGTATACGTTACGTAATTATAAAGTTTAGTAAATATATGAAGTAGAGTACCAAAATAAAACTAATATCCATAACTGAAAACAAAAGAGTATATTATAAATAAATGAGAGGGTCAAAGAACATTCTTTCTCGGCATAATATTTTATTGTCAACAATTCTGTAATAATTATACTGGAAAGAGTAAACATTAAAAGAAGAATTTTAATTTTCTATATTTTACATTTTTGATGTGGTAGGAAAAATGGTCGTTTTATCAAGCCTTTTATTTAAGTAAAGAACATTTTTAAAATGTTTATACAATCTCAGAAAGTATATACTGTTTATTTCCGTTTGCATGATAGATAAAAAATGTATAGTAAAAATTGGTATAGTAATTTAGTTTCTGATATGAATATGATTCGGATATTTTTGAAGATTGTAAAAACAGCTTTTCGATTTTCTCTAACACATTTGAAATTTAGCGTTCAGATAAAAAGGGAGAAAAATAGTACATAAAGGACGATGTGTAAAAATCACGCATTTTTACCCCCAGGATGCGTAAAATCTTCATCATTTATTAGTATTTTTAGTAATTTTACAATTTTCCTTCTGTAAGAAGGTAGTTAAAAAGTTTATTCAACTAATTCAAATATTTATGTACGAGGAAAGTCATCCTGGCGCACACCTAATTTTTTAACCCGATGAAATTTTTATGATAGTTCTTAAACAAAAAAGAATTTTCTATATACAAAAAAGTGTATGTTGTTTTTCTCTAAAATATATTATTAATTTTTAAAAAATAAAACATTATTGATTTATGACTTTAATAAAACGCAAGATTTATAATAATTTTACGTGTAATGGCTTTTAATAATAAAATTGTTCAAAATAATTTCAGAAACAAAATACACGCTTTTATTCTAAATACTTTGAAGAATATTCTCCTAATATTTTGGCCGGATTCATTACTTTGGTGTGCGCCAGGATAAAATTAAAGTTTAAAAAACAAATTAGTGAGAAAACAGTGTTTTTATCAAAATAGTGGCGTTATTGAATAAACTCACCATTATTTTGAAAACTATATATTATAAATATATTTTACTCATCAATAACTCTTAGAATACATCTGACTAGTATGATACAGTATTTAACCTTCAAAACTTAAAGAAAAAATTATTATTACTTCCTGATAAGGTAAATTAATGCATACAAGTAAAAAAAAGATCTTTTCATAAAGCGTTTGTTTTACATTGAAAAAAAATATATCATAAAAATATCTGAACATCTGACTTTTTAAACAAAAAAAATTATTTCGAATTTTTGGTCGATAATCACTAGAGAGCCATCTTAATGAAAATATTAAGTATAATTTGAAACTTATTGCAATGCCTTTACTTTAAACGTATTTTTTATTTACTTCAGCAATCTTAGTAAGGCTCACTTTGCCCGATTTCCCGTATATTTTATATTGAATATTTAATAGTATTGTACACGAGAGCCAAATCAGATTTCTTTTGATGCACATTGAGCCAGAATATACATTCTTTTCATATGTTGTAGGAGATGCGTTGTACTTCACACGTTTTGATATATTCTTCTTCATTATAAAATATCTCAACATCATTTGCTAATTTCTATTCATCGTAAACCGTCAATGAAAGTTCAAGAAATGAAAAGTCGTTTACGCAGTAAATAATAAACTAGTTAACGAAAAATGCCTCATTATGTGCATCAGTTGGTCGCGTAGCTGCATCGATCATCTTCGAACGAAAAATTTCACGCTCGAATAGTCGCGACGAAGGATCCCGAACCCGTGGTTCCCACGTAATTGCAATGACTTTCTCGACCGTGAAACAATTGATCGAACGCTCGCGCTTTTTTGCGCCGACAAGAGAAAGACCGAGGAAGCCAATCCGCCGCCGAATGAATAGGCTGCGAGGACGAGGGAGGACGCGAGGGCCGGGCTTCCTAGAGGTCTCGTCCACTTGATCGAAGCACGCGTGCATAATTCGGTTAATCGAATCAACCGGGCGCGCGTCGCGGCACCGAGTCCCGAAAAAAGAACGGGCCCAGGCGCGCGGACGGGAATCGGTCACAGGCGGCTGGCTCCTTCCAATGCTCCTCCGCTCTCCTTCTTATTTTATTCAATCACCGAATTTCACGATGCGGCCGCGCGACTACAACGTTTCGGACGGTGTCTAGTAGATGTATATAAAAAGGTCTTTTTGTTCGCGATAAAAGGTTGATCTAATGCTTTCCTTTCATGCGGGAGAAGTGTGCTTTTTTTTCTTATTCTGTGACCGAATTCGTTTGCTAGACTTGAGCGGTAAAAATTAGATAATGAAAGAATGAATTTTCGTCGATAAATACTTTAATAGTAATTTAGAACATTTTCGGTATTATTTATTTTTTTGTCAAAAGAAATATTTAATAGTTTTTTAAGATAAAACTTCGTTCATTATTTAGGCGATTTCTGTTTATAGTTTTAATTTGCTGATCCTTAAATTCTATTGATTTTTTAATTAAAGAAATTTATCTTACGCCATCCAAACTTTGGCAAAAATGTCCAAACACGGCGATAAGAGATGTCTCTAACAAGCAATAAAATATTTCACCCTCGACAGTGTATCGGTATCTCGTAAACGGAGGATAAAAAGAAGAATGTAAAAAGAAATTAGGAGTCCTATGCCATCACGCGTCGTTATCGCTAGATCGACTCGAGCAACATTTACACGTACGTGAGTTAACACCCCATGGCAACTCTGAAGCTTGATACTCTCATCTGGAGCCTTATTTGAGTTTACGCAGAAAATGGGATCGGCCCGTGATTTTATTACATTGGCACTGTAAAACTTTGCTTGGCAAAGTAGATGTGGTACCAGTTTACAAGCTATCTTATCAGTTTCTTATCACAATTATTTTAATAGGAATAAAATTTTAAAAAACATTTATTACTAAATCTATATATCTTGGTAAATAAATAAATAAATTGTTTAGGATTTTAAAACAATTTCGTAACATTTTAAAAATATCGATCCATTTTAAAATTACCAATTTGTCTACTTCAAATACACAAGTTTAATTTAAATCGTACGTTACCTGGTGTGGTGGGCGATCACTTAGCGAGCGTAGCTTCCGTATTGTGCAGCTTTCACTGCGTTGTCAGTCGTTGTGTATCAGCATTCTTTCAGCCTCACGCTCGTGACTAATCACTGGTCCCGCACTCGAATCGTCTGGATCTTGTTCGATCTACTATAGATATCATTCCCCCTATAAAACAAAACAACGCCAAAGCTAGTGCTCCGTAGTCGTTAAAGGGATGCATTAAGGACAAACGCCTACGCATGCGTTCGCGCGTAAGGTATTGTGGACCGCGGGACCGGTGAACGTCAAGTCGAGGATTTATTTTGAATTACGCTGTACAGGCTCCCGGCACGCATACGTTAAATGCGTACATGCATGCATGCATTAGGAGACTGGAACTTTCGGACCTCCGTAATGAGAGGCAAGCTAATGGACGCTGTGACTAATGCTGCACCAATAAATTATAAGTTATGAGCGTAGTATACATAACGCGGTACAGTAGCGCAGTATACCGATAACTAGACTTTCTTTTTATTTTATCAATTGACTTATAGCGATTGCAAAGACACTATTAACCTTGTAAGAAAAGGTATATGTATAAAACTAATAATTGGCTAAAAATACTTAAAATAACTTTATACAAAAGGCATTCATTCGTTCTCTTTAAATAATCGAAACTCTGTAATGTTGGAATACATGAAACTCAACGGCAATCAGGTTTCGTTTTCATCCGTCTCTTCGGAGGTCCCGCGTCCAGAGCCCTCGCGCGTGCGCTTTTGTATAACGTTCCTCGAGTCCCATTCAAACGATTCTTTTAGTCAATTCCGCCTTGACATGCAAATATCTCGAAACAAGAGAGACAAAAAATGCGGAGAAAAAGCGACGCTCACGCAACAAAAAAAAGGAGAGATAGAACCGCGATCGCTCAGCTCGTGGCATCGGGCATTAAACGCGGGAGCGATGCGCCGTTACAATTAATCACACGAGCACGCGGTCGATCGAAGGGACCGGAGCGTACGAGTGCAGGAGCGCAGGCGCGCGCGCGTCTGGCTACCGAAGCAACAATTTGTTATGGTTGACAGGGTTCTCGGGTGTACCGCCGCCGAAGACGACGCCGACAGGAGGCTTTTTCTGCGCGGTTTCGCCGCCGATAAATATGCTGCTGCTCTGGAGCTAGGTCTTCGCCTCTCGCTTTCGATGCTCGTGCACGAGCACGAGCTGCTGCCGCCCTTTGCAGAGCCATTGCGTTTCGCTTGATTTCAGAAGCGAGCCTTTTTGTTTCATTTCATTTCGTTTCGTTTGCGATGTCGCATTGACGTCTTTGAAAAGTAATAGATTTAATTTGATTCTTTTACTTTTTGAACTCGTAAAGATATTTTATTGTGTAATAAATCATCTTACAACGGTTTTGATTATGTAGGGCACACTTACAGAGACTCATTTGTTCTAATTAAGACAGACATTGGTAATGCAAACACTGAATGCACACAAACACAAAGATAAAGATTTCGACTTTTACTGCGGCAAAGCAATCTGACTATGATGAATACGAATGGTAAATATATGTGTAATTGGCGGTTAGCAAGATGTTAATTTAAATATTGATTTAAGACGAATGCGTTTTGAGAGAGAGAGAGAGAGAGAGAGAGAGAGGGGGGGGGGCAGAGAGAGAGAGAAAGAGAGAGAGAGGATCATGAATACATTCATGGCTTAACAGAGTCGAAGCGATGCGCATTCGAGCAAGATTGATGCATTTGTATCAATAGTTTGATGGAGGCTGCGAGTCTTCGCGTGTTAATGCCCCATGCTGGGATATTCAAATGATCCGCAGGACAAGGATAAATATTTATCCTGGGAAGATAAATAAACTTTTCTCAGCTGAAATCAAGCGATCATTAATTGGCAATGCTAAGCTCACTTATTCCATTGCGACTCTCTTAAACTAATCTTCGAGAAATTGCGTACCTTGTTGCTATATTGCATACTAAATAGACGAATTACAGTTGAGTCTAGAATGCTATAGAATTAAAAACATACATTGTTTGTAATTAAAATATGAACAATACTTTTAACAAATTTAATGATATTAATAATTACATTTATGAATTTAAAAATAAATGTTGTAAAGTTAAAGTTATAGGGGAGATTTGCCTAGTACTCCCCCCCCCCCCCTCTCCCAGCCATTTCTCTCTTCCATTGCTAGATGGAAGCTTTTAGGTACGGTAATTTGTTGCATATTATAGTGCTATTAAACATACTCCGAGATCATTGCTTCAAAGTTAAAGCTGCAAAAGTTGTTTGGACAGAAGTTAATTTTAACAGCTCAGTACTTATTGTACAAATAAGTTTGTGTCTTTGTAGCAATTTATAGCTGATCTTTACGATAGTGCTAAAAGTTTTCACGTGAACATCCCTGGAACATTTCTATTTGTGTCCAAGCAAACAGCACATCTTATAAAAGCTTGCAAAAAGCTGAAACTACACTCGCACAGACAAGGAGAAATTTCGAATTCACCTAAACACAATTTTTATAACGTTCTGAACATATATAATGAGATATAGCCTCTAGTCCACCTTGCCCCATTCTCGCCTATATATAATTTTCTTAATTAAATTTTTTTAGCCTATTAGAACTTAAATTATATTGTGAGATACTCTTGAGTTTTTAAAACAAACGGAGACGAATGTAGAAAAAGCCACAAAATAACGACTGATAATTGAAATATCATAAGGAGAATAAGAATAGTCATTCTTTTGTTTCTAACAAATGCTAAAGAACATATTCTTAATAAAAAATACTATTTTCTTACCTTAAATACTTTTTAACTATTATTTATTGGCCATTTGCACCATTAAAACTACGAAAACTATAAATGGGCAGTACCTTTTATAAATCGTAAAAAGGCGAATTTTAAATTTTGATTTATAATTAATTCAGATTATTATGTTTGAAAAAAAAAACTTTCTTCTTTTAAATAGTCCATTCAACAAGCATGTTCTAATTATTATTATTAAATTTCACTATCAAGGTCAAAAGTTACAGACAAAATAGCCAATTTATTTAAAGCTTAAATGTATAATATATTACGAATAAACAAAAACATACGTATATTTTGTATAAAACGAATGTGGTTGAGAAGATGAAAGGAAAGTACATAATATCCTTTTTTGTCATTGCAGCGTTCATAATACTGACAGATGATTCGCGATTATATGGAATTTAAAGGAGCGACGTAAGGGGTAAGCGTAACTATCCGTTGAAACACATTAGAATTTATCACAACTACTTTTCAAATAATCACAGCATGAACTCGCACGTATGAGAAAGTAGTGGTTTATGCTTCATTAAAAATTTACATAAATCGATTAATCATAAATCCAAACGTATCTAAATGTTTGCATTCATTCATTTATTTATTAAATTTTTATATTAAACCATTTTTTCTGAATCTCAATATGCGCTCCAGAGTATCTTGTTTTCCGTGAAATGCAGATGATAGACTTTTTGCGAGTTGAAAGAAAGACGATTGAGCGAGGGGAACTGCAGCATCGCCGAATTGAAGTTCGGAGTACAGGCAAAGAAAGTGATCAAGACTTGAAACGAAACGCGTGCGTCACATCCGTATTTGGTTGATTAATGAAGAGTTCGCGCGCGCAAAAATCGATCGGAACAACCAAGGTGCTGCTTTTATGTCGGCAGCAGAGGGTTTGTACGATGAGTTCGTTTTGCGCCCAGGACCACCGGGTATCCTTTCGATTCGACGAATGAATGAAATCTACTGAGTCTCAGGTGAAATTGAGAGCTCACGTATGTTAGCGAGAAAAACAAATTTTGATTGCGTCTTTTGTACATTTCAGATTATTGAGACGTCGGTTTCTTTTTGTATTCAAACATATGCTCAAAAGTTGTTTTAAATATTCTTTAAGACTTCTAGTAAGGGGGTTCGAAAGTCAATTAAGAATTCAAATTTCCCGCTTTGATTTTTACCGACCGCTCGCTTGCCCTTCATTGGTTAGTAATACATTTCTCTATTACGAAGATTCAGTCGTTAAAATCAACGGCACCCTAAAAAATTATTGGAATGAAATTTCGTCAATATTTCATTTATATCTAAATCTTCGTAGAAAGGTGAATTACTACTCAATGATGAGCAAGCGAGTTTGGGCTTTAGCTAAATACATGGAATTTTATTTATAAAGTAAATAATGTATGTCCGGTCGCTAATTCAGGGAATTGACCTTCGGACCCCCTAAAGTAATGTTAAAAAATGTCATTAAACTTTTAATCGTTATTTTTAGAATCGTTTATTTTAGAAATACTTTTACATTTCTTGTAAAATCAAATTATATTTAATGGAGATTTGCACGTAAAACTCTTTCTAAAAGTAATATAGATAACTACCCTGTATCTACCCTACATAGGAAAATATCCTATTAATAATCGAAACATGCAAATCAATGCGAAAATAAATGTAAAATGTTACTGCTTTGCTTGTAGGTATAGAAAATATAAATGTAATCTGTACTTCAATAAAATTAATATAATATTTAGTATTTTTTTTATAATAAATAATTATTATCATGGGTGATTTATTTTTAAATCCTATTAATCATCGCATAAGTTTTCAATGCACAGTATGTTTTCTTTATAATGTTGAAAATAATATGTATACATAATTAATTTCAAAAGGTCTAATAAAAAGCGTTAAAAATTGACAAGTACCTAAGAGAATTACAGACAACCGCTTATAGGTATGTATAAGCAAACAAGCGAGAAAATGAATGTATTTATGAGATTACCACATACATTTTCACACTTGTAGCGAAAAATGTATAACAATTTTTTTTCTTAATGAAGTATTTACATATTTAATTATTATTATTTACTTATTTTCTTTTGACTTACTTGACATATGACATATAAAATTTTATAGCACTGTGTGGCCTAAATCCGCACTTAAGTCACGCCTAGCCGCGCCCTAAGTAGTCCATTATTGCACTGACCTTATCACCCTCGCTACGCTCGGGCGCTAACCTCACGGTGCAATACTGGACTGCTCAAGGTACGGCTAGGCATGACAGCGGATTTAAGCAAGCAGTGCTATAAAATAGTATACGATACTCGTGTCAAAAGTCGTCCTTTATAGCACGGCGTTTAGCGCCCTCATTACGCTTGGAAGCTAATACACGCCGTGCTGTAAAAGACTACTTATGGTCAAACGTATCGTAATGTACTATTTAAATATTTTAGGTTAATTTATTTTAATATTTCATTGAAAATATAAAAAGAAGTAATAAACAATTACCATAATAAATCATAGGTTGATTCCCGTATTATATAAAATTAACAATTACGCAATTTCAGTTACTATATGAGTAAGAAATCCACATACCTAAAGCTTCGAAGTTTCCTATCTATTTTTTCCGCGCTCTATGAGAATCCAGGAAAAGACAGAAAAAAACCGCCATGTCAACACGACAAGGCTGCTCAGCAGCTAGAGCTTTTATCTATCTTTGAGAACACCGCGACACTTTCCCCTGATTGACGGTATCGTTTTTACGAGAGCTCGCCAACTGACGCTGTTCCGATAAAATTGCCAATTCGCTCTTGCAACGCGACGCCGCTGATGTCGCCACTCATGCCACGCATACACACACACACTTGACGCTCGCGGTGGCCGGCGAGGAGAAGAAAAGTCAACGGCTTCTCGCGGGACCACACCGATTGCGTTTCTTACCTGATAAAATTGTAATCAAGTCGTAAATGAAGTAGAGCCGACGACTAGCTGCTGCTGCTGCTGCTGTTGCACGCCGAGACAAGAGAGAAGTCGCTTCCTGAGATCCTTTCTAGTAAGTTGCCCCTTTCTCGTGGCCGGCGATCCATAAATATTTATGCATTTTCACTTATTCGCGCCACGTTCCGTGTATGTCAGCGTGTGAACGAACCCCACCGTAGAAGAAGCAAAAAGGCTCGCGTTGTTACTGTTGTCGAAGAGAAAACAGAAAAGCGTGTATCTTGACTGAAAAGAATCAACTGTTGGAGTGAATCTCTCAGAATACTTGGCATTTTTTAAACAAAATCGCAACGGAAATATTTCGAATGCTGAGTCGGTAAAACATAACACGTCTTTGCCTGTAGGTCTAAATGCAACTTCGACGGCGCCGAGGCAGGAGAACGCCTATTGTGGCCGAGTGTTCCAGGAAGGCAGAACTGCGGAAAATGAGCTTGGGTGTGATCAAATAAGGTATTACTGATAAATTTTTAGTTAACATTATACTTAATTGCATATTATATACGTAAAACACTTCGTGTATAAATATGACATACGTTAACGTCGACAGGGTAATGGGATTTTGAGAGGTGGTAATGGAGGGAAAACACCTTTAGCGTCATTTTAGGCGGATGAACAAAGAGACACAAAATAAAGCTTACGAGTGATTATTATAAACAACAGTTTACGTTGCATTACAATTTAATGTCGTGAAAATGGAAAAAGGTTATGACGGGCGAAATATTGTTTTTTGAAAGGTAACGCTTTTTTTGTTCCAATTTGCATTTTAGTAAACTTTTTGGATGTTTAAAAACTAATGATTTAATTTTAAATCATATTAATATCAGAATTATTAGCATCTAGCTATTTCATGTAGCATTTTATAATATTTTGCACTAATCAGATACATTTTGGAGATATACTAGAGATTATTTACAGATCTATAATTGTATTGGGTTGATTAATTACTTTTGTCATATATAAAGTATTGATTTTTTGAAAATTATAATTTGACTTAAATATCCATCTCTCTTGTCAACAAGCTGTTGTAATAACGTTCATCTTCAACATTAACATGAATTAGCTGATTAATAATGTTTGAGTTATTTAATACTCGTTATGTTTTTTAATTATGTAATTCATTTGAACATTCTATTTTTTAACATAACACAATTTCTTAGGATTATTAAAATGTATTTATGTAATGCATACACTATCAATTATAAGATTCCTCATTTTATATTTATAGAAATGTTTATATATCTCCGTTAAGGACTTCTCTATAGATCTGTAGTTTTGTGCCATTAGCAAAATACTTTTGATTTTAAAGATCTATTACAAAATGTTCCTTTTCTAATAACTAATATTTGCTTGAAATTTCCAGCTTTGAAGTTTCCATGGATAAGCTGCACTGCAAATCAATATTTTATGTAAATCAGTACATCATCACTCATGTCTAAAATACTAATCACCATGGAGAAAAACCACTAGAATCATCTTGAATCTTAGCCTGGTATGACGTAGTATCAAGTGAGTTATTTTTTATCTTTATTTTAATTTATTTATTCATTGATTTTGCATGCATAATTTAAATCACAAAGGCTGTTAATTATGTTAGGATAAATTATTTATATATACTTTGCAATATCTCACACATACGTTACCTTTAAGGGTTGTTATTTATAGATTTCAATTTTTAAGAATGTTTAGGATTAGTATTTGAAATTAATAATATTCTTATCCATAATAATCAAGACATTCGAGATTGGAAATCATGTATTTGTTCTAATATAGCTGTTATTTTAAAAAAGAAAAAATAACAATTGCTGTTAATGTAAATTAATTAATATAATTTTCTTATAGAAATATATTAGTGCTAATTTTTAGACAAAATTAGACCC